>OX411791.1:0-1200000 GCA_948252455.1 Acleris cristana | reverse complement strand
GTACAATATGAATAACAATACTGGTTGGAATGTTAGGCCTTGATTGGATACCGATTTACAATCGATTGTTTGTTTTTAGTCGATTACGACGAAGCGAAGGAATGTGCGTGCGTGTGTGTAAATGATTGCTAAAACATCGAGTTTACGACTAAAATGAAGATGAAAAGGGCAAATGCAGATTATATACTAATCTGCACTAATATTATACAAAAGGGAAAGATTTGACTGTTTGTTTGTTTATTTGCATTGAATATACTCCGAAACTAATGGACCGATTTGAAAAATTATTTCACCATTAGAATCCTACATTATCCCTGATGAACATAAGATGTTTTAATTTTCTGCGCGGACGGAGTCGGAGCCTATTGTATAAAGGTGAAAGTAACTTTGTCTGTTTGTTCACGGATGAACCGCTGAAATTAATTAAATATTAATATCTAAGAAGTGGGTCACATGTTGATGGATTAAAAAAATACATTATTGTGATATTGATATAATTTATTTAAGTAGCACAAGCCAATGACATAAAATTTAATTACAAGGTAACAAACATATAATTTAAAAAGTGGTCTAAATTGTACCCTATTGTTTTATGATGTTTGCCTTCAAACCGTAGTTGCATTATTGAGGTTTCCTTTCAGGAATCTGGATCCACTTCTCATTAAATACCGCGCCATAAACTCATCATCTGACTTTCCTTTAAAAACTATATCAGCTAGCGTCTTTAATTCTTCTTTGGCAAGTTTGGGCTCAGAGTTTAACGTTATTTCAAAATTATCCATAAGAGAATACAACACGTTATCAATTTCATTATTTAAATTTGAACCCCATTGTTGAATAGTCGCCGTTACTTCATCAAACTGATTATAGAGTGCCTCAGAGTCATATTTATCAAAAGCCCGATCTACAATATCGATGAGAAATGTCAAGGCTTTAACTTTGTCTTTTTCAGCTCCTTCAGTGCAATTTATCATTCTTTGTCTCCAGGTTATAGCTGAACGCAACCCCGATATAACTGTTCTCGTTTTATCAACATCTACACTGAACACGTCCTCCGTTTTGTTACTAAACCATGTAATGATGTCGTTATTCAATATAGTCTCAAAGAAATCTTTCTTATTGTTCAATATGTTAACTGATTTCAGCACTACATAGATTAACTTCCTGTCGTATAGTTTCAACACGTCACCCAAAGTAGAGACAAGGTAATCTGAGTACCCCGG
Organism: Acleris cristana; assembly: GCA_948252455.1. Lineage (NCBI taxonomy): Eukaryota > Metazoa > Arthropoda > Insecta > Lepidoptera > Tortricidae > Acleris > Acleris cristana. The sequence continues at coordinate 1,198,777 of OX411791.1, read as the reverse complement.
GTATGGCCGGCAAACATGCATCATTTTACAAATATAATTCAATTCCTGAGTCTTACCTTCCATATTGAAGTTGAAAATAGCTGCAGTAATATCCAACTTGCCTCCAGCGGATTCAGGTTTGACGAACGCTAGATCATGAACCAAACTCATTCCAATAGTATTCATTTGAGAATTAGCAAAATTAACCATGTCCAATAATACAAAATGTCTTTCGTAATCATTATACGATTTAGCTCGAAGTAAAAAATTAAAGTAGCTTTTCAACTTCGCGTTATACCGCTTGAGATTATTTTCTACAACTCGTGTAACCTGCTTTTCCTTTAGATATAGTTTCTTTTGTAAATATTTACCAATCGATTGAAAGAAAACAAAACCCTTTTTCTGAACTCGGTTTTCATAAATCGGAGCAAACGATTGTATTGCTAAATCCGTCTCCTCAAGATCCGTGTAATTAAACAAATGGCCATTTCCAAAAAGATCTTCGGATTTTCCAGATTTAAAAATTGTTTTTGCATTATTCCAATATTTTTTAATTACTGTCGTTAACTCTGGATCGTTTTTTATAATATCAGCCTTTCCTCCCCAGCTAATAGCTTTAGCAAGTTCTGCATCTGAAATCATTATGGTTTTTTTAACTATACCTTTTGCAACAAGAACGCACAAAGAGCGATAACATTACTTATTTCCATTTTGGTAATAAAAATGTTTGTTTGGCGGCTATATATGTGTATAGATGATAGAGGATAGATGATAAGCAGTGGACGTCTATCTGCTGATGTGATGATCATGATGATTAAAATTGATTAGTGACATAAACGTCAGTCCGTATATATGATGTTGCATTTTTCTCACAAGAAAATTAATACCTAGATATACTCGTGAACCGACTCAGGTTTCTTTCATCAACATAATCATTTAACAGCCCAACTTGTCCACTGCATGATATATATGTAGGTCTAAACGCATATCATCATCGAAATAAATCTAGATAATTTCTATTTATTTTTTACTTACCAAACAACATTAAGAAAAACACGCAAAACAATCTCAGCATCTTGTGTTTTCGATTACCAACCCAACACTATTACGAGAAAAATCCATTAGTTTATCAAATTTTAATCCTTACTTGGTTTATGATTATGAGCTTTACTTCAATTATAATTAATCATTGCAATAATCGAGGAATAATAGTAAACGAAATGAAATGTTTATTATTTTACTACTCGCTTTTAATGTTTTTGTCACTTTCTTCATTTGCTCTTTTATATTTTCTTCTCTTTTTCCTTCAAATTCAAATTTCACTTGTGTATATCATCTGAGATTCACGACAGAATGGTTCAAATGTTATTGTCATTATTGCCTTTTTTTTTTAATTAATGGCTTTCACTCCTTGTTTTAACAAGGTGTATTTCGCCAGTATCGAGTTTTAGACAATCGCCATGGACTTATTAGAGCAACAAGTCCATGGATATCACACGCGAGGACAATTGTTCGGTTAAAGAGATTTACTCTGGTGGACTAAACAGAAGCACATGGGGTTAGCTCCACGCGCTTCTGTCAAGTCCATTATTGCCTTATACTTAATGATCGGGGACCGGTAGCATTTTATGTCACCTTAACGTCAAACGTAATTACCAATATGAACAAGTCTGTGTTGTTAAAAATAAAACCATAATTATATTGTTAAAAACTAATTGAATTTAATTTGTTATAGTAAATTATCATATTTTTTCCTACGTTTAATATTGTCAATCGATTCCTTGTAACATTGAGGATCCATTTATATAAAGAGAATGACCTTTCTACATCAACAGATGTGAGTGCGTAGTCGTAAACCGATATTTCATTGTTAAAACTGCATATATTTTTAATGTATAGATTGTGTACGAAATTTAAATAGAATCATATCCATGTTACACTTTCGTCGAAAAATTGCTACCGGTTGCCGATCATTAGGTACTTATTATATCTGCAGAATATGACTTGCAATTTCTGTGAAAGACCAGCGCTTCTATTCTAGGCGGTAAAATCTAAATCGTATTTGACCTGTTATGGTATCATTTTTAACTCGGGTGCCACTACTGTCAAGTAAATAAGAGCTATCAAACAACAATGCGATAACAGGTCAAAAACGATATTTTTTTTACTGTGTTTAATAGAGGCCCTGTTCCTCTGGTAGCCAGTTCTTCCAGCAAGTGGAGATCGTATCATTATACTTATTATTTCTAACTCGGCCGCCATTTCTATCAAACTAATAAGGGCATAAAGTTGACAATACGATATCTATAGGTAAAAAATAGTAGATTGTTCAACAAGGGACTAAAACAAGCCATAATGACATGAGATGTTTAGCCACGCGAGCTGAGCGAGGTTGGCTATAGTTCGAGGGTCGTTATGGTTGTATAGTCTCGCGAAAAAATATGCTTGCATATTTAGCCACTATTTTAAAACTAATTGGACATTGGACTATGCATAATAAAATGAATTCACCTCGATATAATTAAATAGATTCATATTCGTAATCATTAACAAACAGATTTTTCTGACGAGATGTTTACTTGAGAGTATTTCTGGAGCATTCCAGAGGCTGATGACCTGTTGAGATTTACCACAGTCGATACGTACCTACTTCTGTGGGGGTGGGTGGGTACTGGATTAATTAGGTACTGTTAATAAATAAATAAATTATGTCAACGATACAGCTTTAAAGTGGGTTTTTTGTAAGTAAGTAAAAAAACCGGTCAAGTGCGAGTCGGACCCGCGCCCCGAGGGTTCCGTACTGCCGCATAATAGTTATTATTATATTCCAATTTGAATTCGATTTCGAATCGAATCAGCGCGAGCCCAACTCACACTTGACCATTTTTTTTTGTTTGTTGTTTTTTTTCAGGGTTTGTAATATAATAATATCATACGAAATTTGACGCTTGTATGTTTTACCGTTTTTATGATACAACAAAAATAAAAATACGATGAAAAAAAAAACTTGTATGGGGACTCACTTTATTATTTCACTTTCTTTATTTTGTTATATATGTAAGTAAATCCTCCGTAATAACACATATTCTGAAATAAAACCTTTGCCCCGAAAAGAACCGGCGTAAGAAACTCGACGAGGTATTTTTTTTTAAGTTTAGGTACATCATGCATAAGTTTAGAATATCATAATATTTGCCCTTACCGGGATTTGAACCTAGGACCGTTACCTTCGTAGGCAGAGTCACTACCAACTAAGCCGAATCGAAGAGGAGTAGGTTAGTAAATGGTTTTAATTATTGCAATTATAACCTTTGCCATATCTGATTCACAACCTTGATCTTTAAGGCAACTGACATTTGTGCATTTTATAAAAAAAACGTATACTCTGTCAATAATTTATGTAAGTTGTTGGTTATCGCATATCATCGCGACTGGCGTGTATTTCTGATTTTATTTATTTGCAATACGATAGGGAACTACGTTATGTGAATGCGTATTTAAGTGCTTAACTTCGCTAAATTATTTAAGGAAACATACCTACAGTTTAAAAAGCAAACGATCTATTGTTTATCGCGTAACAAAATGTGAATAAAACAACACTCTGGTATCTATGTAAGTGTCGAAAAGTTACGGATCTGTTACCGATTTAAAAAAAATGCTTTCTTTGTGCATTTCCGGTGTGCCCAAGTTCTTCTAAATTTCAAGTCGCTTGTCTATCTGTCTGTCACGGGAGGCTTTTTATGTGTAGATTACTTAATCACTACAAAGTATAAAACGAAGTCGCTTCCCGCTGTCTGTCTGTCCCTATGCTTAGATCTTTAAAACAACGCAACGGATTTTGATGCGTTTTTTTTAAATAGATATAGTGTTTCAAGAGGAATGTTTTTATGTATAAAAAATGGTTTACATATTGTACGGGTGTTACAGAAAACTCAAATAAAGTGAAGCAAAGCGAGGGCGGGTCGCTAGTTTAAAATAAACCAAGCACACAAAACCTAGCATCTTTTCAGAGAAGATACTTAACGACTTTAATATGAAGCTGATGCTAACACTGCTCTCCTAGGCTAATAAGTATCTAAGATCCAATAGCCAAAGTAAATTCATCCTCTTCTCTTATTGTTAAGGTTGTGTTTGCTACAGTTGTTTAATTCGAGTTGCTTCTTTTTGGCTTAGCAGGGCAGAACAGTCCACTCGTGCGCATAACGGATAGCGACAACTACAGATGTGTCAGGATAGCGGCTAGCCTGCTCTATCTCCGCCTATCCCGCTCACTACTGAAGCGTGAAGCCAACGGTATTTAATAATTAATTATAAAATCCGGTACGATCCCATAGTAATATATTGTTTGGCCAAAATATATTTGGTCAAATGTATCATTTCCCAAAAAGATATTTGTACTATTTCTGTTTTGTTTCTGGGATACCGAAACCGTTCGGTTAGGTTAGGTTGCAATTGAGACTTTAATGAGTTTCTGTCAAAAAAAATATTTTTGGGACAACCTTTTGTTGCCGTCTGTACTTTTTTTTTGCAAAATCTTTATCTTCTTAACACGTTCACGGACACAGCACCATTTTTGAAATTGCATGATATGGCACTAAAAAATCTCATACAACATTTTCTACGGCCATGGACGAACTGCCACATTTAACGTATGTCAAACATTGTGCCACTTTATGACGGAAACTACATGTATGTAATTTCGTACAATAAAAATCTTACCTACTGTGGCAGCTCGTCCACGGCCGTTACGTCCACACCCGTGATGTGCCACAACACGCGTCGCTCCCCTTTTAGGGTAGAGCATGAGGTAGAGGTTGCCCTAGAGCGTTTTTGCTGTGACACTAGCGGCTTGTGTTAAAACCTAAAACGGCACAGAGTCCGTGCTTCCTATAAATGCAATGGGAAATAGCCGGCCGTGGACGGAGTTCCGTTTTTGGTCCAATTAAAAACAACGGCCACAGCCGTAGTGCCATATCACGAGGGTCTTAGTTTACGTCTCTCGACGTACTGTCCGTGAACGTGTTAATAAGACCGAACTAATGAGTCACACTGTCCCAACACGGTGGGTCTACTTGAAATATAGCGGAGATCCTGTCGCCACCTTCAGACTCTATCATCAGATCAGTTCTTAGGGACCCTAATATTGCATTGTGATCGGGTTTACATGTGGTCCAAATTTCAGCCCATTCCGTTGACGGGAAGTGGGTCAAATTTAACTTGCAAGATTTGACCCTAACATACGTACATAACTACATTGCAAGTTAAATAAAAGCTTGTAAAAAAATAACGATGAAATGTAATTAATTTGAGAGATTCACTACCTTAATAATAATAACATAAGTAATTAAGAAAATAACATATAACAAACTTCACTTTTTTATTATCAATGCGGTATTTTTCTGCGTAGTCTGTGGCTTATAAGTCTTATAACTCGTGCCTCTATTTTTTATACACCAAAAAATGACAACAGTAAAGCTGTCATCCTACTTTAGTGAATTAAAAGTTTAAGTATAGTTACTATACTATCTGTTGGCAAATGCTCGTTAGCCTTCGTTACGCCATAAAAAAGGATTGTTATAATCATTATAACATCTCTTTTTTATCAATATTATAAAGAACGACACATTATAAAATGAATATCAGGGGACGATAAACTTATAAACATTCTGTCAATGAGTTTGTAATTTGATGCCATTGATTTATAATTAATTACTTTGACTAACATTTTTTTCTTTTTATATTTTCCAATACAAGCTTATTAACTATTTTAAATTATCGACTTTATTAAATTGTATTTTTAATGCGATAATGTAATACGAATGTAAAAGTGTAAATATATTACTATGAATAGATACCGAAATCATGTTCAATCAAATTCGTCATTTGTATGCCAAATATTATTTGGTACGTCATAATCCAACCCACTCACAAATTCGGAGCCATTTTCCAATAAGTACTCTGCCAAATCTTGGTCAGCTGGTTCTCCGTCAAAAATTATTTCGCTCAAAACCTTCATTTCTTTTTTGGCACAGTCGCTGAGCGCCATTGCTAAAGTACTAGTGAAATAATTAATAAATACACTCAATGTGCCATCAACATCGGCCTTCGTCCCCTTCACCCAATCCTGTAAAGCTGATACTGTGAAACCAAACTGTACGGCAAGGTAGTCATTTTCATTTATTTCAAATGCGTGGTCAATAATATCGATAAGAATCCTCAAAGCTTTTATCTCTTTCTTCATCGCTCCATCGCCTATTAGTAACATCTTATGTTTCAGACTTAGCGTTGACCGTACCACTCTAAATACTTCCTTCATATCCGTAATTGATTCATTTCCAACATTCTTCGCGCGTTTTAGCAACCACTTACTGACTTTTTTGCTCAGAAAGGTCTGAAGCAGATTTTTCTTAGCGGCCAAAAGATTTCCTGATTTTACCAATAAATACTGAAATTTCGCATCTATCACTTTCAATATTACATTTACAATTGAGGCTAAATAATCAGAAAACGCAGGGCAAGGTCGACAAACCCCCACCTTCATGCAAATGTATTTTAATTCATGTTTCTTGAAGTCTAAGTTATAGGCTAAAATAGTCTGAGTCATAACCACGATGTTTTGGTAAGGGGGATCAACGGCTTTGGCAAATAATTTTCTTTTTAACGATTTTCCGACATTATATAACAGAAAGCGAGCAACATTCACCAAGTCGAGCAAGATATATTGTTTTTCGAACTCGTTATATTCCAGTTTGATCAAAATAAATTTGAAGGAGCCTCTTAATTTTGCACTAAACTTATATGTTAAATCATCCACAGTACGCGAAACTAGCTCTTTCTTTAAATGTAATTTTTTTCGTAGGTATTCGCCAATACTCTGTATATCTTCAGCACCCATTCTCAAAACTCGCTCTACATACATCCTGGCAAAATCCTTTATAGGTCTTTTTATTTTTTCCACTGTAGCAGTAGAATTCTCTTCCAGCTCTGGCTCTAAGTTATAGGAATCCATTTCGTTCTTCAGATTTTCGTGGTAAAAATATTCTTGCGTAGTTGAGGGTTTCAAAATAGTTTGTCCAATTTTCCAAATATCTTCCAAATTGCTTAAGGACGCTTGGTCGTCTTCATCGTAGATGTCCTTTGCATCATGTTTGCCGAGTACTACGGCTGCAACAGTAACGTAAACCTTCTTATTCATAAACACATAATAGCTAAAATATGCTTGAAATATCCTTTGGCCTTCTGTCATTATGCCATTTGCATCTGACAGAAACTTTCTGACGGATATGCCTCTCATTTTAATCATCATCATTATCATCATCATCATCATCATCATCATCATCATCATCATCATCATCACCACCATCACCATCATTATCATCATCATAATCCTTATCATCATCATCATCATCATCATCATCACCATCATCATCATCATCATCATCATCATCATCATCATCATCATCATCATCACCACCATCATCATCATCACCAGTATCACCACCACCACCACCACCATCATCATCATCATCATCATCATCATCATCATCATCATCACCGGTCATGTGCTACCTGCATCCAACGGGTTCCCAGGTTCCCCGGGTTCCTGGGGATTTTAATCATCAGTAAACCTTAACTTATAAGCAGTGATCGGTGAGCCAAATTAAGTACTCATCGCAAGAGGACATAATGTAGAGTGGTTACAACCGGGTAGAACATTTTTTTTTTGTTGAATACCGTTTATTTATCCGGGTATTTAATATAATACAATTAAAAGTTAAAACTAAACTTATATACATTAAAATAAAAACTAAGCTACTCAAATATTAAAGACGTAAATAATAATCACCACTATAAAAAGAACACCCCCTCTAGCAGGTCCGCTCGCGGCATGGTCCCTATGACACTGGCTGCGTTACCTCTCTGGATAGCTAGCCCAATCCGGGTATTAGTCGTAATGTTAAACGTACATGTTCTTTACTTACAGTACGTGATGTTTTATGTTAATCTAAAAGTTCTATTTCTAGTTATTTTTGAACTTAAAGTGTAAATATTTTTCTACCCGGTCGTAACCACTCTATATTATGTCCTCTTGCGAAGAGTAGGTACGTATTTTGGGTCACCTAATTCCGATCACTGCTTATAAACGTTGAATTATATTCTTGTAAAACTAGAATAGAGTTTGGATATTTAAGATTTGTTAGAAAATTGCCTTTATAACAAATTTAATATTCTGTAAAAAAAACAACCGGGTATCTATTCCGGATCAAAAGCTCTTTAAAGTTAGGATGGACGGTCAACGAATGCTTTGCAATAGGGTCCCGTTTTGTACCCTTTGGGCACGAAACTGAACACTGATTAAAATTGGCCTCACTATAAAAAAAAACCGAATGGAATTTGAACACAAGCTCTTTCTATTCCCATAAAAATACTCTAACAAATTTTACATGTTAATTTATTTTTTATCACAATCCATACTAATATAATAAATGTGAAAGTGTGTCTGTCTGTTTGTCTGTCTGTCTGTTACCTCTTTACGCTTAAACCGCTGAACCGATTTAGATGAAATTTGGTATGGAGATAGCTTGAGTCCCGGGGAAGGACATAGGGTACTTTTTATCTCGGAAAATTAGACAGATCCCAAGGGAGCAGCGATAAACGACTTCTACGTGGACGGAGTCGCGGGCAAGAGCTAGTCTTAAATAAATTAACCTCTATCCCTCCCTAATATAGTAGTTTGTGTCGTCGCTATTATGTAATAATAAATATACCTACTAATATAATAACAGTAGTTTACGTGACGGTTGCGTAATGCCAATTACGCAGAGTCGCGTACAATACTTATCCACAAACACTCTAAGATAGCTTCAGAAGCCGAAAGGCAAATGACCAGCATTGCCTGTGGTAGTAGGTGACAGCGATGACATAACAGCTGTAACGTAATTTCATTACGTTATCGAATATCGTAAGGTAATGAGATCCAAATTTGGAACATCTTCCAAAATTAACAGCTGCCTACAGGTTTTGAAAGCTTAATAGAGGACTTATGGTAGATAAAGGTAGAAAACATCCAAGACTCATCATAAATATTTACTTCTGCCCTTCTTACTCACCACAATATGACAAAATGGCAAATGAAAATATAAGCATGGTGTGTTCTTCGTTTACTTAAAATTATTTTCTACAATTCCATTAGACCAAGTAATTATTCGTAGTACTATAATCATTATTTGGTTTATAACCTCCACCATAATTAAATCTTTGTATTTAATCATTTTAACTAGCATTAGGGTGAGTATCCACCTGAGCTAGAGACGTATCAGAGTGGTGTGTGATGAAAAAATCCACTAATTATCAGGTTTTCATAACGTTTTGAAAAATATCGTTATCAATGTTATCATCACGCTATATTTCGTTAGTGTTTTAAGTTTCGATTAAATATAACAATATGTTTTCATAACGATAAGGCTACATTAAAACAAAATCAAAATCAAATCACAGCAAAACCAGAAAAACGTTATAATAGCGTTATGTATAGCGCGCTGACAGAGGTTTATGCTTTTAATGATTTAAGTCAAGGAATAGTGTTGCTGGTGATCCTTATGATGCATATTAGATGGGCGGCACTGAGATAAATAGCGTTATTTTACGAAACACTGAAGTTAAATGTAGTAATAAGAAGAAGAAGAAGAAATACATTTATTCACCAACCATAAGACATACAAATATACAAATGGTACAAGAAAACAATGAGGGTAACAGGCATAGCACGCAAATGTGTGTCCTCGCCGCAGTGAAACGGACACTGGCTCAGCAAAATGCTGAGGTGTCAGACACCTACAGCGCTGATTTTCAGCCAGTACCGGCAGTGACTCACTGAATACTGTACAAACATACTACACTATACGTGTACACTACTTACATAATACTACCTACCTATCTTTCACGGTCCCTACCAGGACCAAAAGGCATTTTCCTCCAATTTCTGTTCCTTACTGTCCGCGTAAATATAGACGTAATACTTTTCTTAGGCGAGCAAGTATCAATTTAAACAAGTTGTCTAAAAATATGCATTTTGATATTTTCAATAGCAAAATTCTCCATGTAAGACGCAATTTGACTTGTGACTATTTTGGAAGTAATATTCCATATAACCTTTAGTTTAGATTAATTTTGTAAGTAACTCTTTTCTCCTTTGTGCTGTCATGTAAATTTTGCTAATTTAAGTTAGCTTTTTGTTGTGTAATTTCAACTTGTGTGATTTCTCGCATGTAATGCAAATTCTTTTAGGAAGTATTTTCCTTACATACCTAATAGTTTGCTACTATCTGTGAAAACCTGTAATTGGCTTTATGTGTCTTATGTTTGTGTTTAGTGTAATTTATCAGCTGTTGGTTTTCCTACATGAAATAAATAAATAAATAAATAAATAAATAAATACTTACATATAGCGGAAAAATAAATGAGATAATAATAATAAAAAATAAAACGCATACATAAATACCGATATACAGCCTCGATAAAACTGAAAATGAATTAAAGGTTCAATTTAAAAGCAACAGGTTGAAATAGTAATGTATGTAGTAAGTGCTGGATGAGGGCTAGGATTTCTGGAGTGTCAACAAATAGCCCTTAAGCTTGCGCTTAAAGGTGGACCTGCTAATAAGGCAGTAATAGGGACGATGTTATTATATAGTTACAGTTATTATATATATCGATATGAAGTTCATATCGTTATGATGAATATTGCTATGAATCCGAGTTGTATAACGTTAAAATAATAACGTTATAGTGTAAATAACGATAATTAAAACGCTATCGTAAAATAGCGTTATTTGAAAGCCTGACTGATATGAATGCTTCATTTCACTAGCCTAGCTCACCGCACCTCTCCTATCGGTGGATTTTTCCTCGCACATCGCTTATCGCTTCACATCGCTTCGCTACCTCGCACTGCTCTGGTGGATACTTACCCTTAGTAATAAAAAAGTAGTAATGTATGTAGATGATTGTTGCGTTGCCGTGTTTTCACATAAATGTGAATTTGGGTAAGAATATCTAGTAAAAAACCTTTCTACCAAAGCGACAAATGGTAATATTTGTTATCTTGTACCTATATTCATGTACAGGGTGTCCCAGAACTTGACGTAAATATTACGTCATAAGAAAACCCCCTGTTAACTTTCCAATTTGTTAATTAGTTTAGGAAATACTAGGATTAAGGTTTTAATGATACAAGAATACTTCTTTAGCTTGACGTGCGTACGTCACGCAAGCGGTGTGACATATTGTATGAGGTATCATACAATACAACGCAGGGGAACGCGCACGCGCACGTGCACGTATACGCGCACGCATCCGGTGTGGCTCGGCCTTAGGGCGATCGTGCACTACAAGGAATTTTACCGTCCGGCAGTCCGTTTTTTGGCGGTTACGCCATAAATACTAAGCCATTACTAGTTTGTGCAAAATCAGACTGCCGGACAGTAAAAAACCTTGTAGTGCACAATCGCCCTTAAATTGAAAGTAGGTACGTATTTCTTGTGTGCGTGTTTGCGTGTGTGCGGGTGTGTGTAATAAACGTAAGTATCAATCCATACCTTAGAAGTTGTGTATTATTAATATGTTACTTTACTTATCTACTTCTTTATTAGATTATGTTTAATTGGTATTTTTTAATAACGAAACTTCATGGATACACAACAACATACGTCCAAACGATAGTTAAAACTCGAGCTAAAAGGTTATATACAAACCATAAAGACGAACAAATAAATATTTGCTCTTACCGAGGATCGAACCCGGGACCGTTAGCTTCGTAGGCAGGCCCTAAAGCTGGAACGTAAGATAAATCATCGCTAGTTACTTTCGGCCTGGAACGATTGTTATTCCATGCAGGGCTGACACTGCGCCAGTATTATGAATTGCTATAATTATTTATTGGGACTTGAGGTTATGCTTGTTAGATTTCTTAATGTTAGGGTTTAACATGTGTTTTAATTTTTAGGGTTCCGTACTTAGAGGGTGCCAAACGAGGGCCTTCGAAGCCTTCGTTGTTCGTCCGTTCATCTGTGCTTACTTGTATCTTTTAATAGGTACTTAGTCGGTAGTTTTTTAACAATATGTGTTATAATGACGGAATTCTTTAACTAGTTATGACTAGAAAAAAAGAATAAGATACAATACCCATACCTACAAGAAAAGTTTTGCTTGCGTCAACTGTGGTGAGAATGTAATGCAAACCCTAAAGAAAAAAAAACAAGAAATAACAAAATCTGGCGAGTCCGACTCGCACTTCACCGGTTTTTTTAAATATTTATATGATCGTCCAGTTAGAAAGAGCCAATTTTAAATAACGTAATTTGTATTTACAAATTCGTAATTTATATTCAATTTCAAAGCAAAAATGTCGTAAAGTTACCTGATTTAAGAGAGATTATGTAAATAAATACGTTTTTTTTTAAACAAGGCAAATGATATTGATACATACATCGATAAACAAATAATCTATACTAAGGCCCCAACTACACGGGCGGTTCTCCCGCCGCGGGAATCGCTCGACAATACATAAACAAAACGCGCGCAGTGTAGTATGCAGCATACAACTTCCATATTTAGTTGTGTCTAGTGCGGTTCAGAAGCGGATTCCCGCGGCGGGAGAACCGCCCGTGTAGTTGGGGCCTAAACTAAACTACATTATAGTAGGTACTAGTATACTTTAAAGTATAGTAAAAATAGCGACGTGAAAGTATAATTCAATAAACTATTTCTTCACACTATAATCAAATCAAATCAAATCAAATCAAATCTCTTTATTTGTATAGACCACCGTAGTGGCAACCCTACGCAACTGTCATGACAATACGCGCCCGCGCAGCTCATTTGGACACTTCGAGCACGCCCTATGCAAAACTACCCATACCACGTAAAGTGCCGACGACACCATAAAGAGTATATTTCATATGGAAGTTAGACAGCCGAGCACTGAATAGTTAATGTTCCTAGTTTATACGTGTTCGTGTGTCCATCTGTCTTGTTCAGTGTTCGAGTCAGAGGGCGAATGTCAGACGGAATTGTATGTATGTTAAATCCTTATTGCGAAATATTACTCATTAATAGTCGTTTTTGATGGTTAGGGCCTATTGTTATATTTTTAGGATAAATAGGATGACGCGCTAACCTAGTTGGTAGTGCCTACCCCTACCCTGCCTACGAAGCAAGCGGTCCAGGGTTCAAATCCCGGTAAGGACAGATATTTGTGTGATGAGCACGAGTATTTGTTTCTGAGTCTTGGATGTTTTCTATGTATTTAAGTATTTATTTCTCTATACAGTATGTAAACTAACTAAAACCATCTCTTTAAACCAGTTGATAGCCAAGTCGAGTTAAGTGTTTTAACACATGTTTTGCTAGTACGGGTCGAATATTTTTAATTTTATCATTGTTTAAAAATTATAAACACTTACCTTTTTCAAAGTCGGTTAACCCTAAAAGTATCACCCTGTGTGTAATGTTTACGTCGTGACAGATTTATGTCATTCAAATTTCACTGGTGTCACTTTATTGTCAATTATAAGGGCGATTACCAGACTGCGTAACAATGAAAGAGCGGTTCCGGTTAGTACCGGATAGTAGTAGTAGTAGTGGTGGGCCTCGTCCTCGTATTGACGTCAGAACGGAAAAAAGGATCTACAACCATTTTACAGAAAATCATGGCTTCAGCACTAGAAAAGCGGGGAGTTGTATGATATGGTACGTTTGCTGAACCCCACACCTCTAGACTATTTCTTCTGGGGATGGGTGAAACAGTTAGTATTTAAAAAAAAGTGTCGAGAACGGAGGAAGAAATGAGGCTGCGGATTGTACAAGCTTCGAACATAATCAAGCGACGTGCCCGGCAAAATCCAGCTTTGATGCGTAGCGTTCACTTGAAACAACCATCGTCGCTTGGTTCAAATAACGGCCACATTTGGTCTAATCTACGTCGTATTTAATCGGAAGTGTGCACATAGCCTTACTTTAACTGACATTGAAAATGTTGAACTTGGCCTTGACCTGACAACCAGATGACAAATGTTACAATTGTAAACAAATAATACAGGATGTTATTGAATCATGAATAACTAAAATGATATTTTTTGTATTACAATTATAAATTCTAAAAAACGTTAGAATTTCAATAATTTATATACGAAGACCTTATTTATCACCTAGACATGCCCGGATTCAAACAAATGGTTTTAGTAAGTTTACATACTGTATAAGTATTTATATCGTTGTCTACCCATAGTACAAGCCTAGAGCTTAGTTTGGGACTAGGTCAATTTGTTTGAGATCGTCCCTTGATATTTATTTATTTATTTATTAATTCAGTAAAAAAATCGTTATTCCTTTAGGACCTGTTTGGTGCTTTACTGTATTTTTTTGCAAAGCCTGCTTATTAAGACCAGTCGAATGAGCAACACGGTGGGTGTACGTTAAATATAGTGGAGATCCAGTCGCAACCTTCCCACTCCATCATCAGACCAGCTCGGTGGTGCCATATAGCGCTTTTCTCAAAAATCGCAAGAAGAAATTTGTGTTGGAGTAAAATCTTCATCGCTTAACTCATTTTTTGAATTGCATACAAACAGAAACTTCACATGAAAAAACCATCATTCTTTACCGCATTTTTGTTTATGACAAGGAGAAACATAAGCATTGTTTAAAAAAAAAATCTATTCCAGACACAGATAAAAAAGTAATGTTTTGAATAAAATAAGACTTGTGCCCTCATTTTATTATGGCCCTTTTCACTTTAAAAAAAATTACAAGCTAGATAGTAATAGAAATTATATGTATACATGCAACATTGCGGGCTTGTGTAGCGAGCACGCAATGTTTTTTTTTTACTTAAGAACTGTCAGTTAACTATGTACTACTTCACATCTCAATATGTAGATAGTCAACATTTCCGGACATTTTTGAGAAAAAACTTTTACAATGGTGTTTAAAGGAATTAACAAGACTAAATGAATTACAATTTGATGTTTGAATCATTTCTAAATACTTACCTAATAGTTACTGAGAAACGATTCGAAACTTAAACATGGGGACATTTTATCTTAAATATGTGCGTGTTAACTAACATAGTTTTAAAAGTATTGTTACTAATCATCTATGAACTGTATATTATTATTATTATTATTATTATTATTAAACTATGGGAAGTAGTCCCACTATTGCACAAAATTTCAAACAGTTATTAGTTGTATCAGTAGAACAATAAATAGTATACATACATAACATACATACATATCCAAAAATAACAGATACCCGACCTGTAGCAAGTTAAAATGCATAAATTTACTGAACTAGTTATAGTAAAAACTAAACTTTTCCTTTATTCCTTTCTAAAGGTGTCCGTAGCTATGTATTCAACTTTTTACAACAATTAAGTTCTTAAGGCGATAATTAATAAGGCTTCTACGGAAGCTTAAAAAGCTGTCCATTGGTCTTAATGAGCGATTGTTTACTGAGCTTTACGGAAAAGGCCAGAGATGCTATTCTGTGTCGTTAAAAAAACCAAGACCAAGTCGATGTCGACTAACTATGTCGACCTATGTGGACCAGAGGCCCTAGCCAAGATGTAAACTAAACACTAATAAAATAACGTTTTTTTTTCTATATCTTAAAAATGTATAGGATTACATTGTCGTGCATCGCGAGAAACCACGTGGTCAACTGTCATCCCATAACATTTTGAGTGATAGAAAAGAAAACAAAAACGGCCAAGTGCGAGTCGGACTCGCGCACGATGGGTTCCGTACCATTATCTATAGGTACAACATTAGACACTATACCAGTTGCTGTTATTAAAATCGACCAAAAAAAACGGCAAAAAAATCAAGTTGGTTGTATGGGAGCACTGAAATATTTATTTTATTCTGTTTTTAGTATTTTTTGTTATAGAGGCAACAGAAATACATCATCTGTGAAAATTTCAACTGTCTAGCTATCACGGTTCATGAGATACAGCCTGATGACAGACAGACAGACGGACAGTGGAGTCTTAGTAATAGGGTCCCGTTTTTGCCTTTCGGGTACGGATACCTGAAAACGTTAGTAGAGTTTGCATCTTGGCTACGGCCCCAGAGGTATTATTCTCTTCGAACCCAGCCAAGTGCAAGTTGGATTCGCACACGAAGGGTTCCGTACCATTCTTGTATAGGAACCCCTTATTATTATTATAGTGGCAATGGAAATACAAGTGACCATTTCAGCTGTGTACCTTTTCCTGTTCATAGTTCAAGTTCGTAATCCTATTTATTTTGGTGTGGTTATAAAAAAAAACAGCAATTATTTTAGCTTGACTCTGCCATAAAGGCGGGCGCAAAGTATCTCCATCTCACGATCTTCGCGCAAGCCATCCCTTTTGATTCTTGTGTAGACGTGGCAGTATAATGTGGCCCCTTAACCCTTAATTTGATTTTGTCCGGTGGGACGGACAACTCATTAAAAAATATCTACCACTTTATTACTTCATATTTCTTTCTCTTGCTGTATGAAAATGGGTAGATAAATACATGTTTTTTGGTAGAAAAATAATATTGAAGCATTAAAAACATAATCATGAGAGTTATCCAACTAAATGGCACCGGGTCGGGCGTCAACTGTTTTTACTGAAGAATAAATGCGTTTATCTTTTGTTTTTTACTATAAAGGCATTGTGTGTTTGTATCAAAACAATAAACAACATTATATTATTGAAACATGAAGGTGCAATACTAGTGCATTTTACTACTTTTTCTTATTTCAAACTTCCACTGAATGTGTTGTCCGCCGCACCGGACAACGCCATAGATTCAATGACTAATATAAATTTCTGGTTGTCCGCCGTGGCGGACTTTGCCAAAATTGTACACTGATGAGCTACAAATACGGTTTAAAAAAAATGTTCAAAATATGAACATTTGTATTTATCATACTGAAATCTGCGCTTAGATTTTTCATTTCCTTTCAACCAGCGAAGGGTGTTGACAATTCTGCATTTTTTTACACTGACTTGCAATGTCTGAGCCAGGTGAAGCTCTCCTGCTGACGAAAATGAGTCATAAAATATCCCTCCGTCAGAATCAGTTATTTAGCTATGTATGATTAACTTCTTTACACAATACACTTTAATTATACATATATGTAATTCATACAAACGGCGGATATAATCCTACGGTACTAACTTCCAATCAACCGTTTGATCTAAAAATTTCGTCGCGTTAATTTGCTTTATCATGAACAGTTTTTTTTTCATCACTATTATGATGCCTTGATATTTAAAATACTTCCCAACATAATAACGAGGTACAAAATTACAATTCGGCATGCAGTTTTGAGGTACCATGCAAGATATAAATGATTCTTTGAACTAAAAAATATTGCAATATTCTGTCTATTTCATCATTTCCATCTTTGCCTACACTGACAAATACAACGAGAAAAACTCGGTCACAAGAAGTTGATTCTTGAAAAAAGCATGCGTTCCTATTCTATCAACCCTTTCGACACAACCGAGAAGTAATACCACCCGTCGCATGCCTTACAGAAAAGGCCAGGTCGTTATCGCTTATTCGCTTCCTCATTCCCCAGGAATAAGGCGTAATACCTTTCGATTTTACATACCGCGAATATTATTAACACTACGTTATGTTTTTATGCTATGCATGGGATTAGTAAGCTTTTGTGTCATTCTTTTGAAAAGAGCTGTTTTTCCATTTTAGGTTAGCAATTTTGATGATTTTAGGGTTCCGTACCTCAAAAGGAAAAACGGAACCCTTATAGGATCACTTTGTTGTCCGTCCGTCCGTCTGTCTGTCAAGACCCTTTATCTCGGGAACGCGTGGAGGTATAGAGTTGATATTAAAAATTAAAACCATAAATATACTCAGTCCCTAGGGGCTGTGAAAAAATCAAACTACTATGCAAGTTAACAGTTACAGTTCGACACACTTAAGGGAATCAAAAATTAAAGGGTATTTTCCGTTGACCTAGAACTATGGAATTTGGCAAGTAATACCGTCTTATACTACAAGTATAGGGAAAAATCTGAAACATAACAACACATACAAACACATACAAATACATAAATACATTTTTAATTAAATCACAAAAAAACGGAGTCTTTACGCAAGGAAGCGCGGTCCAAATCTTGAATTGAGTTAACCGTGTCACGAAGAATGAAAAAGTACCTACCTACATACAAATTTGTACTGAACCCTCAGTCCGACTCACACTTGTCCGGTTTTTTCGAAAATAAGCTAGGATATTTTTATTAACTCCATTCAAAATTTCATCCAAATCCGTTAAGCCATTGCAGCGTGACGGAGTAACAAACTAACACACACACACACACACATACACACACGCTTTTGCATTTATTATATTAAGTTGGATTTTAATAAATATCTAATAATGTGAACCCTGTTTATTGAAATGGGTCCTTAAGTTGGTTGACCCCATTACATGATATTTTTAAATACATACATACATACATTAATACCCTACATGACTCTTCAAGAACGTCTGGTATAGGCTGAAGAAAACTAATAATAATCCGTCCACCCATAGTCTCAGCCTAAGTACTTATGTATGTATGTATGTATGTAAACTCATTATTGCACAAACAGAAAATAACAAACCAAAAAAGAAATAGAAACACAAAAGGTATGTACCAAGGCGAACTTATCCCTTCTCCCTTTCTCCTTTTCCCCTTTTCTTCTTCTCTTCTTATGTATCTTATGAAATGTATTTTGGAAACAGCGGTAGCTCCTGCAATGTAAGTTATACTCTCTGTGTGTAACAAAAAAAGCAGCGACAGTGGTCGCAGGCGCATAGTTCCGCGCATGCCTGGAATTATGCGTATGCGCATTGGAAGAAACGTTAGAGCTACTCAAAGCTGGAATCCTGTTCCGAATCCGACGACGCTAAGATGGATTAACAGGAGCCACAGGACATTTAAGAACAGCATGTCCGTTTCAATCCTTAATTATTTTTAACGTTTTGTTTGTGTGATTTATGCACTAATTTTATTAATTTTCGTACGCCACCTGGCAAAACTTAGTGATACCAGGTGCACGTTTTACAAAGGTATCTACAAGTTACAATTTTACAGGTCTAAACTGGCAACACTGCTCAAATGGCTGGTCGTCATTGGTCGAGGTTGTATCAAATGGAAACTTGTAACCTGTAAATTGTAATTTGTAGCTTTATAAAACAGGCCCCAGTATTTCTCGCTACCACTGTAACCAGTTTTGCCTATCTATGATTACGAATAAATCACTTTGACTTTGACTTTAATTTTAAAGTTATTACTTAAAGCCTTGAGTAGAGGCCGTATGTTAAAAGATAAGAAGATGGTATTGATGCGGTTTACCCTTGATTTTTCGAAACTCAATTCATATAATGTGGATTTTTAGGCTTTGTTTTTTTATTTTTTGGAATAATCTCAAGTGTAACCCAACCTAACTTACATAATTAATTTAACCTGTTAATTTAAAATCTGAACACAACTCGGGTTCAGCAAAAAATAGCTTTCGATGAAGTGAAATTCGGTAAAATGATACATTCGACGGAAACCTAACCTAACCTAACCTACTTAACTAATTTAAGATAACCAGCGAAAACAACACGGCTTCAGCAGAAAATAACTTTCGACGAAGTAAAATTCGGTGAAATGAAATTCGGTAAAACAAGGGGACACCATCGATGCGTCAATCGATCCAACATGGCTACTATCGCCCTTCTGTGCCAGTGTGCGGTACAATTTGCCGCGCGGCTGTCGGCGCTAGCGTCACGTCTGGCAGCGGCTTAATAATAAAGTTGACGCGCGAACTGCGTGAGCGCACTACTCATTAGGCTGAGGCTGACTGTACTAGTGGATACAAAGCACTAAGTAAATACTCTAACCCTTTCTCTATATAATAAAGTAGGGAACTGCACGCGTGTTATATGAGTTTTCTGTCACACCCGTACATAGAACAGAATTTATCTACTTACATATATATCTATATATATATAAAAGGCTAAACTGACTGATTGATGTATCAACGCACAGCCGAAACTACTGTACCTAGAAACTTGAAATTTGGTACAGGGGTTCCTTTCATGATGTAAGTGAGCACTAAGAAAGGATTTTCCGACAATGGACCCCCAACGGGAAGAAATGGGGGAGTACCGGGAAACTAATTCTACGCGTACAAAGTTGCGGGCGTCCCCTATTTATACATAAAAACCTTCCTCTTGAATCACTAACTATTGACGAAAAAAGCATTAAAATCAGTTGCGCAATTTGAGAGATCTAAGCGTACATATAGAGGGACAGCACGGCTAGCACATGTTGTCCGCGACTTGTTTGTCGCTCGGATCTCCCTTTCTATCTAGTCTATAACGATAAAGACGCACTGAGCGACAAGCGAGAAAATACAACTTGTGCTACCCGTGCAGAATGCGGGAAATGACTTTGATTTATACTACGTAAAAAAAAACAGGTAGCTCCCTCAGGGCGGCTACAGACGGAGAGGCTGACCCAAGCGGAGATGGCGGGATGACTTGGACGCTTTTCTGAAGGATTGGCCGAAGATTGCAACACAGAGAGAGAGGTGTGGAAGTCCAGGGAGGAGGCCTTTGCTCAGCAGTGGGACACTATGCTAGGCTAGTGATAGTAACGAGACAATATAATTCACAACTTGACCTAGACCAAACTAAGGTCTAGGCTTGTGCTATGGGAATTAGACAACTATACTGCTCAAATATGTGTAGTTTTATTTTTCAATTTATTTATTTTACTCTATTTGTGCGTTGCTTTACTCTGTCTACGGTTGTTGTGTTTTTTTTTTCTTTCCTTCTTTCTTTTTTTTTCAATAAATATACTTATATACAAAATTGAATACATAGAAAACATTCACTGTTAATGTATTGCCAACCCTGAGGACAAAGATGGAATGGCTCTATGCTAGTAATTTCACCGGTTGTCTTATCCCCACACCGGAACACAACAATGCGAACGCTGCTGGTTGGTTGGTAGGTTAAAAGATAAGGTGGTAACGATCTAGCGGACCCTGCAGAATTTCCCACCACCACAAAATAGCTGCGAAAGAGAATAAGAGCTAAAAAAACGAGAAATCAACTTAGGGTTAGATAAACCTAATAAATCAAAGTCGACAGCATAAACCAGTGATCCCCAAAGTGGTCTATATCAATCCCCAGGGGTCGGTGACGACCTGCAAGGGGTCCATGTGAGCGGAAAAAATAAATGGGGGTCCATGAGATGAAAATCGGGGTCCACGATAGTGAATCCCATTTAAGCAGGTCGTGACTTTAATTTTAGCTTTCCATTAATGGAAAAACCATATTCATACACAGATAGTAGGTATCTACTCACTTAAGTAATACTTTTTCATAAATATATAAATAAAAAAAATTAAGTATCTGTATAAATTACATATGTTTAAATTTTGTCTGTGTGTAGTTTTTTACTTTGTAAAAATATTTTTACGCGCTAAATTTTCATTGCCTGTGTCAATTTTTAACCGGCTAGACCTACAAAGTTATCCGTACAAAAATGTCGAAGATTTTTTGTAAGCATAACTAAGGTTTTTACGTGATAACGTAAATATTAGGTAAGCAGGGGGTCCACCCAAAACTGAAACAAATGCCAAGTGGGCTATGAGACAAAAAAGTTTGGGTACCTCTGGTATAAACCTTGAGTACCTAAACGTAACATTTGCCTTTAAAATAGGCGGTTACATAACTGGTCAATTAAAATAAGCTGCGCGGGCGACGCCTAAATACCAAATTTAATAGCGGCCTAGACGTAGGTAGGGCCTAAGGTCGATAGGTTTTAAGATTAAACCTAGGCCAGCCATCCGTATAGGTTTTCCTAGATTTGTCTTAATTTGAAGGTTCTTATAGACAGAATTATTATGGAAAAAGCATACCTAATAATTACTTACATACCCTTCACGCCTGTAATACCAGAGTGGAGTAAGCAGAACTACAGAATTACCTACATAATTCTAATTATAGGCTAGGATTTTCCAGGGTATTAGTGACAGGTTGCAAGCCCATTGCCTAACAGCAAGCCTTTATTCCCTTAGTCGCCTCTTACGACATCCACGGGTGGACATGGAGTGGAATATTCTAACCCGGCAAGTTCCATTGACTTTCCATGGATCCAATGATCAGTGGCCCGTTTCACGAAGCTACAAGTTACAAATTACAAGCGGAAGTCTCTTTCTAACTCCTTTTGCTAGAAAGGGAGTTCCGCTTGTAATTTGTAGCTTGTAGCTTCGTGAAACGGGCCACAGAACATGACCAAATTATAATGGGACCTTCTTTCTTATTTTACTGAATAAATGTCTTATCTTTTTTTTCAAACTCAGCGGCGTTTCTTCTCAGCAGTGGTCTCTTGCGAAGCGCTGGTAGATTATTGACGTGTAAAAGTGCCCGTGCGGCCTACTCACTGAATAAACATCTTTTATCTTTTATCTTTTTTATCATCTACTTCAGGGTTAGCTGGAAGAGATCCCATTTAGGAATAAGCTCGATTTTGTACATTAGTTTAATAACAATATTGTAATATTTATTTTTTTGTGTAATAAAGAGTTTACATATCTACATAAATAGGTACATAATTCTGTATTCTGTCCCCTGTATTACGTACCATTGTTGTCTTTGCCACACCATACAAAATCCACATATTTGCCAAGGACATTAACTGTCAACATATATATTTGTATGTCAGTGTGTTGCTGCGACAGGAACGCGGACCCTACAGTAGTAATTGGTCAATTATGTGACTCGTATCTGCTATACAAGTCGTTATAATTATAAGGAGATGAAATGTAATTAATACAGATGCCTGGGACTAAATAGGGGGTGTGTACTTGGGGAATATGTCTTTGAAACGCCGCCGTAGTATGTTGGTTAGTCTATTTGTGGTTTACGCGACTATTTATCAACCTTTAGTAATATTATAACCCCCTTACTAATAAACGTTGAGTAACGGTGGTATAGCTATACAATGTTTTGTCCTTATCTGTCATTGTGACATTTGGATTTGACAGATAAGGACAAAACATTGTATAGCTATACCACCGGTACTCAACGTTTATTAGTAAGGGGGTAAGTAAAGATAAAAGATAAAAGACATTTATTTAGTAAGTAGGGTAGGCCGCACGGGCACTTTTAGACATCGGTTACACGCTCAGTATTTCATCAGTCTGGCGTCAGTTCAATCATGATCGAGGGGGACGCAGCTATTATGTTAATATAGCTGCGTCCCTTTCGAGCACGGACTGAACTGACGCCAAACTGATCGTGTAACCCTTGTCTTACACGTCAAGAATCTACCAGCGCTTCCAAGAGGAGACCACTGCTGATAAAAAACGCCGCAAGAAAACATATTTCATATTACTTACAATGGTAGACCAGGTACCTACTACTTAGGGCCTGTTTCACAATCGATAAGTAAAGCATATCTGACAGATAAAATTTAGCCCTTTCCTTTTCTTACACTTGAACATAGACAAGGAGAGGACTAACTTTAACTGGCACATAAATTTACTTGTCGATTGCGAAACAGGGCCCTTAGTCTAGCATTATACAGGGTGTCCCAAAAGTACCACGCCACAGTGACACCGGAGGTAGGTCAGCTCAAGAGGAACCTAACCAGCCTAACATGACCTCAGTAAAATGACTTTATTTTTTTCAAATTGCTAGACCAATGTCAAATTAAAATTAAATTGGTCTAGCAATCGGTGTCACTGTGGCGTGGTACTTTTGGGACACCCTGTACAAAGCTATTAAAACAAATATTTTTCTTAACAGTTTTTTACATGAATCAGCTTTCATTGAAGTTGTGAAAAATTTCATGAATATGGCCTATTTTAAAGAGTATATATAGGCCTCAAGGTTTTGTTAGTAACTCTTTCCCAACTATAAATCGGAATGTAGCTGTTTAACATACAAACAAGTTGTATAAAGGCTATAATAAATCGCGTCATCTCACTCGAGACGTCCCACAAGATCAAATATTCCACAGAGGCTTTTACTTTTGTGTTAATTTGAATCTTATTTACATATTGAACGGCTACTGTTTGACGAAATCTATGTAGAAAGCATATCGGTTGTTGAACTAAACGACATAAGTCGCTTCTAAAATCTTTAGAAGTTTGAATCCTGTTTTAAAGTAAATAAAGTTTATTTTGCAAAATTCCGACCTTGTATTAAGTCTTAGTATTATTATTATGTGATATTTGTATGTTTAATGTCTGTATTATGTCAATACGATCCTTCACAATTGTCTAATTTAGGGGCGGGTCAAAATTGAATAGTATGATATCTATAATTTAATAGCTTGTTTTTAGTCGTAACTTTCTCTGTGGCAGGTGTTTAAAAAAATATTGGCTAACAGTTTTTTTAAAGGAACAGCGTAATAGAGGCATTTTAATGCATACACAGTCTGAATCGTAATTGTCGTCTTAAGTTTGCAATCTTAACATAACTTCTGCCCGCGACTTCGTCCGAGTAGATTTCGATTATCATTATTCCCTAGGGTACTTTTAAATTTTCCAGGATGAAATATAGCCTATGTTTTAATCCAGGATATAAGCTATCTCCATTTCATATTTCATCAAAATCCGTCTAGCCGTTGAAGCGTGAAGGAGTAACAAACTAACACACACACAAACAAGTTTCAGATTGATAATATTAGTAGTATCCCTGCGGCAGCTGCGAGTACCTATACTTATGTAAACTATACTAGGTAAACATATATGTTGCCCTTCAGCGATTAAAAAATAACTGCAATTAAGTACTCCGCATATTTTCACAAATTACGAATAAATAATTCTGTCACTATAAGGTCTCGTATGTTACATATAAATAACTACATACTGAGCTGTAATCGTAGGTAATAAAGGTTTGAAATAACTTGTCATTTAAGTCTTCCTAGCAGAAAGTGAACGCATAGCCATGATTTGACCTTGTCTGAACAATTTACTTGTTTTTGCATTTTGTACTGTTGGCCGAAGTTGTTGATGCACAAATAGGGAAAATGTATGGTTTTTTTAAATTGCTTTTCTTAACAAAAAATGGAAATACCGTAACAGAGGTCACCAAAAGTGAAATTAAAATTGAAATCGGTCAAGAAATACGGATGATATAAGCATTTTAAACCACTAATTAGACAGGGAGATGCGATATGCACTGTGACGTCATGTAACAGGTCGGCCATATAAACTCCATGTTATTTTTTTTGCTAGAAAGAGACAGGAACAAATCTTTGTTGGCTTATATCTTGGTTATTTTTATAGTTATTCAAAATGTGGTTTTTCCTGTTTGTTGCATGAATCAGCTTTTATTGAAGCTGTGAAAAAAGTTATGAGTATTCCCTATTGTAGTGCAGTTTTTGACTACCAATTCAAAAATAAATGTTACCTACTTTAACGTGTGTATCTGTATGTCTGTCTGCAACACCTATGCTCCCAAACGGATGAACCTATAGGTACAGTTTTTTTTAAGAAGCTAGTGTAATCAATATAGTTCTTTGCTAAGTTTCATTAAAATAAATTGTTCCGTTTTAAAGATATCAGCTGTGAAAGTACGGGACGACATTTATATCCGGGGTCTTATCTACTTACTAACTTAAATAATTAATTAATTGTATCAAATGTAGTTTATAGATTAATCTGCTATAGACTTTTTTCAATTTACGCAGTGATTATTTTATCTAAAAAAATCAAAATTCAAACTTAGGCAGTTTATAAATTTACAGTTGCTGAGGCCTTCTTTTTAGGGTGCGGCTCCACTGAGGCGGAGACGAGCGGAGCGGATCTAAGCTGTGCCAATATTAACCAATAAGAGGCGCGTGCGGTCACGTCGTGCGGCTCTTCCGCACGTTAGTTTAGATTCTATTAGTTAATATTGGCACAGCTCCGCTCCGCTCATCTCCGCCTCAGTGGAGCCGCAGCCTAGACTTAGGTACAAAGTCTTTGTTGGGACGGACGCCACGTTCATACAAAAATCAACATAAATGATACTTATCATTAATTTTCGATGGCTCACTGACCTCACTGTACGTGGTATTAAAGATATGCCATCTCGAAATTTGCATTCGCCTTGTATTCCTCATTTGGGAAGAACCATTGAGTAGATAATTATAGCTCAGATGTTTTCCAGATTTAAAGTGAAATTTTACTATTGTCGTAGTGTATATAATTTAATAAGAGATTTAGTAAGATTATTCAACAAAAAGAATTAGAGCATTATCTTTTCTGCTTATAAAGAAAATACTCGTTTTCAAAAACTGTGACATTTTATCTTTTTTTTGCATTTTCTCAAATGGCAGCTAGTTCTCTAATTTTCTAAGGAAGGGAGTCAATTTTTTAGTCTCACTTGTGAGTCCTACCTAGGAAGTTATGTTAGGTATGTTGTACTCTATATTACAAGCTAAACCACGCAGTGATCTCGCTTACGAGTGGGTATTTACACTCGTATTATAACTCAAGTCACCGCTGAGATTCAACAATATGAACTTAATATATAACTGCCGCACTCAGAGACGTCAATTAAATGCTAGATTAAAGTAGCTGCTGTCACTTTCTTTGCTATAGCAATAGAATAAGACAACACGTCACTAAACAAGCGTTAAATTTAATTGACGTCTTTGAGTGCGGCAGTAAGACATTAGCAAAAATCGGCCATTTGGTGACTAAATCACGGAATAAAATCTAAATTCAATATAAACCAAAAAAAATAACTCTTACAAATTACAATTTCACAATACATTTTTTTATGAATAACCTGCCTAACAAGAACAAGTATAATTACGTCATTACGTAATTCTAGCCCTTTTACAGGATTCCTGGAAATACCTATCGTTGAGTAATGTTCGGCTAATTGCACCGTGGGAGAAAAATCTAGTGTTTCTGCTTCACTCGATAGGTAAAATGGTACAGGTAAATACTGACGGTGCTTAGTCATTCTCAAAGAGAGATAAAGAACAAGGTATAAAATTGCATATATACTTAATTATTTTATTTATACAGGGTTGAAAAGAAAAAAGAGAAACGATTAATTACCACTCAGAATAAATAAAATAAAATAATAACACATGTAAAACTACATTAATTAAATATAATAAGTATAAGAAATGTTTGCCATAATTACTTAACGTGAGTAATTGTAATTTTATTTTACATTTTATCCTACCCTTAATCATAATCACACCAAAGTATACGAAGCAAAAAAACTTATTTTTTGCTTAGGTATATTTCACGAAAAATCAACTGAAATAGCTTAAACGGATCATTTAGTAAATTAATGCCTTTTTGTGAAACATGTCATATTTTTATGGCAATCTTCACTGTCAATTCAGTCAATCTCAGTCATGACACAGTTTTAACCCAATGATGTAATTTTTCACATAATACCCTTTAAGAACGCACAATTAAAAAAATACTTTAAAAAAAATTTACTCAGCATCGCGAATGATTTTAAGCAAATAATAATAATAAAAAGAAAGCTTCAAAAAACCCGACTGTTAACCAACTTTAAATCGTTATAAATCCTAGATCATTCATTCATTCAGATCATTCATAATAAAAAAATATCAAAGAAACCTAATGATATTTTTTTTATACCTATCATTCATAATACCCCATAATACCCCACTTGTTATAGTTCGTCGACTTTTCTTCTTTTCTTATTTTAAATTGCATCGAGTTAAGTTAACGTGATTTCAAATCCATACTATCCGGATACTAATATTATAAAAGTGAAAGTGTGTCCGTCTGTCTGTCTGTCTGTCTGTCTGTCTGTCTGTTACCTCTTCACGCTTAAACCACTGAACCGATTTAGATGAAATTTGGTATGGAGATAGCTTGAGTCCCGAGGTAAAAGTAGCCTATGTCCTTATAGGCTACTTTTTAACCCGGAAAATTAGGCAGATCCCAAGGGAGCAGCGATAAACGACTTCTACGCGGACGGAGTCGCGGGCAAAAGCTAGAAACAATATAACTGGAAGTCTGTCGTATAAATGAACTGTGTATATATGGTATAAGTATGTATGCACAATGCCTACGTGCGTTGCTTTGTGTATGTTTGTCTTGCTTACTCACCCGCTAATTAGCTTAGTCTTTGTTTAAAACGTACTTCAGTATAGTATAACCTAGGTAGTCTAACCTAGACTTCTAATTTCACATCGTATAATATACATTTTGCTTTTATATTATAACATTGTATGAACATTATGGTAGCTGTTTTTCTTTAACATTGATTTATTTCAGATATTCCCAATAGAATAATGATGATGTCAACAATATTATTAGAAGTATAATGTAAGAGTTTTAGGAAATAGAGGCGGAGGAAGACCTAGAAGAAATGACTTCTGGTCTAAGATCCTAATACGACGAATAAACAGCTGGGTGAAGGTCGTCACCTATTCGGATCTTAGACCAGGAGTGGCTTAATAACTAACAACAGTGACCTCTTTGCCTCTCAACGCTTTTGCTCTTTAGTAAAATGCTAGAAAACCTTGTAGAGTTATGAGGAATGCAGTAAGTCTAGTGTCTGACCTATCGATTACTGTTATGTAACTAATAAGTACCTGTCTGACCTGAATTTGCATGGAAATTGACTAGACTGATGTGCACGGCTAACCGGTTTTTAGGAAATTGACGCAATGCCAATTGTAGAATTTCAAGTCTCTGTTTTTCAATTTTCATTTCTGGGAATGGCTTTTGCTGCCGACTGTACTTTTTCTGCTAAGTCATTATCTGATATCAAGACTAAAGTAATGAGTCCCAACACCCTATCCTATTGCCACTTTCCGACTCCATCATCAGATCAGCTCTTAGATAATAAGACCATAATATTGCATTGATCGGGTCGACATATGTGGTCCTCAACCCATTTTATTAATGGGAATTTGATCAAAATTGCTTTACAAAATTGAAAGATAAAGATAAAGAGACATTTTTCACAACAATACAAAACAACATTAAATAGATACAAAGAGAACTAGACACAGAGTTATTGTTGCGAAACGGTCCCAACTCAGCATTCGCTAGCCGTAAAGCCAGCGCTGGTCTTCCGTTGGAACCGCTTGGTGAAGAGACGGAAAGGGATACACTTAACACAAAACAACATTAAAAAAAACAACATGGATTAAGAAAAAATCATTCGTTCGAGATAAGCAGACAACTTACTTACATAAGAACAGTGCAAATTAAAAAACCTGTGCAAGTGGGCGGGTCACATGTGCCGTAGACAGAATGGAAGATGGGGCAAAAAAGTCCCTGAATGGAGACGCCGTGGGAATTAGATGAACCGACGATCTGGTCAAAATAGCCAGTAGAAATTTGATAAGGAAGACCCAAGATCGTAGAGAATGGAGTACAATGGAAGAGGCCTTCACTCATTGGGTGGCAATAGGCTAAAGAAGAAGAAGAAATTAATAAAACTTTTTAAAAGCCTAATGACTTGTTGATATCAAACCGCCATTACTTGAGAACAAAAGTTCCTGTTTATCACACAAATATTTCAGATTCGTAACACACCTAGGTACTCACTGGACTAGGAGCTTATCTTATCTTATATAAGCGTATAATAAACAACAAAGAAATTCTGCAATGCATTTGCAATCAGGTCATAAATCTACTATAATTGCAATGTGCCGATGTATTCCTGTCGGAGCTAAAATAGATCCACTGGAACGCGGTTGAGGTCTCCTTGGTTCTAAAAATATGCGTTTATTTGCACCTGAAATATTAATACATGTCCGCGTTCACGATTAGTTCATTTATCATAATTGGGATTGTTCATATTTTTACAATTACTCTAATTCGAAAACCTTTTCGAGGAACAGGGTTTTAAACCCGTTCTACATTATTAAGTTTTTGAAATATTTGTCTATTTCGGATATTTCGACTAAAGTAAATTTAACCTTTGTTTGACTTTCGTTTTCGGCTTGAAGCCCTCCTAGGTGTACCTTATGGGTTAGGCGAAAACAGACTAAAATAGTATGTTTTAATACACTTTTACAATCACTTTCATGATTAGATATCATTTAGTTGTTGTAATTTATTAGAAAATGCCAACCCAAATTTTTAATAATCATGTCATCCATTAACCCTTCGTGTGTCGGACGGGGTCGCAAACTTGCACCTGTCGTCTGTCGCAAAATGGCGCGTCAAATGTCAAATTCAAATTTAGAACTGTTTTATCTATATATATAAAAGGCTAAACTGACTGACTGACATATCAACGCACAGCCGAAACTACAGTACCTAGAAACTTAAAATTTGGTACATGGGTTCCTTTCATGATGTAAGTGAGCACTAAGAAAGGATTTTCCAAAAATCGACCCCCAACGGGAAGAAATGGGGGGAGTAGCGGGAAACTAATTCTACGCGTACGAAGTCGCGGGCGTCCTCTAGTACCTTATAAACGTTTCATTCAACGAATGATGAATGTCTATGGTTTATTTGTTCATTGGGCTTGGAGAAATTAAAACATTTTAGACTCTATTGAACTTATTTCTAAGTTCAAAATCGGATAAAGTGTTGATCATGTGACCTTGCACTGATCAGTGCCTCGGCATACAACAGAGGTAGCGCTGATCAGCGCTAAGACATACGAAGGGTTAAATGACTGCTAAATTAATAAAGATATTAAAACAAAACTATTGGGTCAAATACAAAATTAATAAAATTGGACTCTTAAAATTACCCATTCCTTCAAATTATAATGTAAAAACCGTGAGTTATTTTTGTTTGGTCTATCCCAATTCTATAGAAATGCAACACTGCTAACCACCATTTCATGACATCTGGCATTATGAGTAGGTCAGCCATATGTTTATTGTCTCTTTTTGTTTAGTACTTGTTTTGTCCTTTTGCTAGAAGTCTGCATAAACGTTTTTTCTCTTTCTTCTTTCTTATAAATTTGATGAATTTCTTGCGATACTTAAATAAACCTCGGATTTAATTCCGCCCCTTCTTTCAGAATTGATATCTCTTAAACCACTTAAACGATTTCCATAAATATTAACTAAGAACAAAGCTGATTGAACTAGCTTTCCTTTTAAAAAACCGCATCCCAATCGGTTTATCCGTTTGGTAGCTACGATACTAACGCCGCAATGTAAGAAGAAAAACACTTATTTAACAATACTGGGTAGTGATTGTCTCAAAAGCAAAGGTGAGCGAATGCAAGAGTGATGTTAGGCAGCCTTATACGTTCGAGAAGCCATGCTGTTAAATTGAATACACGCGCTGAAATGTGTTTTGTTCGCTTTGACGGGACTACTTAAACTCGCCGCTTGGACATCACTCCTGCGTTCGCTCACCTTTGCTTTTGAAAGAATCACTACCCTGGAGGAGAGCGGACGCCTCTATCAAGTTTCAGCCCCGGTTCGGAAAAAACGTTGACCGGGATTCTAAAACAGTCGAAAATAATTAAACTATAAGTAACCTTATTGTCAGTGGCAAAGATGCGGGTAGATATTTCTGACATCTTGTTAACGTGCATATATTTATAACTTTGACTGTACAGCTATATGGTAAAGATTACTAATGATCTACAACTTAAAATGGATCATTCGTATTCCCTCATCGAATCAGTATAGCAGCACATTATACTAATAGATCCGTTCTCTTGGCAAGGTGATCTTCGATTACCATACGCTCGCATTTGAAAACTCGTCCTTCGTTTATCTTGAACTAAATTTAGAATTTTGTATTAATTTAGGAAATTATTTATACGTAAACAACTTTAAGAATCCTGAATACGTTTTTTTTAATATCATGGAACAAACAAAACAGCGAACAGTAAAAACCATATGGTCTTTGGCATTTTATTATATTGTCAACGTTTTGATAGTTCTTATTTTACCTACTTGACGGTAATGGCGGCCGAGTTAAAAACAATACCGTAACAGGGGCTCTACTTTGCAATCCGTAATTCGAACTTCGTCTATTGCTATCCCTTTTAATCTCGACGCGTAATTAATTCGCAGGAAAGTGACGAGGCGCTCCGAAGTTCAAATTGCGGATTTCAAAGTAGAGCCCCCCAGGTCAAAGACAATATGTTTTTTACCGCCTAGATTAGAGGCCCTGTTAGGGTGTATTTTGCCAATTTCGAGTTTTTTATAGACATTTATTAGAGAAATAAGTCCATGTATATCACACGCGAGCGCCATGGACTTAAGACAAGACCATAGATACTTAATCACAATGTAGAAACATCGTTTTTATACCAAGTCCCAAAACGGGTGAGATTACTAGCAAAGAGGCAGGCGTTCAATCTTAGCCCTTAGGTTTAGCGACGCTTTGGCAGTCTTAGGATTGCAGTCTTGAGAAAGCAAGTCTGTGTTCTCGTTTACCTTCACTGTCATAAAAAAGTTGTAGTAACAGGTGAGTAACAGTTGAAACGAAAGAAACGAACGTAGTGTTTATAACATTGTAAAACGTGAAAACTTACTGTTTCCGAACGTGCTTTTACTTATCTATGAGCTGGGCGGATATAGCATCTGTGATATAGACTCTGTAGACTTGTCATGTAAAACCAATAAGCACAGTGTATTATCTTATAAATAATAAACGATCTTAAGCAAATCCGTGTATATTTTAAGTAAAGAAACATGGTGTCAGAAGTGGGATGCAAAACAAATAACTTTGTCATTTTGATATAATGCTGCACCTAGACCAAATTCACTTGCATCACATTCAATAATAATATCTTTGTTTAGTTCAAAATATTTCAAAGTGGGTAGATCTGTTATAATTTCTTTTAAATGAATAAACTCTTTTTCTTCTTTTGCTGTCCATTTAAACTCCACATCTTTTCTAGTTAATCGTCTTAGATTATGTGCTTGGTAACTTAGATTTTTTATAAATTTACTTAAGTAACTGACCATACCTAAAAACCTTAAAACCTCTTTACTAGAAGTTGGTGCAGGCATATCTTTGATGGCATCGACTTTTGATTTGTCCACTTGCAGACCATCTTTCGTCAGATAATGCCCATAAAATTTTACACATGTTTGCAAAAAATTGGTCTTATTTATGTTTAACTTACAATTAATTTTACGAAGTCTGATAAACAACTCCTCTAGTTTTTTATTGTGGTCTAAAACAGCTTCTTCCAAACTGTCACCCACACCATAAATCAAAATATCATCAGCTATGATTTCAATTCCTTTAAGATCTTGTAGTAAACTAGTTAACTTCTGTTGAAAAATTTCAGGTGATGATGTTAATCCAAACGGGAGACGCAGCCATCTGAAACGTCCAAACGGGGTCCAGAAAGTGGTTAATTTGCTACTTTCTTCATCTAGAGTAATCTGCCAGAAACCTTTTTTTGCATCCACTGTACTAAAAACTTTGGCTTTGCTTAACTCTGGTAACATTTCGTCCAGTGTAGTAAATTGAAAATTAGGTCTTTTTAATGCTTTATTTAAAGGTATTGGATCCAGACATAATCTAAACTTAGTGTCTTTTTTAACTATCAAGATATTATTCACCCAATCAGTATGATTTATTTCTTTAACAATAAGGTTATCCCTTTCTAACTGTTGCAATTCTTTTTTTAAATTTTCACGCAAAGCCATGGGAATTCGCCTGGGTGGTTGTATTTTAGGCTTAATAGAATGATCTAACTCTAAGTTAGCCTCACCTGGAAGACAGCCATAACCTTCAAAGATATCTTGATACTTCTTCACTAATTTTTGGCACTCTTCATTGTTAATTTCAGGACTTGATATAATATTGCAATATTTAATAAAGCCAAGCGTCAAGCATGCTTTTTCAGACAGCAAAGGTTTATGGTCGACATCCACAATATGAAATTTAATTATATATTTCTTCTTATTACTGTGGCATTCCAATTCGGTAGTTCCATAATCCTTAATCTCAGTATTATTAAAACATCTTAGTTTGTGTGTTGAAGGATTTAAATCACTTATGTTATTACTTCTTATAATTTTTTTGTAATAATTGAGACCCATCGTGCAAACTTGAGACCCGGTGTCCAATATACAATCCATTTTCATTGTGTATTTGTTTTTTGTAATTTATCAGACAAACTCATTGAAATGATCAGATTAGAAACTGAAAGGGATTTGCACCTGCAGAAACTCATTCACTTTATTACTAATGGATTTCCTAAATATATCACAGAAATGCCATCTAGTCTCGAGATTTATTACAAGTTTAGAAACGAATTGTCTACTTGTGATGGGCTTATTTTGAGAAGAGATCAAGTGCTAATACCTGAATCAATAAGACAAAAATTAATGTTAAGAGTGCACATAAGTCATAATGGCACTGCAGCAACATTGCGTTTAGCAAGAACAAATATGTTTTGGCCAGGTATGTCAAAAGACATAAAACACTTTGTGGAAAAATGTAAGTTTTGTGTCACACAGGCTCCTTCACAACAAAAAATGCCATTAATTCCACATGAGGTTCCCCGGTATCCGTTTCAATACATATCTATGGATGTATTTTCACTTGGCCAAACAAAGTATTTAATAACAGTGGACCACTACTCAGATTATTTTGAGCTAGATGAGTTAAAATCCCTTACAGCATGTGAGCTTATTAACATTTGCAAAAAGAATTTTTCTAGACATGGAATTCCACAAAAAGTGTGTACAGATAATGCCACAAACTTTATTAATGAAGATTTTAAGAAATTCACTAGCAGCTGGAATTTTGAACATGTAACATCATCTCCTCACTATCCTCAATCAAATGGAAAAGCTGAAATCACAGTAAAAATTGCAAAAAGAGTAGTAAAGCAAAGTATAGAAAATAAGGAAGACTTATGGTACTCTCTGCTTCATTTAAGAAATATACCCAATGAAGATGATCTGGCCAGTCCTGTACAAAAAATGTTTGCAAGAAGAACACGTACAGGCTTACCTTGTCTATTGAAACATCTTGCACCTAAAGTTATTCAACACATGCCAAAGTTGATTAAAGAGAGAAAAGAAAAATATAAGATAACCTTTGATAAAAGAGCAAAACCTCTTTCTGATTTAAGGTTGGGTCAAGATGTAGTAGTAGTTTTAAATCCAGAATTGCAGAATAAATGGGTGCAAGGGAAAGTTTATAAGATCATTAATAGTAGATCATATGTGGTTAAGGTGAATGGTAAAGAATACAGAAGAAACAGAAGGCATATTAGACCCTGTTCCGAAGAGCTAATAAGTTATAATCATGCAATGCCTTCGCTTGAATCGTCTCACCCTCCCAGAGTGGCGCTAGATCAGCCACAAACTGAATCTTGCTTTTCAGGTACCCAACTTGTCTTTCCTATGTCAACAGACTCTGAATTCCAGATGCCCCAACAAAGTCATTCCACGGTTGAGACCGTTCCGACAAATGTGTCTGTGGACCCACGTCGCAGTGCTCGAGTAAGAAACAGACCAGCACGTTTAGAGGACTACGACCTGTCTACATAGCCCAGACCACGTCTTTAAAGGAAGGGGGATGTTTCCGAACGTGCTTTTACTTATCTATGAGCTGGGCGGATATAGCATCTGTGATATAGACTCTGTAGACTTGTCATGTAAAACCAATAAGCACAGTGTATTATCTTATAAATAATAAACGATCTTAAGCAAATCCGTGTATATTTTAAGTAAAGAAACACTTACTATTTTATATTAAAAAAAACGGTATGGAGTGTATTAATTAACACTTAATCTATGAATTAAAATTTATGGACACGGCACAATCATTACATTACTAAATTTACCAATCTCGTAAATCGTTTAAATCAGATGACTACAGCGCCATCTGTTATAATCGACCCAAGTTATGAAGTTACTGCCTTTGTAGCTGTTTTATGACATCGTCCAATCTAACAGCACTTTCATGCAAACATTCAAATCAAGAATCACATCTCCCTTTAGATTTATCTCATTTAAGTCAACCCTTGAAGAGATTGTTACATGATTTAGTAAAACATCGATTTTATCGACTTAGTTCCAACAACTGCTCATAGATGTCGCTTTTTTGAAAACATCATTGTCGCTGTCTAGGGGATTTACTTGAATATTTTTCGTTTCTTATTCTTCTTTTAGCTACAAAAAGTGTAAAAGAGTATTAATTAATGATTAAATTGGAAAGAAAGTGTAGTTTTAAGCAATGAAGTTATTTAGTGTGGGAGATAGCGCGGAGTGCAGTCGCGCGGTGCAAGCTGCTGTGTGCGTTCGGATACTCGGTGCAAGTATTGCGTGAGTGTTAGTTAGTAGGTAGGTATTTAGTATTAGTCGTGTACTCGGAGCTCTATTCCATAACCATATTGCTTTTACATGTTATTCTTAACGTTATGATATGATAGCGCTTATTTACTTTGAATTAACGGCGGTCGAGTTAAAACCAATACCTACGATAACATATAAAATGCCTGAGACGCAACTTCTCTCATCTACTGGCCTGTACCTACTTGGCACGAAGAGCATTGCCATTGCCATACAACAGGCAATGCTGCTAGCATTTTGGGAGCAATGCCCAAAGTAAGCGGTTTGTTAGATTAGTGTAGCTGTTTTATTTAAAGTATGTTTGTAAGTTCGTTCGTTTATTTTTATTGTTTCTTTTCCAATTTAGCTATACTGGGTAGCATTGGTATTCTTTTTTACAGACCGACTCATTTTTATGGTATTTTTTTTTTTGTATGAATAGAAAAAGTCTGTACAACAGAAATTGGTCAAATTAACAAACAAATAATATAAATACTGCTCTTATAATAATAGTATAGGATCACGATAATGCTAATTAATGCGAATTTTGCTATGTCAAACAATTTATGCAAAATGTAATA
Source organism: Acleris cristana (assembly GCA_948252455.1). Lineage (NCBI taxonomy): Eukaryota > Metazoa > Arthropoda > Insecta > Lepidoptera > Tortricidae > Acleris > Acleris cristana. Next base: position 1,161,937 of record OX411791.1, on the reverse strand, counting down.
ATTTACTTACAGTAAAGTAAAACATTCAAAACACATATTTTAAAAACTTTTTTCTTACTCGTATTTATTAAACCAACGGCTTAGCTGTTTAATATCAATTGATATGTATAAAGGTCAAGGATATAAATGCTTTCCAGTGAATATACACACGTAAAGGCTTTCCAATAATTTGTACTATGGTTTGAAAAAGCATAAATAAAGTTGCCGCTTGTCACTTCCTGTCATCGCATTGATTTTTCTTAATTCCACGTTTCACGTACAAAGTTTTATGATAACTTTAAAAAACTGTATCTTTTGATCCGTAATAACCAATTTGTTTATCGAATATGTGTTATAATTATAACGGCGATGTTATTAGGTATATACTTTCCAAACAAATAATAATAAAAAACCCAGCCCATTCATGAAACGTATATTTTCCTTTTTTTCTGTTTTTGTTCTATTGTGTAAATGTTTAATACAGTTAAAAAACAACAAAAAATCGTCCAAGTCTGACTCGAGTGGTACGGAACCCTCGGAAGATTTAAATTTAAAATAAATAAATAAATAAATAAGTAGCATGTGAGTATACATCTAAATATTCAAAATAAAATCAATGTTATGCTTGAATTTAAGTATTTTCTGGCTATGGTATATGGTTAAAATATAATCATAGATTAATCGCGTGAAAAAAAACTTCAAACGGGGCGCACTTGATCCCTTATTATTATACTTTATTTGCTATGGTACACCAATAAATATATAAACATAACTTCTCGTAAAAAATATCCGCACAATCGTCTTAAAAATAGCATTAAAGGCTGCGCGCGCGCCTGTTTCCGAACGCCGCTGAGTGAGTGGGTGCCGACCCGAGCTCAGTCAGCCGCGGCCCGCCACGTCGATCGCATGTGTGTGTATAGTGACCTTAGTGTGTGAAGTGCTTTTAACACGGACCTTTTTGCGTAAGTACTTTAAATACAATATAAACAAAAACACACGTATATTTTTTCTGTAATAAAAAAGTAAGGTTGTTTTTGGAAGTCTGTTTAATTGTAATTTTGTCTATCGAAACCGGTAGCTAGCTAGCTGAAACACAGTACCTATAGAGAACTTAAAAATTCTTTAAAATCATACATTTGTAGGTTACTTTGTAATTACGATCCTGTTAGCTTGGAAGGTAAATACTTAGTCCGAATTGAGTTTTGATTGCGGTAGATGCAAATACTTTCTCTAGTTGGCATGGTGTGTTCGTTTTGTATGAGCACGTCACATTTGCTTAACCATCTAGGTATGCTGCAGCATAATAAGATTGAGTTAAGATCTGTTCAAAGTATTACACCTACATTATTCTTTCTCACTGTACTTACTTAGTGTTTAAGCAAAATTTCTGTGAAGAAATTATCTATTAATATAGCATTCTATAGGTACATTGTTAGCCTGCCTTTCTGTGAGTTCATATTCTAAAATAATAATTGAGGTACCTACGTATTAAGTTATTTACCTATATTGTACGAAACTAGGTATCAGACCTCTTAAACAATTTAGGGTCTATAGGTAACTATTCGGTATAGGCAGGCACAGTATAGTTTATAATATGGTATAGATATCAAGACAAGGCTAAAACTAACTCGTTATGGGATTGTGTCATTACATCCCTTTTATCTAGGCAATGGACAATGCCCTGTCGGCCATATCGTAATAAAATCGTTTATAGAACGACTATCGTGTCCGCCAATCTAGTTAAGTTACAATGCAAGTATTAGGTATTTTGCCGTTATTCTGAAATAGGTAGGTACCCACTGCACCGGTGTTTTATTAACTAGGTATCTAGCTAAAGATTTTAAAAACCTATGTGACTTAATTAACATTTGCCTAGGCCCAACATTAAATTACAAACAGGTAAGGTCACCAGTACCTAATCAGTTGGCTACGAAATAGGTATTATTTTTAAAGTGATAAAATGGGACAGTTCCCGATTTAATAGCGGGAAATAACATCTGCACGAATGGAGCGCTGGTAAAAGTTCGTTAGCTTTTAGGTAAAAGGTTAAAATTCCGAATTACAATTTTCCGAATATTCTTTTGCTCGAATTTTCGTTTTTCCTAAAGCAATGTTATGCTGGTGCTATTTTAGGTTAAATTTATAATACAATTAGTTACTATACATAGGTTAGTTTAGGTTTGATTTATATTATAAGCGATGTCAAAAAATAAAGTCTTCTATCAAAACATTTCATCCGGAATTATGAAAAATCGGTACCTAGGTATTTTGATCCATTCCGAATTATGACTTCAGAAGTATGTATTATGTATGTACCCTGGGCTATAAAAAAACTTGTAAGTTCTTAACACCAAAAGTGTAAAAGAACGCAGAAAAGTAGGTAGGTAGGTAGGGTACTAAAGTTACGCTGGCTAGACAAGACAACATGCATTATAGGCATTCCATTGAGCTCTGTACGTCTTGTCATTTCTACTAGTTAGGTACCTACGTACGTACCTATTACTTACCTACCTACCTATTAGGTAAATACTTAAAGGTAAAGATTATTTTGTCGTCAAAATGATCTAGGTAGGTAAGTAATTCTCAAACAGAAAGTAACTACCTATTTGTGTAAGTTACCTAGGTAGGTAGTTCACTGTCTGTCGAAGTCGTTGGATAAATTAAATACCGACCTATAGTACAGGTATTATATAAAAATAAAATAATTTTGAGTATAGGTAGGTACCTAATAAACTAGATATTTTTTTTTTATTAAAAAGTAAACTAAGAAAGCAAAATCTTTGTAAAATAGGTAAAATAATTGGTACCTATAAAAAGTTCTTGTTGAATATGGAAAATCGTCAACATACCCGTATACCTACTCGAAAATCTAATTCAAGACCAAAATCTGACAGTTCCCATCTTGATCATATTTAGTTATTTTAACATTATTTCATAAAAACATGAATGAGAACTCGGGTAACCATTAATATTCGGGTAAGTTTTATTGATAAAAATACCTACGCTTAAACCAAAATGCAGTACTTAATCACAACGAATGTGCGCCCGTTGATGTTAGCATTTTGGTCTTGAATTAGATTTTCGAGTATAGGTACCCATAGTAAGTTTAAGTCTAAGTTTACCGACAAAGGCGCTAGGTACCTATCGGATACCAATTAACGCTTATTGTTTTTGCAGGATACATTAGCAAACAATGCTTTTAGGTGAATGCCGTTCGTGATTAACACTAAGATTTACCTAGATTGTAATTGTAAACCTATAGGAACAATTGACAAAGACTTTTGAACCTTATTTCAATAGATTAAGGCGCAAAAGGGGATATATGTCCTTTTAGTTGTACAATCATTCGATGATTAGGTAAAACTTGGTAAATGAGAAAGGAATTATACTCCATACCATCTTACTTGTCTTATTTAATAAACACTTTTATAACCTCAAAATTCATTATAATTTTGTCATAAAAAAACCCATCCATGATGTAAAATCAGGAGAATAGTGTGCAAAATGTGGTCTCCAGTTGCTTTTTACCAGAAACGGCAGTTTTAGCCAAAAACGATGCATTTTGAGGTTATAAAAGTATTTACTAAATAAGACAAGTTAGTCGGAATGGACTTTACGTTGGATGGTGCAAATGTACTTGTGGTAGGTGTCCAGATGGTAAAACAAGGACACAAAAAACCAATCTATATTAACATGAAAAACTGTCTTAACATAACATGTCGTTGTTTGTGCAATACCGCGAAAGTACTTAACAAATTAAATAAGGAGAAAAAATAACTTTCTATATAAAACAATAAGTTGCATTTTGCAACTGTTAGTGGTGACTGGTGACTGGCGGTAGGACCTCGTGAGGGTTCCGTCCGGATCGCTACCACCTAGGGTTGCCACCTTTTTTTTTGAAGAAATATAGTATTTTTCTCAGAACCTTGCCAAAATATAGTACTTTTGGGAAATTTTAGAAAAAAAATAGTACACATTCATTCATTTATCATGTTTAAACATTATATACAAATTACAATCCTATATCACAACGCGTCACTACGGGTACGTTCCAATTTAGGCGATGTTTATACAAAAAAGTGCAGCAGTGGAGTTAGCAATGAAAATATAGTATTTTTCGTACTATATTATATTTCTATAATATATAGTACAATTGACCGCAATATAGTACCATACTATATAATATAGTACAGGTGGCAACCCTACTACCACCATCTTATCCTTTATCTACCGCCGAGCAGCAGTGTTCGCATTGTGGATTGTGTGGGGATGAGACAACCGGTCAAGATACTCCTCCGAGTTGGCAACGCATTTGCGGTCTTAGGATTGCAGTCTGAGGATTGTAGTCTTGAGAATATAAATGTCTATGGGTGACGGATGCTAGTTAACATCAGCGGGCCGATTATGGTCGTGTTTATCGACGTAGATAAAACATCTGTCACTTTCTGACCAGTATGTAAGTGTGAGAATGATGGAAGCTTTATCCACCGCGATAAAGGTGACCATAATACGGGCCCAGGTGTTCTTGTTGGCCTACTCCGTGACAAAAAAAAAACTCAATATTAAACTGATTTTGTTGGCCACGTAGATCACAATTTTCATAGAGCTTATTGACGCTTGTAAATATTATGGATTCAAGAGAACAATTTAACCGTTTTGATACATTTGATTCCATATAAAAACTACGTAAAGAGAACATGCAAGAAAAACAATATTCTAAAGTATTACTTCATCATCACACAATTGAGCATACAACTGATAAAAATAAAGAAATAAAAGACATAATCATTGTATGTATTACAGCATAATCAGCTAATTGCAAGTGAATGAAACATTGCAATACAAACCATATAATTTCACGATTACATAAACAAAACTTACCTATCTAATTACAGTACGCGAATTTGATAATTCTTTAATACATTATCAATGATGCAAACAGTGAATGCATATTTTAAATGCTAGTGGATGATGTCTTACATGTCTTGTGTAAATATGATAATTAAGATAAACACGATGATGAAGCTGTCGTGAATCAGATTCTAAACTTATAATTAGTCTACAACATTCTATGCACTGATGCGGTGGGTGAAGGCTCACACTATATTTCCGTCAATGTAGAATGATCAATGAATTCCGCCAAAGTTCATCTAAAATTGCAACTCCGATTATTGGAACTCCTAAAATAAAAAAATATACCGCTATGGAATCGTAAACTTTACAGAAGTTCTGAAATATTCAATGTAGATAAGACTAGGTTAGGTTAGGCTTATAAAAATCTTGAAAAAGTAACGGTTGCTGAAAAAATAAGTTACGAGTTGCGATGATTAAAAACGTACGATGATACGTTATGAGTAAAAATAATACGATGAGCCAATACGGACCCGAATTTCATAATTTAGAAAAAAAATGTAATTAGGCCGCGTGGGCACTTTTTCATGTCATAATTAATTAATCATAAATCTACCAGCACTTAACAAGAGGAGACCACTCCTAAAAAGCAGCGCCGCAAGAATTCAGCAGTCATTCTTTAACATATTACTTACAACAATGATTATATTTAATCTTAGATTTTTATAACATATTTTCTACTTTACTCACTTACTGTATTAAATATAGGGATCTTCCAAGATTGAACCAATTATTGATTATGATCTTAACCTAGGCAAATTTTGTTTCTGTGCAAAACCTCCAAGAACTTAAAAAAACCTTGGATAATTGTAATGTTCTTATTCTTTATAATCCGTCCAGTTGTCTTCGTCCTTGTAAATATACCCAATATTATAATGTTTCTATTTGATCCAAGAAATGCTGAGTAATGTAACACCTGCCCTTGTTTTATACTTTATCTCTAGCTACTTGAATCTTGACTTAGTTCAAGGTGGAAATGACTCGGCTTTTACAGGACAACGACCTTTTTACCGACACAAGGGGTCGCGGTACCCGTTAGTACCTGCTTCGTCTTTCGACGTCTTTTACTTTTCATAAAAAGTTCTTTACATTTCCAAAGCAGTAGGTGACAAAGTATCTTGTGAATTTATTCATTAGATAACATTTTCAAAAGTAAGTCCCCAAAATCATAGGTCCTAGAGTTTTTACGTCTAGTTCTTGTAACAGGATTTTGTCACTTGAAAACACTAGATTGCGAAACTTTCAATTCGCTATAATTTCAGTTGCCTTGACACGCAACTAAAGATTCTTTTTTGGAGAACTTACACAATCCGAGAATGCGCTAATTTGCTTCCATTTTTAGTTTTACAAGGAAAAGTGAATTAACAAACATTTTGGCGATTCCATAATGGTTGATTCACCACGTAGATTCGAGGAATATTTCTCATAAGGCATAAATTGCTTCAGAAAGTGATCGTTATATTGGCAATCTTACATCATAATACAATTATGACACGATATGTATCTACATTACAGGAATTGATAAGAAAACTCTTTCGAACAATGGATGAAAAAAAATATAATAAGAGCGGCGAGTTTTTGGTGAAGGCAAGCAGTTGACCTCTGAGGGTTGCCTGTTCACTGCTTGTAAAGAAGAAATTTTTATGTAGGTACTGAAAGTCTGCTGTTACATTTCTTAGCGCATATTGATGAAAAATATGTGGAGAGCCTTGGTAATATGACGTCAAAAGATGACACCCGCTTTCTAAGTGTTCTACAAAAATTTTGCACAAGCAGGAGGGTTATTATGTCATAGCTATGCAGTTCAGTTTAAGCTGAGAGAAAAGGACAGAGCTATATAACTGCTAAAGCTGTATAATTTACGCGTGCCGTAAAATTGCATACCCCCAGAATAATTCCAGAAATTTTGCTTAATTATAAGTTCTACAATGTGACTGGTTTGCAAGTGAAAAATCTGAACAACATCGTGGCTCGGTATAATAGCTCGCTACAATGAAAACGAGATAAGTGATTTTGCCAAGGTTAATACGCGTATTTGTTCTGCCATTAAGACATTTTATTGTCCGCGGAACTAAGCAGCCAATGGAGCAGAAAGAGAATGGAATCCAGCCAATCAACGAGGCTGACAAGGTTGACAGATTTACTGATATTAATATTAAAAACACTTGAATATGACTTGAAGTGGATTTATGCGCTTTTAGTCTTTTAAAACATGGAAATTAGTATATCTGAATTTGAAATGATGTCGCCATTTTTTTGGAAAAAACAATACTACTGTTCATAAATGTCTTACCGTATTTGGTAACGAATGATACTTTACATACCATATAAGCCAATGTTGTTATAATCATACCTTTCTACTAAACTTATTTGGAAGTTATCAAAAGAATTTTCACAGTTAATTCACGTTTATCCGCAGATTGTGAATTGGATTTGTTAACCGCGAAATGGTCCAAAAAAACAGAAACCAGTTTTCGTCCCATCCAGTTTACGACCTTGCTCGCTCTGTTAAAAAGTGGTTCGAGGGGCTTATCAAACCATATGTGGTATAGGTAAATCAGTTGAGAGATGCGGTCTTTCTGTGTTGTAGTAGTCAACATTACAATGTTTCACAACAAAATTGACACACATGTCACGGTGCTTGTGTGGGATTGAATAAGAGCATAGATAGTCACCTGTTTGTTTATGAGATACACACACTAATAGAAAAGTAAGGTCGAAGCGCTAAATTGACTTGTAAAACTTATATCATCAACATAACATGACGACAAATATTTTTTTAGTTATCATTCAAACCTAACAGGAACAGAAACATCATGTCTTCACAAAGCACTATCAGTCGAAGATCTGTTCTATGTACGTCAAAATGGAAACCCAGATGTACGGAAGGTGAAGTGGATTGTAATGAATTTGTTCCATAAATACTTATCCGCGTCATCTATGACTTCATTTCAAACATGGTCTGGCTTGTAGTACTTTACAAAACATAGTTTAACCTCAAAAGAATAACAAACATCTTTCCTGCAGCTTGCAACTTGCAATAACTTCAATGTAGGTTAACATATTTTCAATAAGAACCAACTCATCACTTTCTCCTCGCAAATTTTACACATAAAACTAAATGCTAATTTCATTTCTGTCCAGAGTTATCTTTTATCTGTTGATATACTGCGTCTGTTACCTCCACTGGGTGTGTCTGCAATTTTTCCTTCAACAGAACTGATACCATGGCATCCGTATTCCTTGGAATAATTGCTGGGTTGTATTAATAATGGTTTATTGATTTATTTCTTAATGGATCAGTACCTGAACAGTAGGTCAGCGTTGAGCACTGTTATTATTGGAAGTAAGAGCTATTGATTCATTTCCTGCTTCTACTTTATTAAGAATTGCTGTAATATCTCTTTTAGTACTGTTTTCTCTATTATCTTTGTTTAAAAGTATCTTCAGAGGATAGTATTATGGATACTATTCTGTTACTCGACGAGCGCATTAGATACAAATAGTCCAATGTATGTTTCCTATTATGACTTTTTGTTTCATGCACTTCTGTTTTTAAAATGCTTAATATCTATCACTAGTTCTCAAGTAAATAATGACCACAGGATTGTTGTCAAAAGTTTGCTTCCCTCTTCTCTAAGCTATATTCTTTCTTAAAAGCAGATTATAGTATGTGTATGTCATTACTGTCAAAATGTGACCAGCTTTTTCTGGAATTATTCCCATAAATAAGTATAGATGCACTAAATTATGCAGAAGACGTTTAAGCGGTCGTACACAAGAAATATGACCCAAGAACGTCTTTAAGTATATATTTATGTCTTTCCATAAACCACTTAACGTTAAATAGAAATCGGTATTCGTTCGAAGAAATCGACAATTTAATCAACATATTATTAATTCGAAATTTAATCGTATCACTGTTTTTGCATACAATACAACTTTCACTGCCTATAATTCTGGCGTAAGGATCGTTAGACTTATCTGATGTGCTAACTGTACTCAGTAGCATTGTCTCACGTTCTCTAATTCATTTGTATCTATGCCAATACTTTTTAGTTTACCATTATCTCCTTTAGATTTATTGCTATAAACGAAAGTGACATTAATCTACAGCTTAGCAATCGACTGAATTAATGCCAAATTGAGATCTAGATCTGGCTTGGATTGTAGGTCAACAAACTTCGTATTTATATCTTGAGATACCACGTGTGTTATGTTTAGTGATTCTCAGGCATGTTGTTTGTGGATTGGTTTCACCGGCAGTCAGTCGCCGGTGCTCTTGGGGATGTATTGCAGTTGCTTTGATGATTGTTTGTTATGGATTTCCTGTTTTGTCTCAGCAGCTGCAGCATTTATTGAATATTCGTCAGAATATGGATTACTTAAATGTTATTAATAACTAGTTAGATTTCTTAAGGTGTTGTTATGTGCCCTTGCAGGGCGTCACATGTATCATCATCATCTGAAAGTTGTCCATTGCTGGAATAGGGCCTTTCCCGAGGATATCTCTTGTTAGATTTGAAAGCCCTTTTACAATCTTTTTCGCTACATTAATATGATTTAGACAAAGTGAAATAGAGACGCGTTGTATTGTTTTCCACTAAAGTTGTATCACTATGTTTCGATTATATTGCAATATACACTGTAGAAGCATTCTAACTGCTTGTCGTGCGAGTTTCTCTTTTTTATATTATTTGATCAGAACTATAATAAATAATAACAATGTCCGTGTTAAAATGTGTGTATTTCAATGTGTGAAAATAACGTCATTTTCAAACAATGTCTTCGTCACAGTCATGCGAAGGTTCTGAAGTCTTTCAGGCAGTTCGAGTAGGAATTTGTTCGTAAACATTTTTCTCATGTACTGATACAAGTGACGAAATGCCGTGTTTATTTAAACAAGTATTTATAGTAATAGCATCATCAATACTGTCTGTCTCTTCGTCAACGCTATTTTACTGTTTTCTTAAAAGAGTTTCATTCCGACTGTTTCTTTTGGGAAGATGTCAAGGTGCTGTGCCGATTGTTCAATAATCAGGTCAGTCCTCAATCGTTACTTCACCTGTTGTTTTGGTTTTGTCACGAATTATGTACGATCGGAAATTTTAAAGTCTGTACTTCGCAGTCATACTCAAGTCAACCGATAAGTATTAATACTTTTACATTAACTTAAATTTGGATGAAACCGGTTAATTAACAGTTATGAGTGGCACGATAATTAAAACAAACGCATTTTAATTTTGTTTTAACGAAGCTGTGAGGAAACGCAAATCATCTTATGATACTTAAGATTTCTTGTAGGTATTGATAATTTTCGATTTTTGGTCGAGACCTATATCTATATCTAGCTATTTTGTTAGTTTGCCAATGTGTTGGGTTGTTTAGGGGGGGTTTAAATAGGATGGTACGCCGTAGAGCTCGTCGACAAACTTCCTTTTAAACAGAATTAAAAAAAAGTTCTCAATTTGTCTGAAATTCTTTTCGAGCGTTTACTTCACGATGACGCAGCTACTCAGTTCATACTCAGATATACTTACGAGCAAAAAAAGGGCAACGTTCTCAAATTCTTTACAAACCCTTTTGCTCGCCATTGTAAGTATAAATATATTACGAATATGCTTTATTTGTTCTTAAAATTGTTTCTATATCGAGTCAACTAAAATAAACAAGTTGAGTTGCGAATGAACAGCTTTGTTTATTATTTGGGGTGAATCGACTCCGTATCGCTTGCTTTTGGAGGTGACCTCTTTTACCTTTCAGCAGTAAATACTGTAGAAACATTGAAGGATTTCTATATTTTTACATATGTGAATAGTTTAAAGAATATTTAAGGAACTAGAATAATTTGTTTATTTTAGAAACTAACAATATTTGCTATTATTACCATTAGGTAAATACTAGGCGCCGGGTAAATATCCAGATTTCTAGGTATATAGATATATCAACGATGTTAGAGTCATCTTGTTATAAACTTTATACAAACTGTAAGGATATTAAGGATTGCCAACGACATGACATAGCCTTATATCCTACTCGTATTTAACATTAGGTACCTAAACGATATTGAATTGATCTCGTTATGTTTTGTACTACCTTCTTTTACCAAGAATGGGATGTAATATAAACGACAAAATGATAAAGTAGATTAAAGGCAAATTTACAGTAAAAAAAAACTTGGTGGAACAAAATAGAACTTTCTTGTACAATTGTGTAATTTTTACTTTGATGGTAGCACCGTTGTGTGTTTGAGTTTGTTTTTCATTATATAGGTTCTGTCAATTTACGCCACATAAATTAACAAATATACTCTCTGTCACAGTCTAAATTAATTAGTTCAACGCAACCGATGGCGCAAATTAATTCCTTTGTTATCTGCAACGCCACGCCGTACAATTCGCTAAGCTGTGGGATTTTTTATTTCTGTAGCGTTCAAGACGTTCAAGTGTGAAACATTTGACCGACTGGGTTCTTCAAAATAATAAAACTAAAGTGGTCACCTACGAATCATAAGCTTTGAAATCGGTTTATCTGATTAAGGGCCTGTTTCACAATCTACAAGTAAATTTATGTGCCAGTTAAAGTTATCTCTCTCCTTGTCTATGTTCAAGTGTAAGAAATGAAAGGGCTAAATTTATGTGTCAGATAGGTACGCGTTACTTGACGATTGTGAAACAGGCCCTAAGGGTAAGTTAACGACAGAGACTTACACCCGTATTCACAAACGTCACTATGCGTTCTCACAGTGCTCACGAACGCACAGGGTGGTTCAAATCGTCTCATAAACAAAAGGTCGGTCAAAAAGGACCAATCACAAAGCTGTATTGAACGCAGTGCGTTTACTCAGTGAAGGATCTCTTAAGTATTGTTTGTGAATACGGGTGTAAGAATCATAGAATAATTTATTGCTATCAAGTTCATTACAATTATAAGGTGGTTAGTAAGTGGTTAGTAGTAGGTACTTGATACCTTGTCAGGGCACTGCAATGTCTTATTAACTAGATCATAGATAAATGTCCGAAAAATAATATTAATAAGACCAACGCACTCTTTGTATGTGGGGATTTAAACCTCATAAGTACCGTCTCTGGGATATAAAATACACAGTTTTGAAAAAGATTTACCTTGTATTTACCCACTCAACCGGCACCTTTGGGTAAATACCAGGTAATACCCTCCGAGTATGAAAAGCAAGCGATTACTAAATTCGTGGATCGTAAGTAGGGTCTTGGTGACATAATTGGTAATGCGCCTGCATCGGCCCGGAGAGCCAGAGGAGATGTAGGTTCGAATCCTGCCTAAGACCGACGATTTTTTTTCGCTTTAATATAGTTTAAGTAATAACAGGTAGGTAATCTCGCTTATCCTCGTACAGTTTCTTCAATCATGTTCAGGTTAACTGGAAAAGATCCCTTAAATGGATAAGTTCGCCATTGTACATGTTAATCTTAAGTTTACGTACGTATTTACTTCTAATTGGTTTTATATGCAATAAAGAGTCTACATACATACATAGACATAACCCATGCTATGTTAAAATACAACCTAATTATAGCTTCGTCACTAAATTAAAAATTCGCATGCAAGCAAACATCTTAAAATAAGCCGCCATTTTCCCGCGGAACCCTAAATAATCGAGCTTAATCGTGAGATATTGGGAAGTTATGTCTCTATTGAAGACATGATGCGAGTTTTGTAACGATTACTTAAGCAACGTTTCGAGTTACGACGTTATTGTGTTAACATTTGGTTAACATTATTAAACTGTTTGAAAACATCTACCTACTCTACTTTTGCGATCTAGTGAAGAAGGTAGGTACCTACTTAATTTTTATTTAAGATGTAGCCGACTGAAATGTTAAAATGACCTAGGTAATGAATCTGCTAAGATAGCAGAATCACGTATAATAATAAATAAAAAAAATCCAAAGATTATTTTTTTGTAAGTATTTGTATTATTACTTATTACGGTTTTTTTTTGGTAAATTGGTAACGTTTTCGATTTAGTGAAGTAATTCATTTGTTCTTAAGTTATAGGCGACTAAAATATTTTTACCTGCTGAAAATCGCCTCATATAGCACCTTAACATAACCTAAAATATAAAATTATCAAATAATTTTCTTGGACAAGACAAACTACATAAATACATACATTAAATCACGCCTGTTTCCCAGAGGGGTAGGCAGAGACCACTTCTTTCCACCTGCTACGATCTTGACAAATCTCTTTCGCTTCTTCCACATTCATACATCGAGTCATGCACGCACGTCGATTTCGGGTACTTAAAATTCGGCCCTTATCCAGTATTTCTCCGATTTGATTCGAAAAAGTACGCCTAGGGCGGCCCCTTCCTACCCTTCCACTCTTTCGCTCTGTATATTTCTTTCGTCAATTTTCTTTCATCCAACCGTTCCAAATGACCGAACCATCGAAGCATAGCCTTTTCAATCTTAGTCACTATACATCTTCTTTTAGTCCACATTTCTCTCATTTTTTTTATAGAAACTATTGTTGCGGCATCCTACTGTAAGCATGTTCCGACATTTTTTTGACCTGTTTTAGTACTTTTAATCTCGTTATTTGCTTTTGCGACATTTTAACGACATTTAAATACTTTTACGAACATTAAACGCATTTCATTTTAACGTCTTGAAAAAATAACTGCGTTTTTATGCATAAAGGAAATTCCGTAGTGTTTTATATTTACGTTCTTTAATGATTTTTAATTTCTTAAGCTTTTAAAATGCCAGCAATATTAAAACACGATCAGTTTGGCTCTTAAAATTTATAACGTACTTCGATTTTGGAGCATAATGAGTTTTTTTTATTAAGGGACATAATTTTATCGTAGCTGTTTGATACCGCTTTTTTCAAGTTGTTTTTTTTTCTTTACCAGAACCATATAAAAAGGCTGTATAGAGGTAGTAAATCTGTAACAATTTTTTATCTTCTTTAGTTTCTCGGTAATTTTAGCAAATCTTAGGGCTGATTTTTGAATCCCCAGATAAAACTATCCGTCATTTAAATGTATTAATATCCTTTTCTGAAGTCATATGAAAGAAAAGGACAAAGCTAAACCTTCCGGGTGCGTAACGATCGATATAAAAATATTTTCTATAATATCAGTCGATATAACGCTCATTTGATATAATTAATGAATCATATAACAACATTTAATATATTTAAATATGATATAATTATCATTTTATATAACGATCATTTGTTCTAAAAATATTTTATATAACATACATTAAGTATAATGCATATTTATTATAATTAACTTATGATATAAAGTTAATGTCATATAAAGTACAGTTGGTATAAAAAAATACTGTCTATACTAACTCGTGTCCAACCACAAGGGTCGGTTTGTTAGTTACCTATTGTGACCCTACAGAGCGGTAACTCCTAGGTCTCAACTAATATATAGGTTAGGTTAGGTTAGAATTGTGTCAAGGCGCGAAGCGCCATAACTACGCGGAATAGGAGCTCCGCAAAGCGGAGCTCCGTCGACTTTACAATAGAGAATGTCAACCAGTTTAGATTTTTGGCTTATCGTATTCTTCATTAAAAACAAAAAAATGCTGTAAAAAAATCATTTCGATACGTCTAATAGTTTCCGAGATATTGAATTTTAAACTTCGTATGCGGCGCTCGAAACCCGGCGGCTAGCGCTCACGGATGATGACGTCATCGTTTGGCTGCGGTACGCGCCCTTATATGAATGAGTGAGTTTACAGGGCTTCTATCTTTTTAACCGTAATAAATAGACAGTTGAAATTTTCACAGAATACGTGTTATTATAGATTCTATCGATTAAATTTTTAAAATGAACAATAAATCAAATCCCAAGAGGGGTCCCCGTACAAAAACCATGAAAAAAAACATTTTTTTTTACTTTTTTATATGGATTGTATTTCAATAATGGCTTCTTATTTTGATGCGATTTTAAGCTTAAGTTCTAGTCTAATTTTCATACTTTACGACTAAATAGAAATCTCAAGTAAAACTGCTACAAATAGGTGACAAAGCTGATTTTATCAACACGATGTTTTAAGCGGTCACCCATCCTGTTTTAGACTACGCTCGTAGTTGCTTAACTTTGGAAGTCGTAATTTTTTACGAATTCGTTTTGATGTGACTATGATAGTTATGGTTATCTATTGTTTTGTTTTACATACAGTTTAACCTGTTTAACTAAACTAACTGTCCGTTGCTGACCGGCTTTTCTGTTTGTAATGTTTGTCGAATAAGTTGGTTAAATAAAAATAGAATAATAATCAAGCACTTTTAATTTAGGGTTCACCGTATTCTACATAAAAATACCAAAACATTAATGCAAAAAACCGGGCAACAGCCTGTCGAACCATGCTCAGTGTAGGGTTCCGAAGCCGTTACTACAAACAAATTAGACCTCGCGACAAACTTATCTTTGCCGTTGGAAAACTGTTATCCCCATACATCGATATAGGTCGCGGTCAGTTTACCAACACCGCAAATTAGTTTTCGGCAGGTATAAACATTTAAACCGTTTAACTCAAGAGCCAATGAAGTCTACTTAGTCGTGATAGTTTTCCTTTGAAGATATTTTTCATATTTTTTATTTGTAGTTTTGGCTGGTAGTGGGGAGGGGACGACGACACTTGACTCTAACAAAAATTTGCGCTTTAAAGCTTTTCATAAACGGATACCTTAATTGAAATATTGTTTACACAAATCCGCAATATTTTGGAAAGACCTATACAACGACACCCCACACTATGGGGTAGACGAGAAAAAAAAACTTCCCCACGTTACGTAAAAAAAAAAAATATTTTCATGATTTTACTTTTATTTAACTATGTTGGCGTGACTAATATGTATATTCATGCCAAATTACACGTTTCTAGTACTAAGAGTCTCTGAGCTAGGCTGCGGATAGACGGACACACGTCACACACACACACACACACACGCACGCACGCACGCACGCACGCACGCACGCACGCACGCACGCACGCACACACACACACACACACACACACACACGCACGCTATCTAAGCTATCTTGCATACACGAAATAACAGTAATAATGCTCAAAAACAGTTCAAAAACTACCTACTTGCTACAGCGGCCGCTAATACCAACAACTAGCGAGAGAGAGAGAGAGAGAGAGGCGGTCTAGGTACCTAACTTATGGCGAGTGAGCCACTTGGCAGCGCCCGCCCGCGAAATCGATGAAATGAATAAGTACACAAAATATCAGAACTACTACCTAGGTCAATCAAAAACTCATGTTTTATAGTTCATTATTTTATACGGTACCTAGCGGTATGAATTCTACATTAGATACGACATTTGTAAAGAAAGGGCTATCACCAAAGTTAAGTAAACACCGCTTAAACATCGTGTAAGATTTTGTTGTTTGTTGTTTTACTACAGATTACTGTTTGGTCGTAAGTATGGAGTTTAGATTATTGTGTGACACCGAAATAAAAAGCTAATACAAATACAACCCGTACTTTGGCTTCCAAAGTTAAGCAACTACCTACTTACAAGCGTATTCTAAAACAGGATGAGTGACCGCTTAAAACATCGTGTTGATAAAATCAGTTTGGTCAAATATTTTTAGCAGTTTTACTTGAGATTGTTATTTAGTCGTAAACTATGAAAGTTCGACTGCAATTTAAGCTTAAAATAGCATCAAAATAATAAGCCATTATAAAAATATAATCCGTATAAAAATGCTAAAAAAACTGGTTATTTGTCATGTTTCTTGTATGGGGACCCCTCTTGGGATTTGATTTATTGTTCATTTTGTAATTTTAAACAATAGAGTTTATAATAACACGTAATCTGTGAAAATTTCAACTGGTTACTTATAACGGTTAAAAAAATATAGCCCTGTAAACTTACTCAATCATATAAGGGGGCGTACCGCAACGAAACCATGACGTCACTCCAGTAAGATGGCGCCCGCACCCTTTAATATTTTTGACCGTAATTTCATACGTTCGTAGAATCAAAACTACTGGGTCTATTTGAATGAAACAAAAATTAGTATGTTTGTTTATTTATAAGCTTTACTCTTACAAAGTTTCAAGCGATTTGGCGTACCTACTGACATTCTTCATTACTTTAAATATGTGGCAATAAAAAACAATATACCACATGATAGTTATACAATATGATTTTTATACAAAATGATGATTATACCAAATGATGTTTATAATAAATAAATGATATACCAAATGATAATTATAGTAAATAAAAATATATATTTTGATAATATACCAATCGTTTATTATATAAAATGAGTGATTATATCCTTTAAAATTATATCAAATGAAATTATATTAATTATTTTTATACCGATCATTACACACCCAAACCTTCCGGATAGCTTTATCTGGGTATTGAAAAATCAACCCTTATATAAGTTATTAACTTAATTTATCTAGCTGGTATATTTTTTTGTCATTTTGTATTTACTCTGTGTTTATATTCATCAAGAAATTATCGGTTCGTATTTAAGAAATCGTAATACAAAACCAAACCCATATGTTAATAACCTCGTCAAAGAATTCCCATACATTCCTAAGTCCCGGAAGGGGTAGGCGGTGTTTGTCTGTCTGTTTGTTCCGCGCTAACTCGCGTGGGCGGCATGTCAACATGTTTCGGTGTTTGACAGCTGTAATCTTTATCACAGGGTCTTGGGCACAGAACAGAAAAAACAGTAGAAGTGTCAAGTGGGCGTGTAACGTGTGGCATAGTTATGCGGAGTTCCGCATAACCTACCATACTTTTGCCGCGATCGCTTATTTCGATATTACAATATTTCGGTATTTCTAAAATAGGAAATAAATCCAGAAACATGCCTTATTGTGCTATTTTGGAATGTAAAAACGATAGCCGCACCAAAAACATTTTCCATGGTGGCGTGTTGTTTTTATGATAGTTTGAGTATTGGCGATACTAAGCGAAGCTCATGCAACTTCCACTGTTTTTTCTATACCGTGGTCTTGGGTAATTAATGTCAATGTTAATCATTTTACGAAATTGTAAGTTTCTCATATGGAGTTTAAATTGTTAAACTTATAGGAACTTATGGTATTTTTTTTATGGCTAGGAGAAGGGACACGAGCGCTCTCTCAGAATTCTCGACGCTATAATCTCAAGACTGCAGTCCTAAGACTTCAAATGCGTTGCCAACCCTGAGGCCTAAGATGGAATGGCTCTATGCTAGTAATTACACCGTCTGTCTTATCGCCACACAGGAACACAACAATGCGAACACTGCTGCTTGGCGGTACGTCAATGGATAAGGTGGTGGTAGCGATCAGTACACATTTGGAGTCTTAGGATTGTCGTGAGAAATCCATCCGAGGCCCCAAAAGTTATCATAGGCCCCTAGCCAAAGTAGCCAAGATGCAAAAGCTACTCTTGTTTTTCTGTGACTCAAAATACATGGGATGACGTTCTCGTGCGTAGCGATAAACCACGCGGTCAACTGTCATCCATTTTGAGTGATAGAAAGGAGAAACGTTAGTAACGTTTGCGTTTTGGCTTCGGCCCCAGTGGCCCGTTTCACGAAGCTACAAGTTACAAATTACAAGCGAAGCTCTCTTTCTAGCAAAAGGAGTTCAAGGACTTCAGCTTGTAATTTGTAACTTGTAGCTTCATGAAACGGGCCCCAGGTGGCCTGTTTGTATGCATGTTCGCATGCGGCAAGCAAGCTAAACTTTTAAATAAACTTTTCATTATAAATCTCAACGAGATGAGCAGCGTTGATTTCTGTTTACTTTCAGTCCGCCAGGTGGCGCTATATTTAGGCAGCAGGCGTCTACAGTAAACACGGATATCCTGTTTTCACGTTTGTGTTAACGTTTGTTGTTATTTTTATTCTGGCTGGTATTTGAACTATTTGTAAATAGCGTACATAACAAGGTTTTAATGTGATGTGTAATAATTTAAAAGGGAAGCGACAGTTACATAATATGATATATTAACCTAACGACGCAAGGCCTATTCTACTAAATAAAAACCATATTGCCTTTGATATGCATGATACTGTGTGGTTGCCGAATTAGAATAGTGCCACTCCATGTCTTCTCGTAGATGTCGTAAGAGGCGACTAAGGGAATAAGGGCTTATATGTAGTACTGCCAGGCGATGAGCTTGCAACCTGTCACTAAAACACTGGTAAACATGTTAGCTTGATTGTGCAAAACGTGGTTACAGAATTATCAACAAGTTATAGTTGTTGTTTATTCTGTAGCTCTGCCTACCCCACTCTGGGAATGAAGGCGTAAGTTTATGTAAGTATGTATAGTTACTTGACAGGAATGGCGGCTGAGTTAAAAATAAATACCATAACATCATAAACAAAATGGTTTTACCGTGCTGAATAGAGGCCCTGAAACAACAGTACTGCGCCTCTATTCCCGACGGTAAAAATGATATCGTAGTTGACCTGTTACGGTATTTTTATGACGTCAGACGCCATTACTGTCAAGCAAATAAGAGCTATCAAAACGGTGACAATACGATAACAGATCAAAAACGATATTGTTTTTACCGTGTTGAATATGAATAGAGGCCCTGTATAGATCTATTGACAATGCCAGGTGTCGAACTAACGAAGATTTAGCGATCTGTATAAAGTTGTTTGAAATTGGAACACATGTACTATAATTTAAAAAAAAACGGAACTACCTGATGTTGCTGACGGTACTTTTTTTTACAGTCATCGTCTCCTTATCCAGTTTGTAACTAACGAGTCCTTCTGAAGACACTAATCCTCTATAGTTAAAATATAATATTCTTCCATCCATCGCAAACACTAATAGCAAACATTTCTAAGATCTCAAAGAACACCCTTGTGCCATCCATATCACTTCAGACATTTTCCATCAACACTCCATTCAAACAAAGAAAAGGGGAAACATTTCACCCTTCCATTTTCCCCCTTTATTTCGCGTTTGCTGTATGCAAACATATGTTAGTATATACATACATATAGATGTCAATCGCTGTAGACAATCTCACACATACACATTGACGTGTGCGTCAATCGTGTTTGAAATCATTGTTTTGTTGGCTGCACTACTACACACAAACAGCACCTTCGTTAAATGTTTTACCCATATTACTTCCAGTGCCGCTCTTCAAGCTTGCAATGACAAAAATTGACAAAATGGGTGTCCCTTACAATCCATAATTATAGTTTGTCCAAACGCATCGCGGCGCTGTTCCAAATTATTATTTAGAAGAAATAATTTTATCGTCAAAATATGACACAACAAAACAACAATACATATAACACAAAAATAAAACATAACGTAACCAACAAAAAGTTGGAAAACCTCCGACATTGACATTTCAAAGTTCAATACTTCAAAAACGGCTGAACCGATTTCGATATAAAATATCTAACAACCACCGCTAGAAAACCTGCTTTCAAATAAAAAAAACCGCATCCAAATCGGTTCATCCATTTAAGAGCTACGGTGCCACAGACAGACACAGACACACACACACACACACACACACACACACACACACACACACACACACACACACACACCTCTTTTGCGTCGGGGGTTAAAATAAAAAGTAAGACGAAGTATAAGAGAGTACCAAATAATAATATTTAGTGTCAAATAGGGTACCACTCAGTATGAACCTATCCTAACTGGATTTCAGCCGATTCAGACGAATCCAAAATATAATATAGGCGTAAGGATAAACGATGCATTAGGTCAGATGACAAGGCACTGGCACACACATATCATTAGTGCATTGGCGTTGTTGATGGTAAATAGGTTGGATGATGATTATGATGACGTTCTTAGTGCAGCCTCAGTAAATTCTTTTAAAAATAGACATGATAAGTTTCTAAAATCCTTACAAATAAAAACACAAGTGCAGTAATAAACACTCATCAGCAGCAGAGAGCAGAGCAAAGAGTTCCAGTATAGTTCGTAACAAAATACAGTTCCTAACACTGAATGTTAAAAAAGCGTAAAAAGTAAATCCCTTTGATGCACGATACAAAGAAAGTCTGAAAACTTCACTTCCATTTTTGCTGACGTCTGAACAAGACACTTTAGTACATACACAAACATACATGCGCTACGTAGGTATATTTATGGAGGTACTCATAAAAAGCCTAACTCTTACCCATCTAAATTTAAGGTTCATTCTTGAATGGAAAGTTGGTGTTTGCTTCAATTTGGAGGGACAAAGGGTTTCGTTGTCTAGCCGTGTACCACCGTCTAGTTAAAAATAACAGCTGTTTCTATTCCCAGCGCGGTGCAGTTCGTAATTATTCGGGTGTGTTCGGGTTTTCTCGGAGATTTCCGAAGCAGTTTAAAAAAAGAAACTGATAAACGAAAAATTGGGATGCTGATATCGAATTGTAATCAAATAAAAAAATGTTGAGAGAGAAAATTACAAACGCCTTATGTCGATGACACTATTTATATAAAATTCTGGGCTTATTTGTACTTAACCTAAATAATAAATAAATAATACAAACACACACTCACGCCCTAGTTACGATAGCAGCAGCCAGGAGGGTCGAAGGAAAACTAAAGATGCTATAAACTAATTTAATTTCAAAGTTATAATCTAAAATTACAAGCTAACCCGAAACTAGATGACATTACCAAAAACCTGTTGTTAATTCTGTAACCACATTTTGCACGATCAGGCCAAGATGTTTAACAGTGTATATTAGTGAAATTTTTTGTAACATTTTTAATGATGTAATTATCTTTTTATTAAGTTTAATGTAATTCTTAACGGAAATAAAGTTCATTTTTCATTGTTTCAAAAAAAAATTATATTAGTGACAGGTAAATAATTAATAATCATTTGAAAAAAAACAGTAACATAACGCGACAAATTGAAAACATCCTCCTTTTTGTAATGTCTTTGAAAAATAGTTGTTACAAAAATGTATACCTACGACTGTTGTTCATACGAATTAAATTACCGATACACAGTGCGTGTATGCGTGTGTGTGTGTGTTGTTGTTATTATTGCCACACTACAACAAACGACCACTTCCTCGTCGCGTAAGAATTTAAAGATCGAACAAGTAATTTTCGCCAATTAGAAAATACTCCGCATTTCTTCGCGTCTCTCTTCTGCGGTTGCTGGATAATTTCACACCTATTTCCCCGCCATTTAAATCTTTACACGTCAATCAAACTCACACATATAAATAGTAAATAGCTGTAATCTATGCCTACGTGTCTATGATATTAAAATTCTTAGTACTTTTTCCTTACAGATTTCAATTCTTAAAACCACTCTCTCGAGACTCCAAATTCGATGCCAACCCTGAGGACTGAATGCCTATGTGCTAGTAATTTGACCGGTTGTCTTATCCCCACACCGGAACACAACAATGGGAACACTGCTGCTTGACGGTGGGGTAAATAATAAATGGGGGGTTGCTATCGGGACGTACACTGCATTAGGTTTAACACCTCTAAAAAGGGACTACTTAGCTAAATAGGCTATTGACTAATTTAGTAAACCTTTTAAAATAATTCTTTATTACATAACAAGCACACTGTCAATAAAAATCTATGTTAAAGTTAAAATTTTCAAAACCGCTAAAAACGCTGTTTCTGTCATGGCGCTGGCCATATGACAAGTGTGACATCACACGCAAGTACCTAAACAATCATTCATTTGAAGAGATATACCCTTATGATCTGTGGTTACTTGCATGTGACGTCACCAGCAAGTAACCACAGCTTCAAACCAGTCACATAGCGTATCTGCAGCAGATTTTTTTTTTTTATCTTGATATTCCAAAAAAATATACATAATTTCGTTTAAAATAAGGTGAAATATGTTGTTTTACGCTATTATCTTATAGCATAATCAGAAGTAGAGTATTTTCAATGTTGTCAAATAGCCTATTCGAAATATCTGCAATAGCATATCAACATTAATACACACACACATAACATCTATCCTACAATCTGACAGCACACACACCACCAAACTTTATAAAATGAGACGTAATGTGAGAACCCTTCCACAATGCACTAAAATCCGGAAGACATGGCCCATCGGTCTAACGACTAATCTACCACCACTTTACTAAGACCTTAACACGACCTCTAAGATCCCCCGATTATACAAACAGTCTACCAAGAGCAGGGGGGAGGGCAGATCCGTGTTAACTGGTCGGTGCACCACGCGAGTCTACCATTTTCTCACTGATTGCCTGTGGGAAATTGTAACTTAGATTTGGTATAATTTGAAACAGTAAAACTAAAAAATGGTCGGAATAATTGCTAGGAGCGTGTTGGTAATGGTCGAGATTTTTTAAGTGATGAAGTTTTGTTTAGGTGGTTAGATTATATTTTTGGGTCTCCCTCTAGTCGCATGACAACTATTGTCATAATTTCAATTGTCATATAACTACGCATAAAGTATTTGCTCATTAAAGTGTTTTGTCATTAAAATGATCCTGCGCATAATGCTTTCATTGTCATAATTGTACTATGTCAATTTTTTTATAACCATAATGTTGTAAACCTCATGAAAATTTTAATCATTCTATTGAAGATATTTTTTTTGTCATAAAACAAGCTATTAAATTAGTTGATCAGCGTTTAATTAGGTTAAGGCAGCTAGATAATGGTTTAGCTAAAAATATATGCGAACTAATTTATGACTTTTGTCAGTTATGCGTAATGATGATTATGACACAAGTAGGTATGCCTATCAAAAAATATGACTTGATTTTTTATGCAACCCAATATGGACCCTACATGGTGAGGTGACCCTGGTTTTCACCTATTCCTGGCTGAACGCGAACGCGTGATTAGATAAAAAAAACCGGCCAAGTGCGAGTCGGACTCGCGCACGAAGGGTTCCGTACCATTATCGACCAAAAAACGACAAAATATAGCGAGAACTGAACTGCATAGCTATGCCATAATAACCCCCCTGGACTGTCAAGTAAATAAAACGCTACGTACGAGTGTTGCATAACGAATAATAATATCGTTTCTACCTCGTTCTACATTGTAAACTAGGTTTTACTTAACATTCAAGAATCTAAACCGATTACTGTTTAAATGGCAAGCAGCCACCACGTTACGTCATTCACAAATCATTTAACTGACCCGCCCATGGTTTAGCTACCTGAACTGTGATTATATTAATATTATACTAATCTTTGTGTCCATTTTGATGGATAATTTAATAGCGTTTTTACGACCTGCATCTGGCTATGCCCGCTTCGAGTTACTTTATAACCTTTTTTAAACAAGAGGGTTGGTTCTAACGTATGTTTGTCTGTGTATTAACCCTTAATTTGGCGATATATGTCACAGCCAACATACTATAATGATCACTTTTTATGTTTGGAATATGTTTTTTTTTTTTCTGGTTCAAAATCAAAAAGGGTTCGAATTCCCGACTTTTTTCATTTTTGGGCGTTTTCCAAAAAAAGCGCACGTAGTTAAAGACTTTAACAAACGGCAATTTTTTTGGAAAACGCCCTTTTGCCAAATCAAGGGTTAATGTATCTACTATGAAACGAAGTCTTCATTACTAAGTATATTATTAACTCCTCTCAAATACCACATTGTTGTGTTCCAGTGTGGGAGACAACCGGTGAAATGACTCGCATAGAGGTATTCCATATTAGTCTGAGTGAAGCAATGAACTTGCAGTCTTAAGATGGTAGTCTTGAGAATAGAAATGTTTATGGGTACCACTTAGATCCCACTTACCATCAGGTGGTGGTTCTCTATGCCAAAAAAAGGTCCTTTATGCGACCAAGAGCGTCTCTGCCAACTACCAAGCAAGGTCCAGATAGCATCGTACCGAAAAGTAACTTCTCAAATAGTGAAAGTTTCTTCGGAAATTTCTAAGAATATTCTTAAATTTTGTATGGGAAGAGAACATTCTCAATGCAACATCAAATGTTTCCGATAATATTCTCAGTAGTTTCTTGAGAAGATTTTTAACTTCTGAGAATGTGCTGCAACTTGTACATTGCTTGGTCCAGATAGTATGAAAAAAAGCACTTTAGCAATTTCTTTTCCGTCCCTTTCACTGCCTGGAATTTGTCAGTGTTGACACCTCGTACGGCGACAGATCACATTTTTTGTCCCTATTCAATTTCGCGTATCCGCCAAATTTGAGTCATTGGAAAGTGGAACTAATTCCGAATTCAACAGCGCCCAATGTTCAGTGAAGCGCAGACGTAACGAAAGGTATTGTGAAGATGACAAGCCAGTGCGAATTTTTGTGGATCTATTAACAGTAGAAAAAATGGTATAGTATACTGTACGTTTAAAGAATTGTGATATTGTATTTTGGGCTGCTTACTTATACAAAATGGAATTTAAAATGTATTACATGCTATTACTTTATTTATTATATTTTAATCTTTATGGCACAAAAGATTATACTTGAAATACAAAAGGCGAATTTAATGCCGTAAGGCATTCTCTACCAGTTATACTCGCTTTCCACTGCGAGTGGAGCGGGCTCCGTACGGACTCCGTTTGGCTTACAATGGTGACTTTGAAGAGGTTAGCTCGCGTTGGAAACATTTGAAGTCACCGTTGTAAGCGAAACGGAGTCCGTACGGAGCTCGCTCCGCTCGCAGTGGAAAACGGGCATTACTTTGGACAAAACAGAGTTGAGAGAGAGAGAGCAGTAATAATGTTCAGAACTTTCAGAATCAATGCGTTTCTTGTGGCGCTTCTTCTAAGCAGTATGTATGTATGTCACCTCTTTATTGCACATAAACAATTACAAGCTATCCAGAGAGGTAACGCAGCCAGTGTCATAGGGACCATGCCGCGAGCGGACCTGCTAGAGGGGGGTGTTCTTTTTATAGTGGTGATCATTATTTACGTCTTTAATATTTGAGTAGCTTAGTTTTTATTTTAATTTAAATAAGTTTAGTTTTAACTTTTAATTGTATTATATTAAATATGTATCTACTTATGTTAATACTTAAATAAAGTAACACATGTAGTTGTGTACAATACAATACTAACACAGAGTTACAGATATAAATCTTAATTACAAGACATGTTTGCAACAACAAATAATTCTTCGGACTTCTACCGACCGCTGAGTTCCACCATCAAACTACTCGTAAAGCCAGGATCAACATCATCTTGATTAATTGTGGTCTTCCACCGTGCGTCTCACTATGCACTTGCCTCGTACAGTGAAACTATGGAACTCCCTTCGGCGGTATTCCCAACCAGTTATGACATGGCCATGGGTGCCTTCAAGAAAGCTTATATTTTCCTAATTGGCCGGCAACGCACCGACCACTCTTCTTGACTTGCTGATGTTTATGGGCGGTGGTGATTACTTCCCATCAGGTAACCCACATGCTCGTTTACTTACCTCCCTCACTTATAAAAAAACTAGAGGACGCCCGCGACTTCGTACGCGTAGAATTCGTTTCCCGGTACTCCCCCCATTTCTTCCCGTTGGGGTTCGATTTTCGGAAAATCCTTTCTTAGTGCTCACTTACATCATGAAAGGAACCACTGTACCAAATTTCAAGTTTCTAGGTACAGTAGTTTCGGCTGTGCGTTGATATATAAGTCAGTCAGGTTTGCCTTTTATATATATATAAGATAGAACGTTTACTCCACATTTTACGCTGTTGCACACCCAGCCTTATGTATGTATGTATGTAAACACTTTATTGTACAAACAAAAGAGATAACAATTATAAAATAGACAAAAATATAACAGGGATGTACAAAGGCGAACTTATCCCTTTAAGGGATCTCTTCCAGTTAACCTTTGAGCGATTGAGAAATAACTATTACAACGAATAAGCAAATAAGTACAACACTAAAATAAATTTCTATAAATATTAACAGATATAATAAATAAACACATATATATACAATATAACTAATAATATAATAAATAAATATATACAATAAGCAGGAAAAAGTTCAAGAACAAGTGTCAAGCCAGAACTTCTTTAGTGTAGATTTGAAAGAATCTACAGACTGAGACTGCCTAATTTCAGTAGGCAACAAATTCCACAACCGCACAGCGTGAACCGAAAAGGATTTAGAATACGTTTTGGATTTATTTGATGGGAAAGCAAGGGAAAGATTGTCACTTGAACGCAAGCGATTCTGAGATCCAGAGGCCAGAAAGTTAAAACGTTCAGAAAGGTAGGGTGGGGACTGAGGATAAAAAAGGATGTTAAAAAGCAACGACAGGACGTGAACATTCCTTCGAAAGCGAATCGGTAACCACTCAAGTTGTGCACGAAAATGAGACACGTGGTCAAATTTTCGCAACCCAAATATGTAGCGAATACACAAGTTAAGGAGGCGTTCCAGTTTGTTTAGCAGGTCTTCATTTAAGTCCAGATACGCGATATCACCGTAGTCGAGGAGAGGGAGGAGTAGGGAATGAGTAAGAGTAATCTTGGTGCGAAGAGGAAGGAAGTTCTGCAAGCGCCTAAGCGAATGGACGGATCCATAGACCTTACGACTTACCGCAGCTACCTGAGCCGACCAAGAAAGGGTCTGATCCATAATGATACCTAAATTTTTGACTGAAGACGAAAAAGGAATTGCAGTACCGTCAAAGATTAATTCAGGTATCATAAGATCAGACAACTTTGCGATGAAGTGAGGGCTACCGACGACAATTGCCTGCGACTTTCTTGCATTGATCTTCAAGCCGAAACCTGCCGCCCAGTCTCGGATAACCGCGAGATCACTGTTAATTAAAGCGATCAGGGAGGGGAAATCATCAATACAAGCCGCCGCGTAGATTTGCAGGTCATCCGCATAGAGGTGGTAGGAAGATTTAAGAGAAGCAGTGATGCTGTTGATAAAAAGTGAAAAGAGAAGAGGGGATAGTATAGCTCCCTGAGGGACACCAGCAGTTAGGTCAGACCACGAGGAAACAGAATCATCTACTTTGACAAGCTGGCGCCTCCCAAGGAGATACGATTGAAACCACGAAATGGCTGCAGGGGAGATATTGTAAGTCTTCAGTATGCTAAGGAGAATATCATAATCTACGGTATTAAAGGCACTACTGAAATCTAACAGGACAAGGACAGTAAGTTTCCGGTTTTCAATATTCAGACGAATGTCATCAGTGACTTTGACCAAAGCAGTGACAGTGCTATGCCCGGGGCGGAAGCCGGATTGGAAAGGATTGAAAAGTTTGTGATAGTTGAGAAAACGGGACAGTCTTCGATTTGTGAAGTGTTCAATAACTTTGGAAAGGGCAGGGAGAATAGAAATTGGTCGAAAATCGGAGACAGACAAAGGTTTAGAAGTTTTTGGAAGAGGAGTGACACGCGCTAGTTTCCATGATAAAGGAAAAGAGCCTGAAGTAAAGGAGAAGTTAATAATATTGGATAGGATAGGAGCGATGAATTCCGCAACGAGCATAAGCATGTCTACACTCAGGCCGTCCTCACCAACGGCTTTCGTCTTTATACGTTTTAACAGGTTCAGAGTGTCATCCGGAGAGATCTGACCTAGATCAAAAGGAGGCAAGTCAGGGTGACGAGTATTGGCGAGAAGTGATAACGTTTGCTGCTTTACAGAAGGGTCCAAGACAACCGGAGAAGTGCTAAAATGTTTATTGAGGGCGTTGAGATCAAGTGTAGATGAACCTGGAGAATTATGTTGAGTATTGCCCACCCCTAATGACTTTAAAAACTTCCATAATTTAGGAGGGGGACACCTATCTATGCGTTCATAGATGTAGCGGCGTCTAGCGTCCCTACATCTTCTGTTACATCGATTACGGAGGGTGACGTATTTAAGATGATTTCCCTCAGAAGGATCATGACGCAGTTTCAGCCGAGCCCGGTTCCGCTTCGCCATAAGAGCCCTAATGGTTGGAGTGAGCCAAGGCGCTGGCAAATGTTTAACCCGCGTCGGTTTCAAAGGCGCGTGCAAGTCGAAAATCGCTAGTAGAGAGCTGGCAAACATATCAAGCTTGAGGTTAATGTCATCGAGAGCGTCTAGGGATTGCCAGTCAATACTGCGAAGATCGGCAAGCAAGGCCTCCCGATTCACATTGCCAAGATTGCGGCGCAAGATAACCTTATGTTTACTTTTAGGAGGACGAATTTTAAAGGAAGCAAAGATTAGATCATGGTTGGAAAAGGCAGCAGCATTGAACTGGCCATGAAGTGGGACAAAATCTGGGGAAGAAGTTATGATCAAATCTAAAAGAGACGGTGGACCGTTATGAGGGAAATGAGTGGGGCTAAGAGGAAGAACATTAAGGTTTAAGGAACTTACAAGAGACTGGAGCTTGACTGAGCGGTTGTCGTCTTTTACAAGACATGTATTTAAATCCCCCATGATAATGGTGTGCTCATACTGTGGACAAAGATCATCCAAAGTCTTCTCAAGAGCATCAAAATAATTGATATTAGACGAAGGAACGTAGTATACTCCGAGAAGAGCTTTAGTATTGTGCAAAGAGACATCAAGGAAAAGGTATTCTGGGGATTTAGTATAGATGGACGGTGACTGGGCAACAATTTCGCAAGCAATATTATATTATTAGTTATTACAAGCGTGTCGACCGACCTTGGTACGTTTTACAGCAGCAACACGACACCGCCACAACTATTGTACCGAGGTAATTGTGTTCGTGTGAAATTAGAACAGGCTTCCGTTCGTTTTTCATATTCTTTAATTTGTGTACGGGTTGACGAAAGATCGCTCGTACTTAGATCGAGGGAGAGATTGCTATTGTTTTTATATCAGAGGGAGGCAAACAGGCATATATATAGTCCTGAGTTTTTTTTTGCGTTCGAGTTTCACCTCGGTCTCATCTCACCTCACCTGATGTTAAATGACGACGAGGTCGAGGGTAGTACACGCTTACTGTCGCTAACTGTCGTGTTTTCACCGAGCGGTCCCAACGGAAGACCAGCGTTGGCTTCACAGCCAGCACATGCTGAGTAGGGACCGTTCCGCAAAAATTAACATTGTCGTCGTCTCTTTTCCTTCTTTTATGTGTGTTATGCGAGCTAATACCGCCGTCTCCTTTCTACCATCGGACTTCCAGACGCACTTCGGGATTCCATCCGTACCTGGTTGGAATTCCGCCTCTTCGAACGAAGCGCTTTGCATCATCATTTATAATGCGTACATTTAGTGGAATGCGCTTCCGGCGTCTGTATTTCCGGGTGCATACAATCCGAAACAATTTTAAGCTAGAGTGAAAATTCATCTTCTGGGTGAACTTGCTTCATCGTCGACAAAATCTTCTCCCTCCAGGGGCAAGAGTTAGTCAAGAGCAAACCCAAATTCAATTTAAAAAAAAGATTTGAATAAATGAATGAAAATTTCTTCTTCTTCTTCTTCTTACCCAGAAAATGAGAATTTAGGTGGTCTATTTTGCTCAGATTCCACTTAAATACCATCAGGTAGTGTGTGTGCTTGTTTCCCTTTCCAGCTCAAGAAGCGATGTCGGTTCGTTGCCGATGTTTAAGAAAATGGAAGCTCCCCATGTCATACGAGTAACTGTGGCCCTAGACAAGATTTATTGCGAGAACGTTATCGCTATCGAAAATATATACGACTAGAGGACGCCCGCAAATTCGTGCGTAGTATTAGTTGCCCGCTACTCCCCCCATTTCTTCCAGTTGGGGGTCGATTTTCGGAAAATCCTTTCTTAGTGCTCACTTACATCATGAAAGGAACCCCTGTACCAAATTTCAAGTTTCTAGGTACAGTAGTTTCGGCTGTGCGTTGATACATCAGTCAGTCAGTTTAGCCTTTTATATACATAGATTGACGTCAGCTGCGTCAAGCCTCAAGTGCTTATGTCAATTACGTACACGATGACAGTTTTCGAAAATCGTCTACGTGTCTACGTTAAGGATCTTATCTAGGGCCACTGGGGGCTCAGAAAATATAAACACGTTAGTCAGTTAAAAACTGACTCAATGTATAGATAGGATCGACGGAAATGTATAGATAAGATCACGTCTTCCGCTTATGTCATCTTCATACATTTTCGATACTTCGAAAATCACTATCGTTAGCCTCTAGTGTCCCTAGGCCCCCAGTTCGGAAACCTGAAAACACCATCTTTGTCCCAGTTTCAGTTTGAGTTTGAAGTTGCTTAGAATATAATTTCTGTGGCCCGTTTCGCGAAGCTACAGGTTACAAATTACAAGCGGAACTCTCCTTTCTAGCAGGAGGAGTTAGAAAGAGACTTCCGCTTGTAATTTGTAACTTGTAGCTTCGTGAAACGGGCCTCTGGACTGCCTTTTTAATTGCAACAATGCGAACAGTATTAACATTAACGCTTATTTAAGAGTTATTTCGCAGTTAGATCAAAATCATTGTCTACTGGTACCGACATAGTCACCATCTTTGTTTGTTTTATTACTGCCCGCGGTTCGATGGCCGGACTTAACGCTTAATTGCATATTCGTCTGGGTCTGATTCTGCTACTTTGTTCCCCGGTTCTGCTTACAACGCGTTAATTCGCTCATTTACATGCTGCATCGTGCATTCAGGGCCATACGCCTCGATTTCCATATAAAATGAACTCCGTTTGGATTGTGGGCTTTGAAGATGTTCATTAGGACAATGAGAGGTTTTTAATAAGGTTAATCAATGGTTGTAAAAGGCTTTGTTGTCTCTTGATTTGATGAGCTCTTGATGACCAGCTACTAGGTTTTTAATTTTGAATCACTTCAATGCGAGCAAAGGTCGGTCTAAAATGTTTGATGGTCGCTCTAAACCAAAGAGATTTAATATTATAGCCTTATAGGTAATAGAGTGGGCATCGGAGACATTTTCATGGAAAAAACTTTGATCATAAGCATCATGAATGCCATCTATGACGGGCGTGTCAAAGTAGACTAAACGACGTGCGACTTGTTACCTTGAGGTAACAAGTTTTGCATCACTTTTTTGTTCACTATGCCCCGTCTATTACTACTATACATTTAATGTCTTTGCTCTAAACCGTTTGTCGCTCTTACGCTTACCTGGCCCGGTGCTCTTCGCACGTTAGGCGTGAAGCTGGTAGTACATTGGCTTGCATCACGCCTGTCTCCCAATGCGAATAAATGCTGGTTTATTATACGGGACGGGTGTTACAGGCAACTCAAATAAACCGAAACGAAGCGAGGGCGGGTCGCTATTTACTCATAATAGTCATAATACAATGTGAAAAGTTTTTCGTCAGCACATTAGGAACCGTAAGGTGTCCCTTATTTAGTTTTTAGGGTTCCG
Organism: Acleris cristana; assembly: GCA_948252455.1. Classification (NCBI taxonomy): domain Eukaryota; kingdom Metazoa; phylum Arthropoda; class Insecta; order Lepidoptera; family Tortricidae; genus Acleris; species Acleris cristana. Next base: position 1,129,791 of record OX411791.1, on the reverse strand, counting down.
TACCCAAAGGGTAAACACGGGACCCTATTACCAAGACTCCGCTGTCCGTCTGTCTGTCTGTCACCAGGCTGTATCTCATGAACCGTGATAGATAGACAGTTGAAATTTTCACAGAAGATGTATTTCTGTTGCCGCTATAACAACAAATACTAAAAACAGAATAAAATAAATATTTCAGGGGGGCTCCCATACAACAAACGTGATTATTTTACCGTTTTTTACTAATGTTGTATAGATAATGGTACGGAACCCTACGTGCGCGAGTCCGACTCACACTTGGCCGGTTTTTTAATCATTCAATAAGTCCGTACAATGGTCACTAACTATGCATAAAGTATGCCGCAAACGACTATTTAGCATTTTCTTGACAGAATCGCTAACCCGTTATTATGAATACTTGTCATGCTATGCAAAACTGTTTACCACTTACCTGATCCGTAGCACACCCAAATAAGGTTTAAAATGATTTAATTAAGGTTCAAGTTAAGTTGGTATTCTACAAGGACATTTTCGTATGCATTGTGCATTCGTAATGATGGATTGCACGTTGCATTGCTAATATGTCTGCACTTTATGATAATAAATAGCTATGGATTTTATATTTTGTATGGGACAAAGGCATTGTTAACGTAAGATAGATATTGTAAGTTGTAAGGGAAATTTAAAAAACCCGTCAAGTGCGAGTCGGACTCGCGCACCGAGTGTTCCGTACCACCACAACAGGAATTATTATGTATAATCATACAAAGTTGGACGCCTGTATGTTTTACCGTTTTTAGGGTTCCGTACTCAAAGCGTAAAAACGGGACCCTATTACTAAGACTCCACTATCCGTCTGTCTGTCTGTCAGCAGGTTGTGTCTCATGAACCGTGATAGGTAGACAGTTGCAATTTTCATAGAAGATGTATTTCTGTTGCCGCTACAACAAATACTAAAAATAGAATAAAATAAACAAATATTTAATACAACCCCATACAACAAACGTGATTTTTTTGGCGTTTTTGGCTAGTGTTGTAGATAATGGTACGGAACCCTTCGTGCGCGAGTCCGACTCGCACTTGACCGGTTTTTTATTATCATGAGGTGTAATGTCATAGCACAAATTCTGCGATTTCTAACGACATTGAATACAAATCGTGTCTATTTCGAAATATTACTCATTCTAGTTTTTCCTAGCCTTCACCGCGATCATTTCCATTCACCCGGTCTTGGCACGCTGACAGGCAGATACTGTTTGTTTCCGACGGTTTTACCCACTTTACCTGCTTTGTTGTGTTCTTTGAATTATAAGCAGGCCTTTTGCAATCTGGTGTCAGATATCCGAGGACAATATTATACATGTAGAAATCTCTCTGTATTTAAGAGCCATGGTGCTCTACTTTGAAATCCGCAATTCGAACTTCGTCTATTGCTATCCCTTTCGCTCTCGACGCGTAACTAATTCGCAAGAAAGTGACGGGGTGATCCGAAGTTCGAATTACGGATTTCAAAGTAGAACCCACGCTCTTGTCGGTGGAGTAATCGCTAACAGGGTATTGATTCTGTCAAAAGCAAAGGTGAGCGAACGCAGGAGTGATGTGCAAGCGGCGAGTTTAAGTAGTCCCGTCAAAGCGAACAAAACACATTTCAGCGCGTGTATTCAATTTGGCAGCATGGCTTCTCGATCGTATAAGGCTGCCTAATTGAGAATGCACGCGCTAATATGTGTTTTGCTCGCTCTGACGGGACTACTTAAACTCGCCGCTTGGAATTCACTCCTGCATTCGCTCACCTTTGCTTTTGAGAGAATCAATACCCAGCTCCAGTCCTCCGTCAACTGCTTGACTTTCTGGTACGACCCAACCTTAACCTTCCCTTTTATCTGCTCAAAGTAATTTCTTCTTGGTCTTCTCTGCCTCTCTTTCCTTATCTTTCATTCTACTTTTACTTCTAAGGACGTGTCGTTGCAGGTGTCCTATCATTGTTCCTCTTCTATTTTCTATTTTTGCTATTAAATTCCTACGTTCATTTATTCTATTCAGCACTCGGTCATTCTATATTTTTTCTGTCTCCTCCATTCTCCTCCAACACCAAATTTTAAAAGCCTCTAATTTAGAAATATCGTGTAGTATTCGACTTGTTTAGTGACGGACGGAAGAGGCAAACGAGCACACATGTTGCAATCTCTAGACAGCAAATGCGTTTAGGTTTAGCTTTTTGTTAGACTTGTTGCATGCATGTTAACATTTTCGTTCATTCCCAAAATATCAGAATTTTACATTTTAAAGTACCAAACCAACGTATTTTTACTAGATTCCCAAGATACTTTGAGATATTTGGTAAAGATAAAGATAAAACAATAACCTAAAATAAGGTACTTGAAGTACTTTGAGAATTTGATTAAAATTCTGGTATTTCGGCTATTTTTAAACTTTTGCAAAATCTGTCGGTCCCTATAAGACCTTACAGGGTTGAATGGATCTCGCCGTCTGTCCCAATACGCTTAGATCTATCAAACTATGCAACGGATTTTAATGCGGTTTTCATCAATAGATAGAGTAATTCAAGAGGGAGGTTTTTATGTGCAATTAATTTACGGGTTTATGTACGGGTGTTACAGAAAATTCACATAAACTGAAGCGAAGCGAGGGAGGGTCGCCAGTTTTTTTTATAAATAAATAAATATATATACATCTGAAGGTGTATAGTCTCACAGTAATCTTATACAAACCCGTGATAGGCGTCCTTTTCACGTTTAATTATTGCAACCTATCATTTTAAGTATTATATGACAATGACGAATGTAGCGTGCCAATCAAATATCAAAATTATCCGAGCCAGCGCCAGATGGGTCAAGTATCAAGGTATTTATTCACGCCACGTCGGTCTACATCACAATGGGCATTGACGATTGGTTTCGAGATATATAACTAACTGTTAAGGCTTGGTATGCAGGTTACTGATTAGAATTATATTTCTTTGGTTGGTTTGTCGGTTTGTCGTAGTTATTAGCTAGCCTGATTTGTATTAATTTGGTATAGGTTAACATGTTAATTTAATAGAAAACAATCGTATAAATGCGAAAGTTTGTCACTAAATCACGTCAACACGCCTGAACGGATCTGGATGAAATCTGGCACAGAGATAGATTATAGTCTGGAATAGCACATAGTCTACTTTTTATCCCGAAAAAAATTTCAGTTCCCGAGGGAGGGGAGGGATTTTTGGCACAAGCTTTTGTTGCCAACTGTACTTTTAGGACATCTTCTAAATTTGTTACACTGCGCAGACTGCATCCTTGACCCATTAAGTAAATCAACTTTTTTTTTTACTTTAGGCAAAAGGAAATTATTCAAGTGTAGAACAAACTGATATTACAACATTATGTTATTAATATTATTATAGCGTCACTACGCTTTCAAGCTCAAGGTCGGAAAACACTAGGTATTTGGCAAGCGTTCCTAATTCACTAAAACGTACTATTTGCACGTTAATGTGTTTTAAATTTAATTTTGTTCTTAGGTTACTAATATAAACGGAAATAATTCGAATTGGCGCTGTCTTGAATATTTTTGAACTTTATTTCGCTAAGCAGATTTTATCTCTATAATATCTATCACTCAAGATGTCCACATAAGATAACCTAACCTTAACCTTACCTTTTATTTCGTAATGTCACACAGACATGTATCCCTATTACTAAGCTTTGTTTTCGACTTCCCGGGGGCACTGTTTGAATTCCGGGATTAAAAGTGAACTTAAATCTATCATGTACCAAATTATCGTATCTATCAGTTTAGGCGTTGAACTATAAAGTCGGAAGAAACAAACAAACACACTTTCGCATTTATAATAAGCTATCTTCATTTCCAATGTCATCTAAATCCGTCTGAATACATACACATACATACAATCACGCCTTTTTCCCGTAGGGGTAGGCAGATACCACCTCATTCCACTTGCTACGATCCAGACAAACTTCCCTCGCTTCCTCCACACTCATAAGTCTCTTCATGCACGTGTGTCGGTTTAGAGTCTCCTGACCTGGCCCTTTCTTAATATGTCCTCGATCTGATCGTGGAACGTTCGACTTGGCCTTCCCTTTCCAACAATTTACTCTATCCGTCCGTCATCCGTCATTTAATCAGTCTGGATGTTACAGCATAAATTGTACAAAAAAAACAATTTGGCGCTTCAATTTGTGTCCTTGGTCAATTCTTGTTCGTTTTTTATACAATTGGTCAAATATCTGCTAAATATTTGCCTTGTTTTTATCAACCCTAACCAACAGAGCGTAATAACTTAAATCCGAAACCCGACACCATAGACACTTTGCTACCGACAAAAACTGGTCACACAACCACTTTGTCATTTTCAAGGCCAGCTATATAAATCATATCACTGTGGAGCTAAAAATAATTAAGCCAACACGTACTCTTAAATCAAGTCAGATGTGAAACGGAAATTTGGCGTTAAGTGGAAAGAACTGGTCTGAGAGAAGATATTATGGCGATTTGCAAAAGGGGTATGGTCGAGTTGGACTTACAATATATGGTTCTGTAGCTATTCCTTAATAAGGTGCTCTTTAATTGGTTATATAGATATGCATGCAGGCTACGACTTACAACTCATGTATGACGACACTTACTCTAGTTGTTTGTGTTGCCTACGAAGCCAGCGGTCCCAGGTTCAAATCCCGGTAAGGGCAGATATTTGTGTGATGAGCGCGATTATTTGTTTCCGTCTTTTATGATTTCTATGTGTTTAAGTATGTATTTCTATTTATATAATTATATCGTTGTCTAGTATCCACAGTACAAGCCTAGAGCTTAGTTTGGATTAGGTCAATTTGTGTGACATGGTCCCCTGATATTTATTACTCCCTCATCATAATTAATTAACTATACGCTAGGTTATAACCTGTACCTTTTTAGAATCATCGCAGAAAGTCCATTATTGTATTTCAGAAACTGGGAAAATTGCTAAGTATATAGCAAATACCTAAACAACTGCGCGGACGAAATGTCGGGCAAAGGCTAGTCTGGGGCATACTCGTAAATACAAAATAATGAAGTAAAAGAGTACTAAGGAACCCTAAAACGACCTGCTTATGCCATACGACGGGACAGATCTTAATTTGCCGTACCGTTACAATTTAAGCGGTAATCCTATTGTATGAGCTTTTTAATTACGCCGTACTTAATCTAAAAGCTCCGGACAAACATTTCGCATGTGCTTTTGAACTTTTACAGTTATATTTACATGTGACGCTTTTGAATCACACAACTTAAATTACGCAGGCAATTTTTTGAGTAATAATTGCCTGTGAACTCTACGTCTTATTCTATTACACTAAATTAGAATGAGACTGGTATTGTTGACAGTCATAAGTCAAAATATCACTATGACATTGACCGTGTAAGTGTACCTTTAGGTTACGTCATCTCTGCCTCTCACTCACTCCTGTCCGAGTCTAGAATGATGAATGGACCTTAAGTTTCTATTTTAGGACTTTGTAGTAACCATCCAGTTTCAAGTGGCATTGCCCCGTGCCAGTTTTTAAATTCTGAAAATGTCCTATTACAATTTCTTGACAATGTCCAAGAATATTCCTGATTATTGTATGATTATTGAAGATTTCCAAAATTTTGGGAATGTTCTGCAACTTTCACATTGGCAGTTTCGATGATTATAATTATCCTAGTATCTCCACCATAAAAATAATTTCAAGCTTGCCCGCATCTTGAAACTTAAGAGAGAATCCAAGACCTTGAGTCATGGTCTTAAGAGATTGTTATCGAATCCAATCGATCATTTTAATTAAACAAAACGATCACCATAAAAAATACCTTCTTAACCACAAATGATTTTCTAACCAACAAATAGGTTGACAGTAACTCTTAAATTTACGCCTAGTGATCTGGCTAATCAAGCTCGCTTTCAGATCATTTCACTTTAGTTTCTAGTTTTTTGTATCAAATGAAGCAAAAACTTTAGATAAGATATGTCAGTACAATTTGCATCTATCGTTTTCAACGTTGCAGTTTCACTGCCAAGGTCTCGACATGGAGCCTGTTTTGTATTGGAATCGAGGCGCCCGGTACTGAAATGGCAGAGCAGCGCTTTCGTTTGGACGTCACTGTTTATAAATAAACGATATACGCTTGGTGACAGATACAAAGTGACAACTCCTTACTTATCTATGCATATTAAATTATTTCGACAACGACGCGACAGACTGCTAACAGACATTTATGACTAAACTAATGATGTTAAAAAACGAATACCTGTAGTATTTTTAAAACCCGTGTGCCGGTGTTTAGAAACTTTCTTGTATAAGGGTATCTTATATTGTAGTATTTTCAATCAATCGACGACGCGCCCTACCACTCAGGCATTCCTTCTTAGTCCTCACGGTTGGCAATGCATTTGCAGTCTTTAGACTGCAATCTTGAGATTATATATAGTCCTGAGATTTCAATTAGCTCCGGGTCTTGGATATCATTTCTCCATGCCATAAAAAAGACGTGCAGTTGCTTCAATGAACGTTTACTTAAGTCATGGATTGAATAAAGTGTAACTTTAGAGACAAAGACATTAAAGATAAGATAAGATAAAGAGACATTTATTTACAACAATACAAAATTACATTAAATAGATACAAATAGAACAATACAACGGTCCCAACTCAGCAAATAAAGACCGAAGACCTATTTAACCATACTTTGGACTTCAGCGGGCATGGTTGCGTTTATTGCGTGACAAAATGTGAATAAAGCATCCGTCACTCTCGTACTTACATAGGTGTCAAAAAGTGACGGATGTTTTATCCACATTTTGTCACACGATAAACGCAGCCATATCAGTCCCTCAGAATCTTTAAAGCCAATCCAACAGTGTTTATCCAACGGTGGTCATCCGATAGTCCCGTCACCAACCCAAAAAACATAACTCTTCTTCTTGCTCAGTTGTGTATAAATAGGCTACAGCCCCGTAATCTCTAAGCCCCTCGTATGTCACTCGTCCTCATCGCTGGAACAGGTTTTCTAACACTTTTTGCCAGTTCTGTCGCCGGAGTAATTAATGTGCCTGATGTATGGCCCTGGTCTGATTTGTGAAGCTAATATCCTCGACAAGAACAGAAGAGACTTAAGTCGAGGCAGTAAACAGTCAAATTTGAATCATGATTTGGCTTTATTTGGTATAAATAAGAACGTGCTTCTGATTTGAGTAAAGACTTTTGATTTAGCGATGTATGGGAAGATAAAAAACGTATTAAACATTAAGGAAATTTTATTCAAGTGGACAAATTGGGGGGATAAGAAAGTATTTAAGATGCTTACAAGGAACTCGCAATAAATACAGATGAAGATATGTAAAGAAACAAAATGTCTTTGGTTTTTCAAATATTAAGTGCTGGTGCTGACGGTGTTTCGCTTCTTGTTCTTGTTACCATTGTACCTAATAAGCAAAGCGCTAAGCAGTTTCCGAGGTCCACATTTATATTTGACGAAGACTTTGATATCAAAATGTGTCTAGACGTGATACTAATTTAGCTATTTAACTGTATTATCAAGTGTTATAAATCATGGTTGACGTTTGACTTCTATTTCTGTGAACTTTGTAACTTTTTTGTTTTGTTTTTATAGACTGGTCATTCTTAACCAGGGCATTATACTGGGTCGCTATTGTTGCTTGCGTTTGTGCATTGAAGGTTGTATTTATTTTACCTTGCTTATGCCAAGCAATGTGGTAACTTCCTCGGCTGTGATTTGCTGTCTAAAATATGATAAAACTTACTAAGTTTGCTTGGTAATAACTTAAATCTTAGTCGGTTCTTCCTAGTCTGATCTACATAACTACCAATTTGATATTTACGAGACCTTATTTCTTACTTCAACCAACTTGTCTATTTTCAGCGATGTTCCCTTTGCAGGCAAAAATAATTATTGAAAACTCTAGTCTAACTTTGCGCAATATATTGTGGCTATAAAAGTCAAACATTGCAGTATAGTATCTCTCCAAGCCCATTCAAATTGATCTACATACCTTTTTCTCAACCAAATCACCACTTAATTCCACACTTGGTATTTGGCTCAGGTCCTTTCTGACTGACATTTCGTTAACTAACCATTGGGACTTATTCAGGTTATTGCTTTGCATATGTAGAAACTAAATGTCAAACACATTAGGCTGTAAGATCAACCAATCAACCTATATCTTAATACGTTGAAATAAGGGCAGGTTTTTGCTTTGCTCGTTAAGCGTACTTGGGTGGGTCACATGGAATGGTAAAAAACGCACTGCACGATTACTCGTGACAGTTTGGTGTGATCGAGATACGGTGAAGTTGTCAGTAAAAAGATTCGGAGAAATCTTTAGATCTGTTTCAGTTGTGCTAGGACATTGTGCTGGGTCCGTCCGTGTCACTACTTAAGCAGTTCATTTTAAGGCGAACGTAAAGGACAGAGCTATAGCCGTCTGTCCTTTTCTCTCAGCGTAAACTGACCTGCATAGCTATGTCATAATAACATTCTAAAAGCTTTTTAAGAGAATAACACTTCAGCGGGCCTAATAATGGTAATTTTTATCGATATGGACAAGTGTGAGTAAAACATCTGTCACTTTCTGATCAGTATAGTCAATGCGAAAGTGACGCATGCTTTATCCACCGCGATAAAGGCGACAATAATACGGGTCCAGCGGGCGTATAGTTGCGTTTATCGAATGACAAGATGTGGATCCGTCATTCTCGTACAATATACGTGTCAAAAAGTGACGGATGTTTTATCTGTATTTTGTCACGCGATAAACGCAGCCATATTAGCCCCCCAAGTGACTTGTTAGTTTGTCTCAAAGTCACAAAAAAGAATTTTTCTTGGTTAGCAATAGGTTCAAGTCTAGAATTCCACGGTCAGGTTTGTGTAAGGCTAACTGCCGTCTCGTGACCAGTCACCAGTTAACAGTAACGCGTACGAGCAGTTAAAGTTAACTGAATTGGATTTATTTCGCAGCGGACGGCGTGTGCGCAGTGTTAGCGGGTTTTATTAATAACTATTAATTCATATGTAATTATCAACTGACACTAAATTATTATGGGGTTCAACGATACAGGGGCCTAGTTTGATGACTCATCATGGGCTAGCGTAAGGGACGGAGTAATGCGTAAGAGAGAGATACAAGAATATGTTGCTCGCTCTAATGTGTAAATCCCTCTCTTACCCTGAAATGCCAAGAAAATCAAAGTCTGAAGTTACGTCAGCTCCAACTTGCTCGATTTGGTTACTAAAAAATTTTTTTTTTCTTTCCTTACCTTTAAATTAAGATGTAACTTACGCAATGGCCTTTATTTTTTCGTATTCTTAACATTCTTAATATGAAGCCTCGGCCTACTGCTGGAGGGTGAAGTGAGACCTCTGTCAAACGAACGAGTGTATAAGCCTGCCTAATTGAGAATGCACGCGCTAAAATGTGCTTTGTACGCTTTGACGTTACGACTTAAACTCGCCGGTTAAATATGAGCTGTGCCGAGTGAACGAGTGATGCGATTAAGGGAGCGGCTCCACTGAGGCGAAGACGAGCGGAGCGGAGCGGAGCGGAGCTGTGCCAATATTAACCAATAGAAAGCGCATGCGGTCACGTCGAGCGGCCCTTCCGCACGCTAGTTTAGATTCTATTGGTTAATATTGGCACAGCTCCGCTCCACTCCGCTCATCTCCGCCTCAGTGGAGCCGCAGCCTAAGAGAATAGCGGCCTGCACACGTAAAGTTTGGACCGCGGGAAACGCCACGCGCCGTTCCGATCTTCGTTCCGAACCGTACGTGTAAAAGCAACTGTAACACTAAAATAGTAAAAAATGTACGGTTCGGAACAAAGATTGGAGCGACGCGTGGCGTTTCCCGCGGTCCGAACTTTAAGTGTAAAGGCCGCTAATCACACCACGAGTCTTCGACCCGCTTACACCAGGGCCCCACAAACGCGCGGGCCGCGTGTCGTGCCATTTGTCACGCCGGCTGACCCAGTGCGCGCGTGCTAAACGCTCCATTGTTCTCTTTCTAACGCTAACGGAGTGGGCATTCGTTTGATCTGGCGTAGGCCTACATTACACTTCGTTGCAATTTGAGTTTTTTACGAGACGTTTATTCAATCGATGTAACTGTAGATGTCAGGTTAGCAGATGGGTAATTGCAAAGATTTTTTTCTATTTAGGAATTATTTCAATGGAAAAGTTTCCTTAGATTTAAAAATGGCACCGGTTTTGTTTGAAATTGCGAAGAAGACTTATGTTACAACTCACTTTTGCCCGCGACTTCGTCCGCGTTGAATTAGTTATACGGCCATCGCATGTTGTTTGAATTTTTATGATCGTTATTCCCTCGGGAACATTTAAATTTTCTGGGATGAAAAGTAGCTTATATTATTATGTAAATTGGTATAAAGATCCATCCAGCCGTTGCAGCGTGAAGGAGTAACAAACTAACACAAACGAACTTTGGTACTTATAATGTTAGATGCATTACAGAATGTTATCGTCATCGAAAATGTTTAGGATTGACCACAGAATAGAAAAAAACAGTAGAAGTGTCAAGCGGGCGTGTAACGTGTTGCATAGTTATACGGAGTTCCGCATAATCTACCATACTTTTGCCGCGATCGCTTATTTCGATATTTCGATATTTCTAAAATAGGAAATAAATCCAGAAGCATGCCTTAGTGTGCTATTTTGGAGTGTAAAAACGATAGCCGCACCAAAAACATTTTCGATGGTGGCGTGTTGTTTTTATGATAGTTTGAGTATTGGCGACAACAGGTCTGATACTAAGCGAAGCTCATGCCGCTTCCACTGTTTTTTCTATTCCGTGGTCAAGCGCTTATTTCAATTCCATAGAGTATGAACGTTTTCGAAAATCATTTACGTTAGCGTTAAGTATCTTGTCTAGTGCCACTGGGGTTCTATTCTACTCGGTGAAACCTTATTGCTGTTTACATGACATCGTATTGTTTTTAACTCGGACGCCATTACTGTCAAAAGAGCTGCCATAACGTTGAAAATACGATAACATGTCAAAAGCGATATGGTTTACAGATAAGAATATAACACCTGGTATAGATACAACTCCGGGTTACCCCATAATTATAATAAAAACTGGCCACAGAAGTATCACTCAACCCACAAAAATAAACATGTCAACTCCAACCTTTATCAATCTAACCAAAAACCCTTATTAAAACTTAATAAGTCCTAGAATAAAACCCATTCCACTTTACCATAGAGCTATTTTTGCCGCTCGTTTGTCGCCTAATTGGTTCAACCGTCACATTGCAAACGCGTGTTTTTGGGTGTTGCAAAGTTTTCATTACACGCCTACAACTGATATGGGGTGTTTTTTAAACAACGTTTATTGTTGTATCGAGTGTAGGTTACACTGAGGGACAAAATAAGGAGATCGCTTATTTTTTACAATATTTACGTTTTTTTTTTATTCTACTATTAAGTAATGATCTACTTGTAAGTATTAGTAGTAATTATTAATCAAAGAACTATTTGTGTATGTATGCCAGCATTACGCTGCGTTGGGACCATTTCGTGACTACATTTTTTTTGATTCTATGTTTTGATAAACTGGCTTAACTGCTGCTGCTGGTAAACATCTTAGCCTAATTGTGCAAAATATGGTTACAGAATTATCAACAAATTTTTAGAGTTGTAGGTAATTCTGTGTAGCTCTGCCTACCCTACTCTGGGATTACAGGCGTGAAGGTATGTATAAACATACCAATTTTAGATTAATTTAACCAAAAACACCTCTATTTAATGAAGACGTCATACAACAAAAACAACTTTGCTAATAAAGACGTATACTTTGAATAACAACAGTATTTGCTAGATTAATTAATTAACTATAACAAAACATTCATATCAATAGGTACATCAGTGTAATTCGGCCACGGCGCGACCCCTATTAGGCAGTATTGCCGGTATATCATTATCAATCAATGCTGACACAGATATGTAATGACCGGTGTAAAAAGTACACTTACTGTTTCCATTTGATGTTATAAATTGCATTTGTATAGTTAATCCGTCTAATGTTATAAATGTGAAAGTTTGTATAGGTAGTTGTATGGATGATTGTGCTTCTCAAATTAAAACTGTTGAACAGATTGGGATGAAATTTGAAATCCTAGATTGCTATATAAGACACTTTATATCTCGTAAATGTTTATAGTTTCCGAGGAAAATGTGACAAACGATGAACGGTGAACTATGCCAGTAGCTAGTAAAGGCTAGTATAATAATAAGTTTTCTATAAAAACGTCCTAATTTTTTTTAATGAATTTTGTATACTTTTCCATGGACGAAACTACATAACCCCACTTGGAGATCAGAGTGGTTTATCGCTACTTCGTCCAAATTTAGTTTCAGATTTTCCCGGACCAGAGTAGATGTTAGGTAATACTATCGTCAAATTGGGCATCACTCAGTTAAGGAGTTTTTATGTATAAAGATTGAACAAACCAACAAACAATCATTTTTACATTTATAATAAAAACTAGCTGTTTCCCGCGACTCCGTCCACGCAAAAGTCGTTTGTCACTCTTCCCTCCGGGACGGTCCAGTTTTCCAGGATAAAAAGTAGCATATGCTAATATTCCATAGATCTATGTGCCAAATTTCATCCAAATCCGTTCAGCCATTCTGGCGTAATTGAGTAACAAACATCCAAACTTTCGCATTTATAATATTAGTATATTTAATATAAAATCAATCTACAATAACGTCGCGTCAAATTTTATCGTCTTACAATGGACAAAAACTCTTATTAGCAAGATTGAAATAAGTTAAAGTTTAAATTCCAACAACCGGGCTCACGGCCTTGCCTCGCTCAATGTCATTCGTGAACGATGACCGAACGAATGAATGAATGACTCGCTCCCGTTTCTTTTGTAATTTCTGACCATTTTATTGGCCGCTATTGTATTTTCAACGGCAATTCTGTATAAATTAGAAAGTGAATTTTTGGTTTTCAATGTGCGTTTTCTTTTTTTTACAGATGTCAGATGTTTGATGGTGATTTGTAAAGAATCGGTAAGTAATTTGGATACCTATTTTCTTTTATTAGTACCTATTTGTGTAAAGTGAGTACCTTCGAAATGTATGGTACGAGATTTCGTTGGTGAACTCGCCGACGATTTTATTATTCACACAATGTTGAGTTAAGACACGCCCGAACATGTAGTTACGTTATGATAACTTTTTGTGAACTTCTGTAGCTTGACGGATTTAAAAGAGAAGAAACTCTAACTTGTTTTTTTAAATCTAGAAGTGAAACTTATAATTATTTTGCTTTTAACATGAATTTAAAGTTCTAAAGCGTGATTACCTTGTCATAGTAAAAATTGCCATAAATTATGAAATTATTATTTCATATTAATCCACCACCATCTTTTTATCATTAAATTATGAACTATTAACCCGCCCTCGCTTCGCTTCCGTTTATGTAAATTTTCTGTAACACCCAGACTTTATTATACATGATCCTTCCTCTTGAATCTCTCTATATATTGATGAAAACTGCATTAAAATCCGTTGCGTAGTTTGTAAGATCTAAGCGAACATACAGAGGGACAGACGGTGGGGAGCGACTTTATTTTTTATACTACGTATTTTATATTTTACATCGCCAAGAGCATAGATCTTAAATAAGAAGAAGGAGAGATAAAGATCTACAAATAATTAATATACTTAAGCTTCATCTCTTTATTGCATTTAAAGCTGCGCACACGCATGTATAATTTTCTCGCGTTTGTAAATCCCTAATTACCTTGGAATAAAGTTGAAATTAGCATGTTTGGTACGTATTCGCGAGATGCAAGCGTTACCCTGTCATTATGATATTAAGTGCCTCGTTATAAAGAGATTAATTAATATCTATCCAATGATTTTCTCACTTATTTGCGCATGATCGTGTTATTTATTGTTCATCGTTAACTCAGCGTGAGATAACTGGCTAGCTTTTGCCTGCGGGTTCATCTGCTTATAACTATTCCCTATGGTTGTTTAATATTTAAGAACAAAAAATATTTTGGGGCTTGAGTTATTTCCATAGGAAATAAAATCAAAATAGATGCACTTGTTTTTGTTCATATTAGTATTGATTTTTACTTAATGAAGAAAACATACTTAAAACATCGAAATAATTGCTTGAATTACAAAAATAAATAATTATATAGTATGACAAAAAAAAAAGTGAATTACTTGCTAATTAGACTTTTTAATTTAAAGTTTGCTTGTAAATCAAGTAGCTAGCAAGTAGAATACAGGAACTTTCAAACGTATATAATTTTTCTCAAAAATGTCCGGAGATGTTGACATTACTATCTACATATTGAGACGCGAAGTACATAGACAGTTCCCAAATTAAAAAAAAAACAGCAATGTTCCATACATATTTCATTACTGTCTAGTTTGTAACTTTAAAAAACTGAAAATGGCCATAATAAAATGAAGGCAAGTCTTATACATATTAACTAAACATAACTTTTTTATCTTTGTCTGGAATAGCTTGGTTTTTTTTTTAAAAGCTTGCGTTTCTCCTTGTCATAAACAAAACGGCGGTAAAGAGTAATGGTTCGCTTAAACCAATACCCGGCCCGCAATTACCTACTTCCCTGCCTAGGCAATAATGTACTATTGTAAGTTTAAGTTGAATGTCACATGTTTAAAAATAAACAGTCGGCCATAGCTAACGTTTCTGCGTTATGGAATAGTACACATACCGCGGCCGGGACGTCACGTGCATAACGCATAACATCCTAGATTACTGTACGTGATGCGTGGGGCAACTCATAGGCGGAGGCGATTTGTTGTTACAGCGCAAACACGTGCGTGACTTAAGCCCGATTTACATTGGTCAAGAACAGTGGACAGTAAAGTTGTGTAAACCGATCGGACAGTAGCGAGTCAAGTTGCCTGGCCAGTGGATCCAAATAGCATCGCTTTCTATTTTTTCACTTCACTATCCTTGTCACTGTCCTTGACCAGCAATTAGTAAATTGGGCTTCATATTTGGTCGACTTAACTATCTTCATTTTCAAATGAAAACTCAAGGCTCTATTCTACTCGTTAAAAGCGTATGCTTTTGACCTGTTATCGTATTGTCAACGTTATGATAGCTCTTAGATACTTGACAGTAATGGCGGCCGAGTTAAAAAACCATACCTCTACTTAAATAGAGGGCCAGGCCAGACACGGTGTCTATGGGTCTCAGATTCGAGTCAGATATTTTTACCTATCGTAATTGACTTCATTCAGATCATCGTAACGCATTAAAATAAAAATAATTGGAATATGGTTTGTTTTTCTAAAAATTCTATCTAGCACACTTGATAGATGTCAAAGAGTTCTTTAAAAAAAATCTTCTGCCTAATATTTTCTCAAAAAACTAATTTAAAAAGTTAGAGATTGTCTCCAAAACGTTTACTGAAGCTATTTTTTTCACAATGTATAAGTATACTAGTATTTGTACATACCTATATCACTGTCTAGTAGATACGGTCGCCTTATAAGAAGGTGCACACTATTGCTTTGTCACTTTAACGTCGTGTTTAAACCGCTGCACTAATCTGTCAGAGTAATATTTATAAGACCGACTGTTCCAAAATGTATCAGCTTAGTTTGTCTCCACGTAAATTTATAAAAAATATAATAAAAAATCCTACCAAGCTAACCAATTTCATAAACTGACCCGACCCGCTCCCGCTCCCGCTTCCCCTCGCAACGGAGAACGCGGCCTGTACCGGCGCGTACGCCGACCCAAATACTCGCCGCTAACGGTGCGCCGGCGACCTTTACCGCGGATCCGCGCATAGCTCTGTCAAAGTCAGCTAGCAGTCGCTAGTGTCGCTAGCAAACTGTCACATGACGTAACTGACAATAGCCCAGTCAAATAAAACAATTGTACCCGCGGAAACAGACATTTCACGATACCAGCCCTCTATTTCACCATCTTGACTATGACAGGTGACATTTCAGTACACGGCGCAGCTGATATGAATCCCGCTGATGTGAAAACTTGTTAACTTTGCAATAGTTACTGTTGCTTTGCTAAGTATAGCGAATTGTCGCTTGTCACCTATCATTGTCAAGATGGTGAAATATGGGGCAGCGGTCCCGGGTTTGAAATTATCCACAAATATCGACTGTACAAAAGCGTAAATCTAAGGGCCTGTTTCACAATCGACAAGTAAATTTATGTGCCAGTTAAAGTTAGCTCTCTCCTTGTCTATGTTCAAGTGCAAGAAAAGTAAAGGGCTAAATGTATGTGTCAGATATGCTTTACTTGACGATTGTGAAACAGGCCCTAAGTATATTCGTGATATCGTATCCGTTTTTTTTTTGTGCCTACATAGCGCGAAATCGTAACTTTTCTTGGCTATCTCACTATTAACGTCTTATCTTTATTCTCTTGATGTAAAATTTAATTAAGTTATTTATTTCTAAGGCCGCATTTCACCAAACTTGGAATAAGACTTACTCCGATATTAGTCTATACAAATTCGGCGTTTAATCTAGGTATAAGACCTTATCCCAGTGTGGTGAAATGCAGCATAAATCACTACCTAATCACTAGATCACTACATAGTATATAACAAAGTCGCTTCCCGCCGTCTGTCTGTCACTATGTATGCTTATATCTTTAAAACACTGCAACGGATTTTGATGTGTTTTTTTTAATAGATAGAGTGATTCACAAGGAATGTTTTTATGTATATTAAACGCTGGTTTATTGTACGGGTGTTACAGAAAACATAAACCGAATCGAAGCGAGGGCGGGTCGCTAGTACAGAATTAACTAATACTTATGTGGCGAAACATACCTAAAGTCAAATGTGAAATCATAATAAGTAGCTAATTGTTTTTTACACAACATCCAAAACAAAACGGCAATTAGCAATTTACCTAAACCAGTAACTGTGACAATGACTTACCGTTTAAAACTTTAAACCTCAGTTACGTACCGTTGATAACGGTAACGCCTTCATAAGATAACCCGCGGTTAGTTACCGGTCAGCCAATAGTCAGCCGGCCGATTAACTGGTGACAAGTTTAATTATCAAACTTGATTAACTATTCAGTTGATTAATTATTACGTTGTTGGTAAGGAAAATGCTAGAGTGACGTTGTTCGGTTTGGAATGGTCTTGGTTTTACAAGTGCAAGAGACGGGAAGGTGACAGTAAAGATACCTATATTTTTAATGGGTTTTCCAATCTATATATATATAAAAGGCAAAACTGACTGACTGACATATCAACGCACAGCCGAAACTACCTACTGTACCTAGAAACTTGAAATTTGGTACAGGGGTTCCTTTTATGATGTAAGTGAGCACTAAGAAAGGATTTTCCGAAAATCGACCCCCAACGGGAAGAAACAGAGGGAGTAGCGGGAAACTAATTTTCTACGCGTATGAAGTCGCGGGCGTCCTCTAGCGTTTTTATAAACTTTTAAATAACTTCATAAGTGTTTTTGTCTTGCAAGTGAATTGTGAACCAGGACTCTTTAATGGAAAGGGCTTTGAAATTAATGTGTAAATCTAACATGAATACAATGTTTTGGTATCTAAGAGCTGATAATGACGTTGGAGTCGGAAGGTGACAACTGGATCTCCGCTGCACTCTTTCGTCTTTTATCTTTTAACTTTTTTCTTTTACTCAACTTAAGCCCACCATTAGTTTTATCTCGAGAAGCAGATAATAAATGTGTAAAAAGAAGTATAACCTTGTCTCTAATAGATTTTTTCATAAGAGAAAATATTTGTTGTTGAAAATTACAGTTTCCTTTGTGAATTAATTCTACACAGAAAAAGTCATGACAATATTTATATTAATAGTTATTTTGAGCATTCTTTGCGATGGCATATAGCTTGGCCACCATTTTCGAAAAAGTGCATAGATCTAAATCCGAACAGTTTCTTCCAGTCTAAAGTTGAAACTAGGTTTGTCCGCTAATACTAATCTTACTATACATTGTTTTTATAAACAATAACCGACCAAGATATCTGATAGCTACAGTAATAAGGTCGACCTGAATACGAGGTAGAGAATTATAATACAACCTTCTTAGCTCAGAAGAGTGTCTGATCAATATAACAACAATATAAATTAGACCCTATCTGTCACAGACAAGGTGACTTTTGCTATAATATTTCTTATGTAGATAATACTTTTTGAAAATATGGTAGAATAGCAAATGAAGCTGTTATTAATATTATATTAATCAGGCTTAATGTTACGAATGGCTGCCATTATTATAGTTCAGTTATTCGTGTCTTCGCTGTGATTATTGTCAAAGTTTATAGACATGATCCAATCTTATACATTGTTTATAGCCCATAGAATAATGATATAATCGTGGGGGGACTAAATTTATATAAGAATCTTTGTCTTTGGTTAATAATTTATCAGATAGATTATTTCTGCATTAAGGTATAAAATACTTATTGAAACCAAAAAGCAGCAACAAAATATAATTAAAAACCTGTCTACGTAAAATAAGTAAAAATAGTGTTATCCCCTCTTATGCTTCTGAAAAGTGATTAACCGACTTTGACAAATGATGTGTCTATCGATTCGTCTTTATTGTCAACGTTCACTATGCATTTTTGCAATATATGCATTAAAATAAAACCTTTCATTTGATACCAATGTTCTCTCCGCTATAACACGCGGAACACTAACACAAAACTTACGCTACCACAAGTATTAAAAATGTGATGGGTCATCTAGGAGCTGTGAGGGAACAGATGAACCAACTGACAATCCCAAACATGGGATCCCCTTCTTTTATAGACAAACATTTCATAGATACTATCACTTCACAGAAATTTCATTTCATAGAAAACTATTTTCTGCTGAACCCGTGTTGATTTCAGGTTATCTTAAATATGATTCACGTAGGTTAGGTTAGGTTAGACTTGTAACCTTTACAAGATAAACTGAAATCAACACGGGTACAGCAGAAAATAGTTTTATATCAAATGAAATTTCTGTGAAGTGATAGTGTCTATGAAATGTTAGTCTATAAAAGAAGGGTAAACCCCCCAAACATACATAGAGTGCTCAAATTATAGCCCTTTTTCACTGTAGTAGAGTAATAAATACAGTCCTCACGTTACTTAAGACCTAGGTTCTGTCATCCACTTCCTTCCCATTCTTAGAATGCCCAGAATTAATCGCAGCACCATTGAGTCAGTCGCAGTTCCAGCACGACTCCACATTTATTCGCCGCTTTAGGTGCTTTTCCACAGGCGAGGCGAGACGTGACGAGACGAGACGAGATTTGAAGTCTGTATTGAAATTCAATTCCCTCCTCGCGAATCTTCGGTGGAAATTGTTTTTTAATACTGCCTGTGGAAAAGCTTGATGGCGATTTTCATAGTTACGATTTTTTTTAGCGAGCCTAGAGCTTCTATATTTGATAGGTATTGTACCTACTAGCGGCCCGCCCTCGCTTCGCTTCGGTTTATGTGAGTTTTCTGTAACACCCGTACATAAACCAAAGTTTATTATACATAAAAAGCTTCCGAGAAATATTATCTAACTGATGGTGAAAACCGCATCAAAATCAGTTTCGTGGTTTAGGAGGAGTGAGCGGATATACAACCAGACAGACGCGGAAATCGACTTTGCTTTATTATTAGCATACACCGGATTGACGGGGGCAAAAATGTACCAGTGCTAGTGATTCATTAAATGTCGACTAAGTGTCGACATCGATAAAAAGCAATTTTTAATCATCATTATCATAAGTAGGTAAGGGCCAAGTTTGAATACTTTTTAATTATGTGCAAACCTCTTTTATTTATACTTATCGCAAATCAACCGGTATCTGACATTGACTCTGGTCTTAAGTCACTTTTGAACACCATTGAAATTACATTGAATAACAAATTCATTCAGTATAACAATATTCTTTAGCATTCCGACGAATTGAGAACCTTTTTGTTTTTTTAGTCGGTTAAAACTGCCTCAAAAGAAAAAATATCGTTTATCTTCATGGAATGCTGATCATTCACATATAAGTAGAAGATAAAGGTACGACTTACTTTTGCAACACATGTAAGATCCATATGTCAAAAAAAAAGTTGTCGATAAACTTAGTCGATATTTAATGAGTCACTAGCACTGGTACATTATTGCCCCCGTCAATCCGGTGTATGATTATTAGCGATGTTAGTTTGTACACAAGTGTGTTACAGTTGTTAAAGTTTAAAAAAATAACTCAAACAGTAGAAAATTGCTGAACGTACAATCACCCAATTTGATTTCTAGGCCACTATGGACTTTGTCAACGTGACGTTGTAAACCAAATCATAGGAAGCCTTTTACGTTTTGGTTGTCAACGTCACTTGAACATAGTCCAAAGTGGCCTAAAAATCAAATTGGTTGACTGTACATAAAAGTTAAATTAGGTCTTGATGTCCTGTCAAGCTGCTTTTTTATCCTTTGAATTATAACATGTATAGTACAGTCAACCAATTGGGATAGACCAAAAAAAAATAACTCACGGTTTTTACATTCTAATTCGAAGGAATGGGTAATTTTAAAGAGACCAATTTCATTAATTCTGTGTTTGGCCCAATAGTTTTGTTTTAATTTCTTTATTTATTTAGCAGACATTTTATGGATGACATGATTATTTCAAATTTAAGTTGGCATTTTCTAATAAATTACAACAATTAAATGATATCTAATGATAAAAATTGATTGTAATAGTGTATTAAAACATACTATTTCAAGCGGTTTTCACCCGTAAGATACACCTAGGAGGGCTTCAAGCCGAAAACGAAAGTCAAACAAAGGTTAAATATACTTTTGTCGAAATATCCGAAATAGATAAATATTTCAAAAACTTAATTATGCAGAACGGCTTTAAAACCCTATTCCTCGAAATGGTTTTCGAATTAGAGTACCTAATTGTAAAAATATGAACAATGCCAATTTGATTCCAATCCCACTATGAACTATAGCCACATGACTTATATACACGGGGCAATTATCGTAACGATCCGTCGTTCTAATGTTAAAATCGAGTGATGGATTGTACGTGTGTGGCAATATCGCATCCTTTCAATCGAAATAGGAATCGTCACGATATCGATTCAGATCGATCGTAACGACGGATCGATCTCGACGGCCCTTTACGTTTTGGTTGACAACATCACTTTATCATCCATATCTAGTGGCATAGGAGGGTTACCTTTGTTTTGGCAAAATATGTTTGCCAAATGTATCGTTTCCCAACTTTTCATTTGCCAACCCGCTTTGTTTTCTGTAACCGTAAATATTTCAGGATTTTAAAAAATAAACTCACCTAACCTAACTTATAGGGTTCTACACGATGGTACTGAAATTAATTCTGAAAAAATTATACAACATTGGGTTGGCAAATGAAAAAGTTGGGAAATGATATATTCGGCAAGGGAGCCCGTTGTTTCCCATATTTTTTTTGGTCATAATGTCAATTTTGACATAATTATTGATAGTCATAATTTTTTCTATCGCTGGAACCGTAAACTTTCCAGAACTTCTCAAATACCTAACGTGTAGACAAGGTTAGGTTAGGTTTGGTTTGATTTGATTATTAAAAATCCTGAAAAGTTTAGTTTCCTAAAAAAATAGTTATGACTTGCGATAATTATGACACATGACTAATAATAATTATTGCAGACGATAAAGACCTATTTGGCAAACATATTTTTGCCAAACGGCCGGCTCACTGTTTCACTGTACCACGTTATCGGTCGATCCACATCTAGATGCTCTAGCTAAGCATATGAAATCAAGCTTTCAAGTAGACTGTCATCCTCTTCCTTTCCTATTCCCAAAATGCCCAGAATTAACCGCGGCATCAGCCGTGACTCAGCCCCAGTCTCAGCACGATTCCACATTTATTTGCCACTTATGGCGTTCTCCGCAGTTCATAATTCTTCAGTATTTATTACCCACGAGTTAAATCACGAGGCATGCGATAGTGCGCAAGGCATGGGCGGTAGCGATGTTCTTCACGATTTATTGGCTTATTAGCTTCTGCCCGCGACTTCGTCCGCGTAGATTTCGACTATCGTTAATCCCTCGGGAACTTTTATATTTTCCATCCAAATAAAAATAACAACAAACTTATCCATTTGTAGATGTATCTAAAGTTGTGTTTTTGTCCTAAAAATAATTTGAATGATGATTTGTGTCTATATCTAACACGCTGTAGTATCAAAAAGTACATGTCATGTTTATGTGGGTAGCATTCTGAAATAATACCTAAACCAGTCTATATCAGCTATCATTGTGTTTACTTCACACGCCTCTATTAGGGTGATGGAACCAGTAATGAACAAGGACCAATAATGAACACTTGATTCCTATGGTACAGAAGATAAGATTCATTCATTTTTTTTGCTACAGTCAGTTTATAACCTTTATGATCTTTGAATTAAGAGTTAAGTGTCCATTATTGGTGCCATCCGCTAAAAGTGCCATCACCGTACTAGAGGTGGCGTAAGAGCGTGCCAGATATTTTGTAGCTCAATGTTGGATAATATGGCTGGTGATTACTGAAATCGCTTCCGCTTCTGACTCCCACCATCCCAAGTTAAGGAACGCACGACCTTGCGCGTGAAATATGACGCGTGCGCACGCCGGTCACCGCCGCTAGTCGCCACGGTTAACGGAAATTAAAAATGCTCCAATTACCTTTAGAAAGTTGTGAAGAGTAACGCCATATCGCCATATGTCACCAATTAGGGTCTTTATTCTACTTTGATTTAGCCAACATGCTTTGATGTCGTAAATGTCGTAATTACATTGTTAACATCATGACAGCTCCTAGCGTTAAGTGAATAAGCAGCTTTTATTAACAATATTATTACGATGTCAAAGCAAGATGAGACAATCTGGAATAGAGCCTATAGATTTAAACAAAATGGTGGCAATTATTCACTTGTTATTTGGTAAGTAGGTAAAGATTCTTTTTTTTTATCGACTGTCAAATGATATCCCAAATTTGAGTGACATAATAAAAAGTAAAATGGCAAATCCTGTCAAGTTCCAGGCAATATCGGGACATGGTAGAGTTAAACACCTAATTACTGGCCTCTAAAATACCAGTAACTGGCACCTAGTGATTGTTGAATTATCGTCTCTATTACCTTATTAATAAGGGCCAATAATTGGTAGGTGGCCAGCAATAGGTCAGTTTACCCTAATCTATCGCAAACCCAAAACTCTTCGCAACTGTTTCATTAGCAAAATATTCATAAGTTAGATTTTTTTCTGAAGTCCGGTATCTTTTCTGGATTATTTACAAGATCACCTAAAGAACCTATGAGGTAGGTTAGGTTGGTTTATAAATAAAACTTAAAAAAAAACGGATACGAAAGTTCCGACTAAAGATAGGTAATCAAGAGATAATTATAATGACATTAATCACAATCCCTGCTTTGAGAGCTGATATCTCTTAAACGGCCTAACCGATTTTCACGAAACCTAGCTAAAAACCATCCCCATTAAACTAGCTTACTTTTAAAAAAAGCCGCGTCCATATTTGTCCATCCGTTTGGGAGCTACAATGCCACATACACACACACACATATTAAAATCTTCTCTATTATATATTCTTTTGTCAGGGGGATATTAAGCATAACCCTGCTTCTTCAGCAGTCGGATAAAAACATAGCAGAGCCATATTTTTTATATACAACAGACGTGAAGTGACCAAGTCCTAGATCTCGAGTTAGCGGTGCGTTCTATTTATAACGGACAGGCGCAGGCGCCGGCGCGGCTCTATCTCGGCTATGCGACAATGTTGCGTTGACCGTTCCATGGAGTTTATCGTTTTTAATACAAAACACATGCTCTTTTATTTATAAACGCAGTATAAACCAATTGTAGTTAAAGCATGCTTTGTCACTTTCTCTTAGATGCAAATGTCCCAATGACAGATAGGGACAAAGCATATTTTAAGCACACTTTAACCATCGTGCATTTAGCTAAAAGTAAACTAATACGCTAATATCTTCTCTTTCATTGTGACGTTTCACACCCATAAAGTCATTCCGAAGTCAACTGGAAGGGATCCCTTAAATAATTTCGCCTATGTTTACAGTATACTAAAGTGCTTTTTGTGAAACGATTTCGTTATTGTGCAATAAGGATTTTGAATACTTACTTACTTACCTTTGAATTTGGTAGGAAGGTTTGGTAGGAAGTGGCAAAGCATTCTTTATCATACGTAACATAAGGCTGTAAAAATTAAACAATGGGGTTGTTAAAGAGGAAAAAAAAATACTGTCAACGTTTTTGACAAGATTTTTTTCATCTCACTAGCTCGGAAAGCCCTTTTTGTTTGTTTGATATCTATTGAGAAAATCGCTTTTTATCCACATGTGAAGAAAGAGTTTTGACATTTGAAGGCAACCTATATTTTTTTTCTTGTTTTTTATCCCAGAGGGAAAAGGCAAAGGACATTGATCCATACAGCCTAGTGAAGGCAGCTTAAGTGATATTTGACAGCTAACAAAACGTAAAACGTTAAAAGTGCTGGATTTTTAACATCATAATTAATGAATCGCAACGTACAAAAAACACAAAAAAAAATTGACAAAGGGGTAAATAAATAATCATTGATAGTACAAACCCTTTTTATTATTTTCCTCGCTGTAGTGAGGTGAAAAGTTTTGTGTTATACACGGGTGAAAAGTTATTTTACGTCTCGTGTGTTGAAACACTCACTACGCTCAGGATTCTATTTTTGAACCACTCGCTCCGCTCGTGGTCAATCATAGAATCCTTTCGCTAGCTCGTGTTTCAAATGAACACTCGCAGGTAAAATACAACTTTCCCCCCTTGTATAACAAATAACTATTGCTGATTATACTATTTACACAATCACAACTGCTTATCTAACGAGCTCATACTAAGTGTAAACTAGTGACAGCAAGTGATTTGTGACTCCCTTTCGATCCTATCATCAGATCAGATCAGTTCAATGACACCACAATATTTCACACCAAATTTCAGGTTCTATAACGACTTAAAAATTAAATTGCAAGATTCGTAAGTAGACATACATAATTTACAAAAAGCTAGTCAAAAATTGGTTTATTTCACGGGTAACATCTGCAAAAGAACATTATGGGTACCTGGTATACCTACCTATTTACTTTGTTTGCTAATACCGTGAAGTTTGCATTTGTTATTCATATTCTTTGTTTATTGGTCGCACGGTGTCGAATCACAGTAACAATGTTACCGACATTGTTACTGATTACATAATGTTATTGAATTACATTGTATCTTGCTTCAATAATCACTCAATTATAATTTCATATCTAATGAATATTGGATTCGGCGCCACAGCTGTTTATTTAGTAGGTTATGTACATGCTGTATTTCCAAAAAGTGTCGTTGTATTTACATACCAAATTAAGTAGGTACTTTTAGTTTCATTGGTAGTCTAAATGCGCATTTAAAGAGCATCTAAATGCTCTCAAATATTTACCAGAATGTTTACGATAAGTACTTTTTTTGAGAAGATTTTCAAAATTGTAGGAATGTTCTCCAATTTGCACATTGCCACTTACAATATAGTTCAATTAAATCTGGCACAGAACGTACTGGTTTCCATGTCCACCATCTTGCAACCACATTTCACTACGACACTAACCGTTCCTACTTCCTCAATATCTGCTGCGGCCTTAATTGACTGAATTGTGGTCTGTGATTCGCTGTTACAATGCGTTCCCTGAGTTCGTATCTTGTGTTTCTTTACTCTCCATTTGTATCTGTTTGTGATAGCATCAGGACAATAGCCTATTACGTTTGAAAGCGCAACGAAGATTTGCTAGGTTTAAATTGGTGTTAAAATACTATGTAGTCTTTCGAAGGTTGTCAAAAGAAAGTTAATAGTCGCAAAGCGAAGTCTTAGTTGCAATATGTTTTATAGGAGCAATAGTTGAGTTATAGAGTAAGCTCTAAATTATTTAGAATTTACTATATCCTCTATAAATCAAAAATAAAACTTATACGCGGAAGTTTCTCGATCGATGCAAGGGAAGTTGTAAAATGTGCCAGATATTTTGATACTGTTATATTAAGGAATAAGGCCACATTCAAATAGTGAAGTATGTTGAAATCTATGTTAAAAATGTATATAATTTATTAAACAATCTATGAAATTATCATACCTTATGAAGCTGTAAGTAGTTCACGATAATCCCATAAACGCTTTCTGTATTCTAAAATCTCTTGCCTTGAAGAAAGCATTTAACTAACCCTACATTTATAGACTCTCTTTTACAATCAAGTAAGTCTTCATTTTACTATCTCGAATGCAGAACTTGAGTCTTAGTCGTTTATTGGAACAGTAAATCATGGCTACTAGCCTCTGCGCTTACGCACAAGATATTTATAGCGTCCGAGGCGATTGTAACTTCACCGCAAACTGGAGTAAGTTAGCGGACAATATCCTTAGGCAATTTATTGTGATGTCCATGTAGATAGAGCATAGCGGTTCTGTTTGTGTTTAGGGAAATTGTGGCGAGCTTGTGAAACTGTTACAGCTTACAAGTTAGAATCAATTGCAGAAGCTATCAGGCAACCGAGTTGCAAAAGCAATTGGGATGGACCACAAGAATAGTATTGCTGTTTGCTTTTTGTTTGAATGAATAGACAAATGGTCTTAGGCGACTTAAACCCTTGTCGAAATGGTTTCCATGGATACTTATGTGAATACGATAAACGAAATCCTGAATAATAAAAAAATTAGCAACGGTTATCTCATCGTCTCTTTGTTCTCTTCAGTCGTTGTCGTCTAATTTTATGCATTTTTTTTCAATAATACATTATTGTAAAAAATGACAAATCGGTCTTGGCTTGGCGTTTTAAAAAAAGTAAATGCTCTCACTAAACAGTAGCACTTCATTTTTTTCCGGGAAACTTCAAATTCAGCTCGATACCTTCAACAAAGAAATATTGTCTTGACGGACAACAACAAACTTTGATACGAAATCCTAAAAACAGATATTTTACACAGTGCTTTAGTTAATATCGTGTATCATTTTCAATAATCATTTGTCCTGTAACCTCGGGGTCGCGCTGCTAGACAAAACATCAATAAAACTCGTTCGCATCAATAATATTGGTTGTTTGATGGACCGCCGTAGTTTTCCGACCTGCTTCACTGGTGAATCAACCCGATCCATCAGAGATAACCTCGGTTTATCCTCCTTATCAATCACTCAGTGACTATACAGGGTGTCCCAAAAGTACCACGCCACAGTGACACCGGAGGTAGGTCAGCTCAAGAGGAACCTAACCAGCCTAACATGACCTCAGTAAAATATGACTTTATTTTTTTCAAATTGCTAGACCAATTTAATTTTAATTTGCAATTGGTCTAGCAATTTGAAAAAAATAAAGTCATATTTTACTGAGGTCATGTTAGGCTGGTTAGGTTCCTCTTGAGCTGACCTACCTCCGGTGTCACTGTGGCGTGGTACTTTTGGGACACCCTGTATAGTTAGTATACTGTAGGAATGCATAGTGGCTGAAGTAATAACGTTATAACTAGAGTTAAAAAAAGTCTAAAGGTTGGCAGACCATGTCTTGATAAATCCTTTCTAGTTACTCGTAATATTATTTAATATTTCATAATTCAGTTTAATCTACATAACATTACATACAGTTTACAATAATCCGCTGAGAGATCTAATTAAACACGCAAATACATTGATAACTAAAGATAATGGTAAATAAAGCAACAACAACTTTATTGCACACAATAAATTGCGAATAATAATTGAATCACTTCATTCACGTCGAAACGCATGATAAAAACGAAAGTGCCTTTTTCCGTTCTCACAGAGGCGTCTTCAGACTCAGAATGTTTTCGTTTTGCAAACAAAGATAGATCGATAATCTAGCAAACAGTTTCGGATACTTATTTTAGGAGGATTCTATCCGGAGGGCTTATTGTCTAACTCGTTTTCATTTTGAAAATCGAAGGCTTGTCTGCCTACAAAATGAAACCACTCCACTCCACTCCACTTTGAAGCCAGTGCGATTGCGAGTGCGTTAGACAATAGCCCCTCTGATCCTGAATCGATCTATTAAATCACGAGCTAAGTACCTTAATTCTTAATAAATGTCTAAATCATCTAGAATAGATGTAAAGGCATTATTTCTAAGAGTTAGTCATTAATCAATAAGAACGGTGATAAAATCTGTAAATATTTCTGTAATCTATGTGCAAATCTTTTGAAAACAATGACCGGCCACGGTAACCTAACTTACCTCACCGCTGTTATCGTAATTATTTATTACCCTAACCTTTTGCGTTCTTCATTTGCATTACTATTAGAGTCAAGACCATTCATTTGCGAACCATTTTAGTTCCACTTGTTTTCCGAGATCTGTTTAATTTTGTACAGTTATGTTTAGTGAGTGGAGTCTAAATGGCAGACAGAGCGTCTTATAGGCGTGGGCGATTGTTTTTAGGTTACTTTATGTTGATGACTTCTTTGTTTGGGTTTGTTTTGCTACCAGTTACGAAGAAATTTAAGCAAATGCTCTAAACCATAGGGCTTTTATGGCCTGTTTTAACTTAAGAATTATTTGTTGTAATACTAAAGAATAGCAGACTATTTAGATCTTTTCTACCGCTATTGTTTTTAACGACTTGCTCATGTCATCGTTACTCAACTTTATTAAGTCCCATTTATTATTTTTCCAGTTCATTAGCTTTATCACTTAACTTGATTTTCTTATCATTCCAATTGCCTTCGTTAAGAGACAGTGAAACTTCCACAAAAACGGTTTCTATCGTGATTAGTATGGATGGCATGACATCGTCAGATTAAATTACTAATTAACAATTTTCATTGTTAATTTATTCATATTGCTTTCGATTGACTGTTCAATATGTAAGATATGATGCGTAAATTAAACGCTGTCTTTACAGGTTGGTGTTAATATATTTAAATCATTAAAAAAGCCTTCATCATTTATAAAATTAGTCAGTAATTAGACGTTATTAATCAGAGAAATAACCTTTGGTGATAAATAAAACTCAATTAAACGTGGTCCAACCACTTTGCTTTTATATTTGCATGATCAGTCCAAAAACAAGCCAAGTCGATTACATTTTCATCGCGAAAATCAAGGAGCAGTCTCAGGAAAGGGTAGCCTTACGACACAAATTTTCTAAGTTTTTGTTTTTGTCGATGGCAGTAAAAAAAGGATAACGGCATGTCACACACACAAACACGTGGGTAAATAGCCTGTCCGTATATATAGTCAGCTCCGCAATCAATGTCTTGAAGCGGACTATAGATTTGGATTCTCTGCGGCATAGAACTCAGGTTTAGACGGCAGGTTTTTCAGATACGGTGGTGGTGTCCGAAGCCACGGACACTGCCTCGTCTGATGATGCTGAACAAGAAAGAGCTGGGAACCTCTTGTATAGTGCTGCACGGTATTTAGGATGGCTGAAACAAAAGTAAGACATGAACACGATAGTATAGAGACAGATAAATGCGAAGGCGAAATAGCTTTAATTGAACTATAAAATGATATTGTATTCTATGAAGTTGAACAATCTGAATCTATTGTTGTAGACACTAAAGCCACTTAAGTCCAATTATTATATCATTATTCTTAATAAAACAGAGATTGATTCAAATTATCAATTCGTTGAATATCGTTTGTTTAAAGAATAAATTGAAGCAATTACCTGCCAGTTTTTTTTAGTCACCGGGGGTGATAGACTTGAACGTTTACTTGAGAGTTCGCTAGAATGATTGATGAAATATACTGATTAGTTGTTGAGATCGATGAACCAATCGGTACGCACTTTTCGTCGGCACCATCGCCGGAGTAAATGCTCAAGTCTATCAGCCCCCGAAGATTATTCGAAGAGCAAGAGTACTGACCTGATACCATATACAATAGGATTGTAAACGGCATTAGCCTTTGCGAAGAGCGAACCCCAGATGGTGGCTAGAGGGCTGATGGTGGCGTTCTCCATGATCCCGGCGTAGTTGATGACGAGGTACGGAGTCCAGGCCATGAACCAGAGAGAGATGGTCATGAGAGCCACCTAGGAGATATAATAATGATTTTAGAGTGGGATTTCACTGTAGATAAAATGCCAGATAGGATTGGTTACTGTGGCAAGTTTTTTTTTATTGGAGAAGGCAAACCAGCACACATGCCACCTGATGATAAGTGGAATATGACATTTGATCTCTAGACATTTGCATTCTTAAGACTGCAATCTTAATGTAATTAATATATAACTACGAAATTTCTTGTCAACCCCATTTTAGGCTTGGGGTCTTTGAAGTTGAACAATCTGTCAACTGTCAATTATTTATTATACCTTGGCAAGTTTGCATTCGGTGCTGGTGTTATCAGCTTCAGAGGACCTGAGTGACGCTACGTTCATCTTCTTCGCCTGTTCCCTCATGGCCTTCTCGTGCGCAGACACAGCCTGAAAGATCAAGGTGTTCACAATGTTAGGACTTCATATAGGTCTCTCACTATATATGTAGACGATAGGCCTGGAAAAAACAATTTTAGCTTTATCTGTACCAACATCAGCATTGAGTAAATATCGAGTCGTGTAATTCTCGGTTGTTCTAGTTGTGATTTTTGTAGGAAACGTGTAATCAGCGGTGTTTGTATTTTAGGTGATGATATTGCTGATAGTCACAATACTAAATTATAGTGTAACGAACCGAGCTACCTACTTTTACTGAGACTGGTCGAGGTCACGTACTGTCACTAGAAACGAGAAGCCTGCTTGCAGAGAACTTATCTGATAGTAAACCTAAGTAAGTTTTAAATCGCCTTACCTGAACGATGTAAAAGTAAGAGTAGACGATGAGCAGCAGAGGCGCGAAGTAGACGAAGACGGAGTAGACCACGATGTAGCTGCGGCTGAACAAGTCCTTGTTGAGGTAGTCGGTGCCACAAGCGGTCATGTTGCCTTCTGGGACGTACCTGAAGACACAAATGATAATATAGAGAAGATATCCAAGTTTACTGTTTCTATTGTGCTGGATGCGCTGAATTCTATAATATCCAAGAATGCAACGGCACGAGATCGATAAATTTAGCTTTTTTAATAATCTAGTAACGGTTGAAATTATTATTGTTACAGCTATGAAAGTAGACCTTTCATTTAGTTTTTGTTCGTTCATAGGATGGAGTGAAAGTGAGCATTATCATAAACCGTCGACGAGTAGATATAATGAGAAACTCGAACCTGTTCCACCCGAAGAAAGGAGCAAGAGTCCAAGCAAGAGAGAAGAACCAGATGAAGGCAATCCTCAACAGGGCGCCATTGTTGGTCATGGGCTTAGCAGCGATACCTCGAACGATGACGTTGTAGCGATCGAAGGCGATCATCGTCATTGACCATATGGAAGCACAGCCGAAGAGGGAGCCAGCGCAACCGTACAGCTCACAGGCTAAAGGTCCTGGAAGGATGAAACATGTCGTGGTAGTTGGTAGTTGGTACCAAGATGATGATGATGATGTAAAAGGATTTGTTGATATTATTATGGTGTATCAAATCAAAGCTCATTAACCTTTCGAAAAATGTGTTAATCTATTTTTAATAATTTAATGTAGGAGTTACAAATACATAGTTGATGTCGATTGAAATGACAATGGACTTACCAAATACCCATGTTTCGTGGTAGCAGTTAATAACCATAGCAGGGGACATCGCAGCCATCATGCAGAAGTCAGAAAACGCCAAGTTTACCACTAGTAAGTTAGACGGAGTTTTCAGATGCTAAAGAAAGAAGAAAATTATCAATAAAAAGTAAACAGATGTTCTTTTTGCTGCTTGTGTTTTAATCTGTGCCAAAATTGATTTTGATCCTAAGGTTAACGTGGCAAAAGTAATCAATAATTTAGTAACATATGACAGAACGAAGGACCTAGAAGAATCAGATGTTGCAGTAACATACAAAGAAGTTGAAGTAAAATGACTTTTAAACCATACCTTGGTAGTTGTGAAGATGTACATGACCATTCCGTTGCCAGTGATAGATATGAAGCCGAGGACTCCGATGACGAAGCCCAAGATCCCATGCCATAGTGGATTCATGGGAGGAAACTGGTACCTGAGCATACCACAGATAATGTATGCTAATTCTAACTAATAATTTAAGTGTGAGTGTAGCTATTCTGAACAGATTTTAGGAAAAAAGTAGTGGAGGTGGAGAGTTAAAATCTTAATATTTAAACGAATTATCATTTAAAAACAAGGTTTGGTTGATAATAATCACAGTCATTCTTATTTTGATGTGATGAATCATTACATTTTTCTGATACCTAGATTTTGTCTACAACTCCGCAGGCAGAACTTGTTTGACTGTGTCGGAAACAGTCTTTTTTTTTCGAAATGAGATTATCCTTTCTCCGTGTCCGTTATAAACTATCTCACTACCGAAATTTTTATTGATTAATTAAGGCGACCTTGAAGACAAAAAGAACAAACAATCACTCTTTTCCAATATTATTAAAGATTCAATATCAATTTTTTTGTTGCGATCGTCACAGTTTTCAATTTGCACTTAGGTATGAAATCTATCCACTTGACAAACCTTTTTATAGGCTACCAATCTGTATGTTAGTTTCCTTACCAGTGAGGGTCGACCATATGCAACATATCCGGCGTGACCTTGTCGACCACGGTGTAGTTCGACCCGAAGGCTGCAGCCTTGCCCCCCCACGATTGGAGGGCGGCTACTCCTGGCCCCATGTCTAAGCTTGCCAGAGACATCTTTGGATTATAACCTGAAAACAACCAAGCAAGCGTTACACATATACCTACAGGAACAACCTGAAGTAAATATTAAGATAAGAAAGGCCTTTCTACACTGGTTCAGAGTATAGTATATAGTATATAATTTTAACTTGCGGCGCTTCTTCTCCGCAATGATGGTCTTGTCTGAAGCGCTGGTAGATTCAATCCATTTTACCGACGTGTAAAAGAGCCCTCATGTGGCCTATTTACTGAATAAATGTTTTAAGGGCTGATTTACATTGGTCCAGCAAAAGCATGCCAGTAGAAGTACATTGCGTCGTTACAATAGCTCTCGCCTCAATCGTGAAAACCAACTCGTCAATGTACTTCTACTGGCATGCATTTGCTGGATCAATGTAAATCAGCCATAAATGTTGTTATTTTGTTCATTCGTTTAGGAGTAAACCCACTAAATTTCGAGTTTCTTGCAGTGCTTTTTCTCAGCAGTGGTCTCTTTGAAAGCGATGGTAAATTTTGACGTGTTTTTAATCGGAGATGAAGTTTCTCTCGGATTGTCAAGAATGCCAGTAGATGTAGTTACTAATTCACCTTGACTTTCCATTCTGATAAGTAAATGCGAAAAATCTGAAGACTCACCTGAGTATTATCAGGACGAAGGTTACCTCAGGATGGTCACTAAAATACTGAAGAAAATCGTTGTACGAACTACTCCAGCCTTCTTGGATGACCAGCTCCGAGGAGCGAGGGGAGACTACTCGACTTCTCCCTTCCGCCTTCGACTTATATATGCTCGAAGATTAACAAAATTAACAAAATCGATATTCATAATTAGATATTCATTCTAAGACTTTCGGTGGCTTCCTTGAGGTTAAGAAGGTGGCGTTTGGTAGGTTGGTAATTCGCGATGTTCACGGTCATGATTTTCAATGACGGTCAGGTTTTTTGTGGAGGTCGGCTGTGATTTCTAACCCCCGATACAAAAAGAGGGATGTAGGTTTTTTTTTACTAAAGGTAAACAAACAGCTTAAATTGTACAATGATAGGTATACATAACACGAATTACATAATTTCAATCTATATAATTAACCATCGATATAATATAATAGTCATGATGCATAAAACGAAATGAATAATTTCAAAAACTATAATGTTTATAAATTAAAAAATAAATATTTCTAACTGCTTTCATTACTATTAATGTAGTCACAGTTCTAACCTAACTAACCTAGCTAGAAGAAATTGACTTTAAATGCATAATAACAAGAAAATGATAGTTATACTAAATGAGTGTTATGTTATTCGATCTTTTAGATGAAATTATACAATTGGTTTTATGCTAAACGTTTATTATGCTTTTCGTAGTTAGTTAGATGAAATTATACAGAATGTTTTTATACTGATTGAAGCGCACCCTATACAAACACAAGTAGTGGAATGGAGTGGAGTTTTGCAAACGAGAAACATTATAGGGGAAAAGTTTTACTATAGCATAAAGATGGCAGAAGAGTACACAAGCCTCCTGTTGTCTACAATCTTAAGACTGCCATCCTAAGACTGCCAACCATGGGAACTGAGATGGAATATCTCTATGCTAGTAATTTTACCGGTTGTCTTATCGCCACTTTGAAACACGATGCGAACATTGCTGCTTGGCGGTAGGTTAAAAATAGTGGTAGCACTAGCAACCTACCACCACTATGAGTTAGTGAAGCACCAGTTATATGCTAAGCTGGTCCCACTAGCATAGAATTAAAAGGAATTTCATAGGCTTTCAACTCACAAAGGTCAACATCTCCAGTACAGTATGAGGCATCTGACGAGTAACTGTTGTGGCAAAGAGTTATTAAACAACAATTCCAACGAATACTACAATACCACCTAAAGAATTCCACCTCTAAAGTCGAAGATAGCCTGAACTTTCACGTAACGTCTTGGAAATAAGGCGAAACGTCGCAGTGTGGCGTTGAAATTGCAACCTTATAAGATTTGTTACTAACACCGACGATTTGAGTTAATTAAATTTAGCCACACTCCGACCGAGACCGCAGATGAGCACAGATGCCTCACTTGGCAATGATGGCGACAATTTGCTTCATTTAAAAGATTGCAGCACGCTTGCTCTTAGTGACTGCTATTAGAGCTCAAATTCGAGTTGATATTTTACAATAGACTAATATCTAATTTCTTCTTTCTTTGTCACGGTTTTCAATTATGCATCCTTTTCACGCTAGAATCGAGTAAATGAGACGACACAATGTAAATTGTGCTTAATCTTTAAAGTCACGATGAAGTAACTGACAGCTCCAGTCGTCAAGACCGCAGCATGTGCCTAAAACTTTCGGTTAGATTCTTTTAAATAACAATTCGTCTCAGACCTCACTGACGAGCGGAACTAGACCTGTCAAATTGTAAAAATAGCGTGTGTGTGACACCGTAGCACCTACCTTAAGTAACTTAGGCGACAAGTATTATGTACCTACTAAGTTTTTAATTTACTGCAGTTATTCATCATAATATTGTTAGTGCCTAATGAGTAGTAAACAATGTTCACTAATACTATCTTTTGATTTCCTAAATAATGTATTTTCAAATAAAATTATATTTCCGTATTAAAAGTCCTTAAAAAATGTGTGAATACTGACTGTCATTAAAATTAAATTAATTAAACTGAGCTGTCTGTTACCCAATCTGTGTCAGTGCGTTGCCCTTGAGTCTGTTTCCATTGCTAAATCCGGCACGGCACTTACCATTATACTCTCGTACGATAAAACCGAGTAATGTATTGTTTTTATCGATGTGGAAAGCTCTGGCAGCCAACTGTTGTGTTTTTATATCGGTTAGTATTTAAAAAAGGAATGCATGTTGTAGGTATGCAGTTATGCCAGATATTTACTTCGTTCATTATTTTCATTACTAAATATGAATCTAAGTGATTCGAAATAAATTGATTTGAATTTGATTTACTAGCTTCTGCCGGCGACTCCGTCCGCGTAGATGTTGATTATCATAGTTATTCCCTCGGAAACTTTTAAATTTTCCGGGATGAAAAATAACCTTTGTGTTAATCCAGGGTATAAGCTATGTCCATTTCAATTTTCAAACCGTCCAGCCGCTGCAGCGTTGAAGAGTACAGTCGAGTTCATAAATATGTATTCACTTTAGTACCTTGTCTATTTAATGTCATGTTTAAACTGCCATCGGTAAGTAAGTACATGAATTGTTACAGCGATTAACGTGACAAGGTACTAAAGTGTATACATATTTATGAACAATATTATAAATGCGAAAGTTTGCGAATGCATAAAACAGCAGCAATGTGCTTGTTGAAGAACAAAAAAACGATTTATAAACATTTACAGAATATAATCAGCCTGTATATAATCAAAATTGGTAGCATATTATGTACTAAATATAGTAAAATAAATTAAAAACTTGTACGAAATAGTAGATTGTTGACGAATGAATGCAAGTGATCGATTGCATCCTTATATATTTTGGGCGCACGGGCACTAGACGGTGCGCCTACTCGTATAAATACATAGTTCGTGCATGGGTGCATTTGATACTTTCACCCGAGTTAAACACTCTACTTTTCATTTAAATAGAGTGGGCAATTGATCACTTTCTTCCCTTGGTAAACAAACTAAATAGAACCATTTCGCTCTAACAGTACGATTCAGCTATTAAGGGATTGAGTGGGAATAAAATTGACGAGAAAATTCTCAAATTATAAAACTTTCTTACGAGTTAAGCTTTCTAATTTCCAATCATATTCCTATGGAAAGATAACATTCTCAATGGATACATAACATTCAAAATATTTTCGAGAATGTACTCAGTACTTTCTTGAAATAATTTCCAAAGTGTTGTGAATTTTCTGCAACTTGCTTAGTGCTAGTTAAAATGGAACGTTTGTATCTGCAACGCCTTGTGAAGTAAAAGCAATGCATCTTTACACAATCTTAGCTCTATGCATGAATGTAGGCGACATTCTTAACGTAGAAGAAACGTAGAATTTTAGAACACTTTTTTAGGATCTCTGCCTTTTTCCAAAATATATTTGGCCAAATAAATCATTTCCCCAATATTCGTTACACCGTTATAATTTTTTTGTTACAAGTCCTAATAACCCTAGGTAATCAACATATAATAACTGGTTTTAGTATTCCAAAAACCGTACATAAAAATAATACCTGCCTACCTTTTATAAACGGCAAGCTACTTTTTTTATGAAATAGAGAAGGCCAACGAGCACACATGCATCCTGATGATAAGTGAACTCTAAAAGTAGATTTATGAAATTTCAAGTGCACCGTTGCCAAATGCCGTAAAAAATGTTAACACTTCTGCTTAGCGGTAGGTTAGGTTTGGTTGATTAAGTTTTTGTATCGATCGAGATCATTTCTTGAGTACCTTTAGCAATTATTTAGGGCCAAGCGTGTTATGAATTTTACATAAGGTCATTAAACTTCTGACACGGAAAATTTGTGCAGCCTTTAAGTTACAGTATAGATGTTTTAAGCTGAATGAACTAACGTGACTCTAACCAAGTATTTACAAAAACAAAAGTAGATAATTAATTAGTTTAACTATGAGGAAATGCTGCCAGCATCTTCGGGACAATGACTTTGGGCCTTTGTTAGATTTAGCTGTTTAGTTTTAGCTTAGTTTTACTTTTCATATGTAAGTTTTTCAAATATTGTCCTATCTTCATTTTATTTTAAAACGATGACATATTCACCTAGTTTTAAGAACTATAATGAAATTAAAGACGTACATTGTATACGGGGTCACTAATGTCAGTGTTATTATCGAGTTAAACATTAAAATTGCATTTTCCATACAATGCAGTTTTCCTACATTATCTGTTCAATGCACGTGACTAATCGGAAAGTTATAGATATAACATTTTAACCCCGATGACGTAATAGTTATAGTGACACTGTTATTCGTAGATAATAGTTTATACGTAAACAGTGGAATAAGAGCGAAGTAGATTTCGATACAAGTCTAACACTAAGCAAGGTTTGAAAACCCGACTACCATTACAGCATCTGGATTAAGGAGGTTCTAATATACCCTTACTGCCGCACTCCGAGACGTCAATTAAATTTAATGCTTGTTTAGTGACGTGTTGTCTTACTCTATTGCTGTAGCAAAGAAACTGACAGCAGCAACTTTAATCAGGCATTAAATTAAATTGACGTCTCTGAGTGCGGCAGTTAGACACTCATTGGATGAATAGCTATCTAACTATACCCTGTATTTTTAACCGACTTCAAAAAAGGAGGAGGTTATACGTTCCACTGTATGTATTTTTTTTTTTTTTTTTTTTATGTATGTTCACCGATTACTCCGTCAATTATGGACCGATTTTAAAAATTCTTTTTTGGTTTGATAGAGTATACTTCCGAGGTGGTCCCATTGTCAGCAAATCTGAATCTGATGAAGGGATCAGTGAGGAATTGAGGGAACTCCTCAAATATTGTATGCAAACATATAGCGATTTTAGTATTTTTAGTAACAAGTGTAGCATTTGCATTCAGAAAGTGTCACTTGGTGAAGCGGAACTGATGATGAAGACCACAGATGGCCACCGGAACTCCTTAACGGTACCGATTTCAAGGGTGGCGATAAGATATCTCGATTAAGATAGTTGAGCGACTACAACGAAGCACATTTAATTGTTTTAAAATGACTATGATTTTCCCGCGGCGTTGCTTGCGGCGAGCTTGAAATGTCTTAAAGTTTCATATATCAACTAAGAAGTGGGACTACATAAGCTTATTATGATCACTAAAAAGTGTAAAATAAAATAAATGTTTTAAAAAACAAAAAAACCGCCTTCAAAAACGCAAAAAATAACTTCTACTACTAGGTACTTAGTAGTAGGTAGGTACCTATCCTATTAGGTTAGTCTAACTGAAGTCGGCGACCACAATATTTTCAACAAAAAGCCGATTTCAGTTGGACTAACCTAATAAGATAGGTACCTACCTACTACTAAGTACCTAATAGTAGAAGTTATTTTTTGCGGTTTTTGAAGGCGGTTTTTTTGTTTTTTAAAACATTTATTTTTAAAATCCTTAAAGGCGTGAAGCCTACAGAAGTTTTTATAGTTGGGTGTATAGAGACCACTAGGAATCCCGCATTCAATAAAAAGAAATCATTATTTTTGGTGGTTGTAACTACCAAGGTACCTGGTTTTTTTTTTTACCAGCTCATCAATAACGTTAATCATTTTAAATAGATCATACTTATTTCGATTCCGCTCGAACAGAATCGATATTATTTCGATTCTGATCAAAGAGCAAAATAAAACTGTTCATGCTCGAAATAACGGCTAATTTCGCACGCTAATATGTTCGCACCGCCATCGTTTTGTCGTCTTTCCTACCCTATTAGCTAGCTCTTTAGTTGCATTTTCACTTACTCAGCTTGAAGTCACGCCGGCCTTATCATTTTAAATCGCCACCCCATCCAACTGCAGGAAGAATCAAAAACTACAAATACCAGATATATCCAGGATAGTGATTCTTTCAAAAGCAAAGGTGAGCGAACGCAGGAGTGATGTGCAAGCGGCGAGTTTAAGTAGTCGTCAAAGCGAACAAAACACATTTCAGCGCGTGTATTCAATTTGGCAGCATGGCTTCTCGAACGTATAAGGCTGCCTAATTGAGAATGCACGCGCTAATATGTGTATTGCTCGCTCTGACGGGACTACTTAAACTCACCGGTTGGACTTCACTCCTGCATTCGCTCACCTTTGCTTTTTAGAGAATCAATACCCAGGTAACGATCATAACGCTCGCGACTCGATTCCGCTCGGAGCGAGCGTTTACGAAAAACCTCATTAAGAACCATAATTAATTGGTATTTTTCGAACCGTTTCTAAACTCTTAGTTACATTCTCCCGCGAGTTTTAGGTAGATAGGCATATCTATTCATCATATAACAATGTCAATAATGTAACGTAGTAGGTCCAATATGTAAGTACGACAGAGACGGGTGCTTTATCCACGGCGACAAAGGCGACCATAATATGGGGCTGGACGGATAATATATATACAGATGTACCTACATGGGTTACTTTTGGAATTACTGTTGTCTTTACGACCGGCGCCTCTACGACTCATCCCCGTTTTTGCCAGTAAAAAGGAGATTGTTACATCCCCTGTGCCATTAAAAATAACTAAACTTAATTAATTAACTGATTAAAAGCAAGAAGGGTCAGTCAGTGAATCGTTAAGTTAGAATAACTACCAGTATGCAGTTACTTAACCGGTGCCAGCACTGCTAGTATACTACGAACACCATTATTCAGCTTTTAGTTCTGGTTGATGTAATAAAACAACACTCTGTAATTAACACGGACATTGACATACTAAGTTTAAAGCTGTACAAGAGTTAGAAGTGTTATAATAGCTACTCAACACCCACTTATTAGAAGGATATGAGGTGACTGAATGGCGCTATGAATGTACAGTTTCGAAGTTACTTAATAATTTTCAGGCGGAAAATATGAAATGATAACTACTAAAAAGTTAGTAACTTTGTGAGAATGTTTGTTTGTTAGTTATTGAGTCACACATGAAAGACTGAACGGATTTTGATGATATTCGACACTCGAGTAGTCTATGATCTGAATTAGGACATAGGATATCTTTGTCCCAAAAAAAACGTTAGTTCTCTCGGTACGTATGAAAAGCTAATTAAATAATATTAAAGTGTATTGAAAAAATTGCCCTTGATATTTTTTTTATTGACTTCTATAATAATAATCATTCATTATCTCCTTGTGTCTCGGTGTTCTATATCGCATTACTATAATTAAGTTATCGCTATTGGGAAGCAGTTTGGTTTCAAAGCTTAACATTTGTTTTAGTGATATAGAAAATAAGAATACAGCTATTCAAAGGGTACTTCTTATTTGGATACTTCTTCTTTCGTAAATTATTGACTAACTCTCTGTAAAAACAATATTGTTCATACTTGCAATCAATCGTTGCCTAAAATAAGTTTATAACAAACTATTAAAACAAACAAGAATAACATCAAACTGCTTTTCAATTGTAATATCGATTTCACAGATTCATATAATTGCAAAACTCTTAATCATCAATCTTGAAACAAAGACGTTAAGCCATTGACCTCTTTATAAAGGGTCTATTACTTTAAAAAACGTGTTAGTTGTGTAACTGTTGTGTAATAACCCCTAATACTCATTAAAAGGTAGTCGTTAAGACTAGTCGGCCATTAAAGTGTGGTAACTGTTACCTTTTACTGTGGGATTTGTGGCTACCATGTGTTGTATGGTAGAGTTACTGGAGTCAGTAAAGAGATGTTTGGAAATATCGATCGAACGTTTCTTTGATTTTTTATTGACCACAAAACAAAAGTATGTAGTAAAGAAGAGTTAAAAAAACTAAAGTACAATTTATGGTATAATCGTTTTGTCCGTCTGAACTTGTGTTATTTTAAAAACATCAACGCGTTGGTCTAGTTGGTATTGACCCTGCCTACGAACGAAGCTAGCGGTCCTGGGTTTAAGTCCCGGTAAGGGCAGATATTTGTGTGATGAGCGCGAATGTTTGTTCCTGAGTCATGGATATTTTCTATGTATTTAAGTATATTATATTTCTCTACATAAATATTTATATCTTTGTCTAGTACCCATAGTACAAGCCTAGAGCTTAGTTTGGGACTAGGTCAATTTGTGAGACATTGTCCCCTGGTATTTTTTGTTACTGTGCTTTGTTTTCGTCAATATTTATGTCTTGTTTTGTTTCAGGTACGTATGCTGTGCCTTGAAAATGATCATTTCTGTGCGGTATGTGCAAGTTACCATCAAGGATTTTAAATGTTGATCCACCATAGATCCCTGTCATAATGACGGCGTCAAGTGACGAGATAGAAATTTTACCGGAATTAATCGTTGTCTTTCTTTCAAACTGGGGTACGGGTTCGCCAGAATCGCCAGTGATGGTAGAGGTGTTCGCGAATCAGAACTAAGAATGAGATCGATCAAAATTGCTCCAGAAATCGACTCAATTTGCGACAAGACACAAGCCTACTGTCTCATAGCTAACGTTAACAACAACACTGTATTGACTTCCATTTGAAGATATATTTTTTTAAGATGTAAGTACTATAAGTTTACAAACGGTATCCTACTAATATTATAAATGCGAAAGTTTGTGTGTGTGTGTGTGTGTGTGTGTGTGTGTTTGTTACCTCTTCACGCTGCAACGGCTGGACGGATTCGGATGAAATTTAGAATGGAGATAGCTGCCCTGGAATAACACATAGGCTACTTTTCATCCCGGAAACTTTAAAAGTTCCCGAGGGAATAACTATAATCGAAATCTAAGCGGACGAAGACTAGAAGCTATTATCCACTAATCCTACTAATACGAGTATCCTACTAATCCTGTTCATATTATTAACCCTAAAGGGAAAATTTTTAAGGGGATCAGTGAGGAATTGAGGGAACTCTTCAAATATTGTAGGCAAACATATAGCGATTTCAGTATTTTTAGTAACAAATCTAGCATTTGCATTCAGAAAGTATCATTTGGTGAAATGGCACTGATGATGAAGACCACAGATGGCCACCGGAACTCCTCAACGATACTTTTTTCAAGGGTGGTGATAAGATATCTCGATTAAGATAGTTGAGCGACTACAACGAAGGACATTTATTTGTTTAAATATGACTATGACTTCCCCGCGGTGTTGCTGGCGGCGATCGTGAAATGTCTAAAAGTTTCATGTCAACTAAGAAGTGGGACTAGGAACATAAGCTTATTATGATCTCTAAAAAGTCAAAAATAAAATAAATGTTTTAAAAAACAAAAAACCGCCTTCAAAAACGCGTTTATTTTGTGAAGTTAGATACGTCAAAATTGGTATATACTAATAAAAATAAAATTTATAGCTAACAGTGATTTTGGAAAAAGTACCCCTAAGGGATAAAAGGGGGATGTAGAATTTTATATGAGAGTTCGTCATTTTTGTAGTTATAAACGTTAAAATTGGTGTTATTAAAAAAAATACATTTGGCGATTTTCAAAAAATATTCCTAAGTAGTTGAAATGGGGGATAGAGGTATGTATCGAAGTTAAATAAACTAATACCTATGAGCTATAATGTACTGGGAGTAAGTACAGTTGGTTAGGTTAGGGTAAAGTTTTTTTTTTTACCATCCAGAATCCGAATAGGCTTAGTAAGGTTAAGTTATTTCTTGACCACCCAGTACCGAAAATTAAACATGTAAAAAATTAGATACCCTAACTTTTCTTTATTAGCTATTTAACTTTAGAATTAAAACCTAATTGGGCACTTACATCTACTGTAATATACATTACGCATTAACATCTAAATCGTAAAATTTGTTCAGTGTGAAATTGTGCGACTTTAGTTTATACATGAAAGTAAAATGATAGTATAATGAAAGTATACAGCGACAAAGTTCTTCGCAGCGTGTCGCGGACGCCAGGGGTGTAAATAGGAGCGGCAAAGCCCGCTCGCGCTCATTGATCGAAGAACTTCGTCCTATTTGCTTTTTTTGGGATATTGTCAGTTTGTATTATTCTATACAAAATTAAGATTCAAAAACTGCGAACGATTTTTTTTGTTGTATCGTTATAACGGTAAAATACACAAGCGTCAAATACTGAAAACCGACCGTCAAGTGCGAGTCGGACTCACACACTGAGGGTATTTTTATCGACTATGATTTCGGCCGG
This sequence comes from Acleris cristana, assembly GCA_948252455.1. Taxonomy (NCBI): domain Eukaryota; kingdom Metazoa; phylum Arthropoda; class Insecta; order Lepidoptera; family Tortricidae; genus Acleris; species Acleris cristana. Next base: position 1,086,222 of record OX411791.1, on the reverse strand, counting down.
AGCGATTGTGTGCGCTGGATGTACCTTTTTACATCCTATCGTACATATAATATCAATGCGAATGGTTATGCGTGCGTGAGTTTGTTACTTCTTCGCTAAAACAGATGGACGAATTTGGTTGGATATAATTTGGAATTTGCTTATACACTGGATTAATACATAGGCTACAGTGTTCCCGTGGGATGGCAAAATTACTAATTCTAAGCGGACGAAGTCGCGGGCAGAAGCTAGTATCTATATATATAAAAGGCTAAACTGACTGACTGATGTATCAACGCACAGCCGAAACTACTGTAGGTACCTAGAAACTTGAAATTTGGTACAGGGGTTCCTTTCATGATGTAAGTGAGCACTAAGAAAGGATTTTCCGAAAATCGACCCCCAACGGGAAAAAATGGGGGGAGTAGCGGGAAACTAATTCTACGCGTACGAAGTCGCGGGAGTCCTCTATTGCTTTATAATCCTCTGATAATAATACAAGATCTACAGATAAGATATAAAATGTAGTTAATGACTGTAACACTTGCTCGGACAAAACCTGGTGATCCGGCAGGCCACTAAAGGGGTCCATTTTGTATGAGTATCACGTATACGGGCACTGAAGCAGCAGTTATTTAGATATCCGTTTTAATAATGAAATGCAAGAATTTTGATGGCCTAGACCGCGGACCTGAATACCGCGGCTAACGATTAAAACTTCCTTAATTATCTATTCAAGCTGTTAAATTAACACATACGCATACTAAATTCACCGTAGTCGATTCTTAACCTGGAGAAGGAAGTGCCTTTTATTCAATGGAAGGCTCTCTCTGGGCACAGAAATTTGCATCATCCTCTTTTATGTGTAACCTTTAACTGTAGTGTTCGCATGTTTCGGTGTAGGGGCAAGACATCCGGTGATTTGACTGGCATAGAGGCATTCCATCTTAGTCTTGCTGTTTTGAGATTGCCAGCGTCTATGGGCCTTAAAGGAAGGGGAATGTGTGGCCATCTCCTCGATGCTTTAAAATAACTTTTACTGATCGTTTCGTTCAAGTACCTACCAGGTAGGGTTAACAGTACACTTTTTTTTTATCACTGACGTCCATATTTATTTTTTATTTTTGATGACGTGCTGGCCTAGTTGGTAGTGACCCTGCCTCCGAAGCTAGCGGTCTTGGGTTCAAATCCCGGTAAGGGCAGATATTTGTGTGATGCGCACGAGTATTTGTTTCTGAGTATTGGATGTTTTCTATGAATTTAAGTATTTATTTCCCTATATAAGTATTTATATCGTTGTCTAGTACCCATAGTACAAGCCTAGAGCTTAGTTTGGGACTAGGTCAATTGGTATGACTTTTTTTTTACTAACAAGAAAATATCAAAACATCTTTCGAATTTATACTTCCGAGTCCGAGCATCCGGTATGCAAATAGTTTAGATATCAACATAGTATCTTTTAATAAACATTGATGCTGTGGAATGAGTCTATAAAAGCGAAAGCCGGTGGCCATAATGCTTGACCCTCAAGGGCTTGACGACGACTTTTATCTCCATCTTTAACTAAGTAAAAGACCACAAATTAACCTTGCGAGTATGTTTATGGAGAGACTGTAGAAAGACAGTTTTGTTGAGCAAGATTATTAAATGTTAATTTTAGGGTTATAGCTGTTGTAGCTACCCAACAGCCTGTGCAGGCGCATTACCGATTATGCTACGCTACTATGATCTCGTTTGATTGTTGTATTCTTGGTGGAAATTGTGAACGTAATTGCAAACTGAATTATCACAGCAAGAACCCAAGGATGAATAGAGTGTAATGGAGGCCGACAAAACCTTAGTGTAATAATTTCGCAGTTATCAAGTAAAGGAAAAATACTATTTCACGGCTGAAAATTTCAATAATTAAATACGCAACCGGAATCTATGTTAAAAACGACCCAGCCGACCTCCAGTGTGACAATAGCATATCAAATTCTCGTCACAGCGGCTGGTTAGTGCAGGAGCCGTGACCGGTGACAATGGTTGCGTACCTCTGCTTGTTTGAGAATACTGTGCCGCCCGGTGCAACGGGCCAATAAGGACGCGCGGTGACGTCACGGGGGCATTCATTCTAAACCTTTTTTGAATAAATATTGATTACCCATTAATTACTTGTAATATGTGTTTGCGTTAAAGTCGTTTACCAATGAATGAATAAACTTAAGTTTATACCTGAGCATTTTAGTAATCAACACTTTTATGGCGACGAAAACATGCAAGCATACTGTTAACTGATTGTATAAATTGATCTAGTTAATTTTAAGACTACCTAGGTATATAGGTTTAACAACGCATTTAGCCTAGTTATTAGTAACCTTTGCTTCATAGTTAGTCAAACTAGCGGTCCCGGGTTCGACTCCCGGTAAGTGTAATTTTTTATGTGATATGCGTGATAGTTCCTTAATCTTGGAAATTTCAATGTATTTCATCATCATCATTATCATAAACTCACGCCTTCATTCCCAGAGTGGGGTAGGCAGAGCCACAGACTCACCAACAACTCCAAAAACTTGTTGATAATTCTGTGACCACATTTTGCACAACCAGGTTAAGATGTTATCCAGTGTATTAGTGACAAGTTGCAAACCCATCGCCTAACAGCACTACACAGCCTTTAGTCCCTCAGTCGTCTCTTACGACATCCACGGGAAGACATGGAGTGGCAACATTCTAAACCCGGCACCACACGGCATACAATCAATGTACATTCAATGTATTTATCTACATAAAATACAGTCTGTGAGCACTTAGAAGGTGCTTTGGGTTTGTACTTCCCTCTCACTTGCTCTTGATGAGAGCGTATGAGTGCCGAGGGAGATACCAGTTAATCGAATCACCTTCTAAGTGCTATCGCATTGTATTTATGGCATGTCGTCTGGTACGCTAGGTATAAGACTTGGTGTAAATAATCCCCTGATGTTTATTTACTTTATGTATTGCGATGTTACATATCTCGTTCAGATCTAATCGTGCGCAATTGTTTACTCTTACGTGACAGATACGTAAACATATCATTATGGTCGGTACGTGTTATGTATTTCTCAACAACAATAGTCATCAAATATCGAGCTTTCACTACATCACATAAACTATCGTATGTCCAATCACCATGCATACAAACATGAACCTTATTCTTGTGTTATATGGTTCCTTTTTGATCAAAGCGTTTGTGTGACATACGTGTTGGTAATGTTAACAGTTGGTATGTAATTACATGCGCGGAACCCTCCAATTTCCTGAACGCACGCGCAGGTTACAATGGCGGTCGTAAATCTCTATTTTATTCGCGTAATTTCACCACGCATAACATTTCGAGTACATGCGTAATCGATTGTCTGTATGTTTGTTGAAAGCGTACGTTGCCCTACGGAAATTGTTACATATTTATTGCTTTAGTAGCTTTAAGCCCGCGACTCCATCTGCGTAAAACTTTTATCGCTGTTCCCTAGAGAACGGTTCTTTGTTACTGGATAAAATGTACTTACTTATCCTATGTCCGTCTTCTCGGGCTATAATCAAATTCAAACCTCTAAAAACCCGGCTCCATGTTTTTGAAAAAGTCACATTTGTGCGAGATTGTCCCTTGAGTTTCAAAGAAATAAAATCTACATTAGGCTATCCGTTCAGCCTCTCCAGGGGCACAAAGAAACATACATACATACATACCTACATACAATGCAGTGTTGCCAGGTCTCCTGATTTATCAGGAGATCTACTGAATTTGGCATATGTCTACTGATCTACTGAATTTGCAAAAGAAATTTAGATAATCTACTGAATTTTGTATATATCTGAATTTACTTTAGGTTTTTTGTAGAAAGATCAATGGATTTTTTAATGTAATTGCAAGCATTTTCCGTACAAAGAACGTATCTAGCACTCATTGGGAATCTACCTTTATAGTGCGGGTGCGTAAAATGGAATGATTCGAATCATAGGTACTCTAATCTATGGAAGCGACTGCGACTAGGTACTATATTATCCTATAATCTGTGACTGTTTAACGTTACGTTCTTTCTATTTTGTTTGAGTTTGATTAATTGATCAGATCAGTTTGAGTTTGAGTTGAGTTGGCGGCAAACAAAATACAAATGCAAACACTGTCTTTTCTGCTGTAGCACTCCAGTTGTGTAGTGAAGTGAAGTACTATTAGTGTTAGTGCTAAATATAATTAGGTAAGTCAATGAATTTATTATGATTAACGTGGTTGAATTGTTTCTTTCTATACCATACTTTAATGGATTTATTTATTTATTTTACACGTTTTGTTTGCAGTGTGTGTTTGTTTTGGCGTACTTACATAAAACCTTTGCTTTTGTACGAAATTGCACGATGAGTACTAACAAAAAGGCCAAATACACGCAAAAGTTTAAAACGGAATGGCTTGATTTAGAGTCGTTTAAAAGATGGTTAGCTAAAAGCAATAAGGGAGAGGAGTATGCATTTTGCAAAGCGTGTTGTTCTGATATAAATATAAGTGGTGGAGGCAAATCAGATTTAGCAAAGCATAATTCATCAGCTAAACATCAAAACAAATTGAAAAATGTTGTGGGTCAAAAATCTATTCTGGAGTCAATGCCATCAACATCAAGTTCTAACATTTCTTTGACTAAAACGGCAGAATTAAGATTAGTTTCCTTTCAAATAGAACATAATATAGCATTTAGAACAATAGACCATTTGAGCCAAGTAGTAAAAGCGTGTTGCCCTGATTCTAAAATAGCACAAAACATAATGCAAAAGCTGTTGTAAAAGGTTATTCAGGTATTATAACAAAATCTCCTGATTTTTTTATAAATCTCCTGATTTTTTGACCTTATATCTACTGAATGTTTCAGATTGGACCTGGCAACACTGATACAATGTAGGTCCAAAACGATACATACAAAAAAATGTGACGCGGCAGTCGCCTAAGGGCCCGTTGTTTGATCAGTAGTTAACTCAACTAATTGTTAAAATTCGAAAAAGGAATCGAAAATTTGACACATTTCCTTGAGATTTAACCATTAGTTACGGTTGTTCACGATTAGTTAGTTTAGCTACTGATCAAACAACAAGCCCTAAGCGACATACATAATTAATTAAATAGGTACTTGCGATCCTACTTTCAAAGCTTATAACTCCTAAACGGACAGACCGATTTTTATCAAACCTAGATAAGAACAACCCTAGTTATACAACCTTTTGATTTAAAAAAAACCGCGTCCGAATCGGTTCTTCCGTTTAGTAGCTACAGCGCCTCAGACACATCGATACACAAATAAACCTATAGCATCAATATGTCTGCGTTGTGACTTAAAAAGTTAATATTACGAAGGGCACGCGCAACTTTAACTAGATCTATTTGTAAAACCGTTTTACGTACCCTTTATTTCAAGTACCAAGAAATTAGCAACAGTATTGAGCTCTTTCAAGTACCAAGACCGTTATCAAACAGTTCGTGCAACAAATTGACGTTGCGCAAGAGCATGTTAGCCCGCGGCTTTGCCCGCTGATAACCTTTACTTGGGTCGGCAGGAGTCAATTGATTTTCAATTATAAACTACTTTACTGATGTAGGATAGAACATTAATTAGGAAATTTGTATTTTGAGGTTAGTTACAGAAAAAATATAGTTTTGCCCTATTGCCGCAGGTACGGGATAAAATGTCAACTCTCGGACTCTTAACAGCTTTTCAAATATCTAAGAACCACCGCTAGAAAACATACTTTCAAATAAAAAAACGCATCCAAATCGGTTCATCTGTTTAAGAGCTACGGTGCCACAGACAGACACACGCACACACACACGTCAAACTTATAACACCCCTCTTTTTGCGTCGGGGGTTAAAAAAGAAACTACGTTAGAGAAGTATGTACTTTATTTTTCGATCTGAGGACCTAGACGATATGCTTCACGTTATCGAAAACGATTTTCGATAACGTGAGTTTATGGAACTGACATAAGCGCTTGACACGACCATCTGGCAGCTTACGACAATCCTATAACATTTTTAACGATAGCGATCTCGCCACGCACGTGCTCGCGATTTCCAGCAGTAATTGTGATTAAACTAATTAATAATAAATTATTTGCTTTTCTGCGAAAGACAAACTTAATAGAGGCTTAAACCTCTTACGAGTATCAAAAACAATGATACCTTTTCCTGGTCATAGTCTGTTAAAAAGTTCCCATGCAAGCCACAAATTAAAACAAAAACACCATAACACTTACAGATTACACTTTCATGTTTTGTCATTAATCAAGTAGGTAGCCTACGCCTTCCAAATTCGTTCAGGTTATAATAGATTAGCAAAAACCTTAGAGTTGCTGTTGCAAAGTTTTTTCAATTTAAAAGATTATATTATGTTGGACACTTATGGCCGAACCCTATATTTAAACCGCGGATAGATAGGCTTACTTCGGATTAAAACTTGACACATTTTGTATGGACAAATGTCAAATTTTAACCTGAGGTAAGCCTTATCTATCCGCGGTTTGAATATAGGGTTTGGCCGTTAGCATCCATTGATCTAGGTAGAACCAAATTAGGTTCTATTTCATGTCATACATGTTCATGAGTATTCACGACACACTTAGCCTACTTAATTGCTAGTGACGCGAAGTTAGTGGTCCCGGGTTAAAAAAAACCGGTAATTACAAATATTTGAGTAATGATCGTGAGTATTTGTTCCTGTGTCCTAGTTTACTCATTATCTTGCGTTTAGTTTTTGCTAGGACATTCTTGAGTTAACGTTGTCGAAACAACAAGATGGCTGACCTACGACATTTAAAACGAGTTCTTTGCTACTTGTTTATATGACAAATGTTTGAGTAAATGTTGGTCACAAGTTACAATTGACTCAGTGAGCATCAGCATAGTATAGTGCTGTATCCTCCGGTAAAAAAAAAACAAATCAAACTAATCAAGGGTTAGCTGGAATAGATTCCTTAAAAGGATAAGTTCGCCTTTATACATGTTTTTTTTTCATCTTTATTGTATTGTTTTTGTTTTTCATTTGTACAATAAAGTGTTTTACAAACTGTTTAAGGTTGTAACAGAAAAAAAAACCAGGGCACTATCACACAAATTGTCCTAGTCCCAAACTAAGCTCTAGGCTTGTACTATGGGTACTAGACAACGATATAAATACTTATATATAGAGAAATACAAACTCAAATACATAGAACACAACCACAAATTCAACTGTCCATCTTTATTTTTTCATCTTTTGTTGAGCATTGTTTTGAATAAATGTATTTTCTTTCTTTCTTTTAGAAAACCCCCAAGAGAGGAATAAATACTCTCGCTCATCACACAAATATCTGCCCTTACCGGGATTTGAACTCAGGACCACTAGCTTCGTAGGCAGGGTCACTACCAATTATTCTAACATGTCATCAAAAAAGAATCATTATCATTCAATCACTTCAAAATGTTAAGGCCTTTCACTCAAGAAACAAAATATCACATTGTATCAGGAATAGACGAGAACATTGAATGCCCGTGGCTCCCGTGTTATGGTCAAACAACATACAACTCTTGGTCGTTGGCACTGGTAGTTTTAAAATAGACAAGCCCATTCACTGCCCATGGCTCCCATATTGGAGTCAAAGTACATACAACACTTCGTCGATGGCGCTGGTAGTTTTAACAAGTTCACGCCTAGCGCTACCACATTCCGAAACGTTTAGATTGTCCTTATCTCTTGTTTGCTATATTTGCTGAGATAACCGGTGTGTCTAAAGGCTGCTAACCATTAAAAAACTGTGGCCGATGTTGTGTAGACACATTAGCGGCCTTTACACGTAAAGTTCGGACCGCGGGAAACGCCACGCGCCGTTCCAATCTTCGTTTCGAACCGTAATTTTTTTACTATTTTACTATTACAGTTGCATTTACACGTACGGTTCGGAATGAAGATTGGAACGACGCGTGGCGTTTCCCGCGGTCCGAACTTTAGTGCAGGCCGCTATTGCATTTTAACAATGTAAATACATTATTTTCATTAGCCATCCCGAGTTGGAATCCCAGTAAGGGCAAATAATTTTGTGATGAGTGTTGGAAGTTTTATAATTGTTTTCTGTTAAAATAATCAATGATTTTTGAGTCTTTTTTTTTGACAACTCTAATAGATAGGTCATCACGTTAAATATGTATAACGGTGTTCATGTTGCCTAATTATGATAGTCTGAAATGTATTTGTTTGTTAGTTTGTTCTGATTCACTGCCCTAACAGATCAATGTTAAAATTACATCGTGCCGGAAGGTGGGTGTAGGATAACTCTTTCAGCACAAAATGATCGATCATGCGATGCGGGTGACTGAAAAATGAACAAAATGCAAATTAATTTAAACCTTAAAACAAAACAATACGATTCTTATTATCTGTTCATTAGTTAAAGATAAAAATAAAGCTAAATTCGGTCTGAAAGGGATAAAATAGATCAACTCCCCATGAAATAGCAATAAACAACTTCTACGCAGATGTAGTTGCAGGCTAAAGCTAGTTTTCTATATTCTACTTTCGTAACGATCTTTTGATACTTTAATAGACTTCATTCAGATACGTAAAACGATTGGTTTGTTCTTTGAAACTGATTTAAACATCAATGGACGCTTGCCCTTAGATTTTAATGTAATAGCCTAGCGATTAAAAGGCGAGATTTAAGTTAATTTTATCTCCTTACGTGTTATAAGAGCTTCGTTGTGGTCTGTATCTGCCTCGAGTTGGTGTAGTGTAATAACGTTGGCTATAATGACACTGTTCTATTATTATAGTGTCGTTGAGCAAGGTTGCGAAAAGTTATCGTTTTAAAAGGTTTTACGAGACGAGAGTTGCTTTGAAAGTTAATTTGATTGAGCTTCATATAGCTTAAACTATTTCTATATCTGTGGTTCTGATGATCTTAATAAATTGCGTCGGCATTTAAAATAATTCAAATTAATGAAAATTTATTTATTCCCTTAGTCGCCTCATACGACATCCACGGGAAGACATGGAGTGGCACTATTGTAACCTAGCAACCACACGGGATTGTGGGTGGGTGTGGACGACTTAATCTTTTACCTTATTTCTTTTTATCAGTTCTTTATAATATAATCGCAGCTGTGTCAGAGGTTTTATGTTAATTTTAAATCTAAAATTACTTTCTTGGCATGAGCGTAAATATCCTTTTAAATCAGCGTCTTGCAACCTACTTACTTACTTATGACTTATTTATTACTATAACTTACGTTACTTATGAGTTTGGACTCTCAATTTTCTTAAACAGTCTTGCCAACCAGAAACCTTTACTTTATGGTGATGATGTACTGAGAATGTTTTGCATAGTCGCTTGTCTAGTCTAGTTAAAAAGTTGCCCATGCATGGATAATGTTTTACAAACAAGGTATAGGGATTATCCAAGAAGCTTTATATCCTGTGGAGAGTGCACAGATAAAGGTAGAAAAAATATCTTCGATTACGTGACGTATCTATTGCATATCAAGAAAGAACGCGGGAACACGTACAAAAATCAATGTTTTGCCTAGATTTTTATTTTGTACTAGAGGACGCCCGCTACTTCGTACGCGTAGAATTAGTTCCCCGCTACTTCCCCTATTTTTTCCCGTTGGGGGTCGATTTTCGGAAAATCTTTTCTTAGTGCACACTTACATCATGAAGGGAACCCCTGTACCAAATTTCAAGTTTCTAGGTTCAGTAGTTTCGGCTGTGCGTTGATATATAAGTCAGTCAGGTTTGCCTTTTATATGTATAGATAGGTGTCACTATTTTTATTGACTGATGCCTATCAAAAATATCTTGCATCTCTTTTCTTTGTTAAAATTATTTAAGGTTTGCGGAGGAGAATTATGGGTTAACTTACCCAAACCTAAGGATAACTACTGGAAGCCACGCGAAAATAACTTGGTTTTTTTCACATATGAGAAAAATGCAAGAAAAACTTCAAATAGAGTAAAAAAATGTTTTTTTATTAATACATATTATTGCCTGTTCTATTACCTAGTAATTCTAAATATTACCTGTTCTATTCGATAAAGGATCAAAACGCTCTTTGGACCTAACCAAGGTTAGAAGTAAGTAGGTACTAGAAAAGTGTCAAATTGTATTAAAAAGTTGTATTACTAGACTAAGTAGTATCATTGTAGTAAGAAATATGGTTAAAAAATGACTGACTGCTGAGTTGCTTGCGGCGTTTCTTCTCGGCAGTGGTCTCCTCTTGGGAAGCGCTGGTAGACTCCTGACGTGTAAAAGTGCCCGTGCGGCCTACTTACTAAATAAATGTCTTTTATCTTTTTTTATCTTATCTTTTTAAATAAAAAAACATACAATTTGTAAGGACAAAACCGTAGTATGTTAGAGTTAGTTACAAGTAAGCAAGTACCATCAAGGACTTTAAAAATTGATCCAGTATAGAATCTTGTCATAACGACAGCGTCAAGTGACGATATAGAAATTACATAGGACTTAATCATTGGTTATATGCGACATGGTTCTATAGTGGTTCATCAATTAAAGTCCGTGACCGTACAATCGAAGCGGTCGTGACCTTGTTGATTGTTTTATGTTCTTGTTTGTTAACTTAACTATCAATTAATTTAATTTCTGTGTAGCGATATCGCGAAAGGTTATCAAGAGTAAATAGTTAGAATGCTACGTATAATGTTTTAATTACATTCTACGGAATAACTTATTATTGCACAATAATAATACTGTTTTCAACAATAGTACATTACTGCACAGACCGGGAACGCGGCGTTTCTTAGCAGTGGTCTCTTGCGAAGCGCTGGTAGATTTTTGACGTGTAAAAGTGCCCGTGCGGCCTACTTACTGATTAAACATCTTTTTTTTAATAACCAGTTAATGTTGATACCTAACTTCTTCGATGTGAGGCTAAAACTAGCGACGTGCCCTCACTTTTCTTTTCTTAATGTAAAAATCACGCCTGTTTCCCAGAGGGGTAGGCAGAGACCACTTCTTTCCACCTGCTATGATCTTGATAAATCTCTTTCGCTTCTTCCACATTCATACATCGAGTCATGCACGCACGTCGGTTTCGTGTACTTAAAATCCATCCAATCAACCATCCATCCATCCGACTATTCGATTAGATAAGAGGTTGAGAAAGTAACAGGACGATTTTTTGCGTCAGGATTTCTTAAAATAAGTCCTGCTAGCATCAAAATACCCTATCAAAATACTTCCGGAAGGAGCTTTCTACAAGTGGTTGGACGATTTATTATTAAAAGCTACAAGGTATTTAACTGTGTGGCATGGGCACTTTTACACGTCAAAGCTATTTATGATACTCTCCAAAAGAATCTGTTACAAAGGTCTAGTAGGTCAGTTTGGTTAGTCGTGGGCGAAAAACAATAATGAGAATTAGCCATAATAATTTTATTACTGACAGTACTAATGTCTCGATATTTCAATCAATAGCTAACATCAATAATGTTGTAACGCCGATTACGGATGACCAACAAATTGCGCTGACATTCGACTTTTTGTTCCATTTACCAACTTATCTTTGCCGTCTGTCGATATGACTGTGGATGTTTTTACATACATTTCATCGGAATTATTAAGTTTGTATTGCGAAACAACAGGTATTTTGGTGTTAGTATAGTTTCGAAACTAAATATCAAGGCTGGTGCATATCTTTAGGATCTGGTTGATACACATCGCATCGCGAATTCTTTTAAATTGGGGCTTGGTAACCAGTTCCTTGGTAGATAAAGTTGTCTGATAAGCGGACTGGAGATTTAGGGTACCTACAAACTAAATTTACCTATAGGTAATCTAACATCTGGGCCTGGATGAAGCTCAAACTTTTAAAATAGTTGCTTGAAAAGAACTCCTATACCTACAGTAGTCGCATCCGAATATAAGTGATCAAAACCGTGAAATGACACCTAGCTGTACTGGAGTTCTGCTATTTAAATTCTCCGTTATGATAGTCAAATTTGCTATAATCCTTTTTCAATTGCAAAACCAACAGCCAAAACTCATCGAGGCATAAAAACTAAAACATCACCAGTCTTGATAATTTATGGTTTCGCTCTGTTAACCCGTGGTCTATGGTCAAACGGTCAACGACCTGCGCGGCAAAAATTAACATTCACTCTATGGCTATGGTCTGCGTCATTAGTGAGATTTAATCGCGGTTTATGCCATATAACCTTTGGACGGCAGTGGAATTTTTGTTTTATGTAGACCTTGATAGGTAAGATCTTAAATACTTGCAAAGTCAGTCACGAATTAAAATCTGTTAGCAACATTAGTAATTTTTTCTCAAAAGATCATTGTAACACCTTTATTATTAGTAACATCAAGATTAACTTCAAAAAAATTGCTTTCGTCACCATCTTATATCGTAATTTGTATCTTCAAAATGTCACTATCTACCGTACCTTCTTGAATGGTATCTCTTCGTATCTGACATTACCTACATTAACAGTAGCCTACCAATTACCAAAATCAACCATAACTGACTTGGCAAGATCAATCTTTTATATCCCAGATACTTCAGCAAATCTAATTTAAGTAACTGCATCTCAATTGCCGAACTTGTTTAAGTTATCACAAAGGTATACGGGCTATTGTTGGTTGCTAAAGTTTTTGTCGAAAGCAAAGTTGGTTGGTGTAATTTAAACTGGCTGACAGCGTGTAATCATGATGCATTGTGGAGTTGTACAAATTTAATCTGACAAAAAGCCACTGTCCGTTACAACACCGGCTACCGTAATGATAAAGCAAACAAAATAACTGTGCCACTTGCATTCTCAATGCTTCCAGTACTTTTTTGATTGACTGTTGCTCTTCATTTACAATTTCCACGTACGCAGCCACTACGTTTTTGCTCATTAACAATTCAGCACAAAGGTTAATCTTCAAAAGGGCATGTTCTACTTACATATCATCGCTAAAATTTCCATATATGTAACAGATACGAAATTTGCATCGTTGATTGAATTAACATTCGCGAAAACAATAAAATCAAGATAATGTCGTAAGCTCTCATCATTCATGCAAATCATTTGAGCAATCATGATCCACTTATACTATAACTGACTGATGATCACAATTAATTTCTTCCCATAAGTTGTGCAACTGTTCCGCAAGAATGGCGATACCATGAAATATTCAACAAAAGTTTTAAACAATCGTTTGTATTCAGCGTCCGTTTCTGTATCACTGTCGCAATGGCAAAATGCCCGGAGAGCTGTTGCCTCACTCTTACAACCCTTTCGATCATTATCTCAGTCATGAACGGTGTATTTTGTCATATCTGCTTAGATTCTACACGTGTTGTTTTTGACATGTCTGATTCGAAGCGACAAATAGACCGAGGTAACTTTTGTTGCTGTGGTTTTGGTGTTGGGGTTTTTAATCTGATTTCACGTCATTGAATTGTCACGTTATTTTATTATCTGCATTACACCATCAATAACGCTATGTTGGTTTTATAGTTCTACTTGACTAAGGTTAGAATGGTTGTATTATTAACATTCATCTTTAGCAAGTAGTCCACGTGTAAAATGTTGATATGTATTTAATAATTTTATAAAGCCTGTAGTTGTAGAGTTCATTCATTGTTGCCGACTCTGTTATGGTCCAATATTAAAATAAGATATTATACTTTTTGGTTGTTTTTCAATGCCTAAAATTTCGTTAATCCTTTTGCTATTCTTGACTGATAAGTGATAATTATTGTTAGTTAATAATTTTCTATACTTATTTGCTTTTATATTCATGATACACACCTACTAATTGCACCTACCTACTTTTTGGTTTCTGTTTCTTCTTTAGGTTGACTGGTAGATGATACTTGTAGCATTAAGTCCGCATTTTGTACACTATTTTAATTTTGTGCAATGTGTTGTTACTCCACATTCATTCATAAAGCTCTCAAGTAAAGTTATTCAGTTGCATTATCCCCAAGACATTTTTTCACAGCTTCTGTCATCATCCATTCTGTTCGCAACTGTTTAATTGCTATTAACTATTTCAACACCTTCGCCTTATGTGGCTCGTTCAACGCTTTTAAAGCCCAGAACTATATATTAAGTACAATTTGTGTGTTAAACACGGTAGCGGGCACCGATTGTACTATAGCATTCTCCAGTTGTTTCAGTTCATTAAAGACCATTGTCTACGGCTATTTATTGGGTAGTGGGGTCATATTGTTTGCCACAATGTTGCAAGCCTTGATTTCCAATTGATTCTTCCGGCTTTGGTATAATGGACTTATTAACTGGGCCTAGTTTTGCATTATAAGTCCAAATTAGATTTATATGGCGGATGATTTCCAATGTTGTCAAGTTATTGGTTTACGTATCCTTAAACGGAATAAACCAATTATCTATCTTTAGACATCGCTTATGGTTGTACTATACGATATCTATTGTCTTAAACAAGCAACGCTTATTTTTTAGATTTGGACAATAGGACAAGAAATAGTTAGTTTAATATGACTTTTTGCAAGTATTCGCATGTGACTTGAATTTTTACTCGTAATTTTGATCTTTTGTTTTCGAATATATTTTTGGTACTTGTGATACGTAAAAGTATATAATGACGTTCAGTTTATAGTTTTCTTCCGATACTTTTATTATAGTTTGCATTGCATTCGTTTACTTTCCTAAACGAAACATATTTAGATGTGGAAAGACCAAATTGTTTTTTTCTTCTAGTAAACCAACCAACAAAAGAAAGCTATCCTTTATTAATTCAAAGGTAACATTTTGATATTTGATTACATACCTACTGTTGATGTCATATACATTTTAAGATAAAATGTTGACTAAACTTCTTGTTAAAACAGAACTCCGCGCTCTTCATTGTTTTTGTCTCGAAAATTCAACATTTGGCAACACTTGGTCATTTACAAAAACTTGCGTTTTTGCGCCAAATGCGTTTTATCTTCGAGTGGTTTTTTTGCTGTGAAATATGTGACGTGTGGTATTTGTTCATTATTATTCCGAAAGCATTTTGTCTTTGGTGTCAACATTTTTATTCTTTCATCGTTTCTGCAAACAGCAGTATACATTTGGTAACCGCAAATAATTCAGTTCAATAATTGTGCTAAACTTAAATTTTATCGGTGTCAATGTCGGAATTGGTGTTGTTATGAAAATTATCTGTATCGTTTGTAAGTTTATTTTTCTGTAATGAGCGAGTCACGTTTCGTGATTTCGAATATAAAGAAGCGAGTAAAGTTTTTGTTGTAAGTAAATTATAATGATGCAAATATGAAATAGTATTGATACAAAATTCTTCTGGTAACCACTTTAGTTCGTATGTTCGTAATATTTTTTTAACAATTGTTTCTATAGCTATGAATTACTTTCTGCCCTGGGGCCGTAGACAAGATACTTAACGCTAACGTAAACGATTTTCGGACTGGAAAAATGTATGGAATTGACATAAGTGCTTGACGCGACCGTCTGGAAACTTACGTTAAAAACCTATATCTTTTCGATTGCGATAACGCTCCTCAAATGCACCTTGTCCAGGGCAACTGAATCTACAAAACCCAAAGTGAATCTCTTCTTGTGATAACTAACATCACTATCCTATTTGACAACCTTATTGATTAGTAAATAAGAGTAATTAAACTGGGTCTTCTTTTTAAATTTAAGAGCTAGGCTCTTGTCGATGGAGCAATTTCCATGACTTATTTTCTAGAGCCTTTTCTTTAAGGGCCTAATCCGACTCGACGTCTACTTCTTCTTTTACCTGATCCATGAACGTTCTCCTTGGCCTTCCTCTCTTCCGCTTCCCTTCAACTTTCCCTTCCACTATGGTCTTCATGTATTCTTCGTGTCGTAAAAAGTGTCCTAGCATATTCACTCTTCTTAAGCTGGGTAAGATACCAAAAAAGAATGGACAAAAGGCTTGTTGTGTTGTGGTAACTGGTAAGGTCTTCGAGTTGGTTCAGCCACCTAATATCTTGGACGTCCCACCGGTGTTTGCCAATTGCTGTTCAATTACATGATATCTATTTACATTGCAACTCCGCAACATATAATGTAACATGTTACAATCACCACTTATGCAAATAAAACAAAACAAAATGGCTTTAAAACATCCTGCTACTAAGTAATTTTGCAATTAAGTTATAACCGTTATCAATATGCGAAATATTAATGAACGTTCATGCTCTAGTTCTTCAATTATAATAGTTTTAAGTTTAAACGTACGGTAAGTGTTGGGTTCATGTTTAACTGTAAAATAGTCAATACCGTTAAAGATCACATCGGATTGCTTACGGAGAAGACCGTGGCTAACCGGAGATTGTCTTTGAAGGTTATTTTTCTACATAAAGTTATTGAAATTGTAATTTGTTTCATGTAAGTAATTTATTAGAAATATACGTTATGTTGATGACTTGTTTTTTGACAATAAGTTTATTATGCTTTGAGTATGTCCAAAAGGTTTTTACTTAGGTTAAATTTTCCGTAATATTACAATCGTAATATTTTTCTAAACATATTTTACTGTTAATAAATAAACCTCTGATTAGTTGTCTAAATGATTAGGCAAATTCACAACATAAACACTTGGTGTAAAGGTGGTTAAAATTCCCTCAGAAATAATGTTACTAACTTGTATGTGTGTTGTTATATGTAGAGTTGTTTAGCTTGCTAACCGGCTTAGCAACGACCAGTTTAAAATAGAGATGGCACAAGAAAGTCATAATAAAAGTTAAAATGTAAATTATTATGACAACCGCGAACATGCGACACGACGGACGCATAGAAAGATAGAGATCGTGAAAAATTTCACCTCGTGCGTTCGGACCCCACGGGGACTTTCTACCAAAATTATATTCAACAAAAAAGTAAAAGTTAATAATTGCATAGATAGGCGCGCCAAACTGGATGCTGCAGCGAGGGGGCGTGGCGAAGGGCCCGAAATCGAAGATATCGATACCATAGACAACTTTCATTGTGGTGTAGTTATGTATGCGGATACAGGTGATAAGGTGCGTGAGAATGTTTCTAATAAGGTTATTGGCAAATGCTTCAAAACAATGGAGGAAAATATTGCTTGAGACAAGAATATGACGTGTACAATGTTCAAGTACGGAATGCTAATGAAAAAAATAGCTTTACCTATATATCTATTAGGTATCTATTATTGCCTGACCCTATTAAAAACTAGCTACCTTAATTTTGTGAGACAAGCTGAGTAGAGACCATTGTAGAGAATTAGTTGTATGTTATTGTGTCTACGTTTTATTTTAAAAAAATCACTGTTTAATTCTAACTGCCATTTGTAATTTCATGTAAATGTGTGTCTAAATAAAACATTCTTATACTTACTCTTATTATAATTAGTGTAGATTTTCATCACATATAATTTTGATTGAACAGTTAAAACGCACAGAATAAAATTTCGGCTTCTTCAATGTCAATGAACGAATCTCTTTTGGCAGTAAAATTCAGCTCTTAAATGGGCCCCAAAATCGATCCATCAAAACACTGGCCCCACAAAAACAGAACCGGCTTTCGTACCTCTTAGGAACAACTGTCGGCATGCGGCCTACACCCAAGGTCGTCTGTGTACCGCTTTACGATGTTCTTTTTCTTTTTTTGTACCACCTTTCTTCCTCGCTGCAACCGAAACGTCTTTAGCAACAGCATCAGCCATCCCATTTGTAACGTTATCTTCTTTATTTATTGGTGTAGTTTTAAGTGCAATATCCCTAGAATTCCAAAGGTCGGGGCCTTCTGCTATGCTCTTTTTGCTAAAGTTTTTTTTTGAGATGGTCCGAAATGATAGGTCGGTTCAATCGCAGCTTGCAATTCCTGGCGTTTATTTCGTATCTAGATGGTTCTGTTCAATTTCAATTCGCTATTTGTTTTCTCAATTGCGGCTTCGGCTTTATTTGCTTGAACTGGTTTACTTGGATGTTAACGTCTTCAGTAGAATATTACGATTGAGTTTATTGCTTTAAGACGATGTAAAGCTACAATTACTTTGTATACTTCTGTATCGATTTGTTATTAGTAAGTGAAATCTAGGTTGGGTTAGGCTAGTTTTTCCTCTATAAGGTTTATGTTATGTTTAGACAATTCGGCTGCCAAGTAGGTATCTTAAAATCAATTTGGCTTCAATTTACTACGAAAGTTAGTGACTAAATTATTTGAGGTCATATTTCCTTTAGAGTATATCATTCAGAGGGCAAGACAAGATGCAGAATGTGCTTTTCGAAACTGACGAAATGTCGACTGACGTAAAACTTACGATCTATCGTGTCAGCCTGTTATGTCAATTCCATTCAAATGTCCATTTGCCGAAACTCTAACGTTTGTGTTACACATCATGCATCTTATCTAGTCCCACACATAAAAATCAAGCACGAAAGGTTGAGATGAAATAGCGCTGTAATTAGAACGAAATAACGTTATTACTCCTCATCTGTTGCTTGGTCGTTAGGCGGGAATTACGCCGCAGGTAGCTATCCGCTATTCAATCCGGATTTAAGACCAAAATCAAGGATGTTTCCAGGAAGGTTTGTGCGTTGTTTTAAACATTCGGTACTGGGCTCCTCGATTTCAATATTAAATAGACCCTTTATCGTGTTTATTGCAATTGTTGCGTTAAGATTGTTTGGAGGTTCATTATTTTCTATACTTTCCTCAAAATTTGCTAATTGGGACTTCTCAGAACGTGTGTAGGTAGCCATATGGCTAGTTGTTGCTTTGCTCGCTATTTCATTAATTCAGTATAGGTACATGGCGTAGCTTATATGAAACCCAGTGACCTAGAAACTGGTTGACTTTGCAATGTATATCGAATTCTCGTTAGCCACCTGTAGTTTTTATGAGGTAAAATCAAGGACGAATCCAGCATTCAGTCAGTTACAATGTGAGTCACAAGCTACCAAAATAATATTGGAAACAATTGAATATTAAGGGCTGTGACGAGCTCGGATTGACCCCTATAGCCCCCCCCACCCCCCTCCCTCTTGATCCTGTTATTGGTGTTCACGTCCCTTTAGAGTCTTTTTTTTTACTGTGTAAAGGAGGAAATAGATATATCTTTTTAACATAAGCTCATTCAATAATTTGTAATACTCAATCAGCCGCGGCGCAGCTTCCGCCATATTGCATTAGGAGTAAGCAAGTGACCACTTATGCACTTTGCCGCTTTAACGTCATGTTTGA
Organism: Acleris cristana; assembly: GCA_948252455.1. Lineage (NCBI taxonomy): Eukaryota > Metazoa > Arthropoda > Insecta > Lepidoptera > Tortricidae > Acleris > Acleris cristana. The sequence continues at coordinate 1,067,041 of OX411791.1, read as the reverse complement.
ACTGCTATAAAAAATCTTCGTCACGTGAAAGTGACAAGGTACTTAACCATCTACTTATGACATCGCCTATGCATTCAATGCCAGCCTATCTACACCCATACAAATATGACGCCATATCGTGTCAGCATCAGCAATCTTCATGCTCGATCGGCTTAAGATCACCCTTTAGTTATACAATATCCTGGGCAACCATCTGTCGCAAGGGTCTGGTTTCGTCACCAGTATTGGATACCGAATACCAGATACCAGATACCGGCCAAGACGACATGTGGTCCGGCCATTTTAGGTGCAGAAATGCAGGCGCGCCTAGATGAAAGGAATGTTTGGGAAGTTGGGAGAATGTTTGGTGAAACTGTCTAGATTAATTCGATATTGGTCAAAGTGAGAAAGATAAAAAAATACATTGGCAGTATATAAAATAGCAAATCAAGAGAGATTTTCACGTAGTAATATTGCTATGATATAAGTGACATAAATTAAAGTTGAGTTTGATGAGGCATATCAATGTAATTTCATATTTTTTGACATGCAATTGCAATTTGTATACCTCTAGTTATATTACATTGATGAATAAATAAAATATTTGTTCTTCCTCTTGGATGTTTTTTATGTATTTATTTTAAGTATATTTCTCTATAATAATTAATATAATTAAGATTATCCTTGTCTAGTACCCTTAGTTTAAGGTTCAAACTTACTTTAGTCAATGACCTTACTATCAATATCTTTACGGTTGTTTAATAAATTGGTGCCCTTAAATTTATAACACTGCAACATTATTGCAGCAAATCAGCTGTTAATTTTGATATATGTTTTATGTGTACGTTATTATGTCAAGGTACATTCAGCTTTAAAATTGGGTTTTTTTTTTTTAATTATAATTGATAGTGTATTTTTAGTGAATAAAGTGATGTGTAAATTTTACTACCAATAAAATTCTTCATGGTTGGCTAGCTCATGTAATTTTTATGCAAGAGCAATAAGAGAAATACAGCTAGTCAGCAACTGTACATTAAATTAATACTTTGAAGTAAGATTTTCTGTAATATTTTTAACAAAAACTCTTTGGAAAACTTCAAAACTATTAAATATGTATTTTTTTAATTGGTTCCTCTATTTACTCACATATATTTGTACCGAAAGTGTGAATTTCAAGTTTATAATACCTGCCTAGTATGTAACCATAGAAAGGTTGCAAAAGTCGTTAACATCGTCGCCATCTTTGTACCAATGTTGGCGGAGCGAGTTGGCTCAAACATTTGCGAGCATAATTAAGACCAAGTTTCTCAAGCTGCTAGGAATGTAGGGTACTTCTTTATTTGGCTTCTTAAGAGTTGCTAACCGACACAATTATGTCGCTACTTTTGTTTAGTAATTTTATTACTGTTTGTCTGTTTTTAGGTAAGATAGATTTAACACTATTGATGTCTTTAAATATTTCATAGCAGCAGCTTTATATACAGAAAAATCATTTCATATTTAAGTATGGAATAACATTTTCTTCCATCTTGTTTTCTGGACATCTTGGATGGATAATATGCAGCACTTAGTTAGAAACGTTGGATGCCCTATCCCTTTTACATGTCATTTGAGACTTCATCGAAGAAAAGAGATGGAGTTAACGTAACTTCGAACTCGACATCATAGTTTAGGTTAGACATGACTGAGATTCTATGAATGTTGGTTATTCTACATTCAAAGATATATTATATAAATTTTTTATTCCCTTTATCGACCGTAATTCGTGATTTCAAACATCATTGCTCACCCAACATTCACCCATATCTATGTATAGATACCATAATTTTTTTTTTGATAAATCGAAAAATGTACAAATTGATGTAATTTATCAAATAAGTATCGGTGTAACAAGTACAAGGGTCCATATTGACTCTCATAATAATTTTTACTCATAAAGTGTTTTAAGTCATAATTATCGGAATTCATAACGTTTTTTTTTTCAGTAACTGTTACTTTTTCAGGATTTTTATAAATCAAACCTAACCTAACCTAGCCTTATTCTACACGTTGAATAGGTATTTAAGAACTTCTTAAAAGTTTACGGTTCCAGTGATATAAAAAGTATGAATAACAATTTTATGCAAACAAAATGATTATGAACAAAAAAGTTATGTGAATAAATGCGCTCCCAAGGATAAATATCACGAGTAATATCTATATGTTACATGGATTGATGTCATGTTGCGCCTGGGTTTGCTAACTAATCAGCAAAACATTATCTCACTCAAGTAATGAGTAAAAACCTAGTTATGGATATAATGAGACTTATTTGGTGTTTGTGTATTGACGAGATACTTGCATAATTAATGGATTTATTAGAATTGATATGGCGAGGTCCCGCTGGCAGACATATCGGTTGTAATTAATTACATACTTTAGGTATTGTAAGTATTTTACCTTACCTATTTTTGTTGCGATTTAAACGAAAAAGAAGTAAGATTATACCTACAATACGTTATGTTAAATAAATATTATATCTATTACCTACAAATTCTTATATCAAATTTTCATTATACCTGTAAAATTGTAGTTTAAAAGTTGTTAAGTATATCAATTGTTTATTATGTCAAATAACACTTTATCTACAATAATGTGTTCTTTTTACCAAGAGTGCATTATGATCAATTAAGAGATATATTGACCAGTAAGTTCCTACCACCATTTAAACTATTTTTTGTGACAGTTTAAAACATTGTAAATCTTACTTAACCTAAAACTATGACTTGTTGCATGCGGCCCTAAAGAGAAATTACATCTACATTTATTCTCACATTGTTTCTACCTTTAAATATCTTTGTAATCAAGCCATAATTTCCCTTTAAATAAGTCATTATCATTTAATAAAGGTAATGACTCGTTACAAGTTAAATGCTTGCATACATGATTTAATTCTCGTTGCACGCACGCGAATTTCCTTGTAAAATATACAATTAAGTGTTTAAGAATGAACACAGTTTGAATTGTGAAGGGATTTTGCTTCCGCATTACTATACTAATGACTTCAAATACCGGCTATTATCGTTCGCGTAGAAATCGGTAATTGTTATAAAATAATCTAATTTTCTATAGTAAAAGTGTGTATCTTTACATAGTATAAAACAAAGTCGCTTCCTGCTGTCTGTTCGTATACGCTTAGATCTGTCAAACTACGCAACGGATTTTGATGCGGTTTTCATCAATAGATAGAGTGAGGAAGGTTTTGATAAATTCTGGATTATGTACGGGTATTATAAAAAAAATGCTTTGCAATAGGCTTTTGTCATGTTATCTTACTTGTTTTAACTCGGCCGCCATTACTGTCATAAGTAAATAAACAAATTAGGTACCGATCACCTGTATGTAGCCTCAAACTTTGACACTGGCAAAGTTGTCCATATGGACAGAAGCCATTCGCAGAAAAATTGAATTGAATTGACCATTGAGCTATCGCAATGCGATAACTTATCCAAAGCCATATGGTTTTACTGAGTAGAATTCCTTGGATACCCTAAGGGTCAAATCATACCGAGACGCGACGCGACGCGACGCTGCGCGCAAATTAAAAAAAAAAAGACTTAAAATATACTTTATTTACTACACGAAATGGTACATTTCATTGTGAGGATTAAGAATACGGTATACCACGCAGCGCTGCGCCTCGAGACGCCTCGCGGCGCAGCGCGACGCATCGCGACGCAGCGGTGCATCGTCGGCACGCGCGGAAAAATCGGCTCCAATGGCGAAAAATGGGAGAGTCGGGTAGTTCTACGATAATTCGAAAGTCCCACCTCAGTTGTCGGCGCTCTTTTCCCTCAGATTTTCCCATGTATTTACTGCAAATAAACAGTAGTCCATAGATTTACCAAAGCTACAAGTACTGAAAGTGACTATATTAAGTTACGCAAACCTTTACTTAGCTAATTGAGGGGGGGACCAGGGAAACTGCTAGACAAACTTTTCACTTTTAGAAAAGGACTTATCTTATAGATTTACTAGAAAATGGTGGAGAAGTAGGAGCATTGTTTAAAACTGACTTAAGCATTTAACATTGTATTTAATGATTTTTAGGGTTCCCTACCAAAATGGTAAAAAAGGAACCCTTATGGTGAGAGTTCGTTGTCTGTCTGTCTGTCTGTATGTCATAGCAGGTTTTCTCAGCAACTATAAATGCTATCAACTTGAAATTTGGTATAGTTGTACGGCTTGCTTGCCCGCATCTGTTTTTTGATAAAAAAAATGAAATTAATTTTATAAATAATTGAAAAGGCGTCTAGAAAGGGGGGTTAAATATGAAAGTGGGTTGATTATTAAATGGGGTGTCATATAGAAGGGCTCAATCTGCATATTTCAAACCTTTTTTTTTTAAATTCTGTTAGATACGTACTTTTCGATTTATAGCCAAAAATGTACAAAAATATTATTTAATGTATAAAACTATTATTAAAAATATTATAAAATATCAAATATTTATTAGATAATATTATATTATTATTGACCGTTTAAGAGATATTAGCTCTGAAACAATGGGTCACCATTATATTGGGCGTTTTTATCAATGTATCTAATAGTTTTTCTTCGCACCGACCTGTTTTTTTTTTCTGTTTTGCCTACTGGTTGACTTTGCCTTTTGTACTTTTGTATTTTGCGCAAATAAGTTTAAATAAATAATAGTTATAGGTTTAAATTACCCCTCTTACCGTATCCACTACCTCTATGCCACCAAGCCAAGCTTAAATCTTAAAACACCGGTAAAACAGCTTCGCAGTTATTGTGATCAGCGCCAACGGTTTCAAGGAACCCATTCTAAGCACTAAAAGAGCTGATTATAAAAAAAACCCGTCAACGACGGCCATGATGGTCAGATGCGCGTGCGCGTACCGTTACGCGCTTTTTGCGTGCTCTCTCTCGCTCGCACTTGTGTGCGTGTATGTGCGTTAGAGTTAGAAAGAGGTCACTGACGAGTCTTCGCGAACCTAATGCCTTTGGATTCTTGGGACGAATTATGTTTTAAATGGAGTTGGTTCTGTAGGTATTTGTATGACGGCCATTTTACTTACACTCGTATTCACAAACATTACTTAAGGGATCCTTCACTGAGTAAACGCACTGCGTTCAATACAGCTTTGTGATTGGTCCTTTTTGACCGACCTTTTGTTTATGAGACGATTTGAACTACCCTGTGCGTTTGTGAGCACTGTGAGACCTCATAGTGTCGTTTGTGAATACGGGTGTTAGTTAATGTGGCAGAAGGAAAGAAGACTGTATTATGTGGCACAAAACCACTGTTTTATTAGCATTTAATTTATTTGTAACTAGCTTTTACCCACGACTTCGTCTGTAATCGAATATCCATTTCAATTTTCATCCAAATCTATCAAGCCGTTGCACCGTGCAGTACCTAGTAATAAATAAACACGCAAACTTTCGTATTTATGATATTATGAGGATATAGTAGGATTTAGACTAGCGACCCGCCCTCGCTTCGCTTCGGTTTTTACATAAAAACCTTCCGTGAAAATTTTTCTAACAGATAAGTAGAGAAAATTGCATCAAAATCGTCTGCATGGTTTATGAGGAGTTAGCGGATATACTGACAGACAGACAAACGTAAAGAAAGATGCTGACGTGACTAAGTATATGTGTGTCTGTTTGTAACACCTTCTCGGCTTAACCTTTTATCCGATTTTGATAAAATTTGGTACCTATAGCGATATAGCCTAATTCCAAAGAAATGAGATAGGATACTTTTATAGTTTTTATCCCTGGAAATGGTATAGTACTGTCGGCAGGCTAAACATGAGTTCTAATACGTGGATGAACTCGTAGACAAATTACAATATTGCACCGTTATTCATAATCACACAATACCTACACCTATTTTAGTTAAAGTATTCGTTGTTCCTTTCTGTCAAATTCAAATGTCACAGTGACAGATAAGTACAGGACATAGTTCAAGCACACTTCAGCTATTGCGCGTTTATGAATAAGAGGGTTAGTTTATTAGATACAACGGATATAAAAAGAAAATACATAAACGAGCTGTAAAAAACATGGTTTTGATATAGAGCAGTTTTATTAAACACCCTTCGCTTTACTTAACAGCTAGGGTGCTGCTCCACTGAGGCGGAGATGAGCGGAGCTGTGCCAATATTAACCAATAGAATCTTAACTAACGTGCACAAGGTGTGCTCGACGTGACCGCATGCGCCTTCTATTGGTTCATATTGGCACAGCTCCGCTCCGCTCGTCTCCGCCTCAGTGGAGCCGCACCCTTAAGGCTCCGGCACACCAAACGCGTGGCATCGAGACGCGCGTCTCGCGCGCTGCACACGCGCTGCACACGCGCGTCTCGATGTGCCGGGGTTCCATTTGTTTTGTTGTTTGACAACTCGCGCGCGCACGCGTTCAAGGCTCCGGCAAACCAAACGCGTGGCAGCAGCAGCGCGTAGCGTCGCGTGGCGTCAGGGAGTTGTAAAACAACAAAACAAATGACACCCCGGCACATCGAGACGCGCGTCTCGCGCGCTGCAGACGCGCCGCACACGCGCGTCTCGGTGTGCCCGGGTTCCATTTGTTTTGTTGTTTTACAACTCCCTGACGCCACGCGACGCTACGCGCTGCTGCTGCCACGCGTTTGGTGTGCCGAAGCCTTCAAAGCGCGAAGCTGCTGCCACGCGTTTGGTGTACCGGAGCCTCTAGTGGTCAAATACTAATTTGTCTTAGGTACACTGTTATCCCAAGCTACCCGGTTTCTATTCAAATTAGACCCGTTATCGAGCCCGCGGCACTGAAACTCTCGTCCGGTAACCTCTGCACCCAGTAACTGTACTACGAATGTCAATTACATAAATCCACCAATAAGGGCATCGTTTTCTCCTGAACCCTTTGTCTAACAATGACCCACAATTTAACTCCATTTTGAACTCTAAACTAGTACGAACAAGGTTGCGAATGTGCGGTTTGGTCGTTATCTGTAATGTCGTAAGCGTAGAAAGTGTCCCAATTGTAGGGTGGATGCGGTTTCGGCATTCATTGGGACAGTCTGGGTTGTTGTGCGGTTTTATGGTGACTATGTGAAAGGGTTTTTGTTAGAAATGTCTCACTCATTAGACAGATTTATAACACAAGTGAAACTACAAAATATATCCAATCTTCTGACGTTAAATCGAAAGGCAGGCATATCGTTAATTTTCATTAAAAAAAAAACAACATTCTATAACAGCCTCTTGCGGCAGTGATTTCAGACCGCTGCGATTTAGGTATCTACAGCTAGCTTTAGTTTGTAACTACATAATCATCATAGTATATAACGGGTTATTTTTTCTGAAACCGTAAACTTTTCAGGATTGATCTAAAACCAACCTAACTCAACTTAATGGGTTCTAAACAATAGACTTTTAAAAAGTCCTGTAAATTTTACGCTTTCAGAAATAAAACCATTATATATTATTCCTATTATGTATTATGACCCATTATATATTTTGAACTTTCTATATTATGATACGATCCCGCCTGCTATATATTCTTCCAAGACCGGCAACGTATCTGCAATTCTGGATGTTGCAGATTCCTCCGTAAACCTAACCTCAAAAATGAGTAACTTTCGTGCCTTGTCACTTTGACATCGTTCTAACAGTCGCATTGTGAAGGGACAAAACACAAGCGCTCTACTTTTCGCTGTCGTTGCGACGAGATATAACGACACACGTCTTTATCTGTAAAGCGATAACGCGAGTGGCTCTCATGCCCATTACAGATTAGCTAATCTCGTCTTTATTGCACAAACATGGCTGCCAAGCCGTCTAATAAGATTTCTTTAAATCCACTGTAATCTCACTTTTATATTATAAATGCTAAAGTTGCTGTGTGTTAGTTTGTTACTCCTTCACGCTGCAACGGTTGGACGGATTTGGATGTAATTTGGGGTGGAGATAGCTTATACCCTGGATTAAGACTTATTATTTATCTGGGAAACAAACAGCAATATATAACACATTAAGATACAATTTAAAAAAACCATTCGACTTATAATATAAATTACATTTTGGTTGCTAAGAAGACATACATATAGCCTTGAAAAACCAAAATAACTAAGTAACAATTTCATTAAGTTACTAATAAATTTAATTCAGGAAAATGTAAAAGTTCTCGAGGGAATAAAGATAGTCGAAGTCCCCCGCAACATGGAATGGCCAAATAACCAATTTTGCGTGGACGAAGTTGTGGGCAGAAGCTAGTAACTAATATGTATGAAGTTCCGACTTGGGCGACATTTTGATGTAAGTTGTGTCAAAAATGGCATTTTTGTGGCATAGTGAAAAATGCTATTTAATCTTCTGAAGAACAAGTGAAAAATGGTTTAAGTCTAGTATATTCAGTTTATGTATACACCCTTTTTTATAACGAGTTAAGTCGACTTATACCCTTTTTCACTAGGACCCCAGATTTGTCCGAAGTTTCTCCACCGTGTGGGTAATCCCTGCACAATGCATTTCTCTGCACAAGGAGATGAATCGTGCTAGTCCTTATCATGAAACCCTGGATGCAGTACCTAAGTACAACCTGCGCCAAAAACGCAAACTTTCAGTAAACTTGAAACTTTATATTATGTATAATAAAAAAAAATGCTTTCATATTCCAATTCAAATTCAAAAACTACCTAGTTATTTGCTTTACATTTATATAGCAAAAAAGAAAAGGGCCATTTAATTGTTGGGTCAAAACTGGCGATTGTTAAACAGACCCAGGAAATGTATGGGAATACTAGGACTACAGGAATACCGGGTGGATTAAATTCATAGAATAAAATATAAAAGAGATACATTAATATTTATTTCTGCCCCAAGCTCACGGAACTTTTAAAGAAATGGTCTTATTCCCTATTTTGTAAAAGTTCCGTTTTATTCCTATTTAGTGATTCAACATTAGTGCCTAGTATATATTAAATTAAGAAATGTTTGCCATTAAAAAAGAAGTAGTTAACTAGAGATGAAAAAGGGTATAAGTCGACTTAACTTGTACTAAAAAAGAGTATACACAAACAGAGTATACTCGACTTAAGCCCTTTTTCACTTGATCTTCAGGAGAGTTATACCCTTTTTCACTAGGACCCCAGAATTACTTTATACTAACAACGAAATAAAACTCCCGAAAAACCAAAAATAGTAGAGACAATGTAGAATAAGGATTAGCAACCCCTGTCAGTCTTATTAACTTCATTAGTACTCTTGGTACTAGGATTAATTAGTATTAACACATTATCTATCAGTGAACAGTTAATTACGATGTATGTTATGTATGCATTCGTGTTGTCGATTATAAGCCGGATTTGTTATTAATTGCCTAGCAAGTTGGCTGAAAGGTAGTTAAGTTTGTAATACACGATAATCGGAGAAAGGAAATAGATATCATAAATTAATTAAAGGCAAAGGCATATTAGTCTGTCTCACTCAAAAGATAGGAAGCACCCCTTTATCATTCTTTATACAGAATGATTAAAAAAATAGAAACATTTACTCTAGTTATGGAAAAATAGATAGCAGTATAAGTAGCTATGTCAGCATCTCAGCATATTCTACATTATCATAAAGAACTCTACAAGCAGCAAAAAAGCTATTGACATTGAAAAACGCTTCACTTCCGCCTGTTGCACTTTTTATCGCCAACTAAGACAATATTTTAAATTACAAAAAAATCAATCACCCATTTTTAATTCACCTAACACGACACAAAAAGTTTTACACATTTGACGTAACGAAAAAAACAATAATAAAAACACGATTGCAAAACGTATACATAACCCGATCGATTTAAGTAGAATTGTTATCTAGCCAGTCTCGCGCGAACCGCGCTGCCGAACGCACGCCACACAAAAGCGGCTGTATCTTCGTGAAATAACCGACTTATTGTGAACGTCGCAGTGACAAAAGTGAAATAACCCGGTAATCACCTTTCATATTTGCCAGGATTACATAAACTTGAAGTGCCCTAGCCATTGTATCTAACTGTGTAAGTGATGTGCAATGTTTCTAGAACTAAAGGTTTTTAGTTGTCGGGAATTATAAGTGGCCAGTTATCTTTGCTTTTAATATCTCGAGATTGTGTTGTTTAAGTAAAGAGGTGGCATTGTTTCTTGCTTTCAAAGTGGTGTTTTTCCGTCGATTTCAAGGTTTAATTACCTTTTAAAAAAGTAAAAGGACTATAGGTACGCTCGCGATTTTTACCTGCTTCTCCACAAATGCATATACAGGATGCGTTTAGTTTCGTGTTATTTTTATACGAATTAGCTATTCAAAAGCCGGTTTGTGTCGATTCGTTTCTTAATTTTGAGCGGTTTGTGAAACGTGTTAGATTTTATCATCTGTGTCAAATCAGATGTTTGCAGCCTTTGTTTTAAGATTGTACAAAGGTTTTTAATGGCGTGGTATTTTGTATTTAAATATGATTTTATAGTTTCGACGCACAAGTAGTTTTATTTTAGAAGCAATCGTGCTCGAGCGTAAGTAGGTACCTGGTTGTTTATAGCGTTCAATAAACCAACAAATTATCTTTTAAAAATAGCGCATCTCAAAACGCGCAGAGTAATGCACCGAGCCTCGTGGAATTTTTACAACCACTTACTTTTATTACACAAAAAACGTTTTTTCATTGCCAATAAAACGTTTTTGTTTGAAATCGTTACTTATAAAACGTTATTTTGTTGCAGGTAAACGCGTAGTGATGTGCTAGTGTTGTGTGTGATCAAGTTACTTGGTTTATGATGTGAACAGTCGTTAGGGGTGACAATGCCGTCTGACAGTGGCTCTACTTGGTCGCCGCCGGCGTCCAACAGCGAGAGGAGGTTGAGTAACTCTTCCGATGGCAGCGCCGGCAGTGGATACTCTAAAGCTGTAAGTACTTTAAGATTACTAAGCCATCTAGGTAATACGTATTGAGACACGCAATGTACACAACTCACCGGAAAGTGTTGGTAATTTCCTCTCTATTCAGTGACTCTATGGTCGTTATTTTTTAACAACTACCAGTGTTATTATCAGAGGCCCGTTTCACGAAGCTACAAGTTACAAATTACAAGCGGAACTCTCTTTCTAGCAGGAGGAGTTAGAAAGAGACTTCCGCTTGTAATTTGTAACTTGTAGCTTCGTGAAACGGGCCTCAGATGGTATAAAAAAATGTTATTGCTAAAGCCGTTTGGGTACTAGTTGTTTCAATTCACGAAGTCGCGCCCCACTATTTAATTTTAAGTTCATTGACGCAAACATGCAACGGCAATTCGAGGGAGCGCTTCGATGATTAAAATCACTGTATTTTTTTTACCTATCAACGCTAAGCGCTCTGATTTCCATATAAAACGGACACGACTAGCTGAATGTGTACAACACTAGTCAACCAATTTACTGTTACAATTTTCTCTATAAGTATCCTAAGGGTATTCTAGACTAGCTGTGACGTCGAAAAGACCATGTGACGTTTAAGTTCTTTAGCCATTAGCAGTTAGTTTATTGATTTTCTCAGTTAAAAATGAACAAAAAAAATGCTTTTGAGCCAAGCCTCTATGAAGTAAATTTTTTGAGAACACCTTTTAGAAAAATTCCTGTTGTCAATTAGTCGACAAGCTAACTAACGTAACTAGCAAATAAAATAAGTTGCAAAATACACCATAGCATGTAAACACTTAGGTACACTTTGCAACTCATCGAAGTGGTTAGTTACGCGGTATTGCACTATCACAGATGTTATCGTGGTCTTAAGACGTTACTCGACTAAAACATATTAGCAGAAAAATGCGTGACCTGCTTAATCTCGCGAAGTAATCCAATCAAACGTTTTTATTAGCACTTTGCTTATGTTCGTAATAATTAAATTCCTTTCCTTCTTATAGTTATCCCGTTGTTACCTGGTGATACCTGGGAGGTTATAAAATAACCGAGCCGTGCTGTATAAGGGACGGCGTGGGAATGTTATAACAAGCACCAACTTAACACATTCTGGGCATGTCTGTCTGTATTCCGAAAATAATGAAAATGTTGTCAATTTTGTCGACTTCTACACCCGTTTTGAGGGAAAGGGGCTGCGGACATTGTGGTGGTCTGACCTTTTGATAGTTCGTTTAAAATACGCGTTAAAGAAAAATAACACCCTTTATTTGCGTACAAAGTTTATCTTTATTTTTGCTATTTAAAAAACTCCTAAAAGTAATAGCGACGTATCGACTTTGAATTAGTATGTGACCATCCTGTAGTTTGACCACTTTAATGACAACTTTGAAATTAGTAATAAATAAACTTCCCCTCTCGGAGTTTCCCTTGTGCTATGACGGCCCTCTTTAAAAGTGCATTTGTAAAGAGTATTTTCCTGAAAGGCAATGACTTGGCTGTGTCAATACTGACGTCAATGGGCGACGGTGACCGCTTACCATCAGCGGGCCTAGTATGGTTGAGTTTATTGCGTGACTAAATGTGGATAAAGCATCCGTCACTCTTGTACTTATATACGTGTCAAAAAGTGACGGATGCTTTATCCACATTTCGACACGCGATAAACGCAGCCATATTAGGCCCACTGAAAACCCTTGTATGCCTTTAAATAAATCCGCGATAAGTAGTTTCAGTAAATAACTCAGTATACAATTGTAACTGGTAAAGAACCACTTAAGTTGCACAACATTATGTTGTATTTATTTATTTTCATGGGAAACCCTTTCCTTCAATTTCAATTTACAACAAAGTATACGTAAACCGTTGCAAATTACATTCGGAATTAATTTAAAAACCAATATTTACACAGATAACGTTAAAAAAGGTTTATTCTCAACGTTACGTTATTGGCTTGCAGTAAAAAGCGCCACCTTTGGAGCGTTACGAATAAACACTTTCACTTTCTTCATTAAATACATATTTGCCGTTAACATGTTTGTTTTTGGTGAATTATTTATACACTTTCTTCTTAAATATTCTATTACGAGGAAATTGATTTGGATAAAAAAATGTTAGTAACGAACAAAACTAACATGAGTTTTTTTTATCCATGACCAGTCAGATCCACATATAACAAGTTAATATAAAACTATTATCAGCGAGTTATTAGAAAAAAAAACTCCGTTCTCTATATAGTCAAAAGAAATTGAACTACCTAGATCTCATGTCATTTACATAGTACAAATAAGTAGGGAAACCCGAAACCTTTCCATCGTCTTAAGAACGTCCTAACTACATATATCCGGATATTAACCAAGTAAAACAGGCCAAGTGCCTATCTTCTCTCCTAATACGCAAAAATGACACATTATCGAGGCCATGGGCACTCAATCAATGCGTCGATACTAATTGAGGATGCTGCCGATTAATCTACTACCCAAAGTATTTTAGATCTTATGTAAGCTAATTTTAAGGTTTAGTGGTTGTGGAGGTATCCTAGATTGCAGATTCCCACGTTATTGAAACAAGTATGTGTTATGAATATTGATAACTGATAGTGATAGTGTGTCATTAGGTGTGTGTCTTTTAAGTATGCCGCGTATCGTGATGGACAAGCAACTTACAGTTACTTTAGTTTGAAATTATAAATGACAACTTGTAAAATTTGAACATCCTGTACAGTGCAAGGAGGTGGTTAAAAAAATCAGCTTTTATTCTATTCGTTAAAACCATATTGCCTTTGATATGTTATAGTATTCTCAATGTTACAATAGCTCGTAGCCGATAGTAATAATAGGATAACTTATCAAAGGCAATATGGTCTTACCGGGTAGAATAGAGGCTCAAGTTAAGGTAGGAAAGAATCTGAGAAAAAGATAAAACTTAATTTAATAAAAAAAATGGCTGACATAAAAGAAAGATTACGTGAAATGGAAATAAAAACCTATAGGTCGTTTTAATAGCTATTGCAACTTTATTTGTGCAACAATTTTGATTTATAAATAAATCCTACCTGTATATAATTATATTTTAATTAAATAAATGACATACGTAATCGTAACTATGTTTGACAAATTAGCTATGTTTTATGCGAGCAAAAGTTAGTAGGCAAGTTATAAAATAAATAAATAAATACCAGGAGACAATGTCAGACCAATTCACCTAGTCCCAAACTAAGTTCTAGGCTTGTACTATGGGTACTATACAACGATATAAATACTTATATAGAGAAATATATACTTAAATACATAGAAAACATCCATGACTCAGGAACAAATATTCGCGCTCATCACACAAATATCTGCCCTTACCGGGATTTGAACCCAAGACCGCTAGCTTCGTAGGCAGTCACTACCAACTAGGCCAGCGCGTCGTCAAAAAGTTATAAAACTGATTAGCCTGTTATTGATCAAAAGATCTTTCTCTGTTATCTTATCAGTAGATAACGGTTCATCGTTGAAGTATCTTCGTCAAAAACCTAGCAAATAAAATTACAGCTAATCCGGACACCCTATATATCTTATAAATAACTCACCGTTACATCAATTGCCTTTATCACGACTTTACCGACAAATAGCACTGACATTTCTCGATCCAAGTGTTCCAATAAAAAGAATCGATACCGACCTTTGCAGATCAAGTATCCAATACAGACACGCTTTAGTCGATTGAATTGCATTTAAATCGATTTATTTTCTTTAACATTCTTTGCCACGTATAACCGTACAATAGCAAAATCACCGAGGGCTTACGTTTGCATTCGTGTATGTAATAACATATAACTTGGTAATAACAATAACTCAATAGGGATGTTAATATTAGTACCTACTTATAGTACAACACTAACCACGAAATTTAACTATCATTAAATTGTTTTTTTTTTTAACTTTCGTAATATTGACCCTTAGGTAGGTACATATTTGTAGTTAACCCTACAATGTATCCAATGACACATATGTCACAACCAGTTTAATTTAGTTTAATCATGTCGAGGCAATAATAAAAAAAAAAATACGCTCGTCAAAGTATAAAAAAAAACTCTGTTATCTGAAAATGTCCAGTCTGTGTTTTTTTGTGTTCTTACTTAGGTACTTAAATCAAGTAAGAATCAGAAACCATAAAGTCAATGCTTTTTAACAATGCTTAATTGTGACGTCATCGTTTACTATTTCAAACATATCTATCACAAGCTCTCGTTTAGACATTTAAAGAAAGTTGCTGATTTGATTTGTAAGTCAACATCCCTATACGTATTCAATCTAAGACAAGCACTCGCGTGTGTGTATCGATTGTATTATGAATCATTATTATGTTGACTTCACTACTGCACACAAATACCGCAATGTCCAAGTGATTCACACTGTATTTCAGAGTCGTATTGGATGCTAGGTTCAATACACGAAATTGCACCTTAACTTTAAGAAACTTGGTTTCTTTTGCTTTGTAACAATGATAAAATTAGAATTTTTTCCCCATTTAAAAGTCAAGGTTAACGATTTGATTATTACATAGGTATGCATTCGCATTATTTCAAGTATGGCATTCACTATAATGTATTATAGCTTTCGAAAACGAGTGCTAAAACTATCTTAGTCCTCAGGGTTGGCAACACTGTAGACTTAGGTAAGGATTGCAGTCCAATATCTCTTATTTACTTGCCAGTAAATACATAGGCAAGTACATACATACATACATACCTTTACGCCTGTAATCCCAGAATGGGGTTAGCAGAGCTACAGAATTCCCTACAACTTAAAAAACTTGTTGATATTTCAGAAACCACATTTTGCACAAATACACATTTTACATAAATCACCTACCGTCAAGCAGCAGTGTTCGCATTTTTGTTCCAGTGCAGGGGGATCTTTAGGGTTAGCAACGCATTTGCAGTCTTAGGATTGCAGTCTTGAGATTGTAGTCTTGAGATTGCATATGTCTATGAATTACAGATCCCACTTACCATTAGGTGGCCTGTTTGCTCGTTCCCTTTCTCCATGCCCTAATTTTTTTTTTTCATTTTCTTGGCTAATTCACTATGTTTACTGAACGCTTTCGCTAATCACGACATTCACGACACGTGATTGGAATTTTGTAGCTACTTAATGTTTTGTATTTGTACTTCGAAATGCGTAGTAAATTGTGTATTTTTTTGCTACAAGCCACTCGATTACAATCTTTCGCTTTCACCAATGTAGGAATTAAAATGGTAATTCAATTCATTTATTTGTTTTAAGCATTTACAGTACAGAGGGTTTATTGTCTAACGCACTCGCAATCGCAACCGGCTTCAAAGTGGAGCAATTGTTTTCATTTTGTATGCCGACAAGCCTTCGATTTCCAAAATGAAAACGATCGTGATTGCGAGTGCGTTAGACAATAGGTCATCTGGTCAATCTGGTCAGATTACATTTATAAACCGTATTATTCCATACTCTAGTGTTTACAGTATAAACTATAAATTTAGATCCATTTGGCGTCAAAATTAAAAATAGCTTAGTTTGTTATTTTTGACATCACATCAACGATCTTAATGTAAAAGAAAGAAAGAAAAAAAAATCGTGACAAACAGCAAAACAAAACGTCGAATATCGGGAACATTGAACCAAAGATAGTATTGGTGTTAAAATCTGTCAATTGACATTAAACGGGACGGAGATATGTAACGGTCCCGCTCACTGCCTAGAATGGGGTGAGTTAGGATATTGGTCAAATTAAGATACTACTTTTCCGCTCTTGTGAGCGAAATGCCTTTTATATGCATGCATAGAGCCTTAAAAGAAATATTTTATGATCATTTGCATTGGAAAATAATTTACTGACCAGACGTTTTACTATCATTTAAGTAAAGCATATCGCTTTACAAGACTAAAGATTTTACTGATAAAAATTTACTTTTTTCTTATACTAATGTTTACTACGTAATTATTGTAGCTACTTGATATTTTATTAACGAGTTACCTACGTATGAAGTCGAAGTATTCGTTTTATTTCATCTTACAATTACGATAAAGTGTATTTTATAATGTCTGTCGTTTCTCGATGTTTAAATGAACTCGCAAGAAGCGCTAATTAATCGTAATAAAATAAATGAATGTTTTTTTGCATACGTTTATCTGTGATAAGTAAGTTATTCAGATAAAAAGTCTAACTTTGCATGATCGGGTAACATTGAACGGGTTTAAAAAATATACTTAACTTCAAATAGTGTAATTGAAAGAGAGAGTCAAAGGAAGGACGAGATTATTACCTATTAATACAACTAGATTGTAGCTACATGTTAGCCTGATTGTGCAAAATGTGGTTACAGAATGGGTTTGTGGTTAATCAACAAGTTTTTAGAGTTGTCGGTAATTCTGTAACTCTGCCTACCCCACTCTGGGAATGAAGGCGTAAGGTTATGTATATACCTATGTATGCATATTGTGGTTAAATATTTAAATATCTATTAAAGGTCAGGTTACTGTTACCTGGATTGACAGTACCACAGTTGCATAAATGTTAAATAATAATTGTAATGATTTTGAGTTATTAAGGGGACAAAAGTGGCCCTAAATGAAAGACGACGCAATCGCCTACAGTCGGTGGTCGAATTCGAGATCAAAATCCTAACCTCAACGGGCGCACATTCGCTGTGATTACTACATTTTGGTTTAAGTGTAGGTAGGTATTTTTATCAATAAAACTTACCCGAATATTAACGGTTACTTTCTCATTCATGTTTTTATGAAATTATGTTAAAATAACTAAGTAATCAAGACGGGAACTGTCAGATTTTGATCTTGAATTCTATCACCGACTATAGTTGGTAGTGACTCTGCCTACGAAGCTTGCGGTCCTGGGTTCAAATCCCAGTAAGGGCAGATATTTGTGTGTTAAGCGCGAATATTTGTTCCTAAGTAATGGATGTATTCTATGTATTTCAGTATATTATTTCTCTATGTAAGTATTTATATCGTTGTCTACTTAGTACCCATATTACAAGTCTAGAGCTTGATATGGGACTAATATATTGGTGTGACATTATCCCCAGATAAAAAAAAAGATGGTTCGTGTAATACCCACGGCCGGTGTGCCGCCTATTTGCATTGCGAACTTGGCCACACTACCGTGTGTCTAGATTATTATTTACTAGTGAACCACCCTCGCTTCGCTCCGGTTTATGTCAGGTTTCTGTAACGCGTACATAAAACAGATTATACAAAGTAACCTTCCTCTTGAATCCCTCTATCTATTGATGAAAAGTATGAAAACCGCATTAAAATCCGTTGCGTAGTTTTAAAGATCTAAGCGTAGGTACATACAGAGGGACAGACGGCGAAGTAAAAGCCGTAACAGACGATCGAATTTGGTACTGGCCGGCGAGCGGATTTGGTTCGCTCAAACGTAAACCTAATTTTTGAACGATATTAAAATGAATACCTATGTCTTTGTTATACAAACGTGTATAAATCGTACTTTTATGAATTCCGATCTTATCTTAATTTGAATATATTTATTAGACTGCAATTATCAATGAACGTGCCAATCAACGAATCGGCTAAATGGCTAAAAGAATGCTAATATGACCTGCATTTAGATCTAATTTAACCATTCGTAACAAATTAAAAACCTATAATAATTGTTACAATCTATATAATCGATTCGATATAACGATTATTTAATTGAATCTAGTTGACCTTAACAATCGATTGCTATTGATCCGAATCAAACTGCAATGTTGCCTTTTATTATTCGGCGTTTAAAATTGTTATTGCAAATTATATAACTTGTTTTTTGACATTTTGACCTTTCAAAAATAGACGACTAGGTGATTCAGGCAAGAAGTTTTCGGATGACTCAAACATTGCGAAAACTGCATTTTAAATACAATTTTCTGACAAACGGAGCGAATTTACCTGTCCTTTAAAGGGATCTCATCCAGCTAACCCTTGAGAGATTGAGGAAAGTGAATGGTTGTGCATCGAGTAGGCCAGTGTACAAATTATCACATGAAACTGTGTTTTGAACTACGTTTTAAGTACCATCACGAACGTTAATTTGTGACCCATTTCAAGAAAAATATGCTTGAAGTCGTCAATGTCATTAGAGATGTCAAGTCTCTAGACCTAAGGTGGGTCCATAATTTATGTTCTTGACTGTACAGTCGCGAACTTTAATTTGGTACCCACCTTAGGTCCAAAGTCAATCTGACATTCTACAACAATAAGGTTGAGTTTCCTAAAAGTTACAAATGATTTAGCATCTCCAATGAAATTGACGACTCCATGCCTCTGGGTCACAAATTAACGTTCGTGACTACTTAAAATTAAAATTATTTTAATCGCTTAATAAGCTTCTTGTTATTCTGAAACAACGTAAAACGTTCCGTTATTTAACGATTGTTCTAGTAATAAATCAATTACCGATTCCGTGATCTAAAACAAGAAATTCCGTCATACGCTTTGGAATGCGATACCGACTTGCACCGAAAGTCGCACTTCTGCACGTATTTTTATTCGTAAACAGATTGTATGCGCCTGGGCAACAATGCTACACTACCCTCTTTATAAAAAAGAGCGTATGTATCATATAACTTCTATGAAAAACGCTACCTTATTTTCAAAAGTATGAGGTTCAATTTGCCTTCGTTGTTAAATTGTGAATGCCTCTTTTTTTGTCTACGAAATGCATATGGCACACCCAGGCCCTAATCCTCAGAGCACCATCTGTTCTTTGGCTTGCAGCGCACGCGCGATTTTAGTGCGACTACGATTTTAAAAGTATGTACCAAATCTTAATGTTTTGGAGTTAGCGGTAGGTAATAGGGCCGTTTTCAAAATCATTGTACATAGTTAAGGACTTAAAATCCTTAACTTTTTTCCATTTCGTGACGAAAGTTAACCATAGTCGGAGCTAAAATGCCAATTGGCGTAAAGGACAACTAAATTGTACTGAAAAATTGTCCTATACGCCAATTGCTATTTTAACCATCGAATGATTTAAGTATAATAATGTTCGTTACGAAATGGACAAGAGTTAAGGATTTTAATTGAGGCTTTAACTGTCCTTAACTACGTACAATGTTTTTGAAAACGGCCCTATAATGTGACGAAGGTCGATTTGTATATTCGTAGTTTTAATCACAGTAATTTAGAGTACGCTCCCTTTTTTTTAAACGCATTTACTTCAGGTTAACATAGTGAGTGTACAATTGGCAAATACAACCATAGCTCTTGTGTCACAGTTAGTGTTGCCAGCTGCCCGGATAAAGCCGGACACAGTCAGGCTTTTTGGTTGCGGTGCGGCCAAATTAGACGGTGTCCGGCCTGTTCGGCTTTTGTTAGGATTTTTAAATGTTACCGTTTTTTTTACATTTGTCAGGTGTAATATAATAAAGAAGATTCATTCAATTTTATTATTGTTGCATTGAAACTTATGTGTAATGATAAAAAAGCCTTCTTATACTAAGACAAAAAAACTAGGAGTGTCCGGCTTTTTTACCCAAATGTCCGGCTAGACTGGCTGGTCTGTCCGGCTATTCGGTTTCAAGACCTGGCAACCCTAGTCACAGTGGCATTTTGTTTGACAATTCTTACGATGTGATTTATAACACAGTTTTATGATGGATCAGCGTTCCATTTTGGGCTGATAGTACAAGTTCGTATTCCTACCTATGTCGTGCTTTTCCAGTTAGTTTTACTAACCATCGGTGAACTAACTGAGAAAGCCAAACAAACACCAAACCATATTGTCCATGTTTATTTACTATACTAAATTTATGTACAAAGTTGACAATTGCAGGCTTCTATGAATATAAATCCATATTGTACTAGAAAAAAAATTATACAAAACACGGGCAATATAACAACAAAAAAAAACCGGACAAGGTGAGTCGGACTCGCCCACCGAGGGTACCGCACATGACACGGTCAACTCAATTTAAAATTTGCACCGCCGCCGTTCCTTGCATAAAGACCCTGTTTTTTTGTGATTTAACTAAAAATGTACAGATTTCAGATTTTTTCCTATACTTGTAGTAAAAGACGGTGTTACTTGCCAAAATTCATAGTTCTAGGTCAATGGGAAATACCCTATACATTTTGATTCCCTCGAGAGTGTCGAAATACACGTTTTTTGCGACATAAACGGCCGTATCTTTTTTTACGTAAATGTAGAAGTTTGATTTTTTCACAGCTTTAAGGGACTGTAGATTTGAGTATATGTTTTAAATTTCAACTCGATACCTTCACGCGTTCCCGAGATAAAGGGTCTCGACACACGGACATACGGACAGACGGACAGCAAAGTGATCCTATAAGGGTTCCGTTTTTTCCTTTTGAGGTACGGAACCCTAAAAACAAGTACAGAGGCTAACTTATTTCTTTAAGGGATTTCTTCCAAATAACCTTTTCGAAAATAAAAAGGTATAAGTACCATAATGACAAACAGTCATGAATAAAACGAAAACCACCAATAATACATAAATAAACTGTCCCAAAAATGCTTGTTCTATTGTAATGCAATACCGAAACGAACGTTTTTAAAGTCGTCGGTGCGCGTCGTCCCTGCACGCACCTGCCGCGCCCCTCTGACATTTGCGCCTGCGCCGGCCTTCACGAGCGATCGGATTTTATCTCCTTTGTACTTCCATATTGTAAAGGTTGCGTTTTAAATGCGTTCAACGCCCGGTGACACGACTAGATGTTAAATTTGCTGGCGATCGCATGTTTGTGGCGGTGAATGTGATTAATAAGTTTTGTAGAAAATGTTAAGTTTGAACGATTTTTAAGGTTCGTGTGACGCTGTTGACATCCCGAAGGTTCCTGCTTTAATAACTGGTGTTTCAGATTCGTTTTTCGCTACTTATTACCTATTTATTATATTCATTACTAGCTTCTGTTTGCGACTTCGTCCGCCTAGATTTTTATTATCGTTATTCGCTCGGAAACTTAAATTTTCCGACATGAAAATAGCCTATGTGTTAATCCATGAAATTCCAAATTTTATTCAAATCCATTAAGCTGTAGTAGCGTGAAGTCACACACACACGCACACACACACACGCACACGCACACACACACTCACACGCACACGCACACACACACACACACACACACACACACACACACACACACACACACACACACACACACGCACACACGCACGCACACGCACGCACGCACGCACACACGGAACATAATCTTGACGGATAATATTACGACTTTATCTCGACGGTTATTCATTTAATTATAAAGTTACTTATTATCTTTTATCATTATCTTCTTGTTGTTTAAGAAAATTTCCCAATATAGGTTAATGCGAGAAAACGTTTGACACACTTTCCATTAGGTATTAGTAAACTTTTTTTTAATTATATAGGCACAGGTACTTAATAGCTCGTACACACCCGCCTTTTCCATCGTAAAATCGCCGGTGTAAAGTCTTCCTAATGAATTTCAAGCGATAGTCCACTCGATTATGAGATATCACGAAGACTTTTGTTTTAGATATCTCTTTTTAGAAAATCGAGAGTTGCATTGATGCCATCGATTGTCAAAACGATTTTAATAGCAACTAGCTTCTTAACATGATATTTAAAAAGGTATATGTTAGATACAATAAAAAAAATATGTTACTTGAAAATGGTTTCTGAACGAACATTGTATGTGGCTCTGTGGAAATAATAGTTTGGTTTTGACAGTTCGTTATGGCGGTAAGAGCGAATGTTTTAACTCTTAACGGGACAGAAAGTTGGTACTTTTCGGTTGCACAGTTGTTTTTACTGAATTAAACGTGATAAGTGAAACTAATTGAAGTTCTAGTGGTCTTCATTTTATATAAGTATAAAAACTAGTTTTGTACCTATCTAAATTGTCGTAACTAACCCTACTTTACCTTTTTTACACAGCTACATAGATAGGTACGAGTACCTGTTCAAGACAGCCACGAGAAAGAATAAGCGTTGAAACCATTTTTCGACTCATCAACAAATTAAAAATTGTTTCCGTACGGTACTATTGACGTATGGAACCCTAAAATTCTTCAAATTAAATTACGAAAGAAACCGGTGTGCTTCAATTGACACGTCAGTGCGTACTTAATTATAACATTTTCATGCGCGTCTCGCGACTTCAGTCGCAGGTTTCGTGCTTACCTTAACCTAGCTATATTCGACTAAAAGTAACAGTGAATTCCATTTAGCAATAAAGACTAAAAACAATCACGATCACGATCAAAATGCAATGAGCGGTCTTTAAACGCCGGCGCACTTTTCTTTTTCGACGGAAGGAAAGCGGCACGCAATGTACGTAATGGGTGAATTGCAGAAAAAATGTACCTTTTAGTTTATCTACTGTCCCGTGAAAACGCGGTGGATTTAAAATTATATTATGGGAAGAAACGACAATGTAATCATTTTTCTTTAAGAATAAGGATTCTTAAAATTCAGATAAATTTTTTTTTATTTTTATTTTTTTTGTATTTATATAATAAATAATAAAAATAAACCTGTGATACGCGAGTACTTCATATATTATGTTCATGTCCCGATTCCGAGTGTGTTTTTATCTGCGAAATTTGTTACGATTTATATTAATTCTTATAAAGCATAACTGTAAATTATTCAGTCCTTTTTAGTTAATCTTTAAGTTCCGTACAAATATATTCAATTTTATTGTGAATAGTTTTGAAATTTTAATATTAATGTACCTGTCCCAACTTACTGGACTTTCGTTACTCAGCTTTAGTTACGGAGCATTTAATCCCAATAAAATGTTTTATATCTTAGTAGAATTACTTTTTATCAATCTGGCAATACCTTGACATCCTATCAAACTGTTGAACACAGCGAAACCCTTTTTTTTGTCAACGAAGTGGCACGCGGATCGACAGCCTAGTGTTTGAAATCTAAAAATCTCAGGGTGATAAACGGCGATTTTCTCAGGTAAAAGTTTCATTATCGTACACCACTATTCATTACCTTAGTTTTACTCTACTTCTTAAGAATTCACAAAGTCCTAAAACAATTTATTACACTTTTGAAGGGAAATAAATATGTATTTTAGGTTAAAATTTCTCATATTATCGTTCTCGTTTCGTTATTTTTCGTTATGTAACGAAACTGAGAAAGAGTAAAGCCTAGTTCATACAATACAACTATAGGGAAAATGTTGGTGTGTAAGTTTGTTTTTGTTTGTTTGTTTGTTTGTTTTAAGAATACCGTACTTACGGCCCTTAATGCACAATGTGCTATTTCACATCACCTATTCGGAAAGGGGACTTTTCTTCCCTGCTGGGAGGGATCGAAGTGGCACTTTTCTGTTCAAGGACATTTTGTTGCCAAATTTGATATTTATGTTAAATTTGATAATTTCCTGTAGTAAACTTTGATAATTTCAGCACTTAAAAAGAGTGTAAATAATTAAATTAGTTTTCTCACTAAGATCTATTATTTTAGGTATATAGGTGATGTGTGAAAACAGTATGTGTCACACAGTAGCAAAATTATTTCCACCTTGGGCGTTAACACTTGAATCCCTCACTACGCTCAGGATTTAATGTACGCCCTCGCCGTAAATATGTCATTTTGCTCCCTTGTCACACAATCTACTATTATTTTGTTGTAGGTTTATCTTTGTATAAAAGATTGTTGCTGTTTTGCATATTGTATACCTATATGATAGATAACGCAGTGAAGACCTTTTTTAGAGAAGAAGACAAAAGATTATAGATTTTTAGAGAAACAAAACAGTTGGCTGTGTTTAATAAAGACTGTTACATTCTAACCTCCTTACTTATAAACGTGGAATTAGCTTAGAATAGTTTATGCCATGCTTTGTCACTTTCTGTCAGATGCAAATGTCATA
The DNA here is from genome assembly GCA_948252455.1 of Acleris cristana. NCBI lineage: Eukaryota > Metazoa > Arthropoda > Insecta > Lepidoptera > Tortricidae > Acleris > Acleris cristana. The sequence continues at coordinate 1,042,281 of OX411791.1, read as the reverse complement.
ATTACAGATAAGGACAAAGCATGGCATAAACTATTCCAAGCTTATTCCACGTTTATAAGTAAGGGGGTAAGACTGTTTATTCAAATTCTTGAAACGATTAAGATACATTTATAAAAACTATTAGAAATTACTTAACAATTCAGTAGATCATTTGTGTTATTGTATTCACTATGATTATGTAAACCAAAAATTATGAATAAATACTGCTGATTAAATTAAAACATTTCATTAAATAATTCTGTGAATGAAACCACAAGATATCACTAGTATTATTCCATGTGTCCGACGCTTTATGTTATCAGTTTCGTTACACCAATTATCAATTTCGTTAACTCTCAGTTTCGTTATGAAATTCAAAAGGTACATATTTTCTGCAATTCACCCTAATGTGACGAAATAAGCGATTTTGTTGCATTTGAATATTTTCGTTTTGTTACACGCTCGACTGTTAGTGTCAAAGATCAGATTATGTAACTTTGATGGTGTTGACGTGTACTGACTACAGACCTTTGAGGTCGTATTAAGCTGGGTATTCACGACCGCTCCAACAAGCCGAATGGATCAGCGCCGCGCTAAAATTTATCCGAGAATGTCAAAACTGTAGCGTTAAAAAGTTACTTGGCGCGGTCCGTTGGGTTTCCAAATGGACGGAAAGCCGACGCTCAATCCGAATGGAACTATCGTGAATATAGAAATTCAACGTTGCCTCCGCGCCAACCCAAATGGCGTCGTCGTCGTGAATGCTTTCTCTGGCTACCATTTTCTAATCACTCTGCGCGCCCGTCACCCCCATCCAGTTATACACTCCATCTGTCGCCGAGACAAACGGCGCGTCCGTGAATGGCCAGCTATACGTTAAAACCTATAGAGTTGCCAAGATGCATGGAGCAATGTATGGAGTGGGATTAGGTTAGGTTAGGTTATTTAATCGAATTTCACTTCAACAATTGCGTCATTTCATCGCTCGCTATTTTTCTGCTGAAATCTTGATTGTTTCAGAATATCTTAAACGTTAATTACGTAGGTTAGGTTAGGTTCGACTTGTAACTAGGTACCGAAAAAAGCCGGCCACGTGCGAGTCGGACTCGTGCACGAAGGGTTCTATACAACATTGGCAAAAAACGGCAAAAAAAAAACACGTTTTTGTATGGGAGCCCCCTTAAATATTTATTTTATTCTGTTTTTAGTATTTGTTGTCATAGCGGCAATAGAAATACATCTTCTGTGAAAATTTCAACTGTCTAGCTATCAAGGCTCGTGAGATACAGCCTGGTGACAGACAGACAGACGGACAGCGGAGTCTTAGTTAGGGTCTCGTTTTTACCCTTTGGGTACGGAACCCTAAAAAGTGCTGCTGCTGAGGTGAAACGTTGTATGTGTCACACGAGACCAAAATGTTTTGCATCTCGGTCTTTGAATCCCTCGCCGCGCTCATGATTCTAACCTAGAATTCTACGCTCGTGATTCAGTTATAGAATCCTTCGATTACTCTTTACTCTAGGTATTTAAAAACTGTCATTGACATATCCCCTAAACAAAAACAATAGAGGTCACCACATCTGTCACTTTATCAGTGACATTGACAGAATCGAACCGAACCATCGGGACGGCTCTCTAAACCGATACCAGAAACCAATCAGGAAGTGGCCGACTGTCGCACTTGACCTTAATACCGAAACCGGTCGGTAACAATGGGCGAGCTTAATTTAAATTTTTAGGTGTGCTATTTGTTATATAACGCGATTTTGAACTCTATTGTCGCTAAAAATTGGTTATCCTTATTGAATAATCAATTGTTGATTTGAGGGTTCCGTACCTCAAATATAGGATATTATAGGATCACTTTGTTGTCCGTCTGTCTGTGTGTCAAGACCCTTTATCTCGGGAACGCGTGGAGGTATCGAGTTGAAATTTAAACCATATACTCAAATCTACAGTCCCTTAAAGCTGTGAAAAAATCAAACTTCTACATTTACGTAAAAAAAAGATACGGCCGTTTATGTCGCAAAAAACGTGAATTTCGACACTCGAGGGAATCAAAATGTATAGAGTATCTCCCATTGATCTAGAACTATGAAATTTGGCAAGTAACACCGTCTTTTACTACAAATATAGGAAAAAATCTGAAGTCTACATTTTTAGTTAAATCACAAAAAAAACAGGGTCTTTATGCAAGGAACGGCGGCGGCGGTGCAAATTTTGAATTGAGTTGACCGTGTCATGTGCGGAACTCTCGGTGGGTGAGTCCGACTCTTAAGTAAGTAAGGATTTTGTTCAAGGTCCGTCTGGTTCGTTATCGCCATCTGCTCCCGTAACCTGCCAAGCAGCAGTGTTCGCATTGTTGTGTTCCATCGAGACTATGACTCAGTCGGTGCATAGAAACGTACCAAATTTCCATGAGACAAAGATGCCACTACTTTCAGGTGGCCTGTCTCCTCGTTTGATTTCTCCATGTTATAAAGAGTGAGTGAGAGTTTTTTTGTTTCGATTTCACAGTTCAACGCCTAAACCGATTGACGTAACGTTTAATAGAGAGAGTTTATAGCCCGGAGACGGACGTAGGACATTATCATCGAAAATAAGACTTTTTCCGAGGGAATAGCGATAGCGATCAATGACTTCAATGCAGGCGGAAATGCTATTAATGCTCGTATCGTGTTTCTTTGTATCTTTTGTATTTGTATTAGTTTGGCTACTGTCGGTGTCTCTAGTTGAATAAATAAAAATAAATAAAATATTATTATATGGCGTGAGGTGCATTGTCAAATTCTTCGTGATATTTGAATTCGTGTAATGACACTAAGGAAAATTCGTATATTTTCCAAATTAAGTATCATCACTGCAAGTGCATAGTATAAAACAAGGTTGCTTCGCGCTGTCTGTCTGTCCCTATGTATGCTTAGATCTTTAAAGCTACGCAACGGATTTTGATGCGGTTTTTTTTAATAGATAGAGTGATTCAAGAGGATTTTTTTATGCACAATAAATGATGGTTTTTTGTACGGGTGTTACAGAAAACTCAAATAAACCGAAGCGAAGCAAGGGCGGGTCGCTAGTTATTCATTTAAAGCAGAAATAATCAAGAAACTGTTGTCTAAGCAATATTGTGATTGTTACGATAGCTTTTTTATCGCTGTTTACTGTTAGATAACGATATAACCTTTACCATGGAAATGATAAACAATTATAAGAAACATTAGTCAGCTGGGTAATAAATCAATAAATTAATTACAAAAATGCGAACGTCATCCAAGTTTGTTAGGTTATAAAATCGATAAGTTTTTAACGCAATTTTATTATAAGCAGGCCAAAAAAAGATTAAGTAGATAACAGACTAATTAAACGCAGTTTTTTTCCCTTTACAAATCTCAATCACATCGCAATTTTATAATTATAGTAGGTATGTATGAGTATGTATGTACAGTACCCCAACGAAAATGTTAAGCACTTTAGTGCGTTGTCATAGTAAACTTCAAACAGAACATCAAATGACACACGTGACAATGACAATGACATTCACAATGACAAGGTTCTAAGTATGCTCAACATTTTTATTGGGCGACTGTACGTAAACTCTTTATTGCACTTAAAACCAATTACAAATACGGACACGAAATAAAAATTAACGTGTACAATGGCTGACTTTTCCCTTTAAGGGATATCTTTCATGAATGAGGAAACTGTACGAGGATAGGCAAGATTACAAGACGTGCACAAAAAGTAATAAACCAACTTAACTTTTAAGTATATAGTTAAGCTAGTCTTTGAGCCATATAGACCTAACTCTACATTATATTCGTTTTGAATTAGGTCCCTTTAATTCTAAAGCAGGGACATGTTTTTTTAGTAACTACGTTTAACTATTATACTTTTTTATGTTACCAGAAGCCGCTCCTTATCCAAGCTAGTACCACACTCATATCTGACAAGATATAATGTACCTACAGATTGTACAATATTATATAGGTATCTTCAAGATTATCTCTTTCGTGACGCATAGTTGAGTCAGGTTCTGGCGCTTTCTGTATTTGAGGCGACATACTTATGATAAATACGGTACTTATGCAAAAACGCAAAACCTTTATTTTAAACTTGAAAGACTTGAATTTTGTAATTATTATTTTATACTTAAATTTAATTTGTGTACTCCACTAACTAACATAGAATAGGCATGTTACTAACAGTATGGATGTGTATATCTGAAATAAAGGGATTTTAATTTTAATTTAATTTAAACTAACGGCACGCCATCGCTTTGAACTATTTTTTTAAATCCGTTCAAAAGTTTTTGGGATTAACTTCCCCTTCAATTTGCAAACAAAAACTATTTTTTACTACTTTATAATACCTACTAATAGAGATAGTACTTCTTGAAGTGTTATAAAAGGGAAAATTTCCCAAATTCAAGCAATAAATATATATTTAATATTCCATGGTTATAAAAATAAAGCAAGTTATCAGAACTCTTAATCAAAATATGTTTTTTTACTAGCCTATATGATTGCCCCACTGCTGGGCAAAGACCTCTCCCCTTGAGCTTAGATGAGCCCCTATTTGGAGCCATAATGACATAAAATACATACATACATACATTAAATCACGCCTGTTTCCTAGAGGGGTAGGCAGAGACTTCTTTCCACCTGCTACGATCTTGACAAATCTCATTTATCTTGACATAAAATAATTCATGTTATATAAGACAACTAGGGGACGCCCGCGACTTCGTACGCGTAGAATTAGTTTCCCGCTACTCCCCCCATTTCTTCCAGTTGGGGGTCGATTTTCGGAAAATTTTTTAGTGCTCACTTAAATCATCAAAGGAACCCCTGTACCAAATTTCAAGTTTCTAGGTACAGTAGTTTCGGCTGTGCGTTGATATATAAGTCAGTCAGTTTTGCCTTTTATATACATAGATAACTGAAAAATATATAAATGAAAATTAAAACTAAGTCAAAATCCCATAATTAATTCAAGTCTTATTGTGTCATTGTATAATGTTGCGGCGTTGAACCTTAAAAACAAAAAACAAACAAGTTTTCCCACTTAAAATATTAGTAAAAATAGCACTGATATTTTTTTAATTATTCCCAAAAAAAATACACCATTTAAACCCATACCGTGTTTCCTCCTAAAAAAATAACTAGCCTTACTGGTCTATGACTGTTCTGTGTCATGTGCAACTTGTTGACTAAGCCGGTTAAGATAAACCAAAGAGTTTATGTAAACGTGCGGAGGTGAACGACTCTTTTGGTCCGCGGACTGGTTTAGGTATGAATCATATTTAAACAAGGCGAGATATCCTTGGATCTGAGTTTGTTGGTCCATATTCTCGACTTGAATTTTGTATTTTGGACAAACTTAACTTCGATTAAATTTAATTACACGGTGTCCCAGAAATTTATGTTCTAACTGTAGAGCTTTTTTGGCATAATCATCATTTGGCATACAGTCTTGTTTTCTGAAACCGTGTCTTTCAGGATTGTTATAAAATAAACCTAACCTAACTTAATAGGTTCCAAGCAACGATATTTTAAATAATCCTGAAAAGTATACGGTTACAGAAAAAAACGACTGTATGCCAAATGATTATTATGAAGGGAACGCGTTCTAACTAGCTTCTGCCCGCGACTTCGTCTAAGTACGTAGATTTTGACTAATGTTATTCCCTTGAGAACTTTTTAATTTTCCCGGGTTATAGAGTATACACTATATGTTAATCCGAGGTATAAGTTATTTCAATTCCTATTTTCATTCAAATATGTTTGGCCGTTGCAGCGTGAAGGAGTAACAAACTAACACACAATGTTTTGCATTTATAATATTTGTTGGATATTAAGGCATAATAGCCCTCTTTTTACTGGCTTCGAATATAGTTTTAACTTTTTAATATGTTCATTAAGTTCAGGAGTTATTTAAAATTTAAATGATATTCGTAAAGAGCACTTCCTTGCGGTATACCTTTAGCTAAAAATAATTTATGATTACGAAACTTACTGTCTCATCCTCAATAACATAAAAAGAGTTGGATTACACCATTATTCTAAACACTTGTGAAATAAATCCATACTTTCAAAGCCACTGAAGCATTACTCGGTTTACATAATACTACTTTGAATCTCAGTAAGAAGATTTACTTTATACCAAGGTTGCATTGTCATCTTAGAGGTTAGCGCAAGTGTTTTGTCACGCAGGTGACCTGACGGTAATTGGGATCTATGACCCATAGGCATCTGTATTCTCAAGACTGCAGGCCTAAGACCGCAACTGCGTTGGCAACCCTGAGGACCAGAGGGCTTATTGACTAACGCACTAGCAATCACGATCGTTTTCATTTTGAAAATCGAAGGCTTGTCTGCATACAAAATGGAAACAGTTGCTCCACTTTGAAGCCGGTTGCGATTGCTAGTGCGTTAGACAATAAGACCTCAGGGCTAAGATCAAATGAGTATGCTAGTAATTTCAACGGTTGTCTTATTCCCACATCGGAAGTATCGCAACACAGGTTAGCTTAGACTTGTGACTACCTAAAAAAAACTAATGCGACGAAAAATACATTTTAATACGTTCGTTGAAACCCAGATCAAGCACTACTTCATAGCCCGGAGATGGGCTTCCGGTAGTTAATCATTTTTATAAACCGAACAGTTTCAGAAGGAATAGTACCAACTTCTGCGTCGGATTCACTAGTAAAAGCTAGTATTTCGATATTACTCACATTATAAATGTACAGCAGGCGTATGACGGCCTAAAGCCTTAATTCGTCCCAGTTCGGTGACCCGCGGCATTGCAGAAGCCTCTCAAAAGCGAGCATATCGCCGCACGCGCAAGTAGGCCGACGCAGGGCTGCCACTTGCAAACAGCTGTTTTGAAAAACTTATTCGTTAGTTATGTTGTACATGGCCAGCAATGCAGAGGGTCGCGACTTCGTGAGAAAACTTTATGTTATTAGCACGGATATAAATAGTACTATGGTTTTTATTCAAGTGGCCAGATATTTAAAAAAATAAAACTGTGTTTAAAACCATTTCAATTTTAAATTGTAACATTTCTAGTTGTAATGTAATTTCTTATAATAAATTAATAAAATTTTGTCATATAATTTTCTTTTACATTAAGTACTTATAGGCTTTCGTGAGTTACTGCTAAAAATTATAGGAAATGATTGGAAATGCACTGGGTCGTGCGGAAAATGCTTATATGCTTTCCTGGCTGTGAATTTTGATAAAAGGCTAGTTCTGCTATCAGATATTATTATCTTTACATTTTGGTACTCTCGACCCCTCAATTGTCTTAAATTTTAACGAGAAATGTAATTATGACTTAAACCTTTATGATTGTCAATATTAATTTCTCATTTATTTAGCCAGTCGTTACAAAACAAGTTATAATGTTGTTGGTCGTTAATTTCGTATTATTTGGCAGTAGGTAATACCGAAAACCCACGCACTTTAATTTCAATAATTTCATCTAGGTAAGTCTTAATAATTCACTTTCTTTGGGCATTATTGCAGTTGCATAATGAGTAGTTTGTTGCCAGGCAATTTTTTTTTGGTATATAAAAGACATTACAACACACAGGCCACGATGATACGTGGGCTCTGAATGCCGTTAATATTCACAACCCAAGACTACAATCTTGAGGGCTTCGCTAAGATACCTATCTCAAGATACGTGTTTTTTTATGACTTATAGCGTCAATATGGTTTCGTTTCTACCATAACTTCACGCTATGTTCTAATAGAAAGGGTTACAGTGCTTTAATAGCTGTAAAGATACACTTTAACTTAGACAGTTGACAACCCTAGACCGCTAGCCTAGTTTCCGTTGTTTGGTTAGCGCCTGCGCGGTGACGTGGCCGCAGGATATTTGGAGCACTCGCAAACACTTAGAAAAGTAGAGCGTTTTGACTCTGTGGTAAAAGAGGGGAGGGTCTTTTACGATGAAAAAGGGAGTGTTATCCGTTTCACACCTGTCTAACGATGGATTTAAAACAAAGATAAAGTGAACGCGATAATTTACTGACAAAACTTAAAAATAACAGGGGAAATTCCCTCACAAATAGATGTAATCCCATAGTTATTACTGTAAGGTCTGAGACGCAACTATGGGTAAGAGTGAGTGACAAATATCTGCATCTCAGTCTTGCATATAACTTTGTTTCAAAACTTACAGTAATAACTTACAAGTGTAAATCCGGCCTTAACTAAGCTCTGGATTACTACTATGGGTAGGTACTAGACAATGACAAACATACGTAAATAGAGAAATACATAATCATTATACTTTATTATATTATAATAAACATCCATCCATTCCATTTTATTATAAATATCCAAGACTCGGAACAAATACTCGCGCTCGACAAAAAATATTGGCTCATAGCGGGAATCGAACCCGGGACGTCCTCAGAACCCCTAATAACATTAGTTCTAGCGCGTCGTTTGTCCGTTTTTTTTTTTGTCATAAACTAAGTAGTTTTCATTTGAGTCACATAACTTTTCAAGTAATCAGTTTTTAATGTAGATTAGTTGTATTATAAGAACACTAAAAAAACAATATTCAGGCGGAAATGGCTTTAGAATTAACGAAAATTCGGACAAACGATGCATTAGGACCAATGGTCAATCAATGTAGAAATTTTCACAGAAGATGTATTTCTGTTGCCGCTATAACAACAAATACTAAAAACAGAACAAAATAAATATTTAAGGGGGGCTCCCATACAACAAACGTGATTTTATTGCCGTTTTTCGGTAATGTTGTATAGGTAGATAATGGTACAGAACCCTTCGTGCGCGAGTCCGACTCGCACTTGACCGGTTTTTTTCTTTAGATTTTGGTGCCTTACCTGCGTTGTCCGTTTGAGTTGCAGAATAAACAAAAGCTAGCAATACATAGTTAAATACCATAGGTCGGCGAACATTTCTCGCAAGTCATTGCAACACTAGACCAACTCGACTGTGCGACTAATTAGCTCAATTTGCGCCCGCGCGCCTCCAAACGCGCCCAAAAAGGCAGCACAATTAGGTTCGTTCGTGAATGGCGCTCTTAGCACTTACAGTTTGAATGAACGCCCGTGTGTGGAAAGCTTTATGTACTAGTCTTTTATGTAATGACATACAGTTAGTTCTTGAATTGGCTTCCAGATTCGGTAACGGATTATACATTTTCGATTGTCTTAAGTATAGCAGTTGAAGCTATGTAGAAGGACGGTAACGGGGGAGAAGGAGGTTAGGGGGGAAGTTTACAAACGAACAAAATCACGTGACTCATTTTGTTGGCCAATCAATACAGACCGCAGATACTGTAGATGTTCTTCATTGGTCTGTTTAATATATTTTGTATCTGTGACCTGTTTCATTTATCGCCAAACCCTATATTCAAACCGCGGATAGATAGGCTTACATCGGATTAAAATTTGACACATTTTGTAAGGGCTAATGTCAAATTTTAACCCGGAGTAAGCCTTATCTGTCCGCGGTTTGAATAAAGGGTTCGGCCGTTAGCCAGCAAAATAAATAAATATCAAAGGACAATGTCACACAAATTGACCTAGTCCCAAACTAAGCTCTAGGCTCGTACTAGGGTACTAGACATCGTATCTTTACATAGTATAAAACAAAGTCGCTTCCCGTCGTCTGTACGTATGTATGTATGCTTATATCTTTCAAACTACGCAACGGATTTCATCTATTGCCAGTATGATTAAAGAGGATGGCTTTTATGTAAGTTTGTGGATTATGTACTGGTCAAACACATTTATATAAATAAATAAATACTTACATATAGAAAAGGCCTCAAGACGCAGATACAAAATACATCAACAACAAGCCGTCATCACACAAATATATTTGCCCTGACCGGGAATCAAACATAGGACCATTAGCTTCGTAGGCAGGGTCACTACTAACTAGGGGCTAACCACACCGTCAAAATTGTTGGATAGGAAATTAGCAACATTTGACATTGTTTTTTATACGGCCTAAGGCATTAAAATTTTAGGAGAATGACATTCTAGTTATTTATAACGATTTCGCGTGCGTATATAATTTAAGCATTTTAATTAATAAAGTTGTCAAGTTAATATTTCTATCTTTCAAACAATTAAACACTTAATTATCAAAGTAATAAACATTGAAGGAAAACCTGTTTCAGATTTAACGTTAATTACAATAGTCACGATATTAACTAATAAAGTGGTCAAGCGTGTTCTGAAATTATAGGAGGGTTCAGTAGCTTTTTTGTGCCTCTATGAGTACAACCGGAATCTCACCAACAATGTTGCTCCAATGAAAAAAAAAATAACCCAATTCTAGACTTTGGGCTCATACTATGGGTAGGTACTAGACATCGTAGGTATCTTTACATTGTATGAAACAAAGTCGCTTCTCGCTGTCTGTCAATCTGTATATACACGTAGATCCTTTTAACTTCGCAATCGATTTTAAGGCGATTCTCATCAATAAAGGTTTTTATATAAACAAGATTCTGGATTATGTGACATGTGACAGAAAACTCATATAAAGCGAAGCGAGGGCGGGTCGCTATTGTAATACGGCTAATTTACATATTACGTGAAACTGCTAATTCCTTGACTATACATGGGTTAAGGTCTACTTTTCATCCATTGGTTTGTGTGCTCGTCGGCCTTCTACATGATAAAAATGCACAGTCAAAGGTCACGAAAGCACCATTCACCTACGTAACCCTAAAGCTGATATTATATTAGAAATAGCCTAAAAACACGCTATCCTACCATTGTGGTCACTGACTTTGAGACACGCTGCTGTGTCAATCGTCAATAAAATTAATTAAATGTTTTACTACATTAACTAGGTTCTATCTTAACTAAGTTCAAACCAATTCTTACAACTACTTGGACATTGTTTTTGGTAAGTATTAATAAGCAGTTTTTCACGCGACCTCATGAATAGTTCAATGGTAAATAAGTTATAGCCTTCCGCCAAGCTGCAGTGTTCGCATTGATGTGTTCCGGTGTGGGAATAAGAAAAATAAGTGAAATTACAGGCTTAAAGGCATTTGATCCTAGTGTTAAGAGTCGGCAACGCATTTGCGGTCTCAGGATTGCAGTCTTAAAATGGAAGTCTTGAGAAATTACACTCTTAAAACTTGTGACACTGTTTGTGATAGAGGTTAGAAATAGTTTTTGATCATTTTATCCTTTAACCTACCGCCAAGCAGCAGTGTTCGCATTGTTTACTGAATACATTATCTCATTTCATTTCAACAATTTCTTCATTAATAATCTTCACCTTGGTGTTGCGTGTTGCTCCTCCAAGCTTGGGTATTGTCCAACGAGGTCGTTGGAAGATTTAATCCATATTACAGACGTGTAAAAGAGAACCCTTGCCTTGGTTTTCTAAGGCACCCTCGGACCTCTGCACAAGATCCTACTACCAGTACCACCACTAGAGTTTCTTAAGCCCTTCTCTGCTATATTATGATGGTCTTTGCCCGAAGCGCTGGTAGATTCCCTCCATATTACCGACGTGTAAAAGATGTGGGCAATTTTCATTTCAATTCATTTCACTAATATCAATAGAGGTAATATCATTTTCTTCATTAACGATCTTCACCTTGGTCTTGCGTGTTGCTAGTTAGCTAGACCTAGAAGACTTGAAATATAAAGGAAATAATATCACTAATACTGACCAACCTGTCTAAAGCTATCACATGTTAAGTAATCTTTTTACCGGCCATAGTAGGTACTTCCATTCCAGACAATAATTTTAGGTTTTACATAGGTAATACTTCTGCAAAGTTCCTCTGTTCTGCTCTGAAACCTAAGCATCGTCTGGATATTACGTATAATCATCTTTAAAACTCCGAGCTTAGGTATTGTCCAGCGAGGTCATTGGTAGATTTAATCCATAATACTTGCCTTGGTTTTCTAAGGCACCCTCAGACCTCTGCACAAGATCCTACCACCAGTACCACCACTAGAGTTTCTTAAGCCCTTCTCTGCTATGATGGTCTTTGCCCGAAGCGTTGGTAGATTCCCTGCATATTACCGACGTGTAAAATATGTGGGCCATTTTCAATTCAATTCATTTCACCAATATCAATTGAAGTAATATCATTTTCTTTATTAACATTCTTCACCTTGGTGTTGCGTGTTGTTCTCCAAGCTTGGGTATTGTCCAACGAGGTCGTTTTGAAAGGTTATCGAAGACAATAGCGCATTATTATTACTTTATCTTTAACATTTATGACAGTTCGCTGAATACTGCAGTCGTCCAGAGAACGAGGTTCCTAGAATCGTGTATGGCTTTGAATCGTAAACTATTGATGGCTTGTTAACCTATTGGTATTGTGTCAATAATCAGTCAAATCTTTTAAAGAGTCTTGTCGGTGAATTCCTCACGCTATTTTGGAATGTTAGTTTCTGTTTTAAGCAAAGTTTTACTGGGAATTAATTGATCTAATCAAAGCTATTCAATGGTTTTACTTCAGTCACAAAATTACGTTTGAAATACAGCGCTTGAAGCAATGTTTTATGAGACGATTGGCTTGGCATTTACTCTTGTCATAGCGAAATTTCACAGTTTCTACCAATGCTGACCTATCGTATGTGCGCTAGGAAAATGAAGTAGGAAATTACGCTCGCATCGTTTAGCTGCCTTGCTCAACTCTGGTGGAAACACAACCTTATGCCCAGTACAAACGTTTAATATTTTTTGTCTCCTTAAGTCAGCTGTTGTCGCCTTCTACCTTCACGAGTTAAAAGTGACAGAGGGTACCCGAAGAATGGGACATTAGTTGACGCGATAATTTGCTATAGATATCGACCTATTCGAAAGGTAAGAAGATCGCTTACCACTTAAACCACTGTTGAATTAAGTGTTACTTAAAAAATGAATAATAATACGTTCGGAAATCAACTGAAGCAACTACTGATTAATAAATGTTATTACTCGCTCAATGAACACCTTGATAACGAGTTACAGAATTTTCAAATTTAGGTGCAGTGAGTCCTCCTCTCCCTAACATTGCAGTGCCCATCAGGGTTCATAATTAACTGTTGTAATAGTATAGCTATTAAATAACTAAGATCTTTGTAACATTATGATATTGCAATAAATTACTGATTACTGATTACTTAGTACACAATTAAAAAATATCTTAAAACCCCATTAAAATACCTTTAATAATCGTGCAAAGTGCAATGTCGTCACCGCAGGTCATCGCGTTGACCCATCTCAAACCAAACACCAATTATAGCATCAGATAGGTGTTTGGAGATGGCCAGTGTCAACAGTCAAGCCAATAATTAAACATGGCCTTGCCTGTCAAATTCTAAAGTCAACTGTCAAGTGTGTAAAAAAAAAAGGCTTTGCCGAATCGGACAAGTTGCCGTAGTTATTTGCGACAGAGCCTAAGGCACTCTTTGATTGATAAATGATATGGTTAATCAGTTTTCGTCATCAATGTCGCCTGAGGCAAGTCAAGTCAGTGTTTTACGCATCTTAAGTTCAAGAGCTTGGATTAACTCTAAGTTACGACGTGAAAGATATGTAATTAAAATCAAGGTTAGCCGGTATTTGAATTAAGCTGGCGCTTATCCAGCCTTCAGATTAGGGGGTGGTCACTGCCGAACGCAGAAGTTCGGTCAAGTGCGAGTCGAACACGCAACATGACTATTTACTTTCTGACCCGTATCCTACGAGCACCGAAGGGGGTGGTCATGACGTACTTGACCACCCCCGTGGATCCGCCACTGGAATTTGGTTTGGATAGTGAAGTAGGTACCCGAATTATAATCTGACAAGTTTCATTCAGTGAACGGGACAAATTTATGACTCCTATATATTTATTTTCGTTAATTTTAATTTGGTAAGTTTTAACCGGTCAAAATGTGGCTTAAAATAAAAATACTGGCCAAATGCGAATGAGATTTCGCATTTGATTTGATTCAAAAGTAAAGTTTTGATGTATATTCATTTCTGATTTATGTAGTTGATACAGATAACTCGTATAAACCGAAGCGAAGCGAGGGCGGGTCGCTAGTAAGAGTGTATTTGTATCGTATCGTATTGTATTGTAGTTATAACCAAGCATTTAATTCCAAAACTCATAAACAACAAACAATTACAATCGACCTTCCTAAACAATGCACAATGTCACTTCCCAACGATCACAGATTAAATAATGTAATTGTACTCGTTCAAGCCTCATATCTGGAATTCCTGATCTATGTAGAATGCTTGATTGTTCGGTATACGCTATCTAAGTTAATTCTGTGAGATATATAGCTTTATTAAGGTTATGGCAGTGGAAAATTGTAGGTTAATAAATATTATTGCGGTTGTAGGAGATTACTTCGGTTATTTCAATTAATATTTTGCTTTACACAAGTGATTTGAGTTTCTAAAGTTTTTTTTATACATCTTTAATATATCTTATTCATAAACGCACCATAAACTTATTTTAGTTAAAGTACATTTTTTCTCCTGTAAAATTCAAATGTCACGATGAAAGATAAGGATAAACCATATTTGAAGCATACTTTAGTAATTGTGAGTCGCGGATATTATTCATAATACGTTAAGTTGACTTTAGTTCTTGATATTCTAAGTTCTGTAAGTACCTACCCGTTTTATTAATTTAAGCTTTCTTTACTCTAAGAAGGTCCTCTTTAATATCTTTAACTATAGGTATGAGATTTTACAGCTTGCTTGGTTCTAGAAAGGTCTTATGCAAGTTACTTGTACTAAGTTTTACGAATATGAATCTTTATCGCACTTAAAAATGTATCTTTAGCTAAGTGTTAAAATTAGCATTTAGTTAAGATATCGCTATAGAAACATTAGCGTCTTTATAACATAAGCATGATTGTAATTTTAAATTTTAAACGTAAAATAGGAAAAGAAAGGAAAATAAAAAAATAAAATACATTAATACGTGACAAACAGACAAACAAAACGAAACAAAATACTGACATTCTTACATACATTACATACAAAAACATAACCCTCTTTTTAACGCATTCGGGTAATAACTAACATCATCTATATTCAAATCGGCTGTACAGCATTATCAAGCAAATAACTTCAGCAAACTATTACAATTCTCAACAAAAAAGCTATTTAATTTTCCCACATCCAAAACAGAAGTACTGGTTAGCTCTAATCACGCTAAGTTTTTTATTTAGCCGTTAAACACGTACAGACAGATGGACGGAAGCGTTTATTCATCCAATTGACAGTCGGCTCTTCAAAAGAGAAGGCCAACGACTTGGAATTTGATTAAGGACCCAATTAATGCAGTCAGATTAATAATTAAAGCGGTCCCTAAGACGGTAAAAAGAGAGATATATGCATGTGACCTCAGTTATTTTGAATTACTTACCTACTTACAAATAGAGTAACTTATCCTGTAACGAAGACAGGGCATTTTCTAATAACATAATGCAAATACTACGGCCTATTTTCAAATTTATTTGCAACTAGCGACCCGCCCTCGCTTCGCTTTGGTTTATTTGAGTTTTCTGTAACACCCGTACAATAAACCAGCATTTATTATACATAAAAACCTTCCTCTTGAATCACTCTATCTATTAAAAAGAACCGCATCAAAATCCGTTGCGTAGTTTTTAAGATATAAGCATACATAGGGACAGACAGACAGACAGCGGGAAGCGACTTTGTTTTATACTATGTATTGATAATAAAGGTATAATACACACAAGGCATATAGCCTGAGGCAAACAGACTTGGTTTCCAAGTTTTTTTACCTACAATCTACTGTTTTTTTTTAAATTTAATTTAAGAACCCGGCCATGTGCGAGTCGGACTCGCGCGCGAAGTGTTCCCTACCATTATATACAACATGAGACACTCACTATACCAGTTGCCCTTATTAACATGGAGCAAAAACCGGCCAAAAAAATCACGTTTAATATTTGGGCGAACCACTTAAATATTTATTTTATTCTGTTTTTGGTATTTGTTGATATAGCGGCAACATATTAAACATCTGTCAAAATTTTAACTGTCTAGCTATCACGGTTCCTGGTACAGCCTGGTGACAAACAGACAGACCGACAGTGGAGTCAGTAATAGGGTCCCGATTTTACCGTTTGGGTAGGCCTAAAAATTGTGTTGGTTTTACCACTTTTACCACACACGGACCGCATTCCTCCACTGAACCTGGCTCCGCCTGATATCCTGCTCTTCAGAAGAAAGTGCCCCCAGATCATGCATGCCCTAGGTCACATTTCACTTTTAGCGTACCCAACCTGTTCCGTATTGTTGCGACTGGTTTCAGTACTCGATCCAAATAGGATCAGTGCCGAGGACGCCTTATTGCGTCTTGTTTGTATGGATATCAGGGAGGACGGGTCCGAATGTGTCAAACAAATATGATTTAAGTCAATAATTTTCCTATGTATATTGTGACGTCATGGCCGTTTTTAATTCTTGAGATTGAGTGCAACAAATCATAATTAATGAAGGAATTAATGAACAGTTTCAGATGCCGTATTAACTTTCACTCACTACCAACTCTACTAAATAATCTAATAAAAATAATGTAGAGATATTTTTAATTCTTGGAAATTTTTGACATAGATAGGTCTAATTCACTAACCCCCTTACTAATAAACGTTGAGTAACGGTGGTATAGCTATACAATGTTTTGTCCTTATCTGTCATTGTGACATTTAGATTTGACAGATAAGGATAAAACTTTGTAAAGCTAAGTATACCACCGTTACTCAACGTTTATTAGTAAGGGGGTAATAGTTTACATCAATGGGACTACCTAAGTATCCTTGACCTCATACACTATTTATGAATGGCAGAGAAAACAATAAACCACCTGCTACTGTTTGAACAGCTGCTTAACAAGTCCAGTTTGAACAAGCCTATTAAGAAATTGAACAGCAATAAAGAAAAACATTGCGTTCAATAAGTCTATAAAAATAAAAATACATTTTACGCAGCATAAATTATTTTGTCGCAATCTAAAAATCTTAATTACCTTAAGATACATACATACATACATACATAAACTCACGCCTACGTTCCCAGAGTGGGTTAGGCAGAGCTACAGAATTACCAACAACTCTAAAAACTTGTTGATAATTCTGTAACCACATTTTGCACAATAAGGCTAAGATGTTTGCCAGCGTATTAGTGACAGGTTGGCAAGCCCATCGCCTAACAATACTACAAGCCTTTATTCCCTTAGTTGCCTCTTACAACATCCACGGGAAGACATGGGGTAGCACTATTCTAACCCGGCAACCACACGCCTTATGATATATGTTCAAAAACAATGAACTGAGTACATACATGGGAATAAAGGACCATACATACAAACCTACATACATACAGGTCAAAAAACATTCTCCTTAGGCAGTCCAGTAGAAACAGGTTCGAATCTAACTGTTTCTATTTCTATCTTACATCACAAAACCGCTCTCAAAACAAGTCCATTAAATTTACACATTTTGTCACGACGTGGTCTATATGGTCTTGACGTAAAATTATAGCCCAACTAGATATTGTTCACATTTCTCACGTATAATGGCTTCCCATGGATACAATGCACAATACGTGGCACACTCGGGTGACCTTGCGGGGAGAAAGTTGCCATGTTTGTTGGTAATGTTGTGTTTTTTTACTGTTGGGACATTATCGCATGATGGTCTAACAAAGTGGTAATTTGTGGAGACTGTGTTAAGTATGTTATTGTGGGCTGGTAACACCAAGTTTTATTTTTGCGGAGGTTTGAGCTGAACAAATGAAAACAGTAATTATCCCGTAATTAGCGGTGTACAGGCAATAAACTATTATCCAACATAGCACCCATAAATGTCTGACACGCTTTTACACGTAGGTATGCCTTTAGGAATGTCCGCTCATTCCTATAATACCAGAATTTTAAAATACCAGGTTAACAATATACTGGAATCTCATAACGTAACATACAATATTTTTTTAGTATTTTTAACCCAATATTTTGAATCTGGTGTTTTGGAATTCTGTTAGAATAATCTGGAATTTTAAAATTCTAGTGTTACAGCGAAAAGTGTTTATGGGTCTGAGATACCCTTACCATCAATCGGTCTGAGTGCTCATGTGAAGTCATGTGCTTTCTTCTTGCTGTAAGAAGACTAACACTTTTGTCAGATATATATCGTTACTACTTAGAAAAAACTCGTATCTGATATTTCGAGATGTACGAGTTTGAATTTAATTCTCTTCAATTTTAAGTTTAAATCGTACGTCACGTAATGTGAGATACGAGGTTTTTTCAAAGCATTGACGATATGTTGAATAATATATTCTTGCTACTGACTATCCATTACAGCAACCATTTTTTTTTTATTCTATTAGATTTCGATGCCATTATTATGCAATTTCAAAATCAAAAGATATTTGAAGTCATGCCTTTTTTTGTCAAAAAAAGGGATATCTAAAATTTTCTATAATTTGTTTAAATTGACCATGGCCAAATATTGCTGAAAAAACTGTATGCTAAATTACAATTTCTGAAATAGATCTTCCATCAAATTGAACTCCAAAAGTGCCATATTCGCTTAAATGCCCAAAATTCTTATTAAAAAGTTCGTGTAAAGCAACACTCCTAATAATAAGAACTGCCTTGAACCGTTTGCGTCACGTCTGTCCGTCGCAAAACCATACAACTGCACTAATTGGATGTTACGTGTCTGTCCGTCTCAACGGTTGTCTGTAGTTACTTAATTTATCAGACTTCTTGATTTTGTAACATTAGCTTTTGCCCACGACTCCGTCTCTAAGTGGTAGTTTTTTACAATTTTTTGAGGTATAGGATTTCTTTGTGGTGATAGGACCTTGTGCAGGGTCCGTCCCGATCGCTACCACCATCTTATCCATTAATCTACCGCCAAACAGCAGTGTTCGCATTGTCGTGTTCCGGTTTGGGGATAAGACAGCCGGTGTGATGACTAGCATAGAGGCATTCCATCTTAGTCCTCAGGGTTGGCAACGCATTTGCAGTCTTAGGATTGCAGTCTTGTGAATGCGAATGTCTATAGGTCACGGTTTCCACTTACCATCAGGTGGCCTGTGAAAAAAAAAACCATACATCAGGAGTCGGCGCATCATGTATTCTTCCAAACATAACTATCAGCCATCATCTCAGTATTCAAGCACTCTCTTGTTTTTCATATCGCCCTTTACACATTTCATCGATTCATTAAACTTCATCCACTAATAAATTAGAACCTTTATACCGTCGCTTATGAATGAACCGTTGATGAAAAGACAGACATGCTCATTCATAATGACAGTTTATATAAGGAATTATTTATTAGAGAGATCTTTTCGTTGGAAAAGTAAGAGCTAAGTGCAACGTACTTTTTTATGCGGCTTATTTTTAAACAAAAGCAGAACAATAATCGTTAGATGATGATGAAATCAATAATCATACTCTAAACACAATCAAACAATATAGCTATTTTGAACATGAAAGTTCCGCGAGACTCGGACATGTCAAGGAGATCACACTTGGTTACTCACGTTCGGGTTGTGTTCGTCGTGCTGCGCTCGCGTCTGCTCATGAATAGGGACATTAGGGACTCCGGACTAGGGTTACCAGATACAAATTTCAAAAGTCCTGACAAAATTCCTGATTTACGGCCAAAATTCCTGACACGAGCTTGACGCGCTCGCGCTCGCGGCGTATTGTTATTTGTTGATTTTTTAATTTTTTTTTGTCATTGTTGTTTGATTTATGTTTATATCGTAAAAAGATAATTACGATTATTTTTAAGTTACATTTTATGAAACTCCAAGTACTTGTGCCTTAACCTTTTTTGTTATTGTGATTAAAAATAAAAGTTTAGAGTACTTATAAAATTTTATTGTTTCATTTATTTGCCGAAAATTCCTGACATTTCCCTTTTCCGGCCGCATTCCTGACATATGTCTAAAATTCCTGATATGTCAGGAAAATTCCTGACATCTGGTCTCCCTACTCCGGACGAGCCTGAAACATGTCGAGCGTTTCTCGACAATATTTACGTCCTTTTGCTAGAAAGAGTTCCGATTGTAATTTGTAACTTGTAGCTTCGTGAAACGGTTAGTTATCAAAAGAATCATACAATAACTCAGTAGTAAATAAATCCATGCACAATCCTGACTGGATTAAAAACAAGCGAGACCCCGCGGTCATACCACCCTTACCACGAGTTACAATCATACTCGCTAGCAAGTCGAATGCTTTGTCCCTCGCAGACCTCGCAGTATTGTTACAGAGCACGAGGGACAGAGCATTCGACTAGCTAGTAAGGTAATTGTAACTCATGGTTAGGGTCAGGTCATTTCCTAGCGGTCTACTGTGTTACCGGTCATCGACCTTCGCTATCGCTGTTTCGTTACCGTATCAGTTTCGTTACCTTAGCAGATGAAGGGTTTGATAATGCTTGTGTTAATATTAGAATGTTATATGATGTAATGGTGTATGATAAGGAAGATCGATTAATGTGAAGTGTTTGTTTGTTTTTTAATGTTGGTAGGTACCTACTTGTGTACTATTTTAGGTGACCTGCCACCAACCCGCTAGGCGAGTACATTTTGTATGAAAATCAGAGCTCTTAGTAGTAAAAGTGTTAAATGGTTACATGTGTTTTTTGAATGAATGGATAATTTCATCTATTTAAATCGTAGTTAACATTATATGCGACTTTAAAATTAAATGACAACATGAAACGAGAAATGTATAGCAATTAATTATAGAAATCTAGATTTGAAATTAATTAACCCACTTATTTTCGCATAAATAAACCTGAGTAGACATAGCTGCTAGACCAGACAAAATACATAACTTATTTAGATCCTAAGAAATCGCTATTAAACCTGTCTCGCATCGGTAACACATTTGTAATTAATTCTAATTAAATAAATATCGAATACTTAACCAGAGGGGCTATTGTCTAACGCACTCGCAATGACAACCGGCTTCAAAGTGGAGCAATTGTTTTCATTTTGTATGCAGACAAGCCTACGATTTTCAAAATGAAAACGATCGTGATTGCGAGTGCGTTAGACAATAAGCCCTCAGACCTTATTACAAATCGGGCACTTGTTTTATACCTGAAATATGTGAAGTTATTTACAGTCTACTTGTTACGTTGACGATATTCTACAACACGTCAATTATGTTACTTGTTTAAAAACCAAACCGACCTAAGTCCCCAACAACGTTACCAATCACAACCCTAAACCAACTCAACTACGTTCATTATTTCGTGCAACGAGAATACCGCTGGAAATTGCATCTTCATTTCTTAAACAATACCTTTGCTAATCTGTCTGAGGAACGGTCCATTCAGTGTTGCAACAGTGATGTCATTTCTGAGTGGGCGAACGGGTGACCTGTTGAAATTGGTTAAAGTAGCTTTACACGGGCCGACATTCGGGACAATTGACTACGTACACGGTACAGCTGTTCTCTAATGGCTGGGACACACGCCCCTAGTTAGGGTTTTGAGTAAACTTATTTCGGGTTCTGTTACTCGCTGTGAAGTTAAATCATGGTAATAATTAAATTCTGACGCCGTTATCAGCCTTTATGTTTTTTATGGCAAGCTCACAGACCGACTGAAATTTTCAAGGCATTTTTTAATGATGTAATGATAGCATAGCCATATTAGCCATCCACTCCGTCTTGTCCGAAGAGCTGGTAGATTCACTGTATATTACCGACGTGTAAAAGAGACGTCAAATGGCCAATTTACTGGATAAATGTTTTGAATTTTGAACTGGTTTAAGATCTTAACTTTTCAATTAGCCAATATGATACATTCTTCAGATCCATCATCAGAGGGGCTAGACAAGGTGCATTACGCTAGCTAGCGTTTCTATTCGTTACGTTTTTAAACCAATCGCGTCACTTGTAGATGACGTGATACGAAAAGTCACGTGATCTACCAGTGACGCGATTGGTTTACAAACGAAACGAATCGAAACGCTGGTTTGCGTAATGCATCTTGTCTAGCCCCTCAGATCAGCCAAATTTGTACCTTTCAGCGCATTCCGGTCGCAAGAACTGTTACGAAATACACTTCCTAAAAAGTAACGTACGACGTCTCGAAATTTAAAAAGATACTCTTTTAAATAAAAAGTTCATTGTTAAAATAACTTAATTATGATTAATTAAACAGTAAAATCGCGTATTGTGTTACTATTCAAATAAATTCGATAAAATAACCTAACGTTCACGTATTAACATTCATACAACACGCGGAGAACACGTAAAGAAATCCCAAACAAATGTTACGCTGCGCTCGCGCACGTAACGCGACATACTTTCTAACGAGCAGAATTAACGTGTAACGATTATCTTTACAGCTGAGTACAGTCGGCGGGAACACGACCTCGATGTACACTCACCTATCGATGTTTCAAAAAACTTTTGTCCGCTATTTCGTTTGTCCGAAAATACTTTGTCTCTTAACCCATTAACTTTTTAAAATGTTTAGAGATACCCTACAGAACTTTTAGGTTAGGTTAGGTTAGGTTAGTTTTATAACAATCCAGGAAAGTTAAACGGTTTCAGAGAAAAAATATTTTCGGACAAATGAAAATTTCGGAGAAACGGAACAGCAGACAAGAGGTTTTCAAACTTAAGATAAGTGTTGAGCTTATTTTCTATAAGTAAATTTAAAACTATTTTTCTGTTTTAAATAGTTTCTTATTAGTTACTAATGTTGTATACACTGTTAGACTAGTTGGCAGTGACCCTATCAACGAAGCTAGCGTTCCCGGGTTTGGTTCCTTGTCTTGGATGTATTCTATGTATTTCTCTATACATATATAAGTATGTCTATCGTTTATAGTTTGCGACTAACTCAATTTTTATGAGATTATCCCTTGATATTTATTATTATTTGCGCAAGCCGTACGATTTAGTATAGTTAAGTCCCCTGAATGTTTCTGTGAAGTAAGTCAACACATCTTCATAATAAAATTGATGGACGAATGTTACGATGCTT
This sequence comes from Acleris cristana, assembly GCA_948252455.1. Taxonomy (NCBI): domain Eukaryota; kingdom Metazoa; phylum Arthropoda; class Insecta; order Lepidoptera; family Tortricidae; genus Acleris; species Acleris cristana. Next base: position 1,019,276 of record OX411791.1, on the reverse strand, counting down.
GTATGACTTTTTTTATGGCATGGAGGAGCTAAACGAGCACCCATGTCACCTGATGGTAAGTGGTACAGTCAACAGCATAAATAAGTGATCATTTATGTACCTTGTCACTTTAATGTCGTGTTTGAAATGTTATACAAAACTGTGAAACGATTGAAAGCGACAAGGTACATAAATGATCACTTATTTATGCTGTTGACTGTACCTAAGACCCAAAGAAATTTGCAATCTCAAGTCTACAATCCTAAGACTGCAAATGCATTGCCAACTCTGAGGACTAAGATGGAATGCCTTTACAAGATTAAATGCCATTGTCATCTTCATATTGGTTCATGTTAACACGCACGTGTAAGGTTGAAATAATTTATCTATACGAGGATTTTTTGCTTTAAAACACGTATCTTAAATACGCTTTCCTCCACCCGAAAGACATCGATGAAAAGTTAAAAGTAGTCACAGTTACTCGATGGAATTTGTTTATTATTCTAACAATGCCCCTTTAAGTGTGTTTCGTATCAAATTTGAATTATAATGAAACGGTTTTATATAATAATCACGTGTTAGAAAACATGAAGAGTCTAATATGACATTCGAAAAACATCAAATTTGCATTCCACTTTTGAATTTATCGTTATATTCGCACCCGTAAATGGTGCACGTATCAACCAAGTTTATACTGGTAAATTTAAACCCTATGTTCTATGAAATATAGTTCATTGTGGTTGTTTAAGATTCGTAACGGCAATTTGCCGTTTTAAGTAAAACCGTCACGTTTTTGGAGAAAGTACATTGGAGTGATCGCGAGGGTATCGTGTAGTGTAGTGTGGGTCGAAGCTTTAGTTGCACTGGCCGGTTAGATCACGATTCGCAATTGGAAGCCATTTAAAAAAAGAAAATAAAAAGGTAAATAATATTTTTGAACTTTTTGGAAGTGAAGTTTGGTGATATTGGAGCCAGTATTTTAATATTGATAAAAGAGGTTTGTATCAGTTGCGTTTTTTTAAATACTTATCGTACTTTTTGCATAAACAGATTGTTTGCAAAAATAAAATATGTTAGGTACCTATTTAATAATTGTGTACAAAATAATATCTACTTATATTGTAAGTTGGTGAATTCGACCAGGATGAACTTAGTATTCTTTTTATACTCGTAATTGCCTTGTCAATGATTTGATATTAATTACCTAAACCTCCTTTCTAATTAACTTTTAAGTTGCATTAACGAGGCGCGTAAAAAACAAACACGATTACGCTAAAAATAATCATAGTGAATTATGGTCCATTTTAATAGTTGGATAAAAAAAAGTAAATGGTGTTTTAAATAAATGAGGTATTATAAACACACTTGCATAACAAGTGGATGTAATGAAAACTAATTGATACTAAACAATCGCTAGGTGTCGCTAGTTGTATTGACATTGTCAACTTCAAGGTTGGTAGCACATGATAAACATCAAATAAGACGTTACCACAGATTATTAACTAAGACAAAAAAAATGTCATATTTTTTTAATACATTTGGTGACGTAATTATTTTATAGCTCTGGTTTTATTATTTATTTATTATTTATTATTATTAATTTATTTATTAAAAACAAACAACATGATACAATAATAGATAGAACATGTCATAATAATCGATTTAAAAACCGACTTCGCAAGTGTATCTGCGGCATACGACATTTTGACTGTCTTTTCCTACGTCAAATCGCGACCAAAGATGATTTTTATTTTTAATACGAAGCAAAGGGAATCCATTGCCCAAACCTATAACTGGCAACACATAATGCGAAATGCCGCGCGTATGTCACGTATTATGAGGCAACTAATAATAGAGATGTAAATTATCATTATTTATTGCTATTAATAATAATTTAAAGGTTAATGTGCGCGCGCGTTGGTATTTTATCTCGGTTATTTAGAAATAGCTAGTGAATGCTTATTTTGAATGTTAAATTAATTTTATTATTTTGTGCCTTAGTAAAAAAAAATGGTTAATGGCTAAAAATACATTTATTTACGTTTTGGTAGTTTTTATTTGAACTTATTAAATAAATCTTTAATAAGTGTCTGATTATTTTCAAAATATTCGAGATGATGATGACGATGTATAAAAAAATATATTAAAATAAGCTCAGTACTTAAACAAGCTTAATAAGCCAAAATATTTTTAAGTAGTCTTCATGTTTACTAAATTAAAGTAAAAATTCGTGTCACATTAAACGCAATCAACACTTAGCATAAGTGAAATGTCAATGTGACATTAACTTCCGATGGAAATTTAAAGGCAATCAAGAGGGCAAAGTGGAAATACCTCGCCATTAAGCGAATAGCTTTGGGATTGGGAAACAGTATTAACGCGTAGAATAAGAAATATTGAATTTAATATGTAATTTAAGCAAAGCAATCGGGTGTTTGAAGTTGCAATCTCATACGAAGTTAACAATTTGACATTCAAAATAATTCATTGAAATCCTTGATAGTTTTATTTGGTTAAGGCAATTTATATCTCTAAAACATGTTACTATTAAATTTACGACACCCTGTAACTTTTTACAAATTGGTTGTCATAAATTCTATTCAAACTGACGCAATTTTTCTACTTATAAACGATGTATTTGACACATGCCAAGGGGCCAATAGAACGAGTACGTCGTCCATGTAACCGCGATGGCAAAACCAATCAACTGTCATTTAAGACGGACGAGTAATGCTCAAATTAAGTGAATAATTGCCACAGACACGCAATAAAACACGCGACCTAAAATCAATCTTAAACCCGAGGATATAAGACTTTTTTGTCGATGTTCAACTTCAATTAATGGCAACATCGTACTGGCCACTAAAATAATGCCGTTTTAATAATTACTCGAACACTTTCCCCTCTCTAGATGCTTGGAAAACCCGCGAAAGTTAGTTCTCTTCTATACACGGTACACGCGCGTTGCGTCAAATGTAACGCATTTAAAAAGTTAAGAAAACCATAGATAAAGTTTGGCTTTGTTATGTGTTTTTTTTTTTTGAGTGAATTTGGATTATTTTCACTAAGCAACTGGTAAGGTAATAGTATTTTTTTATGTACATAAAGCGCACAAGTACCTACCCCTACTTTCTTAATTTCTTCATTATTGATAAACAAGTTGTTATTAAAAGTTACTGTTGCTTCTAAAGAAATACCTACCAATGTACGTATTTAGCACATGCCCATTTCTCTTGCAATCTTAGGGAAACCTTGATAAACCAGTGGGCAAGAATCAGCAGTAAGAAAGTCGTATATTCTCTGCTCCAATTATTAATTGTGTTAACAATTTATAATACAAACTAGCAGGCACAGTGTTCCTGACAAATGTGTATCACCCAAACGCCCAATTCATTTATAAACATGGCATAGACAAACTTATTGACTTTTTAATATGACCGGGCTCCGACTTAATCAAAAGTTCAAATTTAGAATCACCGAGTGACAAACGACAGTGTCGAACGCTGAACTAAGTCGGGGGTTCTATTTTAATCGCCATACCGAACGGAAATTTAGAACGCTCAACGGATTGCATACGTTCTAATTTTGAAACTGACTGCAGCTGCCAGTGTGAACTTTGGATGGGATTCCTTCGTTTTTAATCTGTGAAAAAAAGTTTGTTTGTGTACATGTTTTTGAATCTGTAGCTTGGGGTGGAATTATTCTTTTCTTAAACATGCTTGGTGTATTTATAACATGAAAGGAAGGAACTGAGCGGTTTTGCTTTTATTTTTGGACCGGAATTGCACGCTTGCATACACACGACGTATGTTTTTAACGATTTTACCGTTATGTATGAGCGGTATAAAATGGTAAGGTCGAACTGGCCAGTAATTGTAAGATGTGCTGTTTGATATCGTTGTACTTACTGGGCGTGAATAATGACCGAGTTTTACCTTCATGTTTGAGCAGTTTCGTAGGGCAGGCTGTGTTCGGTGGGATTTCTTTTTTATAGCATTGTGAAGGCAAACGAGACAAACAGCACTCACATAACGGAATACAATGCGATCACCACTGCTTGAAAATAAGAGATACAAAAGTATAGTCTGGAAGAAAAACGCATGTCTCAAATACTTATTACATTTTAGACTTATCTAAATGTCGATACCAGCAATGACCTGATGAAAGTGCTAAGTATATTAATATTGTTATCACGATACGTGACAGTAATATGCAAACATTAATTGTGTCGTTTGATATGATAATGATAAGCCTGCTATTAAACATATTGACCGATCAGTCGACGAGGTTGTTGCACTGATAGATTTCTGAAGAGAAAATTGATAAATTGTGAATGTAATATTTTAACTGTCTAAGACTCCACTTGTGTGCCTAATTTGTAAATTAATTTAAGTCCATAAAAAACGTAAAAACGTTAAAAACACAAAACGAGCCGTGTTATAACACTAGGTACTGTACTATTACAATATCTTTTCTCGGTGGGTCTTAAATAGTTCGATTTAAGTCGTGTTGTTTGTTATGTTATGCCTGGAAACCAGGATTATACTAGTTCAGGCACATGTGTAATAACGTTAGTTCTGCGTAGACATAAGTTATAATATAATTATTGAATATCAAGGGACAACATCATACAATAAATTTCCCAAGTCCCAAACTAAGGTTCGCAAATACTATGTACCAGGCAACATAAACAAACTTATATGAATACATACTTAAATACATACGACACCGATGACGTTTGATGACGCGATAGCCTAGTTGGTTGGTAGTGACTGGTTACGAAGCTAGCAGTCCCAGGTTCGAATCCCGGTATGGGGAAATATTTGTGTGATGAGCGCGAGCATTTGTTCCTGAGTCATGGATGTTTTCTATGTATTTAAGTATTTATTTCTCTATGTAAGTATTTATATCGTTTTCTAGTACCCATAGTACAAGCCTAGAGCTTAGTTTTGGACTTGATCAATTTGTGTGAGATCGTCCCTTGATTTATTTTAATATTATTATAGAAAACATTCAAAACTCAAAAACCAATACTAGTGTTTATCACCCAAATATCTTACCGTAATTGAACCCGGCACTTCTAGCTTCGTAGGCATCACTACCAACAAGACTAGCGTCATCATAATAATCTGCGCATACGCATATTCTCGCGATTCATAAGGACTACGTCTAAGGATGTTGAGTCAGACATATTTAATATCTCTTACACAATATGTCATCACTTCACTCATCATCTGATTACTCAGCTATGACTTGATGAGCAATACGTTACTAAAGCAAGGTTTCCACTGCGAGCGGAGCGAGCCCCGTACGGACTCGAATGATTTTTGTCCGAATTTTATTTTCTCCGAAAAGTATGTTACACCGGAGTTGTAGGTTAAGTTACGTTTGATTAATAAGCAATATCAAAAAATAAAGGCTTCTTTCAAAACATTGATAGAATTGGGTTATCCCATAATTTTATAAAATATGGTTATTCAAAAACAATTTCGAGAAAAAGGGTTGTAGAACCATTCCCTGTTATCAGTTTATTTTACAAAATTAGTATTAAATAGTTATTTAAAATTTATCATTTGACATTATTTTACCTCTAATGTAGTGACGTCACGATCTTGATTGCTATAAGTTGTAACTAATCTGTGATCAACCATAATTACAGCATATAATATGAGTCCGAAATGCAGTAATATTCAATATTGTATATCGATTTTTGTCTTACTTATTTCTGTTTTAGTTTAACGCTTATTAAAATCAAGACATTTTTTTAACTACCATTAGCCACCATTAGGTACCTACATTCAGCAGCAGAAGTAGCTACGCAACCAAAGACGTCAAAATGATCTGCACTCGACTCTATTGTCAAGGGAATACGTCATGTCTAGATCATTTTGAGCATATTATTCTGCTTAGCTACTTTTAACGCTGACTGTACTAACGTTGAAAATACGATAACATGTCAAAAGCAATTTGGTTTTACCGAGTACAATACAATAGAGCCCCGGAACCAAATTGACACACACAACATACTCTATATGTATGTAACGTTTACACACACATGTGAACGCAGCAATTTATCCATAAATCTATCTAAGCATATTCAGTACCATATACGCAATATCGTGTCCAATTTATATAAGACTAATACAGCTAGGCACCCAACGTTTCGATTGCTCAGAAACCAAAGCAATTTGGTCTTTATATAACTTGATTTAATGTTCTCTCGCGTTCCCATTTCCTGTAATCGAAGGAAACGCTTATTATTTGATTTGACATATTTATGTAAGAGGAAAGCTGGTATAGTTCCTGGGTTTCTATATAATTGGTGGACTGCAGCATCGGAAGCTATTGGCACGTCTATATTTAAGTCGTTATTAATGTCATTAGACGTTAATCAAAGTGATGATTGATCACAATTAGACGGAGCCGCTGGGACGTCATATCACGTTATAATCATTGTAGACTTCTGTCTGTAATATCAGAGTCGCGAATTTATTTGTGACGTATTTAAGCCAGGAGCCTTTGCGCTTTAGTTTTGCGTATTTTTTTTCTATTATGTTGTGGCTGCATTTAGCTAAGCCTTTGCGCTTTACTTTTTGCGTATGTTTAGTTTTTCAATTATGTTGTGGCTGAATTAACTTTTTCTTTCTGTCCTTCATTAGTTATTTAATAAAGTAATGCTAATAATTGATTAATATTGGACACGTCATCATTCATAACACGTCATAATTGTTACATTTTCCTACGGAATTGTGTATTTTCTGTCATGAAAATAATTGTTTTGTGGTTGATATACGAAATTGTCGCATCTACACGACAACAGGAATACATGTAGGTATTAATGGATTGTCGGCTCAATTTTCGGAATAAATACTTTTCCCTGGAATCTATCGTTTATCATTCCTTATTATTAATAGCCTACTTTGCATTTTTTATCCATATATCAAACCACTTACACATATTACATCGATTTTAAATATCAATCAATCGAATAATTTGGAAAGGAGATAATTGTCCAGTAATTGTAAATCATGACCGGTAGCAATTAAATATAAAAAACACTGTGCTAAGTGACGTAAGAATATAATTTAGTGTTTTTCTAATTGGCAATGACTCACAGACAGTGTTTAAACTAGATTTTATCAAGATTCAGGTTGCATAAGTACTAAACTAATACTAGTTTCATAGTAAGAAAGTTGAGTTGTTGGTCTAGACTAGACTCTTATGGTTGGACTCAATGTAGGACTTGTATGACGTATCAATTTCTTACGTTATGTACCTACATATATGACAGTTTAGGTATTTTAGAAGCGATTGCGATTGGGAGATTTTGGCGCTTATCACGCTCGTACAGTCAAGGGTTTTAATTGTTATGCCACTATGGAACCCTGTCATAATGACAGCGTCAAACCACATGAAAGAAACTACGCCAAAATTAATGATTAACATTATGCGACAGGGTTCCATAGTGGTATAATAATTAAAGTCCTTGAGTGTACCTACATAGTCAAGGTCTTATTTTACTCACAGAAGATTAAAGATACGATTTAACTTAGTACCTACCACACAAAGCAAGTGCATGCTATCTTTAATTGTTCTAGTCCCTAGTACAGAAGTAATGCTTTGATACATAGAATATATCTAAGACTCGGAACAGATACCTACTTGTGCTCGTCACATATATATTTCCCTTATCGGGGATCGAAAGCAGCAGCACTAGTTTCGTATGCAGAACTAAGTATATTCAATAGCTTCTTCAAATATCAATGGTAAATAAACCAGGTTCATTTGTGTAGGTACATAATCATAATCATTATTGATAAAATAAATAATATACAAGTCACCACATAAAGATAATGTAAATTAACAATTTAAATGATGATGATTTAATTAAAGCTATAAGAACATGTCTGTTGATAAATTCATAACTTCAGAAGCTCAAGCAACCACTTCATCAACTAGGCAAGCTCAGTGCATCTGTTACTGATTTACATTAAGTCAGGGCTTCGAGCTTTACCATCTCGTAGCCTGTACTCATCTACGCTCTTTATACTTTGAAAATCGTTATTAAACTCCACTTCAATTGTTCCAGACAACAGACAGCGCAGACTTCCTCACAACCCGGCCGCACACTGCCGGCGTGCTGCCCGGCAAGCCGTGCACCAACCCCCTGCAGTTCGTGCGCGTCGCTCCGGCCGAGCTCGGCAGCCGCGCCCGGGAGCAGCTGCGCCGCGCCGAGCTAGCCAAGAGGACCGAGCCCGCGCGCGTCGAGCGCCAGGAGGAGTGGCAGTCGGTCAGTATACTACAATGTCCACAGCAAAATTACTGTCAACCATCTTTTTCTTTTGTCATGGAGAAGGTTTTGTCTTTTTCTTTTGTCACGAGCTCACAGGCTTCCTGATAGCAAATGGGATCTGTGAACCTATGGCGTATTCTACGTCTTTCTTTCTTTCATCTTCTTCTTACTAATATTATTAATGTGAACGTTTGGATGTTTGTTCCTAAATCACGCCAAAACAGGTGAACGGAACTGGATGAAATTTGGCACAGAGATTTATTCTATTCTGGAATAGCACATAGGCTACTTTTAATCCCGGATAATTGGTCAGTTCCCGAGGGAATAGCGATTAACGACTTCTACGCGGACGCGAGCTAGTTTTAAATAAACGTTCTTAACCAGCTCCTCACAAAAAAGTTTCTCTTCATTTCTGATTTAAAGTGAAGACAAAGTTATACAATACGACCTTCAAAGACATTTAAAATTTGACAATTAATCTCAAAGGTTTAATGATGATGACTGTACCATTACCCTTTAAAGTATCTATTTCATTTTAAAACGTCAAATGTATTTTCATCATTATTACTAGAACAAACCTAACGTTAGTAAGAATAAGGTTTCGATTCAATCAAAACGCAAGAGACATAAAATCACTCGACTATAACAACTGTTAAATTTCTACAAAACACATCTCACTCTACTAGTCATTGCAAAAACCACTTTAACTTCTCTAGTCATGGTTTATATTCAAAGCTAATTTAATAGATACTTACGACTGTTATAAATTAGCCGTATTATTTTTCTTCCAGTAGTACCAACAGAATCATTAGCCCTTCAAGAACTTCCGGTCCATCCGTAATTTTTTAAAATGACCTTAATTGCTTGTTCTGTGAAAGAAAGTGGATATTACTAGGTTAATTGGAACGAGGTATAATATCGTTTTTGCGTTGTTATGGGTAAACTGTTAAGCTGGGTCCACATTTGTATCATTTCTTCGTATCGTATCTCCGTCGCGTTGCATCGACGCGTATCAAGATCGCTAGTGTGGACGCAAAAACAGCGCGATCATGCGGCGCGCCGTATCTGATCGGTCGGGATCGATGTTGACACGCGTTTATTATACCCCGCACACTCGCGATCGGATACGCGTAACAAGATCGGTAAGTATGGACGTGTTTTGATACTGTATCACGATACGGAGTTATGATTTGATACGCGATACGCCGTGATCGCTCTCGAGGCGGTTTTTCCCCAACCATCAAAGGGGATACGGATAGCGTCCACACTTAATGATACGGCGTTATGATACGATACGCTGCTTTGCTACGGTTAGTATGGACGCATTTTTTCACGCGACGATGGTAGTGATACGGTGTGCCCAAAGTGAGCATCCATACTTAGGATACGCGAGCTCTATACGATACGCGTGATCGTGATCGGCAAAATGATACAAATGTGGACCCAGCTTTATGGAAAGACTTGTGGCTTGTATGAAATAACTAAGTAAATACATGTACTTAGGTATAAATATTTAGGTAAAAGCAAATCCAACGTGACGAGATAAGACTAAGATAGGACTTTATCGTCTTGATTGGGCATCTTTCTTCTTTTATCTCTTTTCTCCTGATACCTTTCATCTTACGACGTAGTTAGACTAGTTCGTAGTTGCCTACGAAGCTAGCGGTCCCGGGTTCGATTCGCGGTCACAGCAAATATTTGTGTGATGAGCGGGAGTATTTGTTTCTGAGTCTTGGGTGTTTTCTATATGTAAGTTTTTTTTCTACATATGTATAAACACCCCACACCGGGACACAACAATGCGAACACCAGGGACCGGCCCGCTATCCCATTTAAGGGGTTTCGAATGGGTTTTTATAAGGTTTTGCTTAGAAAAGCCGTATCGCTTGAAAGCCGTTCGATTTGCTTTTTAACGCGCTATTTATAAGGGTTACCCTTACCAATCCGTTTCGTTTAAGTCTTGTTCGATTTTCCTTTTAAAGCGCTATATTTGGAGTGATACCAATATCCCTTTAACTTAAAAAATCCATTCGATTGGCTTTTTAAGCGCTATTTATAAGGGCTACCCTTATAAAAAGCCGTTCGATTGGCTTTTTAAGCGCTATTTATAAGGGTTACCCTTATATTTGGTTATCAATTTAATGCTAACGCTGAGCTTTACCTCTTTAGGTTTCCCTTATGTGAATGGTTAACTAAGTCATATATTTCCAAAAGGGTTATTTTGTTATTGGGTTATATTTCGAGAGGTAAGTCTTTTAAAGTCTTTTATCGGGGAATGGGTGGTCGGGTCCCTGGCGAACACTGCTGCTTGGCAATAGGTTAAAGAATAAGATGCAGATAGCGATTCGGACGGACACGGCACAAGGTCCTACCTTAACTGAAATGTAGAGCACCAATGTACAGTTACCCAAAAAAAATGTTGAGCATACTTAGAACCTTGTCATTGTGAATGTCATTGTCATTGTCATGTGTGTCATGTGATGTTCTGTTTGAAGTTTATTATGACAACGCACTAAAGTGATTAACATGTTCGTTGGACTGTAACTCATGCAAATTTATCTCATTTTCGATTTATTTGTGGCACTTTCTGCAAAATCAACTTAAACAAAGTAATCTTCTAGTCTAAAGATCCTTTAGATTCGTCACAAAGTAATGTTAACGACAACATTAAAGCAAGATGGCGGACCGGAAATGGGCGCCATTGTATCCGCCGAAGCCTTGGGAATGCACCGACTTCCGGAGGACCTTTTGCTCCTCAGATTTTAACATGTAATTGGGAAAAAAAAACATTGAAGGCGAAATGCTGTTTCCGTTTTTGCATTGAGTTTGTCTTAATTTGAATTAAAGTTGAAACCTGTTAAGAGTTCATATACAGTGTGATTCTTTTAATTGAAGCTGTTTGAAGACATACTGTTATAGCAATTTTATGATCCTTCGTGTTAACCATAATCACGGTTTGTTTGAAAAAAAACGGGGTTTAGACAATTTGTTTGTGTCTTTGTTTGTTTTTAAGAGCGTTTAATTTCATTCTAATTATTTTGTCAACTTCTGATATTACTTAGTAATTATTCTTACATTACAGTCTTGAGATGGTAGTCTTGAGAATTCAAATGTCTATGGATTCCAGATCGCACTCACCATCAGGGGCCTGTTTTATAAAGCTACAAATTACAATTTACAGGTTACAAGTTTCCATTTGACACAACCTCGAACAATGACGACCAGCCATTTGAGCAGTGTTGCCAGTTTAGACCGGTAAAATTGTTACTTGTAGCTTTATAAAACGTGCCCCTGATGGTCTGAGTGCTCGTGTGCATTCTCATTGGCATAAAAAAAAGTTTTAATTGATTTTATTTCTATTTTTAAACATTTATTTCCGTGTTCTTGGTGCAGCATTTAAATCGCATATAAATAATGTTCTCATAAAAAAAAATGCTTCTGTAAATTAGTTACCGGCAGAACATTATTGTACGTACCATTTAATTATTTGTCCGTAAAAATGTCCGATTGAAATAACTACTTTTTAACCTGTCATTAAGTTTATCAGCTATTGCCGATCATTACAGAGATTGCGATCGTTATACTAATAACAATTGCCTTTAGTTGAAAAATCAACCTTATTGTGTAATAGTTAGGGTATATAGAAATGGACTAATGGAATTTGCTTGAAAAATGTATGTATTTCCACTTCGAAGGCGCAGGACCAGTTGTAGAATCTTAGGCGTGTGGTACAAGTTATAAGATGATGCGGTTCATGCTAATATTAAACGGTTTAAAAAAAAAAAGATAAAGATAAAGATAAAAGACATTTATTCAGTAAGTAGGCCGCACGGGCACTTTTACACGTCAGGAGTCTACCAGCGCTTTCCAAGAGGAGACCACTGCCTAGAAGAAACGCCGCAAGAAACTCAGCAGTCAGTCATTTTTTAATCATATTTCTTACTACAATGATACTACTTAAATATAAAGCTATAAATATTAAATTAAATATAGTATCAAATATCATGCGTAGTTCAGCAGGAAAACATGACAAAAATAAAAGTAAGTAAGTATAAGTTTAAGTAGTTTTTAATCACATAATTTCAGTTGGTTAATAAGGTCTGGTAAGGTTTTAGGATCAAACCAAAGATCAAGGATGTAGCGATTCAGGAAAATAGGCCTTTATAGTTATGTCGTCATTCCTACACCTATTATATCTATTATCTTTAATTCGTGCTATGAATGTCCGATGACATGTAACGATGACTCGATTTCCCAGCAAATGATACTGTGACGCCATCTGTAAATCGGGAATCTGACTCAGAAGAGGGTTGTAAATTTTGAAAATAAGTCATTATAATGTTTTCGATTTAATCTGTCAAAATAAACGCAACGACATAGGCGAGCACGCAATAATTCGTCAAACCTATAAGTACTCTTTGATTTCTGCAGCCCTTAACTAAGGCAGAATGCAATTTATCTTTCCAACAGGCATGTCCTCTATTAAACTATACCTATACAATGTCACCGGTTCTTATTTCTATTATACAATACCTTATGCTGTTTGCGTTATGTTTGTCGAATAATTCCAATTCTATTACGCGCAAATTGGTCAGTTTTTCATGCTCACCGTTCTTCATCAATGATGTCCTGAGGGCTTATTGTCTAACGCATTTGCAATCGCAACCGGCTTCAAAGTGGAGCAATTGTTTTCATTTTGTATGCAGACAAGCCTTCGATTTTCAAAATGGAAACGATCGTGATTGCGAGTGTGTTAGACAATAAGCCCCCGCACTCGCAATCGCAACCGGGTTCAAAGTGGAGCAATTGTTTTCATTTTGTATGCAGATAAGCCTTCGATTTTCAAAATGAAAACGATCGTGTTTGCGAGTGCGTTAGACAATAAGCCCTCAGGTCTATTAGATGTATTAGTTTTTCATACTCCCTGAATCTCTGCGAGGTTTTTTACTCAATATTATGACTCAATATTGACAAGCTTGTCAAAACATGACGCAACACTAGACCACTTTTTCCACAGCTGTTACCGCATTCAGTGCCATCGACTCCGCTGGCGTTTGAAAATGGTGTAGACTTTTAAGCTAGTGGCATTCGATGTCTCAAATTACACTCTTAGCACTTAGCCCATAAGATTGCCCTGTAACTAGCATCTTGGAAAGAAAAACGCTTTGACAGTTGCACGCGATTCTCGACACGCTCGCACGTTGCAAAATCACTCGTAAACGTTTGTAGATTGGTTAGAATAAATAAAACAATTGAAGAATTCCATGATTTCAAGCGGCTTTAACTCGGTTTTTTGATAATATAAGTTTTCAATACAAGTTTCTAGATTCCTCTTTTTTTAAGTACGCGTACTACGCGTATTTTGCAACAGTAGTTGTAAGAAAAACTAATTCCACGTTCAAATGCAATTACAATCGTTTCTTCAGATAGATCTAGAAAACTATATCACGACTTTACTAGTCTACCCGATCTGCATCTTTAAAGTGCACGGAATTACGTTTGCCACAAGAGCATAAGAATCGCTGATTCATAGAGATTAATGCAAATATATATCGTTGTATGACTTTATCAGGTCCTGATTTTAAAATATTCGTCTATTTAAGCTAAATTTGTGCATATGGGCAAATATAAGCACTATTTAATGCTTTTGTATTTAAGTAGTCTATTTGTATTTAAGTATTTATATCTCTATACAAGTATGTTTTTCGTTGTCTAGTAGGTACCCATATTACAAGCCTAGAGCTTAGTTTGGGACTAGGTCAATTTGTGTGAGTGTCCCCTGATATTGATTTATTTATTTAATCGCTGATTACTTTTTTTTCTGTTTTTCGCAGGATAACTAGAATCAAATAAGAATACCTAATGAATGAAAACACGTATGTTTTCTTGTAAAATAACTCCATAAATACTGTCTTCAAAACTCTTTAATAAGTAAACTGATTTTCAATGCTTCATCACCGCATTTCTACTTTCAGAACATGTTGAATTGTTGACAAATCGCTTCCTCTTTTACCTTGTTCAAACTAAAACCTGCAGAAACGTCCTTGCTGTTAGAAGCCGATCAGTCCTAAATACCGCGTTCTCCTCATGCCCAGCCCAGGCATTACAGCCGCGTTAAACACGCTTCTACGACCAGTAGTCTAGGACTTAGTAGCCATAATAGGCAGCTGGCAGCTTCATCACCATATCTATACAGCCAATACAGCCATCGTGAAATATACAGAGTGTTCTAGAACACTACGTACATTTTATGAGTGAGCCAATATGGGCTCACATAAAATTCTTATTCCTATTTTTTGTTTTCCTACCGATTTGTATTCATAATAATCACTCTTCATAACTTTTTCCTCATACTTTTTTTGTTCATACTTTTTAAGTCATAATTTATTGCAATTCATAATGCATTTTTGAGAAACTGTTGCTGTTGATTGATTTTTATAAATCTAACCTAACCTAACCTAACCTTAACGAAACGTAACGTAAGATACTTAAGAAATTTAGAATAGTGTACTCTTCCATAAATATTGGCATTATGAATTCAGATGATAATGAGTTGCGATAAATAGTATTAAAAAAAAAAATGAAGAGTATGAAGAGTGATTATGATGTAAAATGGTATGAGAAAAATATTGCATTTGCATTGCATATAAAAAGTCATGGGAAAATGCGCTTCCACATTTTATATTACACAACGAAGGTTCCTTTACACTGAGTACTGGTAACTGTCTATCTGTACCGGCCTTTACCAACAGATGGCCTATGTGTCCATGCCATAATAAAACAATAGTTCTGGTGCTTAACCACCTCCTTCTTCATCAGAACCTGGACAACTGGAAGTCCTCGCGCCGGAAGCGGGTGGAGCACATCATCGAGCGCTGCGTGGAGGTGCGCCGCATGGAGACCGAGCCCAGCCAGCCCCGAGCCAAGTCCAAGACCTTCAACGAGATGCTGGAGGAACGGTGAGTGTTTTTTGGAAATTATTGCGGGTGTTCTTTGTTTCTTCTTCAAGTGGTTTTCCAATAAGGGAAGGTCAGCCATCAGATCCTGGAATCTGTCTTTGCCTTTTGCAAGGCGGAAGAGATCGGATGCATGCTGTTCCACTCTTGGGTATTGCGGAGACAATTTTTTTTCTGCGTTCAACTATGCGCTTCATGAGTTTAATTTAATTAGCCAAGTTATTTAACGAGAATCAATATTTATTGTAATGGAAAAACTGATTAAAGTCACGAAGTCACGATTATAAGTCGGGTATGGGCCGACATGTTTTCGGACTGATTAGGCTGTCTTTCTTCAGAGGATGAGTTTCTTTTACGGTGGGTTTAGACCAAACGAGCGAATGCTCTAGTACCTATATGTTTTTTCTTTATTTTTAAAATGAAAACGTAAGAGATAATGTCATAGAATTCTTGTTCGTTCGCTTGGTCTAAACCCACCGTTACGACGGAGCGATGTACTACTAAATAGTAGTCAAAACAAACTTGGTAAATTTTTAAGAATTTATGTTTGTGACGTAGAAAAGAGTTGAAATTTTTCTTTTAATTAAAGAGTTTTGGCATCATCATATTTTTAAAAATGATAAAATGTAACTTAAAAACTTATAGACGCTTTGAACGTAAAATGTATTGACTGAAGAATATAAACTGGTTTTCTTTACGCTAAAAACATCCTGTATAATAATATCAATTTACTTTTTCTGAAAGCTGAACTCCAAATGACTATGTCGGAACAGTTCTTAAATCGTGAACAAAATTATTTTATCTAGCTCTTTCCCATCTGATGAGAATTACTGCCTTTATAGATATTTAATAATGTAATTATACTTAGTTCCTATATACTCGTATACTGAACATCGTTATAAACGAATTACTTTCCGATTCCAAGGCAAATAAAAAGGTGACACCACCAAACGGAGAACTGCAAAGGTCGATATTGCAAACAACCTGTTTTTATTTTAATTAATATCAGAATAATTCGTAATGCGCCCGCGTTCTGAGGTTTCCGCGATTGTTGATAACCTTGGCAGTATGATCTAAGCGGAGAAGGATCGATAATGCTAGAATGTTGACACGCCTTTATGACATTTAAGTCAATATAACAGACAGACAAATATTATACAGGGTGTTGTTTATATGCGAATTTTTAGGTGAGGTATTCGGATTACTTCGTATTCGGAATACTGAGCTGCGTTCCCGGACAAAAATAATAGATAAGGCTGCCCAACTAAAGTGGGACTGGGCCGGCCACGTTGCTCGAATGCACCCTGATTGCTGGGCCAGGCGAGCCACAGACTGGCTCCCGGAAAATGCTAAGAGAAAGCGGGGCCGCCCCAAGAAGAGATGGAGTGATGAGTTGGGATCATGGGACAAGAACTGGAGGGAAACTGCTCAAGATCGGATAGAGTGGGACATTATGGGCTCATAATAATAATAATAATAAGTTTTTGCAGTTCTTACAATGTGGGCTATGTAAGCAAGGGGAGATCCAAAGAGATGGACTGTGTTAACAGTAATGTGAGAAACGTGAGAGAGAATATAGATGAGGCTGAATAGGGATGTTTGAAAAAGACGTGACGCGCCGACCACAAAAGGGATTAATATGTCATTATCGACTTAGATATGCGTAATATAACAATCTTTACACTTACTAAAACGATTGTCTAAGTGTTTGAAGTATTTACGGTATTTTTATTAATAGTCTTAAATTCTTTAGTATAAGTAGTTTGTTTCCAAATTCATCAAACATCTTGACATTTTTGGTTACATAACCTCTTAATGATAATTTAAACTTGGCCAACACACTGCCGAATGCCTTTGAGTCTGTAAACACTCAACAGTCATGTTGTCAATGTTATTATCTAACCCACTATGAATGATTATTGTGTTCTCAAACTTTAAGAACTGATTGCTAACAATCATTCATCCCAAACTTTCATGCTCATTGACATTTAGGCTGTCGATGATGACTTTTTAATCACACCATAAAATATACCCACATTTAATGATGGCGTCGACTCCATAACCCGATTCCACGGAATGTCATCCATTGCATCATCGTCATCAAGTACCCAGTAATCGAATCAGTGGCATAATCGATTAAATTACGAATCGAATGATCGAATCGATTATCGTTATAGATCCCTTAATTTTCTAGTCGTATATCTTCGTTGCCCAACGTGATATTTAGAGGGATTGCGTATTATAGTAACACTTGTTCTTTTGTGGTCTTGTAATGATTTATTGCATTACTGTAGTGTTTTCATTGCCATTCAACCGTAAATTTATATCTTGAGATTGGCTGTGTCTAATTTGGTGATGAAATTTCTTAATCAATGGGAAGTGTTTCATTTGCACTATTCTTAGATATATTAGCCTTCTAGCTTTAAAATAGTCTCTGTTGGAATTGTTTTAGTGTTTATTAGTCAGTAGTAGTATTTTTAATGGCTTATGTTTAACGGATTACCAGATATAGTAAAATATAACGCCAAAAAAACACTTTTTACTGCCGAAAATAGTAAATGATCACCAAAAACTAACCTAACCTAGCCTAACCTAATTTGGTGATCGTTTACTAATTTTGGTGCTCATTATATTTAATTGTGGCAAGTCTTTTTTTCCGGCGATGTTTAAGGTTAAGTAACGTCAAGTAAGTGCCCAGTATTTTATTTAATCTCTATCGTAGAAAAAAATTGCGGAATTATTGCCAAAAATCAAGTTTTTCTTAGTTCCGGACTTACTTTACGGCCATTTTTAGATTGATCGCCGTGTATGTCATTTTTTGGAAACTAAACTCGGAAATATAATTCGAGATCAAAATCCTACCTCAACGGGCGCACATTCGCTGTGATTACTGCATTTTGGTTTAAGTGTAGGAATTTTTATCAATAAAACTTACCCTTATATTACTGGTTACACCTGTGGCCTGTTTTATAAAGCTATAAATTACAATTTACAGGTTACAAGTTTCCATTTGACACAACCTCGACCAATGAAGACCAGCCATTTGAGAAGTGTTGTCAGGGTAGAACTGTAAAAATTGTAACTTGTAATTTTATAAAACGTACCCCAGTTCTCACTCATGTTTTTATGAAATAATGTTAAAATAACTAAATAATCACGATGGGAACTGTCAGATTTTGATCTCGAATTCCATTTCCGAGTATAGACAAACGTCGTTGTCAATAACTAGTATTGTCACTTATTCCTTTTGTTTGTTTAATCATTTATTAACAACAAACATCCGCCCACGTAAGATATTTTAATTATATTGTTTCGAAAGTTGAACATGATTGTTTTAATGAAGTAATATGTAGATTATAAAGATTTGTTACGCGCTATAATTTGTTTAGTTTTGTAACGTTTCCTCGGTTTTGAAATTGTTGCGAACTGACAGACGGACGTTTTAATAGTAGGACTATATTGTTTCGCAATTATATCATTCCTAGCTCTAACCACAGGCCGTAGCCAAGGTGCAAACGTTTTTCTTTTCTATCACTCAAGATGTATGTGATGACAGTTGACCACGTGGTTTATCGCAACGCACGAGAATGTCATCCCATACATTTTGAGTGATAGAAAAGAAACACGTTAGTAGCGTTTGCATCTTGGCTAGGGCCTCTGTAGTTTCATCTGTTTGTTTATCTCTATATCCATATCGATATTCGTTGTAACTAGGGCATTTCGTCCCGGGACTAATGTATTTAGTGGAACAAGGGCTTTTGGGGTTTTTGTATAAGAAATCGGTCTCGAAAATTCCGCGACTTTAACCCTTATTCCAATCAAACCAAGCAAATAGAGTGACTGACTCAATAGTCCAATGGTAAAGCAGTGCATCCACTCTGTGAAGTAAGGGTGCTGGTTTGACCCCCGATAGAGGCAATCTTTGTGAATACCAGCGACGTAGCTTAAAGTAAAACGAACGCGACTCTTGATAAATGCTACTAATTTGCACGTTTTTTTTAAATAGTGGTTTTTTGCGACGGATCCTAACTGCACCTCTGATGCCTGCTTTGATCATGGATGCTTTAATTGTATGTACCTATTTAAAATCGTGGTCATGTACCATGATTACAGTGTTCTAGGATCCTACCGACTAGTAAATTAGACCTTAAAAGTACGGCCGCGCTTTTCCAGTCTTCGGATTGCAGTCCCGAGATTGCAAATGTCTGGCCTCAGAGCTTACCATCAGCTGGCCTGTGTGCTCGGCCACCATCATCATCATTATCATAAAAAAAAAACGTATAAAATCTTCCTAACTACACGGTTGACTTGGTCATCTCGGTTTCAAAAGGAAACCGACTTTCCTCCGGTGTGGGTTACGATGCGCTCGGCCGCCCGCGTCGGGTTTCATGCGTGCGCGCAGCGTGTCCTTAATCGAGTCATTACGATGTACTGACGTTTAGAAGATGACCATAGACAAGATAGGGTTTGTGGAGCAAGACGAGCATTCTGCGGACTTTTGCTGTTGATGTAAAGTGATCACTGACGCCCATGGACACTCGAAACACCAGGTGCGTTGCCGTTATAGTGAAATGAGTACATTAACATGTTTTTATTTGTTTTTTTTAAACAGAACACTGCCTTCAAAAACGCAAGAAATAACTTCTTTTAAAATGGCACGGTCAGTCCAACTGAAGTCGGCTTTGGGTCAAAAATATTGTAAATACCTTAGCAACGCCGCGGGAAAGTCATAGTTATATAAACAATTAAATATTTTTCGTTATAGTCGCTCAACTATCTTAATCGAGATATCTTATCCCTTGAAATAGGGTTAAGGAGTTCCGGTGGCAATCTGTGGTTTTCATCATCAGTTCCAGTTCACCAAATGTATACCAAAATTGGTTGTAATACCAAAACATTTTCCAGAATATAACAAATAGTTTTCTGAAAACCGCATCAAAATCGGTGTAGCCAAAAGCGAGATAATCGCGGACACACATACACAACTCTTATTGAGCTGCTGGTGTTTATGGGCGGTGGTGATTACTTACCATCAGGTAACGTACTTGCTCGTTTGGCTTCCACTCTTAAAAAAAAACCATACAAACATACGGGTCAAACTGAGGAACTCCTTTTTTGAAGTCGTTTAAAAAAACAACTGCTTACTATGGTGTTACAGATTAACAGAAAGTAAGGTTAAGATATCCCTAATTTAGGTATCCTTGGTGTACATCACATGCTTCACTTACTATAACACTGATTTAAGGTTTCCCCACGTTAATTAATGACGCACGCTAAATCTAATTATATTACCATTAGGTAAGTTAATTATAACCTATACAGGAGCCCAATGTGCCTTGTTTTGTTTTTAACGTTATTACATGTTGTTAAAGTATAAACTTGTATGTTTGAACCAATTATAGGTATGTTAGAAGCCTTGTAGATGTAAATTGATACTGTGTGTGACGAATCGATTGTAGCAACGTCTGCGAAACTGATTTTGAGGCAATAATGGTCAGTTACAAATACAACAAGGTTAAGTAAAGTGTTTTATGAAGAAGCCGTTTTTGTTGTATGCTTTTGTTGCTTTTACCAAAAAAACGGTGTTTCATTTCTAGCGATAAATGAAAAACTTGGACACTCTCACACAAATTGATCTAGCCCCAAACTAAGCTCTATGCTTGTACTATGGGTACAAGACAACGACATAAATACTTAAATAGGGAATATATAGGTACTTTAATACATAGAAAACATCCAAAACTCAGAAACAAATAATCGCGCTCATTACATAAATATTAGCTCCTATATCGGGAATCGAACCCGCTAGCTTTGTAGACAGGGTCTCTACAAACTAGGTTTAATGTGTCGTTACTCTATTATTGATTCAGAAAACGGCTCCGTCATACGACACCCAGTTACCAAAATAAAAAACGTACAGCCAAAGGCATTTTACATGAAATTAAATTAATAGTTGAATTCCGGAAAACAGGTTCCATAAATACCCATAAAAATGCAATAATCAAATTTCTCCATAACAATCTTAAAACTGTTTTAGACTTAGTAAAAACTAAAACTTACTGTATTAGCTATTTTGGCCTGTGGCCTGTTTTATAAAGCTACAAATTACAATTTACAGGTTACAAAGTTTCCATTTAACACAACCTCGACCAATGACCCGCCATTTGAGCAGTGTTGCCAGTTTAGACCTGTAAAATTGTTACTTGTAGCTTTATAAAACCTGCCCCTGCTATTGCTGTCGCTTGCATTGCGTTCCTAGATCAACTTGCAAAAGATATTTAACACTCCGAGAAAGCTTCTTTCCCTACTTTGATGTAAATTTCTACCTTAGACTGTATGGTTCTTTGATTAATGAATGAAAGTCACTGTTGGAATACTTCCATTCATCAAAAATAAACAAAACGATTTATCTTCAAGTACAGTGATATCGGGTTATCTTTGACACTATCTCTAAGTAAATCCAAGTAGGTACCTATTGCGATACTTGTTGAGATATCGCTTTGTCTGTTTGCTGCTTTTACCGACACTGCAAAGTGTTAGTTAGGTGACATTTCGAATTCCCGACAGAAACAAAGTTACAAGTTTATGGTAGGTATATCTATGTACGGTCAATTGATGAACCACTATAGATCCTTGTCGCATAAAATCAACGATTAATTCCTATGTAATTTCTATTTCTTCACTACTCGCTGTTATTATGACGATGTTCTATGATGGATCAACATTTAAAATCATTGATGGTACCTCTCTGTGTCTTCGTCGTTCTCAAACCTATAATCCGACTTTGTTTTTTTTTTTTAAATAAAGATCTAGTTTAGCTGTCATACACTGGGGGGTTATTTTGACAACGCTATGCGGTTCAGTTTACGCTGAGAGAAAAGGACAATTAGACAGACATCTGTCATTTTGACATTTCAATTTGACAGATAAGTACAAAACATTGTATAGCTATACCACCGTTACTCAACGTTTATTAGTAAGGGGGTAACTAGTTACCGTAGTAACCATTGAGATTTACGTGAGAACTTGAATAAAGTAATGATTTTGTATTAATATTTTTCATTTCCTTTTCGATCTTTCGATTGTTTCATTCGCTTTCTTAAACAAAACTGCGGGACATAGACATTCTACTGTTTATTTTCTTCCCTCCTTTCTCTACACATAAACAAGAGGGAGGAAACATAGCGATATCCAGTTCAATGTTCTCGTTACAAGCAAGTCTAGTGAAGTCCTTCTTCGTAATCAATTTAGCTCGGCTGATAGGTTGCGTGTGACAGCCTAATCTTACAGCATCCGATAAACTTCGCTTGTTGAGTAGTATTGGTATTGCTTAACTTAAGACTGTTCCGAGCTTCCAGTGTCGCCCTCATTACTATTATTCTGTTTTCGAACAAAATAAAGTATCGTCTTGAATACGACGACTGTTTTTGTCTGTCTGTCAAGACCCTTTATCTCGGGAACGCGCGGAGGTATCGAGTAGGGAATGCAAATAACCCGTTATAACCGGTTTTAACCGGTTATTTTCATACAAAAACGGTTAATAACCGGTTAAATTGCATTCCCTAGTATCGAGTTGAAATTAAAACCATATACTCCGGTCTATAGGCTCTTGCAGCTGTGAAAAAAATCAAACTTCTACATTAACGTAAAAAAGGTACGGCCGTTTATGCCGCAAAAAACGTGTATTTCGACAGTCTCGAGGGAATCAAAATGTATAGGCTATTTCCCGTTAACCTAGAACTATGAAATTTGGCAAGTAACCACCGTCTTTTTCTACAAGTGTAGGGAAAAATCTGTACATTTTTAATTAAATCACAAATAAAACAGGGTCTTTATGCAAGGAACGGCGAAACAAATTTTGAATTAAGTTAACCGTGTAGTGCGGAACCGTCGGTGCGCGAGTCCGACTCGCACATGGCCGGTTTTTTTTGTTGTAAAAATGAATGACTGACCACACAGACAGACATTAGCGTCTTTATTATGTTATTTTGCGTACGGGGGTTGAAGCAGGTTCCAACATAACCACTCGGCCCCCCTGGTCGATTGGTATCCATAATAAATTTACACCGAGAAAAAAAAGGTGGATGAAGGGGGGATCACCAGGATTTTAACTCCCCTCCAATTCTTTGATTTTTAATGATGCAAATAAAAAACATCAACCTGTTACGATTAAATTATACTTTTATTCTTTTTAAATCCAAGATATTTTTCTGGCTTTGGATTGAAGACTATGTTTCGAGTTGTGACGAGAGAAAAATAAGAGTACACCAATCAGTGAGGCTAGACAAATTGCTTAACGCTATCGTAAACGAGTTTCGAAAACTGACAAAAATATATGGAATTGACGTAAGCGCTAGACGCGACCGCCTGACAACAGTGACAACTCGCGTCAATCCTATACATTTTGTATAACGATAACAACGCCGAAAGCATCTTGTCTACGGCCTAAGATCAGAAAGAAAACTATTACCGCAATACCTAAGCCACGGACAGCTATTAGAAAAAGAGTTTCGTCGAACGTAATGAAGACTTCAGAAGCTGTGTTGTAACATCCGTCGATTCTTGTTTTGTTCGTCGAGTGGTACGCTGCTATGTACAGGAGCGTTCTGCAAACATCCTGCATTGTTTCCTAAATACTGCGTTATTAGGAATGCAATCGTGCTCACGTTTGTTTTCATAAGCACGGCGCCTATTTGGGATTAGCAACCGATTGGTTAATAAATCACTTATGAGTTATTCAAGTTTTTATGACAGTTTCGGATTGGTTAAAAGGCCTTGGGGTCCTAGTAAAAAATGGTATAAGTCGACTTCTCGTACTAACAACTCTAATAAAAATAATGCTTTGAAAACTCAACTGCTGTTTGAATAACGTCGTCAACATAATGTTAGTTTTCATGTCGCGCAATTTGGCGCCACATACTGAATAAATATCTTATCTTTTTTATCTTTATCTTTTCATCTGCCCTCCTTTGCTCGTTTGCGTCCTCCATGGTAAAAATAATAATTAGGGTGGTCTATCTCAAATTCGGTAAGAGCTAAGAAAAGAAATTTCGACAACAATGTCCGACGAGTAAATAAATATAATTTTAGCAAATAAATTCACTGTTAAGTTACTAAAATCAATGAAGTTATGTAACCCATATATTTTAATGCATTAAGTGTACACTTAATACCTAATTTCCAAGCATCCCACCATGAATTAATCCGAATTCGAACAATATCCGACACCGGAGTATCATTTCACACGAGAAATGATACCGTATCATTTCCATGAGGTAATAGTGTCGCAATCAACCATTCATACTGATGAAACAAGTGTTTGAGCAATTTAAGAACTTAAAGAAGGTTCATACAGTTCAATATTGCAGTTGGCAATTTAGTGGAATGAATTTGCTTAGTTTTTGTCATTTATCAACGGAAATTTTAGATGTGAAGATGAAATTAAATGCAGATGTGCTAAGCTCTTAACTACGCAGAAAAACAGCGTAGCTCTGATGTAAATATTATTATTTTAAGAAAAAAAAAACACACTGCACAGTTCCAGCAACCCGTCGGTCGGGCACTTACAAGTTGCTAGTAGTAGCTAGTAGTATCTAGTAAATAGTAGTAGATAGTCAAGGAGACCTCGGATAAGAAGAAGTCTTACAAAAACCCCAACATTCAATCAGTTTTGAACATAATTACGGCGCGTTTAGGGTGTAGGTCTCAAGATCGTGACACGCCCACTCAAGAAGGCTCTCAGATTAACCATTGCAACAGGCTCAACGAAGTACGTTCCTTATTACCGACATTACAATTATAGCAAGCCTCTTAGAGGCGTAGGGTGACAAGGTTTTAGGTCAATACGAGGATAAACAAATAATTTGATTAATGTCTTCTTTGAAGTGATCTCAGGGTTTCCATTGTTCTTTATTTTTACCCCTATTGCAATTGTTTTACCTAATTTGGAATTGGCCACCTTTACTGTTTAGTAAATAGGAGCTACCATACTACTCGTACTAACAATACAATATCAACAAAGCATACAGACTAACGCTTAAAATATGTGTCTACTCATAAAGTATTAATTTATTTATGAATATTTCGTATTTCGTATTTTGATAATGTGGTTACAGAATTATCAACAAGTTTTTGGAGTTGTAGGTGAGTCTGTGGCTCAGCCTACCCTACTCTGGGAATGAAGGCGTGAGTTTATGTTATGTTATGTTATGATATGTATTTCGTATTTTTTCTAGGTTTTCCGGAGTTATCATGCTCGGTTCTGTTGTAATTAACATATTACAATGACCCGGTTAGATTTATTTGTAACCAAATACATAAACTTTACTGCCTATTTGCCCACTCTAGCACACATATAACCGTTACTCTCGTATTTGTTTTACTGCATTATTACACCAACATTTAACCGTCCAACACAAGTTCGTCGACCTTTTTATAACGCGACACTGTCAATGTCAAAACACTTTGTTATCTATCTTCTACAAATTTGAACATCTCACCACAACTATGGGACCGTGTCCCACATCCCGTGTCCCTTTTCTGTTGAAGCCGTCTTTTGTCAAAGGTTTTGTGTTTTGACGCGGGTATGAACCGTGAAGTAATGTAACGCGTGTATTTAGTGACAGACAGTTGTGAGCTTCTTAGAAGAAAGGGTGCATTTGTTATAATCATGGTTTTGAACTAACTACCTTAACTTTTATTAAGGAAAGTTTAATCTGTTTTATTAATGAAATGACTGACGATCTTTTGACTTATAATGGCAGACATTTAGTCTTGATTAGGTTATGATGATTTATTTTACTTCACAAAAACTAGTAATCTAAATGGAAATGTGTCCGCAAAGAAATATGCAAAACTTTGTAAACAAAAAATCTACGCCATATTTTTTTCGAGCAATTTCATTATGCGTTGTAATATAAATTCTCACGTCATGCGCAACCAGATAAAAATGATAGAAAGGTTATCTTTGTTTAATCTTTTTCATATTATAGCAATATACTGAAAATGGAACTTTGCGAGTGCCATTCATTTATTTATAAAACCAATTAAATATTTAGAATAGTAATATGCTTACAAACTAACTGTAAATGTTCCTGCACTGTCCTCTGTCGCTCCGGTCGGCTGGCCACCCTCGCAAGTAGGTCGCGATATCGTTTTATTTCGACTCGTTACGTAACTTAAAGCTGTGGCTTAGTTTAACTACCTTAGTATTATAACGAGATTAATTATCATTATGTATGCAAAATTACTTTATGATGTTTATATGAAATTAAAATTAAATCTCTGAAAATATACGTAACATGTGGTCATATTGTTAAGGATTTTGTAAGTGGACTGTATATTTTAAATGCACTGGTATATTTTGAGGTACGCATTAGCCTAGTTGGTTTGGTAGTGACCCTGCCTACGAAGCTAGCCGTCCCCGGTTCGATTTATAGTATGGGCAAATATTTGTGTGATAAACGCGAGTTTGTTTCTGAGTCTTAGATGTTTTCTGTCTATTAAGTATTTATTTATTTTTCTATATAAGTATTTATATCGATGTCTAGTACCCATAGTACAAGCATAGGGTTTAGTTTGGAACTGATAAAATAATAATAAGGACGAGCGGAGGGTACAGAACGTTAGTTTTTGATATCACCACAGAGAAGATATAAGTGTTACACAGACAACGCATAGACAACATAGATTGGTAACAAATTAATGTTAGCGGTGTTGCCAACACAGATCAGTACCTATCTACTGTCTCTGTTACTTAAGTTTAAAATTATAGAGACAGCAGTAACCTAGTGCTCTACAAAATTAGCTAATTAAGTTTAAGTCCTGTAAATTCCTATGGCACACGCAAATTACGAAACACTCCGGAACTATCGATATTTTAATCTTAACATGTTCCACCTTACCCCATCGTAATAAGACCCGTTCTAGATCCATTTGCGCAAGCGCAAGATTACGAACATTACGTGCATTGTGCAACTGAAAACGTTACAATTTAGCGTAATGTACGACTAACGCAAATTACTAGGAATTTAGTTATTATGGGACAGAGCTGGAGATTTGCAAAGTTCTATACCTCGAGCGTAAACTTTTTCTTTCCGTCGAGTATATCGTTAACGTAAAGTATCGACATCGAGAAAATTCGTGTTCGTATTTAGTATTAAGAGGAGAGTGTTGTGAGAAAATCTAAACAAATTTAGCTCCGGGTGGTAACGTTTCTAACCCCTTAAGTGCGATTTCCACTATTTTTGAACATGTAGTTGTTATGCGAAACTAGGTTTGTACGTTATTGTTTCGTTTTGTTGTTGTTTGTGTGTATTTGCTTGGAAAGAAACGACTCAAATTAGACTGACTTAAATCTATCGTCTTGTAAATACTTGGGAAAGGCTATCGCAGAAAGGTCCTTCAGACGATATCATAGTGTAAAACACTAACCTAACCTAACCTAACTTTTTATAAGGGAACCTACGAAAAATGCTTTTATTCTAATGCGCAAATCTCGATACTACATCAATAAACAATAAACATTTTTTTCATTTATAATCTAACTCAAAAATATTAAGTTATCTAACATTTAGCATCCGACGCCTCATTTCCATATAAAATGTACACAAAACAGACTTCGGTAAAAAAAAAAACAGGTTTTCGCCTAGTACTTTCTCCGAACTGTATCCGATTGTAGAAAGTCTCAATTGTGCACAATTACGAGTGACAGGCTAATGCAACCATCTGCCTGTCCGTCAGTCTACGTGATCGCCTAAACTTCTCAAGCTTCGGAAACGAAGGGTTTCTCTTTGACTTCAAATGACCCTTAAAGTGCTATTTAAGTTGTAGAATTACTAGTTTTCTTTTGGAAAGGATACAGATAAAAATAACAGTGTTATTTTTTTTATATCGAGGGATTTAAATAAATTAGCTCTTGTTCTTATGACTATAACGACTGAATCACTACACCAGGAACTATGGCAATTTGAGTGATATTATCTCCTAGGGGTCTAGACAAAATAATAACGTTAACGTTAGCTATTTTCGAAAACAGACAAAATCTATTTAGTTGATATAAGCGGCCGACACGATAGATCGTCAGCTTTCGTCAATCTTTGCTAGACAAGTAACTACTCTTACCATGGTTTACAATTACCGTACTCGATCCTCGCTAGCGAGTCAAATGCTTTGTCCGGTTTGTCCCTCTTGTTATGGAGTGCGAGGGACAGAGCATACGAGACGCTAGCGAGAACTGTAATTGTAAAGATGTATTCTGCAAACGTTCTCGTTATAGAAAATTTATAGGATTGACGTAAGCTGCCAGATGGTCGCGTCATGCGCTTATATATCAATTCCATTAATTCCATCCATTCCATTCCATTCCATAAATTATAGACGCGAAAGTTTGTATGTATGGATGTATGGATCTTTGTTACGCTTTCACGCTGCAATGGCTTGACGGATTTGGATGAAATTTGGAATGGAAATAGCTTATATCCTGGAATAACACATAGGCTACTTTTAATCCGGGAAAAAATTAAAAGTTCCCGAGGGAATAACGAAAATCAAAATCTACGCGGACGAAGTCGCGGGCAAAAGCTAGTCAATTCCATATATTTTGTCCGTTTTCGAAAATTGCTTACGTTAGCGTTATTATGTTATTTATGCAGTAAGTAGACAATAATACACAAATTGACTATAACTTATTATAACTTAATGTTGTATCTTGTCCCCTGCGAGCCTTGTAAGGTTGCGTTTATCGCGTGACAAAATGTGGATAAAGCATCCGTCACGCTCGTACTTTTATATACGAGTCAAAAAGTGACGGATGTTTTATCCTCATTTTGACACGCGACCAACACAGCCATATTAGGGCCCCTGATATTTATTTATTCGACAGCATCTTCCTACCTCATAACCAGGGATCGGAAATTCGGATCGATATTTACCTAAAGTTGGCAAAATCCCGGAAAACGATAGGCGAACATAGGCTTCTTAAAAATATTATTTTAATAATATCAGTTCCGGGATTCCGTGATTCTACAAAACGTTAATAATTATTATTATTTTACATGTAATGTAGGATAAAACGTTCCGTTTTGCTCTTATAAATTCATTAGGTCAATGAGTTACAGGTAAATTAAATAACATTTGGTAAATCTATACATGGAAAATAACTTCAAATAGTTAATATAAATACTTAAATATGAATTAATGCTGGCGTAATTTATTTATTTAGAAATTCCGGGAGTTTTATTAATGAATTATATGATTGAGTCCGCCTCCATACAACTAAACAACAACGCGCCGCCGCGAAAGTTTAGGTAAATATCGATCCGAAATTCCGATCCCTGCTCATAACACCTCTTCTTTCCCCATTTCATCCTCACAGCAAGGTTCTATTGAGGCAGTTGGACCCAAACCTCACGGTTGATCAAACTAAGCCATACAAACACAGATAGATCACTTTCTAGCCAAACGCTGTATGATTACACGCCGCCGGCTTAGATCTTTGATAACATAGGACTGCACTTTCTCTGCAGCCGGGTAATGCTGGGTTCACACTTTATTAAAAAACAGTTTGTGCGTATTGTTGAATGTTCAAGAAGGGTGAAGTAGAAATGAGTAGAAGCGGACAAGAGAACACGAAGCGGGCAAGTGCGAGTCGGACTCGATTTGAACTCGATTTCGAATCGATTTAGCGCGAGCTCAACTAACATTTGACCATTTTTTAGTATTTGATGTTTTTCTTCAGTGTTTGTACTATGATCATACTAAATTTGACGCTTGCGTTGCTTACGTTGGCTATAAAAAAAATGACGGCCGGTCACGTCTGCCGCATGCCGCAAAATGGGCGACGTAGACGGAGATGAAATAAATAAATAAATGAAAAAAATGATTATTTAGCGAAACATTATTGTACATAGAAATACATTGCTTATGACCACCACACTAGGCGACGCCTGTCTCGTGGGGCCAGAATCCACGGTTACCAATTACAAATGTCCTGCGCATGTGCTGGTTAAGATAGTAAACAATTTTTAACTACTTTAAACTACTATTATTACTACTTAATATTTAACTACTTAATTAACAAAAGATAAAGGCTAGATGATGCCGGTGCCAGTATTTGCTGGAGTTGAGTACCACCAAAGGTGGAGACAATGGATGGCGGGACGACTTGGACGCATTCCTCAGCAACTGGCCGGAAGAGGCACCTATCAGGGACTCATGGAGACCAAGGGGAGAGGCTTTTGCCCAGCAGTAGGACATTCACATAGGCAAGAAAAAAAAAAGAAAAAAATTACTACCTACTTTTTTTTTCACATCGCAATAACAAATGTCAAATTTGAAATGAACACCTTAATCCTTAAACAACTTAAAAATATGTTAGTTATTACTTTCGGAAGATACTTGAACTCCATTTCTAATTTTGACTCCGTTTATGTAGAAAACGTTGTGTAAATAACGGTCATTTATTATTAAGTATAATTATTTCCCTCCTAAGCTGCAACTTAACTAAATATGACAGAACAAAGAGCCTATGATGTTGAACAAGAGTCTATTATTGCATAATCCGCACGCCATATTATACTTGCCCTGCTATACTAAGTACTACTTACTACTAAGTTTGGCTAGTACAAGTGCTGCCATTTCTTGTCTTGATTTAAGTATGTACTGTTACAGTTTTATAATATCAAAGCCCAGAAAAGGTTAAATTATCAATAACTGAGCTAAAAACTAGCCACGCTATAAATCTACGTTCCCGAGTTACGCCGGTATTACAAGATGTATCGTATAATTGCGGGTTCAATCCTTATGTGTCGCACTGTGGTCCAAGAATAGGAAGAAGCGGACAAAATTTTATTGTAACTTAAAATGTATGGCACGTACAAGAGAGGAACCATTTACATGTAAATAAATACTTTCAATAAACTTAGTCCCAATCTAAGCTTTAGATTTGTCTATGGCCCTAGACTAGACAACACTACAAATACATAGATAATTAAATATTTAGACAGACACAAAACATCCCAAGGTTGGACACAAATATTAGTATTCATACCACAAATGCTAAAAATATTTAATTAGACAACCCACTAGTGCAATTAATGAGTTTTGGTTGGCGTGACGATATTTGACTACGCCCGACAATATATTGTTCTCACGACTGCGGTCATGACAATCTTCCTGTACTCCACTAACACTTGTCTCAAGGTTTACACACAAACAAAGCACTTGATTCAAGACGTGTAAGTGACAGGTTTTGAATTCTTTTCCTGTCAAGGAGATCAAAACAATGCACGCCTAAAACAAACCCACGTAAACTTCGATAATAACGCATCATGCTTAGCATTCTGCTGACTTTATAAAATTAATTCGTCATTGCAAATTTAAATTTAAGCTTTATATTGCGTATCGTACGGTAAATTTTAAACCACCAGGATTTGGTTAGATACGACTTTGTTATATTAGAATTAAAGCATTAGACATTTGACTTTGATAAGCATTGTTGCAAAAATGAACCAAAGTGCAATGTTACTATAGTATAATTTTGCAAATAATGTTGAGTTACAACATTATGAAGATTCTATATTGTAATGTTAATTTTATTAATTGATATCAAATTGGCTCCTCATTGTTCCTTTTGTTTTAAAAACAAGTCATTACACCTACGTTGTCGAGCCTAATTAATATAATTAAGTATTATTTTGATTGGGTGGGATAGTTTATTGACGTTTTATAGGTAGGTCTAGTAAATTATCTCTCAATTTGAATATCTTCACCTGGTTAGTAACATACAGAAAAATGTTTCTTTGAAGTTGTAAAAATAAATGTAATTGTATGAGTTGGTTGATGGTTTTTTTTATAAACCATTTAAATGTTTCGCTTTTCGCCCCCCTTTGTACCACTGTGCAATTAATTCTGCGGCCCATACATGGTGCTCCAATCATAGAAACCCATATGGCACGAGGAAATCTCGGACTGGCCATGCATTTGTTATTTATATCATAAAACCAGTAAGATATGATTTCTATGTATTTTTGTAGCAGTTTATTCTACATAATCAATACTTACTTTTATTTCTCAAATATTGAACTGTCGTTTGTCTGTTTGTTTCGTCTTTATTGACCCGAAATTTAGTGCAAAGATAGTGTTTATCCCGGAGACGGACATATAATAATAATAATAATAATAATAATAATAATAATAATAATAATAATAATAATAAAGGCAATTTATAAACCAACATAAACAAGAAAAAAATATAGTACTTCTTAGCCCGAAAAAATTTACTATTCCCGAGGGAATAGCGATTAACGACTTCTAAAAAGCTTTCAGGCTAAAGCCTGTTAAAAATAATTATTATTTTCACTAGCTTCTGCCCACGACTTCGTCCACATAATTAGTTATTCGGCCATCCCATGTTTATTCCCAAGATTATTGTTATTCTTAAAACTTAACCCTATGTATTATTCCAGGGTATAAGTCGAGCAGAGTGACGGAGTAACAAACTAACACACAATCTTCGCATTTATAATATTAGTGGGATTAGTAGAATTGACGAGTACAAATACAAACATAATTACTTTACTAACATTTTAATAACAATTGTTTTTTAGATGTTACGGTAACGTATTTTGTGCCATCGACTACCTAGCGAGTTCAAAATACAACCAATTCCTTGTTGTTCGCATCGTGCTATGTTTGTATTACAAATACAATACAAAACTAACCTAACCAACAAAAAGTTGGAAAACCCCCGACATTGACATTTCAAAGTTCAATACTTCAAAAACGGCTGAATCGATTTCGATGTAAAATGTCTAAGAACCACCGCTAGAAAACCTGCTTTCAAATAAAAAAAACCGCATCCAAATCAGTTCATCCGTTGAGGAGCTACGGTGCCACAGACAGACACACACACACACACACACTTACACGTCAAACTTTTAACACCCCTCTTTTTTGCGTCGGGGGTTAAAAAACATCATGGCTGATCACGGATAAACGATAAACAGAAGACGCTTTGCAATATCGCACGTAACAACTTCGGCAAATTATTAAAAACTTATAAAAAAAAACATGTCTTGCGCAATTAAAGTAATGGTAAATAGAGTTAAATTTTGACCAATAAGTTGATATCATCGCTTCACACTCACTCGAAATAAATTAAACTCGAATTTCCTTAAACGTGTGTGTCTTTCTTTTTATTTTTGTTTGTTTCAGTCTTGTAAGGCTAATGAAATCTTTGCCCATAGTGCCAAAGAAACTATGTATATGGCATAAAAGGTTGCGTTTTTTTTTTGTTTTCTTTCTTTAAGAATGTATCAGCTAAGTGTAATATC
The DNA here is from genome assembly GCA_948252455.1 of Acleris cristana. Lineage (NCBI taxonomy): Eukaryota > Metazoa > Arthropoda > Insecta > Lepidoptera > Tortricidae > Acleris > Acleris cristana. The sequence continues at coordinate 985,716 of OX411791.1, read as the reverse complement.
TAACACATTACACTAATAACTAACATAACTTGGTGACTAAACATTATTCGTAATCATAGGAATTTAAGTGCTTACGTTATAATCTGTCAATGTGTGGGTGGGATATGTAACTTAGAAATAACTTCAAATAACAAAAACTTGTTATAACCTCTGTATAGGCTAGTCGTAAAACAAACCTGACGCAAGACTGTCAGTTTGTATCCATCAATCATCAGTCAATACACCTACGTAACTGACTATACTTGTTGCATGAAGGTCGAATGCAACAAGCAATGTTATGCGTTTTAACCTCAAGGTAATCGATGTGTTTTTACTAATAAACAATAGTGATCTAATTTTCATTTACTATAATGAGCGAAACAAACTATTAACAATCGCGTATGTTACTCAACAAAAATGACCAAGTAGGTACGGTCACGAGATTTAGTTTGGTACCCACCTTAGGTCCAAAGTCAATCTGACATTCTACAGCAATAAGGTTGAGTTTCCTAAAAGTTACAAATGACTTGACATCTCTAATGAAATTGACGACTTCAAGCATATTTTTCTTGGAATTGGTCCCAAATTAACGCTCGTGACCGTACTTTAGAGTAAGATTATTATTTTACAACTCGTAGCAAAAAACTACTAGATAGAGAGAGACGGACCTTGAAAATTGGGTCATAATTCCGAATTGTTCAATACCCGAAATTTCATAATTCCTAATGCAATGATTTGATGGAAGACGTAATTTTTTGTTATCGCATATAAATGAAACCTAACCTACGTACGTATAGCAACTACTACGTAAATTACGCATTATCAAAAATAGCTCCAGCATAACAGTGAAAATTCGGACATATGAATATTAGGAAAAATATTTTGGTATTTTAACGTGTTCCCTTCAAAATTACTATTAAATCATTCTAGGTACTAGCTGGGCAAAACCATGTTGCTTGACATGTTGTCTATCACACTGTGGTTTAAGCTCATCTTGCTTCGATATCGTATTCATATTGCTGACGCTATAACCGCTCTTATTCACTTGACAGAAACGTGGCCCTAGACAAGATTTATTCGGCGATGTTATCGTTATCGAAAATGGATATGATTGACGTAAGCTGCCAAACGTTCGCGACAAACGCTTACGTAAATTTCATACATTTTGGCAATTTTCGATAATCGTTTACTTTAGTGTAAAGCATATTCTCTAGGACCACAGCTGTCATAACGTCAAACAGTGTAATTACGTATTAGTGTAACAGTGTAATTAAACAAGGTGGAATGAACCAACGTAGAATAAAGATACTGTTATTGCCTTTACTTGATATTGATAGCAAAAATACAGTCGCTGGTTAGCCAAGTACACTTATGAAGATATTATAAACGTTTCTAGCTAGTATTAAACTAACTAAAAGTAATTTCTATATTTCCTTACACGATACGCATTTCAAAGTCAGAGAATGTTAAATTTTAACTAGTAATAAATAGGGTTTAGATTTGCGAAAGGTATGTTAGTTTAAATCATAGTTGCGTTCTCATAACTTGGTATGACTCTAGTTGGTATAATTGTATGGAAAAAACATTACGAAGTGGCTTATTTACCAATTAGCTTTACTTGGTAAATCTTATATTCATAATTTTCTGTAGAGACTAGGGATGGGCGATAAATGATACTCGGATAAATACTTTATTTGTCTTTATCGTAATTTTAATAAGTATGTACTTACTGACTTTTGACTGTGTCCCATCTCTGCGAGGGTTATCGCACTGCTTGATCAAAACAGCATTAACTTCAAAACTTGCTAATTTTGTTTCAAGTTCATAGAAATTGTAATAAAGTTGATTTTAATATGCAGTTGTATTTCGAGTCGCTGCTGTTTTGAACTAGCAGTGACATTTTTTGAGACTAACGTTTTGAACCATGCCTGAATTATAAGTCCAAATATTTGATTTCATAGTTGCAAGTATATTAAGTGTACCTCGGTGAAAGGTTTTAAATTTCATTCAATTTAACGATGATGACACTCTATTATAATTTTCTTTACCTCGTTTAAGAAATATTTCTTTATATTGACTTTGGACTAACGAAATAATATTGATGGAATGAATTAAATGTCATGAAAATTCAAATTTCAACACACTACATTACTATGAACATCTATATTTATATTAAGTCGTTTCAACGAACATTAACTATACCCACTCACGTACAAGCTCATGTAGATCTTTTAAACAATTCAGCGCCAATGATCTTCATTTGTATGGATTTCAGACGCCCCGTGGCGCCATAGGCGGTGAATGCGTTACGACATTCGAAGCCAAATACTCAATAAAGAGTCAGTTTTATATGGAAATTAGAGACGTTGGCATTCTTAATGCTAAGAATGACAATTCTTATCGAGACGACAATAAAATGAGATAGCTTCAATACTACATTCCAAAAGGCCCTATAAGCTTTTGAAGTCAAGTTACATACGGCGTTTTATTGCGTTGCGTATGCGTGGGTTCTGACGAATGATCTGCCTTTATACTTTAATGTTAACATGTATGTTGTTATTCTTAAATCTAACCTTTGAGCATCAATTTATAACAAACCAGCTTAATTTGGCCTCTGGCAAGCAACCTATTCGTTGTGATCCTTATCTAGTATGCTACTCCTGTATCGTCAATATCGGTGTTGATTAAGAAATTTCTTTAATTCTAGTTAGTTAATGCTAGTTTTGACAGCTTCTCATGTTTTAAATGAAGTGTCCAGCTTATTCACTAGGTACAGACAAGATGCTTTCCATATTGTATTGGTAAAAGCATGCAATTAAACAAGAATAAAAAGTGTGACAAAGGGTAAAAAACCCGTCTTACTTTGCTTGAAAAAATATCCCGTAAAAATTGTGTTTTTAGCGAAAAATATAACCTGTGAACCTTCTGGAATTAATATCAATCCTATTTTCGGGAATAAAAAGTTGAATTACTTTGAATCTATCCTAATACCAAATTTTACGATCGTTAGATGTTGATCCGTGAATACGAAGCAAACAAACAAACAGACAAAGTAAGGATACATATTGGAAGTCCAGAGGTCTTATTAGTCTGGTTCTATACGAACTCACCGTGCCAAGACAATAAAGTTACAGTGTAGGAGTTGTCCTACTCACGCCTCACTTTTGTTTTATGAAAAATCGTGTTATTGAGCAACGTACGTTTTATGTTCGTGTGTACTTGTTAGGTTTTTTTTATGTGGGCTGTGGATTTTATCTTCGGCTAGCTTTTGTAACGTAGCTTCAAACGCCTCGAGGTTTTTATGGTGTTGATGCGAAAGATTGGTAATAAAAACAAAAGATGTAGGTATTTATCGCTTATGACCTAGTGAAGTCTGCTGTAATTTGCCAAGATTTATAGCCAGCTATTGCTACAGCTATCGTCATATTATAGAGTAGGTTCTGCATAGTCACTACGGAAATTGTATTCATTGCAAACTCTTAATATTTTTTTAAGAGTTAGCAATGAATGCAATTTGGGTAACTCATGACGTATTTCGATTAAATTGAAAATCGAAGTTCGCAATTAACCTCGTCCCTTTCTCTAGATTTAGTCACAAGTGATGAGTGAAAGGAGAAGGATATCCAAAGTTTCGAATTTAGTGTTTCGTGGTAACCATCCATTGAGGCTAGACAAGTTACTTAACGCTAACGTAAACTATTTTCGAAAACTGTCAAAATTTATAGAATTAGGATAGACCAAAAAAAATAACTAACGGTTTTAACATTCTAAACTGAAAGAATGGGTAATATTAAGATACCAATTTCATTAATTTTGTATTTGACCCAATAGTTTTGTTTGAATATTTTTATTTATTTAGCAGACATTTTATGGATGACATGATTATTTTAAATTTGGGATGGCATTTTCTAATAAATTACAACAATTAAATGATATCTAATGATAAAAAGTGATTGTAATAATGTATTAAAACATACTATTTCAAGCGGTTTTGCCTAACCCGTAAGATACACCTAGGAGAGCTTCAAGCCAAAAACGAAAGTCAAACAAAGGTTAAATATACTTTTGTCGAAATATCCGAAATAGATAAATATTTCAAAAACTTAATAATGCAGAACGGTTTTAAAACCCCATTCCTCGAAATGGTTTTCGAATTAGAGTAATTGTAAAAATATGAACAATCCCAATTGACGTAGGCGCTCGACGCCACCGTCTGATACGTCAATCCTATACATTTAAGAGAACGATAAAGCACGCCGAATGTATCTTGTCTAAGGCCTCAGGTTCCACTAATCGTAAAAGATACACAAACTTTTACAAAAAAAAAAAACTCACAGCTGTAAGCAGACTTAATGGTAATTATTTTAACGGGTAAAGTCGCGGGCAACGTTAGTTTTCTATTAGCCAGAGTGCTCGGGTAAAAGGCCGATCTGCGCCTGCGCGGAACGGGAGTCGTGCGCATCGCATTACAACCTGTCCCGCGACTAATCTAGGGTTGTCACTCAAGCGGGCCTAGACTAGATAGATCAATATTAGATCAATCAAGTCAATCTAAACCTATTTAATAACCTCGTCCCAAACTAAGCTCTAGGCTTGTAGTAGTAGACGATTAACATAGTTAAAGCAGATACTTAAATACATAGAAAACATCCAAGACATTGGAGCAAGAATGAATTCCTCGCACAATTTACGATTATTATAGTCATTTAGATTCACGACATGACTTAACGCTTCGTACAATGACGCAACGTCAATTGACTGTCAAAATCGTGCAGAATTGACGTAAACTGCCGTTATCTAAAGACATTAGCTTTCGTCAAATGCTTCATTATGTTTTTTTTTTAACTTTTTGTACCTAATTAATCAAACACTAAAGCAGTCACAGCTTGAAAACCATTTTGTCACTGTATTTAATTTTTTACCGTTTTATTGTAGTTAATTTAATTTAATTTAAATTTCATTTATTCAGATATTTTCATCCATTATGTTAGTAAGTACAAAGAGCACAAAGTACAAAGCTATTTATCTTTAACAATCAAATTTTAGTTACTTCATACAAGTTTTGACATTCCTGACCGAAATTTGATCTAACGGATCTTTATAAAAACCAGCCTAAAAGTGTTCAAACATAAATGTAAAACTAGTTTTTGTTTGTGGCAGCCCTAACAGCACATGTCGGTCCAGTACTAAACAACGACGTATTAGAGCGAAACCATCTGGTTCGGCTCAAGACATCACATCACTGCACTCGCGCTGGAGCCGCATTACTTCTAATAGGGCTGCCACTTTTACAACCATACCAATAAAAAAGACATTAAGGTCCCTTTTCATAGATAACGCCACATATGATTATTTTGAATAGATCTAAGTACCATAATTTAATTTACAAATGGCCGCTTACCTTGAAAACTTATGACTTTTACAAGTGACAACACTTACCCAAACCCCTTTGGTTGGCGGGGCGCGACTTCGTGCTTGAAAACACAGTAGAGCTAGACTAATAGGGTTGGGTTGAAAGAGACGCCATTTTGTTATCACACAGATAACTCGGTTGTCCTGTCACCAGACAATCTGCGTGCTAATTAAAACGTCTAGATTTCTACTTTCTACCGCGTTTACATTTTTATCAAACAACATTCACTTAAAGGAGTATTTCAAGTTTTGATTACAAATGTATGTTTATTTTTAGTCCTAGCGCAAAAGCTAAAATATTCATCTACACATTGTAGTTATATTGTATTGACTGACGTAAGACCATTTTGTAACTGGTCGTTTTTGATATTTTCTTTAATGAAGATTGACGAATTGTCGTCCTGCAAATATTAATTATCAAATTTGCTGCCAGCGCTACGCTTGTAACCTAATCCGACCTTTTCCGGTTTATAGAGAAAACTGCTTACGAACAGACACCAGGTGGCGCTGAAAGTGTTATTAGATCAACTAGTGCTATTCTTCTTTATGTACTTAAATATCTACGACTTCATAACATTTTTTTGACTTTGATTATACTCATTATAGCTTCTGCCCGCGAGATTATTGTTTTCCCATGGGAACTTTTAATTTTTCAAGATTTAAGAGTTAAAAAACCATTAATCCTACAGTAGTGTAAAGTAGCATGTGTTAATCCAGGGTATAAACTATCTCCATTTCAAATTTCTTTCAAATTCGTCCAGCCGTTGCAGCGTGAAGGAGTAATTAAGTAACACACAAACTTTCGTATTTATAATATTAGTAGAATTAATGGTTTCTTAAATGTAATTACTACGAATACGAGTGCACTCCAAGAATGCTAAAACGCCCTTCAACTGACAAGCTTCTACACAAGTCTTACCAATTTCACACAAATCCAACAACTTATAGATGTTTTATACCTACATGTTTCGCAGTAGCTCTTCACCATTACTTTAAAAATAAACCATAATTACTCCCAGCCACGTTTCCACGTTCCTCGCCGCCATTACCGGAACCCACTTAGGTACTCTAATCGCTCATTATCCCTGACCAAGGGATCCCTAATTCGTCTACATAGTGAAGTCCTTTTCTGGTTATAATAATTACTTGGTATCGACGGGTGTGTAGAAGAATTTCAAGCATGGCACGGAAAGCTGTTAGTGTGTTTTTCTTACTCTTAACTAAGACTAGTGGAGACCCTTAGGGAAAGCTTATGTCCAGGAGTGGGCGTCTTCCGGCTGAAATAAATAATTATTAGAAGGACATCTCACACAAATTGACCTCGTCCCAAACTATGCTCTTGGCTTGTACTGTGGGTACTAGACAACGATAAATATACTTGTAAAGAAAAAAAAACATCTAAGACTCAGGAGTAAACACTCGCGCTCAGGCGAAAATTTTCTACCATACTGGGAATCAAACCCGTTGTTAGCTTCGTAGACAGGGTCACTACAATCAGTGATGATGATTAATGAATATAAATCGCAAATGACAATGTTCCAAAACAAATTAATAAACAATATATTTCACAAACTCGTCTAGTCCCTAAAGTTCTGGGCTGGTACTATGGCTTCTAAAAAACGAGAGAAATAAGGGATTTAGGAACGCATTCGCCACGTTAATCAGGCTCTCACGCACGCACAATCTTTACACAAATATTACTGGGGATCAAACCCAAGCCAGCTGGAAGTTAGGGACTCTAACAACTAACTAGACTAGGTCGTCAATCGTCGTATCGTATCGTATGCACATAACAACTTTAACTGTTGGTCATCGAATAACGAAATCCCTGAAAGATCCGTCATAGTGACAGCGTCAAATCACAAGAAAGACATCACAACAAAAAATAAACTAATTTTTGCGACAGAGTTCTATGGTGGCTAAACAGTAAAAGAAGTTGAACGTATGAATATTCTATCTTCTACTACGAAAAGTATCCATTAGTTCACAATACTCTTGCATACACACAGACAGTTCCGTGTCAATGTCGCGTCTGCCCGCGCGCAGGCAAAAAGCCGGGCGTCGCTTCCTGCCCGGCCAGTATCGCCAATTAGAGGGAGAAAGCCTCTGTTTCACTTGGTAGCCATCTTGGGAGTCGGTTTTTCATCTTCAGTTCTAGTGGAGTTTGGGTGGTTTAAGTTAAATGGTCTAGAAAGAGGCTTTAGAAAACCATGTAACACCTAAGACAATAGAAGGCATGTTAAATCCTTTGTAGTGAGAGTATCGACCAAAGATCTATCGACCTTTTTAAAGGAGGTATTATAGTCGAAGGGTGTTATATTTCGGCGATTTTGTGGCGGCCTACTAGCCGACATTGCGAAAGTCCTTTAAAAGTTATGTTAATTTTAAGTTATTGCTCAAATAAGTGCTCCGTTAGAGAATGAAAAAAAAAAGGAATTGAAAGCGCTTAGCATCATTTAAATCTGAGGAATTCGACGCTATCAAAATTCACTGACACGTAAAATTACTGTATTCCAACCTATTAAATACATTATGATTTGCTCGTAAGTATACAATAAATATAAAATAACGTGTAAAAATCAGTTGAGACCAATAGTTAACTACAAACACGAATACCTACTCGTATAAACAGAACGCTGTGCGCGTCTATATTTGTTCTGTTTACGCGCCGGGATGCGCGCGCAGGTTATTGTCCCGCGCCTGCGCATCTTTCTGTTATGCGCGTGATTGCTCTGATATCAGCTGATTTAGAGAGCTGGACGCATAAAAGGTACCTACTAGCTGTTGTGAAGATAAGCTACTTCTGCTCAATAACATTAATATGGCTTGTACTCCGGGTATAAGATAAAGATAGAGGTACAAGTATGAAAAAACCAAAAATCTAAAACCTTAAGACTATGGAATGAATTTCCCTTTACTATGTTTCCTCAGCACCAACCCCCTTACTAATAAACGTTGAGTAACGGTGGTATAGCTATACAATGTTTAGTCCTTATCTGTCATTGTGACATTTGGATTTGACAGATAAGGACAAAACATTGTATAGCTATAGGTACCACCGTTACTCAACGTTTATTAGTAAGGGGGTAAGACATGTCCTCCTTTAAACGCGACTTAAAAAGAGTATTTACTGAAAGGCAACAACTTCGCTGTGCTGGCATTGCTGATGTTTATGGGCGACGGTGACTGCTCACCATCAGGTGGTCCGTCTGCTCGTTTGCCTTATGGGGATTTAAAAAACAAAGTAGGTACCTAATCACCCAATAAAAATGTTGAGCATACTTAGAACCTTGTCATTGTGAATGTCAATATCATTGTCATGTGTGTCATGTGATGTTCTGTTTGAAGTGTACTATGACAACGCACTAAAGTGCTTAACATTTTCGTTGGGGTACTGTACGTAAAACATCCAAGAGTCAAAAACATACAAATGTTTGCCATTACCGGGGCTCGAACCCAGGAGCGCTAGCTTTACAAGCAAGGTCACTACCATCTAAGCTAACGCTCTTTATCTCCGAACTCCTAAAAACAATTCCCACAATAACTACACTTAAAAACATAGTAAATATTTAATGAGAAAACTTAAGCAAAACTAACAATCGAATACCATCATCCACATTAAAGGTTTTTACCATGAAAACAGCTGTCGCATACCTCTACGATTTATGGTGGCGATTTCTATAAACGATTAAATATTTATAGTTCGTATCTTTAAAGCAATAGGGGTAGTGTTGCAGTGAACTGTTGGACAATGGTTAGGTAAAAAGTGCATATCGCTTTCATGCAGCAGTGATACAATAACGTATAAAACATGAAGTATTTAACAATATAGATTTGTTGATAACGTATTTGTATTTGCTATAGCTAGTTAATGTGTACATGGTACAGTCACCGTAGCCTAGAGAAAATGCATAATGCTAACGATAGCTATTTTCGATAATTGTCCATAATGTATGTACTTTTTCGAATCCAATCGGAGAAATACTGTACTCTTACCATGAGTTACAATTACCGTACTGGTTATCGAATCGAATGCTCTGTCTCTCGCAGTATTTTTATAAAGTGCGAGGGACGACAGAGCATTAGACTCGCAAGCGAGTACGGTAATTGTAACTCATGGTAAGGGTAGGGGTGGAAAAGGACCGAATCTTAAGTACCCGAAAGCGACGTGAGTGCATGACTCGATGTATGAATGTAGAATCATCGAAAGAGATAAGTTATAATGGATCGTTAGATTGAATTACTGTTTTTTGCATCATAGACACGAAACCTTGAGACCACATTAGGCGTCATTGGCGCTCAAAGGGTCCATTTGATTACAGAAAGCCCTTAAAAAACAAAAAGTGCAAAGTAAAAACCGCAAAACGAGCGCTTTTGTTTATTTTTTTCGATCGAATCAATCTTGAAAATATGTGTTTTTTCTAATAATAACGTAAAGAACTCGTTAAGTACAGGTATTTTCACTTCTGGCCAGCATTTGGTCCCTTGTCAATGTCCTTTACCAATAGTAACAAGATAACTTGTCGTCAACGCAAACAATAAAAACCGGCCAAGTGCGAATCGGACTCGCGCACGAAGTGTTCCGTACCATATACATATATATCTATACAACATTAGACACTATACTAGTTGCCATTATTAATATCGAGCAAAAAACGGCAAAAAGGTCACGTTTGTTGTATGGCACTTAAATATTTATTTTATTCTGTTTTTAGTATTTGTTGTTATAGCGGCAACAATAGGTACATCATCTGTGAAAATTTCAACTGTCTAGCTATCACGGTTCATGAGACACAGCCTGGTTACAGACAGACAGACAGTAAAGTCTTAGTTATAGGGTCCCGTCTTTACCATTTGGGTACGGAGCCCTAAAAATTATCTTTACAAGTAACAGTGTCATTATATAGTTCCTGGTAGCACGTTACCTTCCATTTTGTTCCCACGTGGTCAAATTGCGACATAATCGCAGCGTTATGAGGTGGTGTGACTAGAAACAATAAGAGCCATGTTTCCCGGGTTTCCCACCATTTAGAGAACGCTTCATTCATAAGAGATAGCGATTTTCGGTAACACTTTCATTGATTGTACCAATTAATAGCTTAGCTAAGCAAAAGTGTGGTAATCTCAGCAGAATGATTATAAAAAGCTAAATAACGGTGTATTTTTGAAGTGAAACCGCATTTCCTATACAGCGAAAATTATTGTGCTTCCAATAAAATTCAACTCGATTCCCATAGAAGAAATTGAAGTACTTTAAAATAACCTAACACAAAGGTCTGTTAGTACTTGAACCATTTTTACGCAATAGTCCTTTAAATACTATAAAACTCTTAAATAGATTAACCGTCATTTTTTTGATAACTCCTAAACGTGTCGTCCTAGCCGATTTTCATCTTTCCTTACTTAGAACCAACTCAGTTGAACAACATTCTATAAAAAAAAACTGCATCTGTATCTTTCTATCCGTTTAGGCACGATGCTACAGACATATTGGCGTTAAATTTAACCACAACACTCCTTTGCTTTGAGGGATAAAAAAAATATCCCGCCAAAGTCTATCTACTTGGCCAGTCGTGTAATAAGCAAAGAATGCGCACGATTGGGCATTCGTGCAAAAATCCACGATTAGTCTTAGGCGCGTGCGCTCGCGTCCCGTACGCTGGCCTTTTTTGATGTAACTATTACGTTCGTGCTAGCAATTTGGAATGATGTGTGAAAACATTGTTTTTTTCCAAGGAAATGTTTCATTTTAGTTTCTAAGAACGATGAAAATTGCATTAATTTGGAATAGTAAAAAACTGAATAAAACAGAACGTTGAACGTTGTTAGTTAATAGTGGTAGTTGTTGTTTTTGTATTTTTTTATTAATTATGTCGACTAATATACTATAACTGTCGATATTTATGGAAATAATAAATTGCTACCTGGGATTTAATGTAGCTGTAGAGAATCAATAAAAAAAATCGATACCTAAATCCGTTTTGAGATGAAGGGGTCAATGAAATCTGCCGTTTTTTTAGTAAATTTTATGAACAATTTAATGAATTGAAGTCTAGTGAAATTGCTTTACTGCAATTTGTGAAATTTCGAAATAAAACTCTGGATTGATTCGTGATAGCGAACGCACGAGCGCGCGTGCGGGCTGAGGTGCTCATTCCATTATCTACAACTGTATCGGAATTGCTATTCGGCCTGGCCATGACTGTCAGCATCGGCGGTAGCGGCGGCGACGCACTGTGAGCGGTAGCGGAGCGTTGCAGGCGCCGCAACCGCAGAGCACGGAAGTGGCGCGTTCCAAAAATGCTTTAATTTTTAATGGCACAGAAAAGCAAATAAAACACGAACCATCTGATGATGAGTGGGCTCTGAAGCTTAAAATATTGTTCACTGTTAACCCCGAGAACTATTAAGATGGGATGCCTTAATAAAATTAATATGATAGGCACTTTACCGGTTTTCTTATCCTCCTAATTTAAAGTATAAGATGTCGGTAGCCTAGCCACAACCGCTTTAAGAACTTTTGTAGTGAAGGAACGCGCTAAAACGCGCCGCCTCCGCTCTGTGAAGTTGCTAATAGACCCGAGCATATACTCGAGCATTCGCTGGAATGCCCGCCGAAATAAGCCTTCTTCAAACTCGCTACTCACGCTATAGTAAAGTCTATCGGCACCATAATGCTCGAATTTACATGAAAGCGACCCGTCCATTAGAAACGTGTGGGAATTTGGCCGTCGCCTCCGCACCGCTCTTTTACCGCTTCTCTAACAGCATACAAGAAATTACTATCACGTTATATCATCTCTTTTACTTTCAAGGCCACTTACCTAATAGAAGCAGGATCCCAGTAGAAATTGCACTATTACTGAGGCGTATCGGGCAAATGCGTGGACGCACGCAGGAGTAAGTGGACGTTCGTGAGAGCATGGAAATTCCTGCGGGCATGCGCCTTGTTCCGAGTGGTTTATGTGGTGGAGAAGCTGGGATCTACACTTAATAATTATAAAGAGGAAATATTTGATTGTTTGTTTGTTTGCATGAATAGGCTCCGAAACTACTGGACCGATTTGAATAATTATTTCACCATTGGAATGCTACATGTTTCCTGAGTAACATAGCCTATCTTTTATCTTTCTGCGCGGACGGAGGCGCGGGCAACAAAGAATAATGTTATATCATGGGTGAGTCTCGTACAAATTGACCTAATCCCAAACTAAGCTCTAGGCTTGTCTATGGGTACTAGACAACGATAAATAAGTACATAGAAAATATCCAAGACTAAGGAACAAAGACGAACTCTTAAAAAAAAAAACCCCTCCGGGATTCGGACCCGGGCCCGCCAGCTTCCTACTGTTACTACCGACTAGGTAAACCGAGAGCCATTGAAGTAGACACGTTAAATGAGACTAAAGAGGCATATAAATCTTTACTGAACCGGTGTGACAGCAAATCAATAAATTTAATTTTGTATTACAGTGTCTTATTTTTTCTCGCTTTTTTGCTCATTATATTGTCAGTTTATTCTAGGTGTGCTAACGTAAGAACTTATATTATCATGTTCTAGATTAGCATTTATTGCTGTTGTAAGGAGCCAATTATCTATTTTTTAGAAGAATGTTCGTAACACTTAATAACATAAACACTATTTAGCTTTTAGGCACAGTGTGACGCGATCGCTTTAGATAATCGCTATTACAATTATAGTTTCATCATTAATTTCCGATGACGGCTAACGTTGGTTATGAAATCGTAAATAAGCTCTCGATTTGCACGTACAATGTGATGATGGTATTATGTATCATTACGATTTGGCTTTTAAGAAATTGCGGAATTATGATTTATGACGCTTTTGAGTTCCGTAGTTCTCTCAACCACTGATAAATCAAAGGTTGTCTAAAAGATATCACGCCTGTTGTGTATCTATAATTAAATAATACTGTAGTCTGTACAGTGTTTTTTTTATGGTGTTCAATAAAGAGTATTTGTATTCTATTGTATAAATCATCGGGGTCGTTTTGTGTGAAACACAGGAAGAATCAGTAGATGCTTTAAGTACTATAAAAGTAACGTTTACGATAATCACGATGACTTGACATAACGACTTCTTTGATTTACTAGTTGTTTATCTCTCGTATTCATTACACGAATATTTGCCCTAACCAAGAATCAAACAATAGGTCTTCGTAAGCAGGGCCACTACAAACTAAGCTTCGCGATCGTTTTATTTTAGCCCTTCCAATACAGTCCTGCCTCAAGATCTTTAGGCTCATACTCGTTTTTTTTCTGTCAGTTACTTCACTTCTATACTTACAAGAACAGCTGTGCGGACCTCTAAAAAGAAATCATGCGGGCGTCAGGGGTCAGGCACCAGATTGACCTTGCCGTGCTGGCACTAGGCGTGTCTAAATTGAATACCTAATTACCTACCCGGTAAAAGTTAGGTTGTTAGGTAATAAAGCGTAGGCTCTTGCACTTGCGTCGAAAACAATCCGTCAGTGGCCTTGGAAGGTAGAATGAAAAGTTTTGTGAGACTGTAAAGTGTCTTTCAATCTTTAACTTCTGACAAAAATGAGGAGTGTTGTGTTAAACGTGTGTATTTTTTATGATGTGGCAGCGGAACTCCTAAATGGAGGACCTAATTGAACGAGTTTTAAAACAAAATCAGTTCAATTGGGATGGTTCTTAGCTAGATTCTGTGAAAATCGGTTGGACCGTTTAAGAGTGTATCAGCTCTCAAAGAATCACTAATTAATTTGGGGTTTATCTTTTATTATAGTTATTCTTACGTTAGAAAAGACGAACGAGTAAGTGAGTCTTTTAATGGTTAGCAACGAACGTTTCTCAAACTCCAGAGAACTGTTTTTTTTTTATGATTTCTTTGGAGTTGCGAATTTATATCTGAAAGAACGAGAAGTTATGATCGATACTTATGTGTGCCGTCAAAATCAATTTCGCAATATGATTGCGCTTATGTGTTATGTTGTTTAATAATCTTAATTGTGTACTAATTCCTTCATTTTGTTTTACACATGAGCATTTTCTGCGTATATGTCTCAATGACAAATATTTAATGATATCTATCACACAGAATCATAATATTTATCTACCATTACATTCAGTTATGTAACTTGAATTACGTCTATTGCATCTAAGCTAAAAATCCATTGGTTTCTATGCAAATTTCCGAAAGTGTGACAGCGAAAGTGGACACGTGTTTCAACCGGGTTTCACTTTCGTGGGCCGGTATTGGACAGGTGTTAATTTTTATTTACAATTTGACATTCACCTTGAAGGGTTGGCGATCAATGTCACTTTCGATTAGGTCTGCGTCAATTAATATAAAGTATTTTATGACAGTTTTACTGTCAAAGGCATTATGTTTAAGAAGTCACGTTCTGTGCTTGGAGAAACTTAATATTGACGACCAATTAGTGCCTGATTCATTCAATATTTGAGAAACGTGTGCTGTTGTAGTGACAATGAAAGTAAAGTTTTTATAGTCATTTTCATTTCAAACAACGCGTGGTAGTACAAAGATAATCATCAGATTATATATACTGAGGAAACTCTCGCTTAAATAGTGTGTAATGTACTCGAGAACACATTAAAATTCCAATTTTTTTTCTGAATATTCATTCGTCCGAATTTTCATTTTCCGAACGCTATATTTTGCTGGAGCTGTTTTAGATCGAATGCATAATATAATTGCTAAACGTATAGGTTAGGTTAGGTACGATATCAAAAATAAAGTCTGCCTTTAAAACATTGCATTCGGAATTATGAAAATTGGGAATTTATATCAATTTGAATTATGGCTCGTCGTCAGTGAATACAATGTATTGATTTCTAGTTCTAAGTGTTTGTCCTGTTTTCTCAATAAAGAAATGCAAATCTTTAAATTAAAACCAACAGACACTTACTTGTATGAAATAATGCTGTTTTATTCCTTACCTTTTTAAAGGGTACGTATCATAATATATAAAGTTCTAAATACATAATGGGACATAATACATAATGGTCATAATACATACTTAATGTTTTTTTCTCTGCAACCGTAAACTTTTCAGATTTTTTATAAAACAAACCTAACCTAACCTAATGGGTTCTATACAATGGGCTTTTAAAAATCCTGATAAGTTTACGGTTTTGGAAATCAAACCATTGTATGTTATGACCATTATGTATTATGATGCATTATGTATTTTGAACTTTATATATTATGATACGATCCCCTTTTTAAACAACGTAAGCTTATCCAATGACGTATCTTACGTGGGCTCGTCAGATTTAACAATTGACGCAACGTCTAGGAATCCTTTTCTGACTAACAGCAAATACAGGCGCGTGCGCATGACTAGCTATTATTGGAGCTGGCTATTTGAACTTGACTTCTGGGAACTAGGTCGAGTTACAATGACTCTAACTTATATGTGTAAATCGCTTAACTTGTTAAAGAATATCATTATTCTTTCACTGTGGAAGATAGAACAGCAAATAGATTAAAGTTTGTTTCATTTATTTAAGAAATTAGCCTGTTAGTTACAATATGTAATTTGAAAGAATCATCTTTGCCAACAAATTTATCTTCTCCAATTAATGAAGCTTTATCGTTCCTCTTATGTCTTTTCTATCTATTACTAAGTTCTCTTTTATACATATAATACGTTTAACTCTTTACTTATACCTTTTTTAATGGTTTAACTTTGTGCAAAGTTCATCCGCATCGCTACCACCATCTTACTCTATAACCTGTCGCCATGCAGAAGTTCTTACATTGTTTTGTTCTGTTGTAGGGCAGGGATCGATACCGGTATTCATTAAAATTGAAATATCTCCCTTAATTTGCAACATTTCCTGGATACTTTCGATTGTAATTTAGGTAATTAAATAAACTAAACTATTATAAAAAAAAAAATCTTTGACGGACCAAAATATTCAATAAAAAGCGAGATGCCAAAACTGAATACCGGTATTTTTGTATGAAAGTAATACCGGTATACAACACCTGCTGTAGGGGGTACACAAGCTGTAAAATGACTAGCGTAGAGTCATCTATGTATTTACATTAGTCAGTGTTAGTAAAGCATTAGCAGTCTTATAATTAATTGATTACCCTAGTGGTGGTAGAACCGTGTGCAGGGTCTGCTCGGATCGCTACCACCTTATCCTTTAACCTACCGCCAAACAGCAGTGTTCTCGTTGTTGTGTTCCGGTGGCGGCGTAAGACAACTGGCTAAATTACTAGGGTTGGCAACGTTGGAGGCTAAGGATAGCATTCTTGAGATTGTTGATGGAAAATTCAAATATCTATGGGTCCTATAGATCCTAGTTACTTACCATCAGGTTGCCTGTGTGCTCGTGTGCCTTCTAATTCCCTTGAAAAAATTAGGTGGTCAGTCTTTGTCATAAATATTTAATCCAATAGTGAATTGTTCTAATGAATCTCTATCTTTTGTTAACAGAGCTGGTCGCCGACGGGTGCCACTGCCGCTGTATGCAGAGGACGACGGCCATGACCTCAGTGACTTGGGCATCGGCACTTCCAGCACCAAGAGCAGCCTCAGTGAAGACTGCGACACACACAGCTTGGCTGTAAGTACAGTTGAAGACTTTGACCTTAGGTCTAAACAATCTGACATTCTACAGGAATATTGTTGAGTTTCCTATAAGTTACAAATTACTTGGCATCTCTAATGCATAAATGTAAGCAAGTATTTTTTTTTATAAGTTCTAAATTTACATTCATTACCAGCAACCAAGTGTACTGAAATGATACAGATCGTAGTGTAAAAATCTCAGCTGGCGAAAGCAGATGGTAAAAGTACTGTTAGACGATTTTTCACGGCAATTTATAGCCGGCAACGATAGCGGTGTAGTTTTATTTTATGTGATAGAACAAAACGACCATAGGTTATCGGCTAAAAATAAAGTTGCTTGTGCTAACAGTACTTTGATTGTCATCAAAACTTGTTGTTGCGTCAAAAGTTGACAAGTTCTTTTAAATGTCCAATAATTACACTCATAAGAGGTGCTGATATTGTCATTGTATTACGTTTTCTCAGATACAATATCAAAGTAGTTACTTCATGATCGGCATCGATTCTACTTTGTACATGCCATCCAACTGATTCTATCATCGTTATACTTGTCACTTGAATTGACGTCACCCATTCACCGACAAGTGGATGTCGAGTGGCTTTCTAAAGAGATAGCATATTGAATTTGCATGTTCATAACCCGTATCTTATCTCAATTCCAGAGCGATGGAATGGACCTGGACAAGAACCATTCAGATGTTGACAACATGTCAAATTGCGACAACCGCAAACTAGGCTCTAGCGCCAACGAGTATGACACCTGTACGACCATGACGATCAGCTCACCTGAACCCGAGGAGTACACTTACGAAGGAGCTATCGAGGGCTACAAGTCCAGAATCATATCACAGACCAACAGTACTATCCTCAAAACAGTCGTCAACAACTCCAAAGAGAAGTCTCCAGACAAAATCAACGGTGACTTAAACAGAATCAGGACGACAGTCAGCAATAAAATCGAAGAAAAAGTTTCCTCCTTCCAAAAAGAAAGAGCTGACGACAGAAATAACAACCCGAAGAAAGATTTGCCGAAAGTCGATATACATAAACGAAGAGAACAATTCGAAAGAGAAAATTCAGTGGAGTCACAAAACAAACCAAAATTACCTGAAATCGCAAACAAAAAGTCGATCAAAGAGAGACTGTCTAGTTTAGAAAGATTCACGGAAGAAACACAAGTTCTCAAGTCTACGAGCGACCTGAACAAGTTACCGACTGAAGTAAAGCCTCTTAAAGAACGACTTTCATGTCTTGAAAAGGTTAAGTCGGCTTCTATAGAGCCAGAGAAGGCAAAGAGGCTGTCTAATGGTGACTTAAGTAACACCAAGTCTCTAAGGGAACGCCTTTCGAGCCTTAAATCTCAAACATCTGAAGAAGAAAAAATCACCAAAACCGAGGTTAAAGAAGTCTCCATGAGTCTTAAAGAGCGTTTGTCCTGCCTGGATGCAGCCAAAAATAAAGAGATTCCTAAAATCTCTATCGAAGAGCAAATAATGGTAACTGACAAACCAGTAGTCAAAGAAGACGACATATCCGGTAAAATGAGTGATACCTCCTTAAAGACCAGCTTGTCTGGCATTGAGAGCCAAATGCAGAGCTTCTGCCGTTCACTCGACAGTTTGGATATCAATGGCCAGACCTCTCCCAGCTCACTTGACCGAGTGCAAAGTTTAGAAGACTTCGATTGTGCTGAAATGCAGAACAACACTGCCCACAGTGACATCGAAACTGAAGACAGTGGAATACACACAGCCCGAGACTCTTGTGCACCTGCTGATGACATTGCAGACCTGACTCAAGTAGCTTCGCCAATCGGGGAGAACTTAATTGAGATTTCCGAATACGAGTCTTCAAACGAAGATGGTGCAATTGTGCTGGAGCCGATCAAAATCGAAGAACCAATCGAGAGGATGTCTGAGCCCTTCAAGTCTATTCAAGAGGACATTATTATTGAAGAAATAGAAACACTTGATGTCAGTAAAGCTGATTCTGATAGCGCAAGTAATTATCTTCAAGCGGTGTCGCAGCCTGAAGAGCTGAGTGTTACTGAAGAAGTGACAGAAATACAGATGGACAAAGAGGATGAAGATACACTAAAGAGTTTGGAAATTCAGGACACTAGTGTAAGTCTTAATGAGCCGGTGTCAACTGGCTCGGAGGGGGACACGGTGGTGTTCGAGGGCAAGATGACTATTCATCTCAACTTGAACGAAATTTGTAACAAAGTGAACGCTGGTGCTGGGAATGGGAACAACACTAACCTTAACGAAACTAGCACAACTAACGACACTACTAACCGCAAGGGCATGCCAATGGTAACTGTCTCTAATATCACAACCACTACTAACATTTCGCCAAAGAATTCCATTAAAACGCTAAAAACATTAACAGATAATCATACGCTTACTAACAATCTCGCTGATGTAACGTGTACATCCCAATGCTCAGTCAAAGACGTAGTCAATCATGATCCATTTAATAACACAGTTAATCGCACATTTAATGATAATGACATGAACCATACTCGTGATGTTACAGCTAACATAGACGCCACGGTAAGTAGCTCACAGGACTGTAATCCCTTCTGGCAGAAACGGATCAAGCGCAACGTCGAGCCTAACAGACGAAAGACTATATTATTTATTAATAACAAAGTTGTTACAAAATCCGTATCAAATTCTAGCGATTTTAGTGCCAAAAGCAATGCCTAAGTCAAGATCTTTATTCCGAGTTTATACACTTTCTCATAAATTGCAGTGGACGCAAGACAGATGAGAATTTTACGATATAAACTCACTTCGTGTAACTTTGGTCTCTTGATCTCGCACATAAAACCTGTCAACGTTCTATTAACATTTTTTACTTACTGTATATTAGCAATCACTTTACCATCACTGTGTAGAAACACGAAAACTACTTATACTTAAATGTTAGAATTAACAAATCAATAATAGTGTCCCGAAACACCCACTACCTAATCATTTTTGAATGTATCTAAAACCTTAATCATTAATTCCTAGCAGCAGACCACAGTTCAAATCATACGTCATCAATTGTAGATTTAGGCTTATCTCTGCATACAGGGTTATATTTTAGTACCCATATTTTCATCATGTATAATATATCCCTATTTATATACAAGTATACCATATTAGCGTAGTCCCCTTAGTTTCAGTTTAGTTTATTTATTAAACGTGATATTTGTAAATTCATTATTATCAAAAATATACGTTACACCGTTATGCGTGGGTTTTATTTGTATGATTTCCTCTCATTTTATCATTATTCAAACGTACAGATTTATAGGCAAATCAGGACAAGGTACTGTGGCATTATCTTTGATGATATCATTCGCAAACAAGGTCGTTATCTAGTGATCATGACTTGTACACGTTAGTTCGATAAGAGCAGCCGGAGCGAGCTCATAGGTTACTTAGCTTATTAATTGCATCGGCTTTGGTGATGGGAAGGTAAGCTGACATCGTCCGTAGTGTTTCGCTTCATTAATATCATTTGCGCTGCATGGTATGCTATTTTTTTCATTTTTGCATGCAGTTTAGTTTCTTAAGTATTTTTTTGCAGTGACATTGATTTGTGTTATTAAGGTGTCGCGTTTTTTTCAGCTTTATTTGGATTTTTGTTGTTTACGTGCGTTACCCAAACCATTAAAATAACAAATTGACATTTTCTGTTAATTTGTAGGTAATTGACGCGTTGGAGCTGGCATTCCAGGAACTGGATTCTGAAGATAGTTGTATCAACAATAGCACAATGGAGGAGGTTAAATCAGAACCTGATGCGGAAACAAAAGCGGACGACATCATTGACATCACGGAGAAGAAAGTTGCCCCACTTTATGAGAATATGGACATGTTCTTCCAGAATCCAGTAGACGATGGGGCTGCTTTTCCACTGGATCTGCCGACAAATATCTTGGAACCGCCCAAGGAGAAACCGCCTCCACCACCGACAGAAGATGATGAGCTTCTTGGAAATGTAAGTACAAATGACGGCTTTTTCTCAATTTAACTTCAGAGTTTGCCGAACGTAATCTTGCTTTAATCCTTCGGCCTTCTAGGCTTTATTGTTCCTTATGTTTACTGTGTGAATCTTTTTTTTATTTGTAGTAGATAAAAGTGCCTTAACACTTTTTCATATTTTTGTATGAAAATTCATACATCAAATACGTTATTGTAAAGCATGAGTAAGTTTAAAGGTGCCTTGTGGAGGGTCCGCCGGATCGCTACCAACTTCTTATCCTTTAAGCTACCGCCAAGCAGCAGATAAGCCAGAGATAAGACAGCCGGTGAAATTACTAGTATAAAGGTATTCCATCTTAGTCCTCAGGGTTGTTAACGCATTGACAGTCTAAGGATTGCAGTATTAGGATTGCAGTCTTGAAAATGCAAGCGTCTATGGGTCTTAGCTCAGATTCTCTATGCTGAAAAAGAACGATTATATTTCGGTTTAGATTCTATATTGTTATTCGTTTTATGTACTGCACTATCAATTTCCCTGCATTAGAGTACAACTAAGAAGTTGGTCTCCTTATTTTCAGGGAAATTTCAAGCATACAAGTTCAGCGCGCCGCATCAAGAAAGAAATCCGCAACAAGCGCAGCAGTTTCCTCGGCATCGAAGGTCAAGGGGATGACTATCTGGACGCTGACCTGACGTCGCCGCGTCCTGACATCACATCCTTCCTTCAAGAAGAAACTAAGATCGAGAAACTTCTGTACAGGAAGACACTGTCCCATGACAACGCTAAGTTAAGGGACAGCAGGGATTCAGGGGTGGATGTAGACCGAGGACCTTCAGCTGAAGCTTGGTATAAGCAGTCTTCACCGGAGACATCTAATCCGCACAGCAGACAGAATAGCGAGGTTAGTCATACAGTTTGTTTTAAAAACAACATTTAGATATTGGATAGAGGAAAAAAGTAAGGAAACTTGCACATTCGAATAGCGTATATGTAAGAGAGGTAATTGAGGAAAAGATTCTTCAGGGTCGTAGTTACATTTGAGACTTCCGACGTGGTCCATCTAAGAGACCTTTATTAAAATTTGACAAAACATGTAACAGACAGTATGAATTTTCTCACGTACGGTCTAATAAGGAGCTGCACCTTTTAGTGCTTTTTTACTTTAACGTCATGTTTGAACTGCTGCGCTGCACTAACGTGTCAAAGGCGTCAAAGCGACAAGGTATAAAAATTATAGGACCGACTGTACCTAATGACAAAAATCACATCCACAAATGTTTTTCTCAAAACCAAGCATTTATTTTTTGTTAGCAGTGTTAATATTACAACTGCTGAAATTATAAATATACTTCAGAAAGACACTTAATTAAACAAGATTTTAAAGAGAGTTTTTCCCAATTCCAGCCATACACCAACGTAACAGTGACATCAGACGAAGAAGAAACCGCGAAGAAAGCCGACAAGTTCGCTACAAACCTGACCTCTAAATTGACCGACCTGGCTGCGCCTGACATCGACTCTCTCGACAAGAAACTACAAGAGCAACAGGTAACCCCTGATAAATAGACAAACAAAAACTTCGGTGATGATACAATCGTTAAGGGTGTAACTACAAATATAATTAGGCAAAAAAACGTAGTTCACCAGGTTAAAATGTTAGTAATAATTGTAATGCTGGCTTCAGCAGAATGTAAAGAATTCTACATAAGTTTATTTGTAGCTAGGCCATTATATGCCATAGAAACTGTTTTTGAAGAGGCTATTGATTTTTAAAATGTAATGTATGGGGATTGGTAAGATTCCGAGATGGATTAAATTTTAGTTCCGTATGTAAAAACCTGGCAGGTACGTGTATATTCTATTGTATTTCATAGAAGGTCAAAGCTCAAAATTCTGTTTTGTTTTGTACGTACTATATTAGGATGCCACAAGGTGCTATATTGGGTCTATTTGAAGTATAAATATTTATTCATAATATTGTAGCCTTTCTTCTATGTTTCGTAGTTGAAATACTATTAGAAAGATGTTTATTTTATTTTATATTCTTAGTCATGAGTAGATCTCGTAGATTAGACTTAGTTTTGGGGTAAATATTGTGTTGAATCTTCTTATACTTCTTCAATATGTGTAGTGATTGTAGAAACTAGATTTCTTTCCTTAAATTGCACTGTAAAAATCAAGCACTGTAGTTTTTCTTTATCGATTTTGCAATGCTAAGTTTTTGCTTTGCGCACAGAAAATTAATGTTTAGTTTTTTGTGCACAAAATAATCCTTCCTTCTTTTAACTGTTCTTTGATCGCAAAGCAGAAACTAGTATCGTGCAAATCATATTTTTTTCTATGTAAATCTGCACGGAAGATCTTATGTTCATTTCGTCTTGGTTTTGGGCAGAAGCCTTTAATTATGCGACGTCAATGATGTATTTTAAACAGATCATCGAATATTAGAATAATTCGCGGTGTCTTAATTTTGGTGCGGATTTGCATAGACTAATTATTTAATTTAATTAAGTAAGTATATTTAATTATCACGGTTTTTGGTACAATCTTTATGTAAAGCTGCTAAACTAACTGTCTGCTTTTCTAATGCTTTAATTGTATTTAAAACAGTTATTTATGTATCGATAGATATGATTTTGCTAGTATCGAATCGTAGGAAAGTTTTAGTTGGTTATGTATGTTATATTCGCCTTGAATAAATATTATTTATCTTATAGTAACTCTGCCTTTTATTTAGAAATGCACCTTTGTAGAATATGTAGTATACAATGCATGAATATCTTTCCTACTTAATCTATTATCCAACTATATGGGTTAGTGGTGCGAATGGAATGCACGATTCGCTGCTTGAAATGGTATTGTAGAAACTCTATTACATATTTTTTTCAAAATAATTGATATAACGTACTCATTTGCAGCTATAATTCAAAATACCAATACAAAAAAGCACACTTGTTTGATTACAAGGAGCGAACCGTTATATTGTTCAAGTCCATCCACTTTTTACTACCTTATATAGTTAGTAGTGACTTTCCATTAATCTCTATTATCTCCAACCTATACAACATGTTTTACATCATTACTCGCTAAATCATTTACAGCGACATTGGAATCATAATTAAATAATACTGTGTTTACTCAATTAACTGTGTCTAACATTTTATGATTCCAACCTCACATCAACTGTCCGCCATTTTGTGTATTAACATTAACAAGATGGCCGCCCTTGCAGGGTCGCACTAACGAGGATTGGCCTGACGGGCACGACGATGCTCACACCAAGGTGATTGTCATGTTTTACACTAATTCATGCATTTTTCGGTTAACATACACTCGTTTACTCACCACTTCCTTTACTGTTAGGATATTTTATGTAAAATATAAATTCAATGATTTTATTCATTGTCTCATCTCATTCTTGTATGTAAATCTCTGATAGGTACTGGAAATTAAGCAAAAGCGAAAGCTCGAGAGCTCTGAACTCTCCCCGGGTTCGTGCGATTCGGTAAAACGACAATACACATTCAAATTCTTCTCAGATGATTTTAATGATGGTAAATACCCCATCAAAATTCATGCAGGAGATTTTAAAATTACTGGGATCATAGAGACTTTTATTAATAATATGTAGAGATGTAGTTATTACTCTACATTTTGACTGAATTGATTAAGAATATTAGTTACTGGTTTATTTTGCTAGTACTTACTTGTATCAAAGTTGTAAGCCAATATGGTGGGTTTTTAGTGAATCTGGGGATGTTTTTAGGTATCGACTCCTGAATGAAAAATAAAATGAGTATGTGACATGAAGCTTTTTTAATGCCTGATAAATAAAACCCGAAGTCACATATTTTACAAATAAATAAATTGATTGATTGATTAATTGATTACCATGCTATCAAAATAAAATCAAGCTG
This sequence comes from Acleris cristana, assembly GCA_948252455.1. Taxonomy (NCBI): domain Eukaryota; kingdom Metazoa; phylum Arthropoda; class Insecta; order Lepidoptera; family Tortricidae; genus Acleris; species Acleris cristana. The sequence goes on along the minus strand of OX411791.1, from coordinate 960,833 downwards.
CACTCAAAACAAGTTTTAATTCCTACTTGAGAACCCTAATACCGTTTGAGTGTCACCAATTAGGTACATTATCACAAGTAAATCAATAACCTTACTTGTAGTAAATAAACTACATAATAATCCACACTTCAAAATTTACATGTGACATATTTTCCAGTTTTTATTTATTTTATAAAGGTGTATGTCAACCGAAACAACTTTCATTATTATTACACGCACGCTAGCCTAAGCCTTGCACTAACACTGCCGAAAACCAAAACAAAACTTCTAATAACTAATTCCCAACTAGGAGGTTCTACGTTTCGAACGAGAACTCCTCCAACTCGAACAAGAAGAATTAAGAAGACAGAGAGACAATCTAATAAGAGATCAGACACGAATCATCCAGAAATCTGTGCAAGATATTTCCGAAAAACCTCCTCTGAGGAAAGCAGCAAGTGAAAGCCATAGACATTCGATGCCTAACCTTCTCGTGAATGAACCTTACACACCTGTGGAGCCGGAACCTGAGGTGCAATATGATGAAAGCATCAAGAGAAAACCTTTTGTGTCAGAAGAGCACATTCAGAGGCATTTCGGAGTTGAAGAGAGCCGAAAAGTGCTATATGATGATGGGAAACAGAGGTCGCGACCGCCACAGCCGATTTTGCCGCCGAAACCTAAGAGCCGGGAGTCTATTGAGAGAGAAATCACTATGAGGTAAGTGTTAAATAAAAGCTGTTATTCCACTAAATATTTGTGTATCTAGTCCAATCTCAAAGAATTTATTTAGTACCAATATACTGCTCATGCGAATAAACTCATATAACCTAATTTCAGAAGCAGCCGCATTCCTTCAGCTGTAGAGTACGCGAACGTGGAGCGCACTGCGCAGTCGCAACTCAAGCCCAAGCCGACGCAGGCGCCACCTGCACCACCCGCCAACGCGCGGAACGCCATGACAAGACACACGCTGCAGGTAATGACATCTAGCGGATAGAGACAAAACTACGAAATTCATGATAGGACGAGAAAAATACGATACACGTTACGATATCTGTGAAGTAGAAACTAAAACTTAAAAATACATATAATGCTCCATAATTTTGCTTACATAAATAATTATGATTATGGGTAAGTCGCCTAGGAAAAACCCCTAACATTTTCAATAGGCATTCATAATTCTATCGACAAGACTGCACCTTTATGTTGCGATGCTTGTGCGCAGGCGCTGAGCGCGGCGCCGACACCGAAGCTGATCTCCAACAGCGAGTGGCTGGCGCAGCGCGCGCGCAAGCCGGCTGGGTACAATTACAACCAGCACTGGCTTATTCAGGTTCGTTTTCATGTATACTGGTGTTTTGTGAACCATGTAGAAGTACCTATCCGTTAACGATTAATTTCTGAATACAATTAAAAACGATCAAGTGCGAGTTGGGTTCGCGGCACTGTAGGTTTTATTATATTCCGATTTGAATTCGATTTCGAATCGAATCAGCGCGAGCCCAACTCACACTTGACAATTTGGGTTTGTACTATGATCATACCAAATTTGACGCTTGTATATTTTAACGTTTTTACGATACAACTAAAATAAAAATAAGTTGATCCGGCCGGGCGTCCCCACTCAACATCATCATCACCATCATCATCATCATCATCATCATCATCATCATCACCATCATCATCACCATCATCATCACCATCATCATCACCATCATCATCATCATCATCATCATCATCATCATCATCATCATCATCACCATCATCATCATCATCATCATCATCATCATCATCATCATCATCATCATCATCATCATCATCATCATCATCATCATCATCATCATCATCATCATCATCATCATCATCATCATCATCATCATCTATTACGGAGGCATATTAATATCTCGTTGAGCTGCACTTTAGGTACGGAACCCTAATAAAAGGTAATAAAAGCCAACTTGTTCTCCCAGGAGGCGGAACAGCGTCGCATCGACGAGCAGAGGAGTAAGCTACGCGCGGCGCAGCGCCACTCCTACCACCAGGACATGCCCGCCGCCGCGCTGCTCGGCATGCACCGCATCAGCACCAGGTAAACACGGCTACAGTTCTGCGGGCCTATTACGGCTGATTTACATTGGTCCATCAAATGCATGCCAGTAGAAGTACATTGCGTCGTTACTAAAGCTCTCGCCTCAAACGCGAACACCAACTCGTCAATGTACTTCTACTGGCATGCTTTTGCTGGACCAGTGTAAATCAGCCATTACGGTCGTGTTTATCGATGTGGATAAACGTGGATAAAGCATCTGTCACTTTCTGACCAGTATCTGAGTGCGAAAGTGACGGATGCTTTGTCCACCGCGATAAAGCCGACCATAATATGTGTCCTGGTTCTTTAATTATTTTTACCATAACTTCCACCATGACCTTGTCTGACTAGACGAGCTGGAGCAAATCCAAAATGCCATTTTAGAATAGGTCTGAGAACTGATCGCCAAGATAAATCGATCTAAGAACTGTATGTGATCTCAACATGCCACTGCGCATTGACATTGGATGGCAAATGGCTGTGCTACAACTTCATCATTCTTGGTTTTTCTTGAAACACTTGGTACAGTATTCCCAGCTTCTTAATAGCTTTCGGCTGGCTATCGCTATCACACTTGCACTCGCAACTGACAGTAACGACACAAACGAAGATTGCCGATCGCTATTAAGAAAATGGTTGCACTGTAACTGATTGTTTTATTTTAGTTGGAAGTTTGATTCTCAGCAGTATAGGTTCTATATTAATCTATAGTTAGCGATTTGGGTAGGAAATGTCCTGCATAGTCTCATCCCAACATATATAACAATGTCTGCAATAACCTAAACATAGTATTTTCATCCGCATTTAATGTTAAAAGGGTAATGTATAAATGGTTGCTCACGCTATCTTACACTGAGACCGAAAACTTAATTTAATTTAATCTTATTTAATACCGCATCCAAATTTTTGCCCGTATGTGTACGCTTACAAACACACATACACACACACGCACGCACGCACGCTCACCCGCACACACACACACACACACATACACACACACGCACACACACACACACACACACACACACACACACACACACACACACACGCGCAAGCACGTATAGTTTTAAGCATTGTTAATTATTATTATTATTAATGAATATGGTAAAAGTTAACGGAAACAACACTCATAAACTTAAACTTTATTTTCAGCCAGCAACACCTTCCACAAGAATACAAACGCCTATCCCGCGATGTACCTCCTCCAATCCGCCCGGAACCTCCGATCCGCACCTCCTCACGAGACACTAGAACGGAACAGAGGCCACAAGCTCCCTTGAAGTCGCCAAGAATAGAGAGTTTGGAGAAGGTTGCGCCTAGGATGGATCCGAAAGAGGACAAGCTGTTAAGTGTGAGCGGGAAGAGGAAATGCTCGCATTGCGGGGAGGAGTTGGGTATGTATAATTTTTACATATTGTGTGTAAGACGTGTCCTGAGGGCGTATTGTATAACGCACTCGCAATACCAACCGCTTCAAAGTGGAGCAATTGTTTTCATTTTGTATGCAGACAAGCCTTCGATTTTCAAAATGAAAATGATCGTGATTGCGAGTGCGTTAGACAATAAGCTCTCTGATATTCATCAGTCAATTGTTTCTTTTTTACGAATATGTCTTTGATATGGGTTGTTTTGGCCATCCTTGAGAAAGGTAATATTATCCAGCAGTACACTCTCTGGTTTAATCGAACAGCTGTATTGCAATAAATAATGGTATTAAACGTTAATTGATAAACTGATATTAAACATTCAGCGGTCTTTAATACTATTGTTTGTTATAAAATAAATCGTAGGATGTTTTTTTGTAGAAATATATAGCTACACCATTTAAAGGGAATTATATAACACAACTTAATAACAATTGATCTACGAGTGAGTGACTTGAAAAATTCAATAATAGTAATCGGACGCTCGGTGTAGTCTTTAGGCCACAGCGTATCCCAGCATATAATTTGTAGCTCACGTTTTCGTCGCCCAAGCTTCTGCCACCAGTAGCCTAATGACGCTTATAATTCCCAGGCCGCGGCGCCGCCATGATCATCGAGTCGCTGTCGCTGTGCTACCACGTGTGGTGCTTCACGTGCGCGGTGTGCGGCGCGGCGCTGGGCGACGGCCGCGCGGGCGCCGACGTGCGCGTGCGCGCGCGCCGCCTGCACTGCCACCACTGCTACTCCGGCGACGACGGCCGCAAGTACAGCTGCGTCTAGCGACCTCTAGTGCCGGCCGTTACTGTTACGCGCGAGGACTGCGTACGTGTCAGGATGGCCGTGTTTATGAGTAACACTAGAGGACTATGTATGTCGGAATGGGAGTGTTGAGTACGGCCATACTGGCAGGTTACACGTCCCCTAATGCTTGGAAGTCCGAACTTATACCCAGCTGTGTTTAGTGGCATGTGTCCCCGAAACAGAAAGGACTGGTGTTTGGTGATATAATTCGGCAGCTTGATTTATTTTAACTGTGTTTGGTCGGTGAAAGCTGCGGTTAATCAAACGCTTAGCGACGATTGGCGCATTGTAAGCGCTGAATGTTTTTATCGACCAAACATAGTTTGTCATTTAGATTGTCATTTTAAATGCAGGTTCTTGATAGAACTGGCGAGCTGAATAACTCAAATCACGAGTATTTATAATTTTTTGAGGTACGTATAATGATCGATTGAATTGGAATACTACTTATTACTTAACAGTACGTAGTTAAATTACATGAGGAACGGGCACTGTTTGAAATAAAACTTGTTGTTTTTCTTATCGTTATTAAAAGATGTAAGAAAATCAACGGTTAAATAAGAAACATACAAAACGATGTATAGTCCCTTTCCAAATAAAATGTACCTGAGCTTAGGCTTACGTCGTTAGTTTCGCTTCACTTTGCCACGGTTGAGTGAAAGAGATGCAGTCGACTTGAATCTGTTGTAAACTTAAGTTAGGGTCTGACCCTTTGCCGCCTCATAAAAAAGGTTTCACTCAGAGCATGCGAAGGGAATTTGTACCACCAATATTGGACACCATCCAAAACTTGTATCTGTAATATGGCTATGTAATAGAGCAAATTCTTGGTAATACAATGGCGAAAGATACACTTCGCCTGCTCTGGGGATTCCTCTAGCGGTAAATTATAGTCAGTTGGGCACGATGTAATCGAATCTCTTATAATGGTGATTAGCCATTGATACAGCGATAGGCCTTGTCTGTTGTACACTTATTTTCAAATCGTCTCGGCGACTCAGCTAGTTTCTGAGTCCGCTATGCACGCTTTTGTATCTGTTAGTACGTAGATGCACTTAAGTTTGGTTTGCTGTGACATCTTGAACCTTAAATTATGAAGTTAATATATAATGGTTAGACTGTACCACTTGAGTTTTGCTCCGGTTGAGAAGTGACGTGACTCGTTTGATTTTTTATTCGAATTAAGTACTTTTTTAATTGGGAAAAGCTTTAAATTCGAATGCGAAATATTCAAGTTGTGTCCTTTTGCAGTTATTTACAGAAATATGGGACACTAAGTACATAATCTGTAAGTGATTTTGTTGTAAAGAAGCCAATTACGCAATTAATATAAGATTTCTGTTTATAAGCTGTTGACCTTACTTCGCTTAGAACGAGCGAAGCGAGCGCAACGTCAGCTATATGTCATTGCACGTTTTCGTTTCTGACATTTTGTGCCATGTCAAGTTTTCATTTGTTAATCGCAAAGTACATAACACGGTTAATTATAACGACTTATTATTGAGGATATCAGCAAGATTGTCAGACGCCTTACAGTTCTGAACTGTGGCGCCATCTTGTGAAAGTTTTGTTAAACAGCTGTGTTTTTGAACCGTGCGGTGCTTGGGAATCTTGTTCCGTTTATCCATGTTTTTATTAATAAACTTACAGTTCAGATTTATTATTAGTAGTTTGCACATATATCTAGTTATTCCATTTTAATGGATATACGGAATAACAAATTAAATTGTAATATTTTGTAAATAGTTTTAATTTATGTCGTAGATTATGTTACAGGTTAGCTTTAATAGTTAGTATTTTAGCGTAGAACAGACATTTAATCCAAATATGTGTACGATTTAATATTTTGTATAGAAAAATCTATAGCTATTTGTATGTTTTAATTACTACATCCTAGCTAGATCCAGAGGTAACTAAAAAAAAGAACAAAAAAGTTAAATAGTTGTTTTCTAAGCCTCGAATTTATTTGCTTTATTCCTAGTTTCTGTTGGTTTAAACTGTAATTGTGATTTTTTTTCCATTTGAATTTGGCCTCGTTTCGTCTTGTTTATAGGCATCTTTTTTATATCATGTATTACGAACAGTATGTGCATTGGTGAGGAACTCCAAACTATGTAACAATAAATATTAAAGTTTTTATATTTGACTTTTCTTTCGGCTTTTTATTTTAAGTAAATATTTCATCTACTGTTGAAACATGAGCGGGACCTCTAACATATATTATTGCTGTAACGAATCTAGTTTAATGTCACTCTTTCCTCAACTAGAATAATTACTTATGATCCCTCAGGAGAAAAATGCACAAAACGCAAAATGTACACTACACGCAAAATGTAACTAATAGCAAAATGTACAATTCGCACAATGTACCCCAGCATATTGTGAAATACGCGGAACGTCCACGAAGCAAAAAGTACATTCGCAAAATGTACATATCGGAAAATGAACACTAGTCGCAAAATGCACATTACGCGAAACGTGCAGTACGCAATTAGCCGCACACGCAAAATGTACAAAAACTGAAAAGACTGCTATTCAAGTGTGGCGTCATCTATTGATGTACTTAGTTTACGAGACATCACAATTTAAATGTGTGACTTTAACGAATGAGTCCTTATTAAGAATGAGTCATTATTCGGACTTAACTAATGGAAAATATTTCACGCAATCCTCGCTTTTTGTACATTTTGCGTGTGCGGCTAATTGCGTACTGCACGTTTCGCGTAATGTGCATTTTGCGAGTAGTGTACATTTTCCGATATGTAAATTTTGCGAATGTACTTTTTGCTTCGTGTAGGTACGTTCCGCGTATTTCACAATATGCTTGGGGTACATTGTGCGAATTGTACATTTTGCTATTAGTTACATTTTGCGTGTAGTGTACATTTTGCGTTTTGTGCATTTTGCTCCTGAGGGCTTATGATGCATTAAAACATTAAACTTAGATAAACTGATCTGAAACTGATGTCAGACTGATGTGAATCAATTTGAACTGCCAGCCAGCTGCAAAATTGCTATTTGGTTGCAGTTATTGTACGGTTGGCGTAATTGCATAGAAACTGCAGTCAGACTGCAGTTTTAACGACTACACACTGACTACAGTAGCTGCACGGTTATAATGTTGTTCTATTACAGTTGAAACAACTACAATAGGACTGCGTTAGATAAGATCCTTCCGGTGTTGCGGACGTTGCTCGTCTGCCTCCTTTTTCACATAAAGAAAGAACTGCAATAGAAGGTCTATTGCCATTGGACCAACTTCAATAGAAATGTTAATCAAATAACATTCTTGGATTATCAGCTACTATCGAATGGGGTGTAAAATGTTTGAAAACATAACCTTCCTCCTGACGTAGGCGGGTAATAAAGGGAAAGATCTTGCTAAAAAAACCGCTGTGTATTAAACCTTTTAAAAACTTTGTTAAAGATTAATCTAAACCCTATTTTATTGCTATACAGTCGTTTGTATTTACATACATACATACATTAAATCACGCCTGTTTCCCAGAGGGGTAGGCAGAGACCACTTCTTTCCACCTGCTACGATCTTGACAAATCTCTTTCGCTTCTTCCACATTCATACATCGAGTCATAAATCTGATTTAAACACATTGAGTGAATTCATGGGCTAACCCATTCATTGCCAATGGCGCCGTTTCCATGGAATATGTTTCGTAATCGAACGTCATGTCGTTTTGAAATTATATCTCTATTTAGCCTTTAAAACTACTAGTTATAGATGGAATTACAAAAAAAAAAAATGTTAAGTTTTCGAATATATCGATTTCGAATGCCGTTGACGGCCAGCGTCCAATTTAACTTAATTTGACATCCAGCCACAGACTGCGATCGGCGTCACGAGTTTATGTAACCTTTTTGCATGCCCCGGACGCCAATCAGCGTTTAGCTTGAAGATACGTGGTCATCATAGCATTTGCGGCATAGTGTGGGCGTTTTGCAATGAAAGGGTTACAAAAACTAAATAATTTCGAATTAGATATTGGAATTTTAATGTACGCTGTGCAACGGACTGTTTTACTCTCATCACTATCTCTAGACAAACTAAGGAAGTTATACATACGATTGGATATAAAGATAAAAGATAAAGAGACATTTATTCACAACAATACAATATTACATTACGTAGATACAAAAAGAACAAAACAGAGAAATTGTTGCGAAACGGTCCCAACTCAGCATTCGCTAGCCGTAAAGCTAGCAGAGCTCTTCCGTTGGAACCGCTTGGTGAAGAGACGGAAAGTCACACACGTAACTCAAAACAACATTAAGGGAAAAATAAAAAAGAACAACAACATAGACAAAAAAACAATCATTCGTTCGAGAATATCTCGAAAGACCATAAAATTTGCAATCAGTTTTAACTGGCAACATTAATCGCATAAGCATCGAATAGCAAGTAACCCACTATATGATTGAAAAACCCGATCAGGAATACCCACTAGCTAGATTTAGTCTCCGATAGCGATATCCTTGTCAGTTAATGAGCCGCTTCCTCTCCATGCCGAGTCAGTACTTGTCTCTCTGCACTTGTTTCATACACATGGCTCTTCTTGTTTTAAAGACGCTACTGAGGGGCTAGACAAGGTGCATTACGCTAACTAGCGTTTCTATTCGTTACGTTTTTAAACCAATCGCGTCACTTGTAGATGACGTTATACGAAAAGTCACGTGATCTACCAGTGACGCGATAGGTTTACAAACGTAACGAATAGAAACGCTGGTTAGCGTAATGCATCTTGTCTAGCCCCTCAGATCACTTTATAATATAGTACAGTCACCAGCAATAAGATATCGCAAGAATATCTGACACGTCTTTATTACTAGAGGTATAAGAGCGTGTTAGATATTTTTGCGCCCAATGTTGGATAATTTATTATTGCTGGTGACTGTACACTAGAGGACGCCTGCGACTTTGTTCGCGTAGAATTAGTTTTCCGTTACTCCCCCTATTTGAACCCTATGGGGGTAAATTTCCACAAATCCCTACTTAGTGCACCCCTAGGATATCCAAGGAATATCCCCTCCAAATGTCAAGTCCCTAAGTCTAGCGGTTTTCGCTGTGCGTTGATGATTGTCGCAAAGGCTGGAAAGTGGTCAATAGATGGAAGAGTTTGGTAGAGGGCGGAAATGGAACTCAACACGTTACTTTTTTATGCTGAAGGAGGCCTACGAACTAGGTAACCTGATTTAAAGTGATCACTGCCACCCATGGACGGCGGTGTGTAATGATTTCCAAAAAAACGAATGTAGGTACTAATTTTCCTTTTTTCATAACACAAATTGCATAATTTCAATGTTAATAATAAACCAATGATATAGTTATTATTATGTATAATAAAAAAAATGCATCGTTTCCTAAATCATAATGTTGATAGGTTAAAAAGTAGATATAACGTCTTTGATTAATGTGTACTAATGCGGTCACAGTTCTGACCTAACCTAGTAAGAAGAAATTGACTTAAAATGCATAATAACAAGACAATGATCGTTGTGATAAACGAGTGTTATATTATTTGATCGTATGCCTGATAAAATTATACGATTTGTTTTTATGTTAAATGTTTATTATGCTTTTCGAACCTATCTTAATAAAATTATACTAGACGTTTTTATGTAAATTAAACGGCATCCCCCATGGGCACCCTGCGACACAAGAAGAGGGATCGCAGATGCGTTGTCATTGTCAGTCTTTCATAAAAGGGTATTCTCGTCTTTTGAAGGTCCACAAGTCGTAGCGGAACGGAAATAAGGTAAAAGCTCCTATTATGAACAGTGCTCCAGTTATGAACCATCCATAAATATAAGCTTCCGAGATTGATATGCTTTTAGCGTAACAATTAGATTATGATTAAATTATTCGGTAATTACCACTATTACAATGAAATGTTCGGTATTGCAATGCTTTCATTAAAAAAATGTAAATGTTCATCACTGGAGCATTGTCCATAATAGGTGCTTTTACCTTACTGCCACAGTGTTGATTCAATGAAACTGTTTCGAGCAGTAAATATGTATAACTCAGGCATACATAACTTGAGGTTGGGTAAATTCTTTTTTAAACTTAGCCGCAAGCCGCAACCACGCTAACACTTAAAAATAAATGTAATTTGTCCTTTGTTTACACGTTATAGTTTTACACGTTCAGCATTGAAGGCTACGTGTGGCGTTTGTTTTGTAAGTATGAATTTTGCTCGCTCTGATTGGATTTGAAATAGGAATAATGGTATGTAAACTAAACGAAACTACCTCGCGCTTGACCGATTTTTCCTTTACCGTAAGAGCATATGTTTTTACAGCCCAAATGAGTTTCTGAAAAGCTATGCTCCTAAACTAAACAATTGAAAACTTAGACCATGGGACCTTGGTCAGCTGATATGAAAAGCTTTATTAAGGCCCTGTCATCCCAGCTCATAGACACCTCCGGAGACCCTAGAGCTGGTGCTTACCTCTCCCAAAGGATTGGGCTAGCTGATGATGATGATGATGATGATGATGATGATGATTGGTCCGACCTATCCAGAGAGGTAACGCAGCCAGTGTCATAGGGACCATGCCGCGAGCGGACCTGCTAGAGGGGGTGTTCTTTTTATAGTGGTGATTATTATTTACGTCTTTAATATTTGAGTAGCTTAGTTTTTATTTTAATTTAAATAAGTTTAGTTTTAACTTTTAATTGTATTATATTAAATATGTATTTACTTTAATATATACAATATTGTTTAAATATTTAAAAAAAAACAATTGAAAATGTTTATATATGATTATTAAATTAACTAGGTATCTAATAATAATATTAACTACTAATTTTAAATGAATTAGGACTAGAATTTTTACTGGACTGATAACATTGTACCTACGCCTCTGTGAGGTAGGATATGCAGAACAGTTAATATAATATTTTTTAAACGACTTCAAAAAAGGAGGAGTTTTAAGAACCCATACATAACCACAGAATAAAAATATTTTAATTTAAATTCGCAACATACAGACAGGCCAGAACGCACTCCCCCATACTAAGCACGTGTTAAGACACGTTGCACGCAAGATTAGCAGTTGACAGGTTAAGTGGGCGTGAGACGTGCGACGGCCATTTGTAATTAACCCGTTCACTGCCGTATAAGATATGTCTGGGTCTTTAGAAGTTCTCCAAAACAAACATACATTAGGCTTTGGTATAAAGCTAAACTTGAAGAAGAGTTGAAGCAAGAAGGCAAATCGGTCAAGGGCGTGTCGGGCCACGCGCAGTTTCATCTCAGCAGGTTCTGTACTTAACTGCCGATTATTATTACTCTTTAACTTGTAAAGCGTAGAGTAAGGAATGAAGAAATCAAAAAGAAATGTGGACTAAAAGAAGATGTAGTGACTAAGATTGAAAAGGGTATGCTTCGATGGTTCGGTCATTTGGAAAGGATGGATGAAAGAAGATTGACGAAAGAGATATACAGAGCGAAAGTGAGTGGAAGGGTCGGAAGGGGCCGCCCTAGGCGTACTTTTTCGAATCAAATCGGAGAAATACTGGAAAAGGGCCGAATTTTGTGTGAATGTGGAAGAAGCGAAAGAGATTTGTCAAAATCGTAGCAGGTGGAAAGAAGTGGTCTCTGCCTACCCCTATGGGAAACAGGCGTGATTTAATGTATGTATGTATGTAACTTGTAAAGCCTACTTGCCTGCTAAGCCTACTTAGCTGTCACAGTTTTCCTCTTAATTCGTTATTATACTCGTATTACATACTATCCTGATTTTATTCACATATCCAAACACAACTGTTTTGTTATGATCGTAGCAGGTGGAAAGAAGTGGTCTCTCCCTACACCTCTGGGAAACATGCGTAATTTAATGTATACAAGCAAGGTGTCGTTTCATTAGATTCGCCTTAGCGTGCTTATCCACCGGCGACGCGAGGCGAGACGAGGTGGCGCGAGAATTTTTATTTGTATTAAAACACGTATTGGCGGCAGGTCAACGGGAAATATGGTCGTACCATGGTCGTATCGAGTTTTTTGCGAGGTAGGTGTTCTCATCAGTGCAGCACTAATCACAACATTTGTGCCCCAAGTAAAAGCTACGGACGGTTTTCGGTTACATTTACTTACCTAACAGTCAGAATAGTTTTGAAACGCGACTTTAACAAGAGCTTTGATGTACTATCAGACCATTGGAACCTTGACCCACCATAGAACTGTGTCACAGAGACGTTATGATTCAAGTTATAAGAAGTGTCAAACAAATTGTTTTATAATGTCACTGTGACACCGTTCCATGGTGGGTCAGGGTTCCATTGGGCTGATAGTACCTACAGTCAAGGACTTTAATTGTTATGCCACTATGGAACCCTGTCATAATGACAGCGTCAAACCACATGAACTAAATTACGCCAAAATTAATGATTAACGTTATGCGACAGGGTTCCATAGTGGCTTAACAATTAAAGTCCTTGACTGTACGTTACCCTTACCTAAAAGGAAGATGATCATCAAAATTCATATTCCCCATTGCATCCACTTTTTTTCCAGCATAGAGTTCTGACAGTATATTAGGGTGACAGAACCAGTAATGGACAAGGACCAATGATTGACACTTGATTCACATTTTTTCGTAAAAATAAGGGTTATTCATTTGTTTTGCAACAATTAATTTAGGACCGTTTGAAATTTGAAATAAGAGTGAAATGTCCATTACAGGTGCCTGTCAGCTAAAAATGTCCATCATTGGTGCCATCACCCTAAGTATAATAAGCTTTTTGTCTTGCACTTAGTACCTAAAGGTTTTTCTTTCCTTTCAAATAAACTAGAAGGCTGTGTCGTTTATTACCTACACCACACAATAATTTTCGCCATCGACCTTGTACCAACAATTCGAACTCGTCACCGGTCACCGGATATCACCATACGCCATGCCTGCCATGCGGTCACTCCATTCACGCCGTGTCCGATGGAGTGACGGATCAGTGGGCATCAATGCTCAAGGGCGTGGGATAGGATGTACAGAACCAAAGGCCGTTAGATTAGAACGCTGAATATGAACTGTTAGCTTTTCCTGTAGCTCCGTCCGCGAAGAAATTGTTTATTGCTCAGGATTTTTGACAACGCGGTTAGAGCACTGCCGGCGAGAAAGCGATTAGCTATCGACTATTACCCGTAGCCCGAGTAGAGCCAGCAATGAACTATTAATATATGTGTTTCTTTTATTGACACGGGATCTATATTTTTTATTTCGACAAACTATAGGCAGTGTGAACAGCCAGCGTTCAACTATAAATCGAGGGTTGAGCGGTCAAACCCGATAAATCGAAATAATTGTTTGTTCGAATTTCAATTGTCTTGATGTATTCAATAAAAAATATTTTTGACACAACAATATATGTCGACTTATTGGGTTTGACCGCTCAACCCTCGAAATTATAATTTGTCTCTTTCATTGACAAGGGAATTATATCTTTTGTACGTTTCTTGATCTATATCTTCTACGAAAAACTTTTGTCCGCTGTTTCGGTTGTCCGAAATTGTCTTTGATGTCGGATTTCTCAGGATAATGTAGGTACCGTATGAGTTAATGAAAATAAAGAAATTAATTCAAGTAGGTAGCAGAAATATCACTTACGAACATTGCCACGGAATGCGAAAGTTTGGATGTTTGTTAATCAATCACGCCAGAACGGCTGAACGGGTTTGAATGTAAGGGCGGATTCGACCAAACTGGCATAAGGTCTTATACCTAGATTAAACGCCGAATTAGTATGGACTAATCTCGTAATAAGTCTTATTCTAGTTTGGTCGAATCGGCCTTAAGTATCTAGGTATATGTCTGGAATAGCGCATAGGTTCTCGTTTGGATGACAAAATTACGAATTCTACGCGGACGAAGTCATTGGCAGAAGCTAGTTCAAAATGAATTAACTAACTGCTCTCCGTTCAGTAAACATTGTTAAAATTGCACTAATGTACGTGCATTAGTGCATCGCGTGTGACAACCGCACGATTTCCATGGTCGTCCAAGAAACACTTAATCTGTTAGGATTCGCTTTGGTCCAGTTAGTGCGTGATTAGGTGCGTCATTTACAATTGGAACTAGTTTTTGCAAAGAGGTAGTTGACAAACTTGGGCCGGTTTTCTAGGTGGTAAAAACGATATCGTATTTGACTTGTTATGGAATTGTTTTTAACTCGGTCGCCATTACTGTCAAAAGTACCTAAATAAGAGCTATTAAAAAGTTAACAATACGATAACAGGTCAAAAAAGATTGGTTTTTAACGTGTTGAATAGAGGCCTTGATTACTTGCTGAAGAATACATTTTACCCACCAAATTTTAATAAAGACGTGTTGTTTGTAATTTTACCTTAAAAAGACATTTAAGAAACAATGAAATCGTTATTCTTTAGGGTTCCGTACCTACCCGAAGGGAGACCAACCCCAGGTCTGGGTAAGCCTGGTTATGTGGGACTCAAAAACCGAGAGCGCCCGGAATACCCACTAGAGTCTGACGTGAGACGTGTGACGACACAGCGAGCGTGACACAAGCATTTTTTTCTAATTGTTCACATGGCAACAATTTTACCTATGAAACAAACTGTCACATTATGAGTACCTATCCAGTCGGTATGCATTACGTGTTACCAAAGAGGGATATTTTTTAAAATTTGGCCCCATTTGTGCAGGGTTCGGTGGCTTTCAGGGTGTCCAATTGAATGTACTCGATTATTTCGTTTTACAAAGCGTTTATGGTAAGAAAAATTAAATATTATAAAAAATCAATGGCGCTCTTGTAGCGGTTAAGTTGCGTGTGTTTGAGCTTAGTCATGTAGAGGGGTTGGAAGAGTTTTGGCGCTGTATCCGGTAGGTGTCGCCACTAGGCGTGAACATAATTTTTTTGTGTCACCATATCACTACTGGTCAGACTAAAACCTAGCGGTAAACCATCTGCGTCCTTCTGGTAGGTGCCACGCGACCACGAACAAGTGCATTCTGCTGTGGCACCTCGACGCCAACGACTCCGGGAAGCCTTGGTTTACTAAGAGCCTGGCCACATCACACATTCAAATAACTTAAAGCCGTTGTTACACGGCACCGTGTATCTGCACGCGGCAACGTACCTTTCTACGGCGCCGTGCCGTTTCACGTTAACGACGCCTTGCCGTGGTGATGTGGCCAGACCCTTAAGGGATCCAACGTAAATATAAACTGTGGTAACGTTGACAAAACGATAACATGTCATTATGGTTTCAACGAGTGGAATAGAGCGCCTGAAATGGTTCCTTAAATGTTCGCAGAAATTTCTTGACCAGATTTCAAAACTTCTGGGAATGTTTTGCATCTTGCATATTGGTACTCAGAGCTGACTTAGGTACTATGAAGAGGTCTGCGTGCTAAGTTGTATTCTTCAAGCAATTAAAAACCGCCAAGTGCCAGTCGGACTCGCACACGAAGGGTTCCGTCCCATTTTTCTAGCAAAATAAGTATATTTTACAGTTAATTCTGGGAATATACTTTATAATGACTAATATTTTTTTTGGAATTTATGATACTGGTAATATGCGTAATCCATTCATTGAAATTATATCGGCCGTCACTTGAAACGATCCAAGAGGAAACGGTTGTGTTGCCACACAAATTCTCAATTCGCTTTTGTTTTAAGGTTTTTCAGTGTGTATTTATTTATATTGTGCGGCTGTATGGTATGCTGGCTTAGAATTGTAGCACTCCATGTCTTCCCGTGGAAGTCTTAAGAGGCGAGTAAGAGAATAAAGGCTTGTAGTACTGTTAGGCGATGGGTTTGCAACCTGCCACTAATATACACTGGTAAATATCTTAGCCTATTTGTGCATATGTGGTTACAGAATTAACAACATTTTTTTAGAGTTGCTGGTAATTCTGTAGCTCTGCCTACCCCACTCTGGGAATGAAGATTGGAAGGAATGTAGGTATGTATTTATATGGTTTTTATTTCATAATTTTTCTTTTGTCTTTCTTCCGTGTGCGTTAAATAAATATTTTCTATTCTATTCTATTCCACTCATTCTTGTACGAGGGCCCCCTGTAATGTTAAGTTTATTTTTTTTATTTATTATTTGTTGTTAAAGCGGCTCTACTAAAATGTCAATTATCTACAGAGATCTCGTTTATGTCAATAGCCAATATGAGCAATAGGCCACTCGGGGCCTGTTTTATAAAGCTACAAATTACAATTTACAGGTTACAAGTTTCCATTTGACACAACCTCGACCAATGACGACCAGCCATTTTAGCAGTGTTGCCAAATTAGACCTGTTAAATTGTTACTTATCTAGGTATATACAAAAGGCAAACCTGACTGACTTATATATCAACGCACAGCCGAAACTACTGTACCTAGAAACTTGAAATTTGGTACAGGGGTTCCTTTCATGATGTACCTAAGTGAGCACTAAGAAAGGATTTTCCGA
Source organism: Acleris cristana (assembly GCA_948252455.1). Classification (NCBI taxonomy): domain Eukaryota; kingdom Metazoa; phylum Arthropoda; class Insecta; order Lepidoptera; family Tortricidae; genus Acleris; species Acleris cristana. The sequence continues at coordinate 944,097 of OX411791.1, read as the reverse complement.
AAATCGACCCCCAACGGGAAGAAATGGGGGGAGTAGCGGGAAACTAATTCTACGCGTACGAAGTCGCGGGCGTCCTCTAGTAGCTTTATAAAACGTTGCACTGATGGTAAGTGGGATCTGTGATCCATAGACACAATACATTTTCAAGACTTCAATCTTATTTAGGACTGCAATCCTCTATGCTAGTAATTTCACCGGTTGTCTTATCCCCACACCGGGACACAACGACGCGAACACTGCTGCTTGGCGGTAGGCTAAAGGATGAGAGGGCGGTGGCGATCCTGACAAACTTGCACAAGTTACCACCATTAAAGCTCGCCGACAATCGGACGGATAGTGGAGGCTAGGTAATGGCAGTGGCGTAGCGTGGGTTTTCGCCGCCCGGGGCCGGCCAGAAATTCGCCTCCCCCTATTTTTAACCGACTTCAAAAAAACCGGGGGCACGTTTTATAAAGCTACAAGTTACAATTTTACAGGTCTAAACTGGCAACACTGCTCAAATGGCTGAGGCCCGTTTCACGAAGCTACAAGTTACAAATTACAAGCGGAAGTCTCTTTCAAACTCCTTCTGCTAGAAAGAGAGTTCCGCTTGTAATTTGTAACTTGTGGCTTCATGAAACGGGCCACTGGTCGTCATTGGTCGAGGTTGTGTCAAATGGAAACTTGTAACCTGTAAATTGTAATTTGTAGCTTTATAAAACGGGCCACAGGAGGTTCTCGATTCGTTGGGTTTTTTTTAATGCATATTCCCCGATAATATAATAATATAATATTTACCGTATGCCGCCTGCCGCCCCGTTTTGTCTGCCGCACGGGACCATGCCCCCCCCCCAGCCCCCCCCCTCGCTACGCCACTGGTAATAGGGTCCCGATGACACTCTTTGGGTACGGAATCCTAAAAATCAACTTTGTAATTGTATTTGAGATCAGTAAACAGAGGTTAACTCTATAAACTTACAAGGACACAGAATAATGACCGAGTTGCGATTACCATCATGCAATTACGCGTCTTCCTATTTAAAATTCAAATGGTTTGAGTTGAGGTACTTGAGGTTAAGGCTGTGACGGTATTGTGTTCAGTGATATCATCACAAAAATGTTAGTAAATATCTGACAACCAGCGCATTGTTAATTCTACCGAATAAGGCTAGTTGCACAATGATGCGTTTCAATATGGCTATGAAATTATAAAAATCTGTTTCTCTTGGTCACGCCATAACTCAAGAATGGTTCGACTGATTTGAATAATTATTTTTTTATTGTGTTCGTGATTATCAGGACAAGGTTTGTATGCAAAAAACCTAGGCGGTGCCGGGCACGCATAGCTAGTAGAAAAATAAATATCGGGAACAATCTCGCACAAATTGAATTAGGCTAAAACTAAGCTCTAGGCTTGTACTATGGGTAACTACAAGCATAGGTACTTATATTTATAGACAAATATAAGTATACTTATAAAGATGAATTTCTAAAAAACAAATTCCCGGGAATTTAACCCAGTACCGCTAGCTTCGTAGGCAGGGTCACTACCAACTAGGCTCAGCTCGTCGTCATGTATTATGACTATGAAGTTGACTGATAAAAATAAGTGAGTAAGTGAGAGTGAGTGAGTTGAGTGTGTAAAAATAGCCAAATCTAATCGCGTCTGAATATAAAATAAAAAATATTAAAAATAAAGTAAGAAATTCTATAATTAATTAGTGGGCTCAAAATGATATTTCCATCCATAGGGCGGAAAGTGAGTTAGAAAGAAGAATTGGACAAACACACAGCTATTTTTGTCAGTTTTCTAGACCATGGAAAAAAGTTGTAGGTACAGACAATTATGAAATAAACTGGAATTTTTTTAAACTTTTCTTGAAACCGTGTCAAAACACTGACAATTTTGTAAGACAAAAAACAAAAACAAAATTCGTGACAATAACATACTTCACAACATTCTGTTTACTTTCCTCTCAGTCGAAATGAAAAGTAGTGTTTAAGTCAGGTGAAAGTATCAGTTGTACCCTCGAACTATAGGCGCACTCGCTAGCGCTAAATGTTTTAGGATGCAATTGATCACTTTAATCTCTGGTTTGCCTACGGGCCTTAACCTCGCGTAATATCCCATTGCCGTTGTGCACCAAGCTTTATAGCAAAAAGGTGCGCGCGATCGTCCGGCGGGCATCAATTGGCGCACAATGGGCCGGGCACTCAGCGCCGGACCACCGCGCCGCCCGCATGCCCACGCGCCGCCTGCCCACCCCGCGCTGGCTGCGCGCGCGCCGCGCCGACCACGACCGCGGCCCCGGGCCCGCGCCGCGCGCCATGGACCGCCCGCGCCTCTCGCGCGTCATGAGCCAGCCGCCCCTGCCGCCCCAGGACGAGGAGTCCCAGGCCTACCCCTCCAACGGACACCTCGAATACGTCTCCTATGGCTCATCCCCCCCGGCAGAAAGCGCCCCTAACATGTACGACAGCTTCGAGGAACCCCCGCTGGATTTAACTGCGCATATATGCGCGGATTCGATACGTCAGAGCGCGCACGAGCAGATGCGCGCCGTCGGCGGCCGATTGCGACTTTTGGATGAACTAGAATCCGGCGTTATTAACGAGGATACTGCTGTAGCTACGTGCGCGAATACGTCTGAGGAGGAGAAGAATGTATGTCTGTTTTGGGCGGCGTTTCTGAAGCTGTCTCAGCTGATACCGGTTCTGGTGGAAGCCGGTGCGGACCCGGTGTACTGCGACGCGCTAGGACTTTCCCCTCTTCATGTAGCCGCTTTCAGCGGTTCCACAGAATGCGCCAGTTATCTGCTATCACAAGGAGTTGATCCCAATTACATGCCCCGCTGTTTCTCGCCTCTCCACTGCGCGGCGTTCGGAGACTCAGTGCAAGTGGCTAATTTACTAATCAGCCGTGGTGCGTCAGTCCACTCCGCGGTCAAGTACGTGAATTGTGAAGGTGGTTTACTTCATTGTGCCGTTAGATCTAATTCCGTGGAGTGTCTTAAGCTATTTATAACGCACGGGGTTGATGTCAACCTGATAGAACCTGGCGGTACGAACGCCATCCACCTCGCTGCTGACTTGGGAATGATTCAATGCCTTGCGATCCTTCTAGACACCCCTGGTGCAAACCCTAGGGTAAGAACGAGAGTAGGCGATAGAGAATCAACAGCTTTACACCTAGCTGCTGATGGTGGTTTTGCAGAGTGCGTTGATTTGCTTATCTCTAAAGGAGCAGATGCCTCTTTGAAGAACCATAGAGGCTTCACAGCTTTACACTTGGCGGCGCGAGCAGCAAGCTTAGAATGTGTAGAGTCTCTTTTAAGGAAAGGAAATGCTGAACCGAATGCGAATGACTTCAACAATAGGACGCCGTTACACGCGGCGATCACAAAGTGTGATTCAGCATGTGACATTATAGAAACTCTGATTAGTTGGGGAGCGAATGTGAACCAGAAAGATGAGTATGGATTTACGCCTTTGCATCTCGCCGCACTTGATGGGCTGTCAGCTTGCGTTGAGACCCTCATATACCACGGTGCTGACGTCACGACGAGATCTAAAAAAGGAAACTCCGCTCTTAACGTTATAGCTCGAAAGACGCCCGCGTCCCTCGCGATGATTACCCGGAAGCTTGATTGCGCTATAACGCTGCACCACTCGCAAACCACTAATAGGGAAGTGGAACTTGAACTTGACTTTCGGAGCATCCTCCAGCACTGCTATCCGCGTGAAATAAGCTATTTAAACACCTTCGTTGACGAAGGCCAGAAGGAAGTCCTGTTACATCCCCTCTGTTCAGCTTTTCTGTATATAAAATGGGAGAAAATACGTAAATATTATATCGCTAGGTTATTTCTTAGCTTTATTTTTGTTTTGGGTCTGACGCTGTATGTTTTAACCGCACTGGCCCATAATTGTTACAACGGAAGCAAGGACATGGAAGAGACTATAGAAGAGCAAGAATTGTGTCAAAAGCAGTCTATACTCGGAGATTTGTTGAGGAAAAACCCATTTGTTATTGAAATGCAATGGTGGGTGCTGGCCGGTATAACGATATTTGAGATATTTAGAAAAGTTTACGGCATAGCGGGATATTCCACGGTAAAACAGTATCTGATGCAGTCTGAGAACATAATAGAGTGGTTTGTGATCGTAAGCGTTTTTCTAATATCGTACGTGTATACGAACATAACGTACACATGGCAGAACCACGTCGGGGCGTTCGCTGTGCTAGCCGGATGGACAAATTTGATGATGATGATCGGTCAGCTGCCAGTCTTCGGTACCTACGTAGCGATGTACCAGAAAGTGCAAAAAGAATTCGCAAAACTATTAATGGCTTACTCGTGCATACTAATTGGATTCACAATAAGTTTCTGCGTGATTTTCCCAGACTCGTCATCTTTTGCTAATCCGTTTATGGGTTTCATTACAGTGTTAACTATGATGATTGGAGAGCTTAATCTAGATTTATTGTTAAACGAACCAGATGGGAACGATCCACCGCTGTTCTTAGAATTTTCTGCGCAAATCACTTATGTACTGTTCCTCTTGTTTGTCACTGTAGTACTCATGAACCTGTTAGTGGGTATCGCTGTTCACGACATTCAAGGTTTAAGGAAGACTGCGGGGCTGTCTAAACTCGTCCGGCAAACTAAACTAATATCCTACATGGAATTGGCCTTGTTCAACGGTTACCTACCTAAATGTTTATTAAAAATTCTGCATTCCTCTGCTTTAGTATCTCCACAAGCATACAGGGTGGTATTGAGTGTGAAACCGTTGAACCCAAGTGAAAAACGACTTCCGAGAGACATAATGACGGCCGCTTACGACATTGCTAAAATGAGGAAGCAATACGGGCACACGATATCTTCGAACGGTTCGACAACTGGGGCGTATTCGTGTTTTAAAAAGTATGAGAATAATAACGATTCTAGTTACAAAGAGTATGGGTATTCGTCTGGTTTGGGGAGTATTCAGTCTAGGCTGGATGAGACGTCGGAGAGTGTCCGTCAGTTGACGCAGGAGGTTCGGGAGTTGAAGAAGTTGATCAGTGCCCAGCAGCTGGTCATCCAGCAAGCGCTGGCGGGGGCGATGGAGCCGCTGGACGAGCGCTGATGACATAATGGACGCGCCGTTTACTTTCAATGCCAACGGCACAAGTCAATAAACTATCGCTTTGTCGTATTGTTACTCTCGTTACGGACTGGAACTTAATACTGAGTGATATTTTCGTTATAAGAATAGTTTTAAGTTTTCGGTTGCAAGAGGGTTTAATTTTTAAATGCCACTTTAAGTGTACCCCTTATTTATAAACTCACTTTAAACATAGGTATTTTAGTTAAAGTATACTTTGTCTCTTTCTATCAAACTCAAATATCACAATGAAAGATACGGACAGAACATATTTCAAGCACACTTGAATTTTTGCGCTTTTATGAATAAGATGGTTAATGTGTATTAATAAGTATAGGGGTTGTATTCTACTAGGTAAAAACATATTGCTTTTGACATGTTACCACTACCTAATACGAAGTATTGCAATACACGGCTCAAACCAGAATTCCCTTTGTGCCCTGAGGGCTTATTGTCTAACGCACTCGCAGTAGCAACCGGCTTCAAAGTGGAGCAATTGTTTTCATTTTGTATGCAGACAAGCCTTCGATTTTTAAAATAAAAAACGATCGTGATTTGCGTTAGACAATAAGCCCTCGGGATATCTTACATTTTAAATAGTCTAAATTCGTAAAAGTATACCTACCTACCTATTATTTCTCGCAAAGTTACAAACAAAGAAATATTTTTATAGATAATCATTAAATTTTGTGCGTTTTTGTCCATCCTATACTGAGATACGCTAAGATACGTGATAGGTACCTCGTATTGGTCAAATTGCATCAAATGACGTCTATTTACATTGATCATTAAAAAAAAAACGTATTTGACCTGTTACGTTATTCTTTTTAACTCGGTCGCCATTACTGTCAAGTAAATAAGAAATAAATAAGAACTACTGCACTGTCTTATTCAAACTCAGAATTTTGGGACTGGTACGAAATTTAACCGAAATTAAATCGCTGGAAGAAGAGCAATAATGTTACTTTATTTTTCGAAAACTTAATTAGGTAACTGTACCAACTTTTGAGACAAGGCACGTGACAGGTGACAATTCAGTATACATTGCGAAGTTAACATGCTGATACATCACTGGGGTTCATATAAGCTGCGCCATGTACACTGAAATGTCACCTGTCACATGTCATTGTCAGGATGGTGAAATAGAGGGCAGGGTCTATAGTTTTTTTTTCCAGTAGGTACAAAGAGTCAAAAATGTTGATTGAAATACAACCCTTTGAGAGCTAAGTATATCTCTTAAACGTCTCAACCAATTTTAATGAAACTTATCTGAAAACCACCCCCATAGAATTAACTTTATTAAAAAATATCGGTCAAGTGCGAGTCGGACTCGCGCACCGAGGGTTCCGTATTTAAGATAATATGGTTGGAAAACGCAATAGAAAAAACTCTTTTTTTATGAACTTTTTGACTAGCCTAAATTACGATACAAATTTTTATAGATTTTAGATATTTTTTCCAAAACGGTACAGTTTTACAACTTTATCTACACTCATATCATAAGTCCTCTATAATGCGTTCAGAATCCGTAGACAATGACCAGCATTACAAGATACAATATGTTTTCTTATCTGTAGCTGTAATGAAAAGTTAAAATTACGATACAACTTTTGATAAAGTAATGTTGTTCAAATTTGGAACATCTTCCAAAACCAATACAATTCAAACAGGGGGCCAATTCTAGTATCAATTAAACGTCGACTCTGTATATTTAAAGTAAAGTGTCGTACGCCATTTTGATTTCGAATGACATTAGAATAGGGACTTTGTTAGTTTATCTATGATTTAAAAAAAAAACATTCATATTCGTGACACAGGTTAATAGCTTTGCCGCCATTTTGTTTGTTTTGCCGCCTACTGAACGCATCTTAGAGTACTTATAATATGATGTGTAGATAAAGTAATGTATGCAACTGTACATAATTAGGCCTTAAAACACTCGTGTGATCTTATTATGAAACTCGCCTTCAGCTCGTTTCATAAAACCACACTCGTATTTTAAGGACCCTCTTTATGTATCAGTTACATAAAATACTATTATTTTATTTTTTGCGTAAAATGTAATTACTTTAAGTAACGAACTTAAAAAAAAAACGGTCCGTAAACTTCTGAGATTTAAGGGGGGAACGGTCATTTTTTGTGAATTTTGGGTTATAAATCAAAAAGTACGTCACGGAAAATTATATAAAAAATATAGTTTTGAATTGTGCAGACTGAGCCCTTTCATATGACACCCCGTTTGCTATAATCAAATCACTTTCATTTTTCAACTCTCCATTCTACAAATATTTAGAAAAATAATTTTATATTTTTCTTACTAAAAACAGATGCGGGCAAGCAATTTATACAACTGCCAAATTTCAAGTTGATGTGACATACCCACAGACAGACAGACAGACAGACAGACACAGAAGTCTCACCATAAGGGTTCCTTTTTTACCATTTTGGTACGGAACCCTAATAAAAGACATCCAAATCAGTCCATTCGTTTAGGAGCTCTAATGCCACAGATACCACAGATACCAGACAATTAACATAGAGCCACACAGATACACCGTAAACTCGTTAGACTTATATTATAACTTCTCCTATGTCGGGGGTTAAAAATGAAACTGTAATGTGGCTATTAACCCCCTTACTAATAAACGGTGGTGTCTCTAAACCATGCTTTGTCCTTATCTCTCAAATTCAAATGTCACAATGACAGATAAGGACAAAGCATGGTTTAACTACACCACGGTTACTCAACGTTTATTAGTAAGGAGGTTATCGTTTAAAAGGTGTTTAAATATATTAAATATTCTTGCAACTGACTGTTTGTTAGTTATATGAACACTGTGATTGTAGGTAGTGCACTGGTTTTGTAATAAAATTGACAATCATGATATTATACAATTTTTCACGAACAATTGGTATTTTATTTAATAACTAGCGGCCCGCCTGCGACTCCGCCCCGCTGCAAATTTCTGACTTTCCAAGTGGATTTTTTTTATCATTATTTTTTATGTAAGAACCTACTACGACGTACCGGAAAGCATGAAAAAAAAGATGAATGAAACCGGTAAAGCCGTTCTCAAGTTATAGCGTGACCAGGAGTAGGGGTTCATTATATACATTTCTTTCATTATTTCTTTCTCAGCACCAACTATAAATTGTTTCTGTTTAGCCCATTGGTTGACTGGTAGAGAATGCCTTAAGGCATTAAGTAAGTTTTTTTTTTTAGTGACTGTCTCAATGAAAAGGAACACTAATATAATTGTTCAATAAACTTTATATTAGGTTAAAGTGGCATATGACCACGGCTATCCTCTAATATAAAGGGTGTCCCAGAAACCGACGTCAACCTATCTAGGGCAGATAGAGCAGGCTAAAAAGCTATCGATTTAACCCCTATGTATATTCAGCGATTTTTGCTAGTTTCGGAGATAGTGATCATTTAAATCTGATTTTTTGTAATTTTCCCTTACGTCCATGTCACGAAACATCATTAATTTCATGTTTTATTTCATTAGTTTTTCAGTGGTATATTACATACCTAATTAGAATCATTACGAATCAGCGAAGTTTTTAACGCGGAAGGCTTTTAATTTTATGTAAGTATAATAACCAGGGTTCGGAGTTTTTATTGCACGGTAAGACGAAAGAGAGCTGTGGAGTCGACATCAACATTAAAATTGAACTCTTACTCATAGGTACTCATTTGTTTATTTAATTCCAAAATGCTTTTTTATTCACCCTGAGCCCCTGGGTTAAAGCTGGTAAGCTAAGTAATGAAAGATTACAATTTTAAACAAAATGATTTTCATGCATATATTGTTTAGTATTAATCTCACAATATAAAATAATATTGCAATTAAATGAACGAATGAGTATGAGCATGAGTAAGAGTTGAATTTTAATGTTAATGTCGACTCCATAGCTCTATTTCGTCTTACCGTGCTATGAAAACTCCGTACACTGATAATAAGAGGTATGTACCGGTTCTACAGAATACTCACATAAACCGGAGCGAAGCGAAGGCGCGCAAGTAGGTATTTATTATAAAGTTTTAATAATTGATGTAAAAAAATTAAGTAAGTTCTTACTACTTCGACAATATTCGACATTGTCGTCACCGAGAGAAAAAGTTATTAATATAACTTGTATGGTGTCCAACCCCATGCATTGTCTTTACTCATGCACTTCAGGGTTAGCTGGAAGAGATCCCATTTAGGGATAAAGTTCGCCTTTGTACATTAGTATAATACCTATTAATATTGTAATATTTATATTTTTGGGCAATAAAGAGTTTACATACATACATAATGAACAATTTTAAGAATTCAAAGTGATATTTTGTAATACTTAATGAAAAAAAGAGAAACCATATTTTTCGAAATGTCTTCGATTGAAATAAAATTCGGACAATGTAAGTAGGTAGGGGTGGTTGAAGTAAAGTAAATTCAAACTGCCTGCTGCCTGCTGAGATTTTTTGCCATTTATTTAAATTTTTAGCAAGATAGCACGTTACAGTTACACATGGGTGACAAAGACAGGGCGAGTAAAAAGTTAAAAACCGTTCAGTTTCAGTTTTTGTTTTTGTTTTTAAAGTATTCCAACGTGTCTCTACGACACATTTGCTAAAATACTAAAATAGGTACTGCATAGCAATATGCATTGTACCGATTTTCGCGATAACAACGGAACTTCTAGAATATTGGGGGACAAAACGATTGCGCGACCTAACATACAGATAGCGCCATCTGTTAAAGATAGTTAAGTAGATTTTACTTACACTAGTTAGCGATAGATGGCGCTGTTACGTCGAGACAATACTCTGCATCGCGCCTGTGATCGCGCTAACGTTTGTCTCTCCCATGCAGACGTTCTCATGCGCTAACCATCGTAATTATGAAGAATTGTGTGTAGTTCAATAATTCGGGTTATTCGGGCAATGTACGAGTGGTTGAAGTAAATTCAAACTGCCTGCCTTTTATTTTAGTTTTTAGTACGATAGCATGTTGCACAAGATGACAAGACAAGAGGGCGGGCGGGCATAAACCGCTCAGAACTGTTTAAAGTATTTCAACATAATTATCATCATAAGAATATGTATGCAAAAATCACATTTTAGGTACAAATATTGTTTTGTTTGTGACCAATGGAATAATGGGAACAAAACTTCAAGAATCTTGGGGGACAAAACGATTGCGCGATCTAACATACAGAGGGCTTATTGTCTAACGCACTCGCAATCACGATCGTTTTCATTTTGAAAATCGAAGGCTTGTCTGCATACAAAATGAAAAAAATTGCTCCATTTTGAAGCCGGTTGCGATTGCGAGTGCGTTAAACAATAAGCCCTCTGGTAGCGCCATCTGTTAAAGATAGTTAAGTATATTTTGGTTGGCTCTTGCGACATCCATGAGAAGACATGGAGTGGCACTAAAGCGCAATTCACACAGCGGGCGGGAGCGGGTTGGGCGCGAGGCTGTGTGAATTGCCCTTAAGTATTCTAACCCGGCAACTACTCGGGTAAATACAATACAATTGGGACAGACCAAAAAAAATAACTCATGGTTTTTACATTATAATTCGAAAGAGTAGGTAATTTTAAGAGACCAATTTCATTAAATTTGTATTTGACCCAATAGTTTTGTTTTAACATCTTTATTTATTTAGCAGACATTTTATGGATGACATCATTATTTTAAATTTGGGATGGCATTTTCTAATAAATTATAACAATTAAATGATATCTAATGATAAAAAGTGATTGTAATAGTGTAAAAACATACCTACTATTTCAAGCGGTTTTCACCTAACCCGTAAGATACACCTAGGAGGGCTTCAAATCGAAAACGAAAGTCAAAGGTTAACAAAGGTTAAATATACTTTTGTCGAAATATCAGAAATAGATGAACATTTCAAAAATTTAATAATGCAGAACGGCTTTAAAACCCCATTCCTGTGGCCAGTTTCACGAAGCTACAAGTTACAAATTACAAGCGGAACTCTCTTTCTAGCCAAAGGAGTTAGAAAGAGATTTCCGCTTGTAATTTGTAACTTGTAGCTTCGTGAAACGGGCCGCTGGAAATGGTTTCCGAATTAGAGTAATTGTAAAAATATAAACAATCCCAATTCAAATACAATTGTGTATTTAGTTAGAAGTCCGTTTGGCTGTGAAAATATAATACAAAGGCTACGAACTAAACGCACATTGCGTTATCTTATCTTATCAATTTGACATTGACGTTTCACACGCTTGCGCGCGACAAAGTAAAAACAACAACAACCCTCCAATCGATCAATAGATAGTCCGAGTAAAAAGGAAAACCTAGCTAGATTCAGGTCTTATCTCTTTCGCCCTGTGTACTGAAAACTGCACCTGTAGTGGTGTTATTGATTGTGCGTCTCCCAGTCACATGGTAACCGAGCGCTTACGGCATTTCAATGCAGGGCAGTTTCAAGATACAACTTATAAACATGGGGACGCGGGCGGCGGCCTGTAAGTTTTAAGTTCTCGCAAGCCGCTTCCATAATTTTGATTTTATTAACGCTTGCATGCATTGTCGCATTTTTTCAGAGATTTAAGAGGAGGTAGAAAGCTTTTTGTGTTCTAATGCAGTCGCTGGGGGAACTGGTTTGGCCGGAGACGACGGGGTCGAAAGGTGAGCTGGGGTCTTCGTTGGTTCAGCACGGACCCTCTCGCACGATCCGTTTTCTTAGGGTGTCCACTTAGGCTAGGCGTAGTATTTAGCAGTGTTAAAACCCCAAAAAATTACTTGAAAGTTTTTTTTTATTGACTACCTACCTACCTGTCTTGAGGGTGCTTTTTGATAAATTTGTGTGTTTAGAATGTTTTTGTTTCAAAATGGCGGATGTGTAAACAGCTGTTAGCCTTATTGCATAACTATGTTCTGAAATAAAGTGAATTAAAAAATTGGATTGGATTTACAGTGTTGTTAGTTTGTCCTCTATTAAAAACTCATTTGTTTATGTTAATTGAAATACCTTTTTTTTTAAATACAATCTTGAGACACAAGTCTTTTTGATTAGTAACTATATTATATGTTTATTTAGGATGTATAAATGGACAATATATTTGTGTTTAGGTACAGTGGACACCCTTTCCTGCTCTAGGTGGTTGCAACTAGGCAAACCTACTTGACTATTTGTAACTTTTAGTTTCTTGTTGGCCAGTGTGTCACTCATACTAGACAAAATTGTGGTGCACTGTGCGACAAATGAACAGCGAGTTACGATGCACATTCTGACAATACTTCAAGACTGTCACCCATGCTGTTTCTGTCGCACGTAGACATTCAGGTTGATGTATCCCGTAGCTATGTGTTGGTTTGAGCAGGTCGCCTTTAGATGTTGATCAAGTATTACTCTGTATTACCTTTCTTTCCTTAGCAGATTACTTAGTTCCTTGTAAGTGGTAGGGGAAAAACTTTTAGTTTATTTATTATGTAATTTGATATAAGTAATATAATAAATTCATGCATGGATCCGTTCATAAGCATACAAGACGTAAAAGCTGAATGCTGTGATAACATTATAGGAAATAATGTTGGAAATAATGAACCTTTTGTCTCTTTATTTATAAATTACAATTTAAACCAAAAACATTTGAAAACTAGTAAAAGATTTAAAAATTCTGGGGTCATCACTAGGCATAATGATAACATTTTTAAATGGAAATATAACAAAAATACTATGACTTGGTATTATCTTATTGCTATGCATCTGATTGGTAAAAAAAGATGGTTAATTTTTTTATTGGAACAAGAGGGTCTATGTTAAAAATTAGTTGCTGTCATGATAAATCAATTTCACACACAGGTACAGCCAAAATCATGATTATATAAACCTTAAGTTGTGTTGTCTTGATCAATGTCTAGATGGTGCGTTCTTCTGAGTAACTTCTAACTCGTCCCTGTGTGTGTGGCTCACCTTTCTTCCTCGTAGGCCTAGATCTAGTTTCTGTAGCATTCCATTACTGATATGTAACTTTGTTTATTTTAAGATGTATATCGTAGCTAAAAATAAAATAAAAAAATTGTGCAGGGATTGCTAGAGTTGGCGCCTGCCAACCACTGCTAAGCAGCTGCCAAATTAGGGCCTATATAAGTCAGAGATTCTGATAATCTAGCTTCCTATTTGGTGAAATAATTCTTAAAATTGGTTCATTAGTTTCAGAGCTTATCCCGAAGATACAAACAAACAAACACAGTTTTTACCTTTTTATAATAGAAAAAATAGAAGTTCAATATCATTACCTATGCTAGGAAAAAGAAAACAGTTTAGGTATTCAAGTTACACATCAGTATTTGAAATGCTTAACTTGTTAAGATACTACAGCTTTCTTCCTCTAGTAGGTATTTCAATCTATACTGTAATATTTCTTTAATATTTTCCGATAGTGTTTAAAAATGATGTTCTTTAGTTATTGTAGGTAAATTATTAATTGCTTGAATTTGTGGCTAATAATAATGGGAACAAATCAATGTATTAATGTTATTAAGGTAAGTATAAGTATACAATTGACAAGTTAATTCCAATCGTAAATTAAATGATGTTAATTGATTTTTAAGATTATATTATTGCCTTTTAATTTATTATATTTCTGACGACCTCAATGTAAGTACCTACTTCCATGTTGACATGCATGTAATTTATTAACATTAAACTATGTAAACAATGTAACTATAATTGAATCTGTAGTCATAAGTTCGATTTTCGTGGTATTGTAACTAATTACTTACATTAGATATTTTCATCTTGAATTTTAGCCGCGTACTGTGATATTTGAGTGTTATTTAGGACTGCGATAAATACGTTTTTTATTAGCTACCCATGGCATCAACTTATACGCGCAGGGTCGTTGAGGTAACATCAAGGGTCCACAGTGGATTATCGCTATATGAGAGTAAATAATGATTGTCCAGTGGCAATCTATTTAGTCAGGACGTCTTGCGTTGTCGCATTTACGTGCTAGAGAGGTAAATGTGCTACCCAGGCCACAAAAAGTGAATAGGTACATGTAAATTTTAATCCACATTATTAACTTTACTGTATTATCTTATCGTATCTTATTGGTGGAATCCTTACTCAAAATTTATAGGTGTAATCGATTCATATGACAGACATAACGGGCAGCCCTTCCGGATTAGCCACTAATTCCTAAGTTGTTATCCACTATGCAGATCAACTTTTTCAGTTTTTGATCAGATTTTTCATGACTTTAAAAGCTTAGCTCTTGTTGGTGGAATAGACGAAGAAGACTAGTAATTTAAAGAAAAACACGCTTCATCGTGTCAGTAAGCAATAAGATAGAATGTAGAACGCAGACGGCATTTGGAGACTCCACCGACAGGAGCCCGCTTAAAAAAACTAATTGCGTTAAAACACCGTATTGTGCTGTACAGTTACGGCAAAGATCCGCAGCCTGTATGACTGCCAGCTGCGGCTCATGCACAACATACAGCCGCTGCCGAATGGAGCCGACATCGCCAACACCGTCAAGTACTTCAGCCAGACCTTACTCAGTGAGTACAACTGGTTTAGCAATAATTATACAAGTTACAGCGAACGTATGCAGCCTGTATGATTGCCAGCTGCAGCTCATGCACATCATACAGCCGCTGCCGAACGGGGCCGATATCGCCAACACAGTCAAGTACTTCAGCCAAACCTTACTCAGTGAGTACAACTGGTTTAGCAACAATTATACAAGTTACAGCGAACGTATGCAGACTGTATGATTGCCAGATGCGGCTCATGCGCAACATACAGCCGCTGCCGAACAGGGCCGGCATCGCCAACACCATCAAGTACTTCAGCCAAACCTTACTCAGTGCGTACAACTGGCGTAGCAACAATACTTTACATACAATATATACATACGATACATTTTCTAATTAGTCCATTTCTTTTTGCGTTTTCGGCCTCGGGCATCATACTAAATAAATGTAAAATAGTAAGAACTGAGCAAAATCAACACTTATAAGAAAAAAACTTCACTGGCTTTCTGTCTTTGGCCTGGAAGCTGGGACTTGTTGGTCTAATTCGTACCTACACCTACTAGTATTCTAATTTGTTTGATAGGTCTAGAATCTTTCAATACCTTAAGTTTATTGTGAGAGGCCTGTGCCCAAAGTTGACGTATTTCTGCTACGTGTTCTAATTTTCTTCCAGGTGTACTAAAAGACGTGACGCTCTCTCCCCTCGAGATGATACGAGATGCGGACAACGACGCTGACCGCATGTTCTTGTATCCTAACTTGGATTACAAAGGGCTATTCAACGCGATATCCCAGCTGGTCGACTCAGCACCGCATTTGCAGTACGGCATCCAAGGTTAGACCTGCTTAACGTTAGAAGGTTAACTGTGTGTTATAGAGGGTTCCATTTAGGCAACAAAATTTTAGAAGTGGATCCTCGGAGTCGAGAGAACGTATTAGTTTTAAAAAGACGAAGAATAAATAACAACCCGTAATCGATTTAAAAACATGAGATGTTTTCTCGAGGACGAGGTTTATACTGATTATTTTAATGTTGTATAAGTTTCTATACAACCAACCAAAACTTTGTCACTATTCTGCTAATCGCTGCTATTTGTTTCCAGCATTTGGTCAAGCAATCTTGCAATGCTTGGGCTGCCTACTCCCGTTCTTGGAATATGACATGATAGACAACTTGCCCTACCTGGTAGCCTATTGCGTCGCAGTGCTACCAGTGTCTCTGCACCAGGATATACTACATCTGCTGTGCTACTACGTCCTGCCATTTACTATCAGTGAGTATAGAATATTTTTAGGTTGTCACATTTAAGCCAGGGCCTCCAATTTCTACTATAAAACCCGATATTGAGTACTTAGCACAACATCTATATGATATCTTAAGCAATTTATTGGTTTATATCAGCATGCTCATGCAAGTTTTGCTGTATTATGTTTCTTACAAGATAGGCACAATCGGTAGGATTGATTTACTTTTTACTCGAAAGGTTAGGTTTTATGGGCTTTTTAAAACAGCGTAGTAAGATTAATAATTAAATTGCTATTGAAAACTCTACTTATCGTGGCAGCTCGTCGCTACTCCGGGCAGGAGGAGGAAAGCCAGGCGTCACAGTCCGTCGCGGCCATCATCATGATGGTGTTTCAGCATTCCAATAACCCGGGTAAGTACTGAAGTTGATAGTTTCGCTCACAAATTGCAAGAAGAAAGAAGAAGTGGTTCGTGATGACATCCTGTATAACAGTACGTCTTGGTTATTTTTAATATTCCTTCCCTTATTAATTACTAGAAACAAACCAGTAATAAAGATATGAACGTCTAAGCAAACTCACTGTTTACCAAAAATAATAATAAATAGATCCACAATTTGATGCTCTTTGAATGGCTTGTCTTGAACTTTCGGGATATTTACACATATTGCAGTTAAACGAGACATCATTACAATAATACAACGATCGTGGTCACTAGAAGATTCTTGAATTGACTGTTATTAAAGATTGGGCCATAGTAGGGCTAGTAGATTCACTGCATATTACCGACGTGTAAAAAATGTGACCAATTTACTAAAAAAAATATTTAGAATTTTGAGTTACTATCTCAAAAATTAAATAGTGGCACGATTTATTCAGCGTACCGAACGGATTATTCGCTCTTGGATAATAATGACGATGTAGAATAGAATAGAATACAATAGAATAGAAAATCGTTTATTCGACAAACACATCAACACAGGGGTACATCATAGAAAAGATACAGTAACGAAATAGAACTACTTCTTATCTTCTAACAAGCGACACTATTAAATTAAAAAATATAATGAGGATGATGTGTGCCGAAATGGTCTCCACTCAGCAAAATGTTGGCATGGGAATGTCAACCGGGCTGGTTTTCAGGGGAGCCAGGCGGGTGGTTTGGGACAGCGTACTGTGACTTACGAAGGATAACTAGGTACATACATATTATTACACTATGACAAGCCTCCGAGTCTCATTATTAAATAACGTCCACAGCACACCACTGCCAACTCCTGGAATGCCTAATGTCCCGCAAGAGCTCCGTAGTCAAGGACGTGTTGTGCGTCATTGCATACGGCACGTGGGGTGCTCGGGTGTCTGCAGCCAAGCTGCTGTTTTACTATTGGCCACCGTTCGACGCCAAGCTGTTCGACAGAAAGGGGCTGCTCTGCAAGTTCTCCAGTAAGTATTCAGGTCTATAATACAGGGTGGATAAAAACTATGGGTCCTGGAGGGGAATCACCTTAAGTTCACAGAACAGAAAAAACAGTAGATGTGTCAAGTGGGCGTGTAACGTGTGGCATAGTTATGCGGAGTTCCGCATAACCTACCATACTTTTGCCGCGATCGCTTATTTCGATATTTCGATATTTCTAAAATAGGAAATAAATCCAGAAGCATGTCTATTTTGGAGTGTAAAAACGATAGCCGCACCAAAAACATTTTCCATGGTGGCGTGTTGTTTTTATGATAGTTTGAGTATTGGCGACAACAGATCTGATACTAAGCGAAGCTCATGCCACTTCCACAGTTTTTTCTATTCCGTGCTTAAGTTAGATCATTTTACTTAAAGGAAACATTCTTTTATTTTTAAAAAGAAACAAAACTGCATTCAATGATTTTCTTAAATTCGCTTATATCACCCGGGAATCGAACCCGCTAATAATTTAAAAAATAAACACCCCTATTTTATTCTACTATTTACCATTAGGTGGCCTGTGTGTTTGCCCTACATATGCAAAAAAAAACATCTCCACGACGGTCGGTAAATGACCTCGTGTTCGCAGACGACCTGGTCCCGTTCGTGTGCCAGCGCGACATGTGCCCGAGCGGCGGCACGGCGGAGGCGGCCAAGGTGTGCCTGGACCACTGCATCAGCGTCACCTTCGCCTCGGACTCGCCGCCGCCGCTCTACCTCTGCATCGAGTGCGCCAACGAGATTCACAGGTGGGACTGTGGGGAAATTGTATGTTTGTACAGTTCTGCGAGTCACCAAACCGGTACTGGCTGAAAATCAGCACTGTAGGTGCCTGACACAATCCTTGCTGTTTCTGTCACATTGTTAGTTTTCTTTTATTTGTTTATTTATTATTGCATTGTGATCTAGAGTTTTATTTTATTCGCAGGGAGCATCCAAATCAGAATTTCTTGGATATCCTGCATCCGCAGCAACAAGTCTCCATGGTCTGCGAAAATAAGGTACCTACTTACAAAACTGTTTCTGTTTCGTTTTTAAAATAATTTATTGCTAAAAGCGTAAATATTGCTTATTAAAAAGTATCTTCCGCTGTGTTTAAGTAAATTTTAGAGAAATAGACCGACGAAAGTGAGATTTGACTTTGATTTGAATTATATTATTCTGATTATATAGAACTGTCGTTCTACCGATAAGTCAGCGTACTCCATTTGCTTCTCTAACGAATGCGCCAACTACAACGGAATGCATCCCATCAGGTTAGTAAACAGTAAATGCTAATATTAACTCGTCACCGTCTTGATTCGATCAAAGTAAAACATTTAATGCCCTGAAATGACAATGCAATTCACTAGTGAAATTCACTCGGTCGATTCACACGCTTAATCGAAATTTAGGACGGAATAAGTAGAGAACGAACCTCAATGCTGCGAAGTTTGTAGTAATCGGTATTGCTTACTAAATTTTTGGCATGAATTGGTCGTTCGTGTCGGTTTCTAGATTCTTAAGGTTATAATTTTCATTGTTTGATATATATATATAAAGTTTTCCTTTATATAAAGGGCGCAGGATATAATTAGAATAGTGCCTATCTCTTTTGTAGAAGGCGTCGTGCAATTTTCGAGTTTTTTTTTTGTGATAGATATTGCCAGCAATGCCACGGCAATCGGCACAACAGCCGACGTGGTGGTGATCACGTGGTGCACACGCGGCTGCCGCGCGCCTGGACCATGGAATCTGATATGCAGACTAACCTCGTGGAGGCCATCATCAGGTACAGTTTCTTTTGGTTACTATGAAGAAGGCAGGCGAGTTATATACCACTTCATGTTAAGTGGGCTCTGAGGTCCATATTAAACGCCATTTTTGCCAATATATTTTTGTGTTTTATAAGCTATCTTAAGCAGACGGCGGTTTGTTCTATTATCATTCTCTGGTACCTACATATATACAAGCTTTGAACTTACTCGTAGTTTGAGGCTTGGTCTTTTTGTGAGACTCTTTTCTTGTGACAATAAATTATGTACTAGCGACCCGCCTTCGCTTCGCTTCGGTTAATGTGAGTTTTC
The DNA here is from genome assembly GCA_948252455.1 of Acleris cristana. NCBI lineage: Eukaryota > Metazoa > Arthropoda > Insecta > Lepidoptera > Tortricidae > Acleris > Acleris cristana. The sequence continues at coordinate 924,685 of OX411791.1, read as the reverse complement.
TGTAACAACCGTACATTATTTAGAATTTATTATACATAGAAATCTTCTCCTTCGTCCCTATCGATTAATGAAAACCGCATTAAAATCCGTTGCGTAGTTTGAAACGTCTAATAGTACATACATGGGACAGACGGCGGGAAGGGACCTTGTTTTATACCATGTAAAGGTTACGTTTCTGGGCAGCCTGCTGAAGGAAGCCAAGCCCATCAACTTGGAGGACCCGGACAGCACGGCGGAGGCGCTGCGGCCTCCGCTGGGCGGCGCGCTGCCCGACCCCATCTCCGTCGAGGACCGCCAGCTGCTGGGCAGGTACACCTACAGCAGAAGCCCATTCGCATGATGAAGAGTGAAAGATCTAAGACTCAATAGACATTTGTCCCGGTATCCTGCCAATTGGCCAAAATGGCAAAATGTATCCTTTCCCAACCGTTTCATTTGCCAACCCATATTTATTCTGTAACTGTTAATATTTCAGGATTTATTTCAGTACCATCGTGTAGAACTCTATAGGTTAGGTTAGTTTTTTTTTTAATCCTGAAATATTTACGGTTACAGAAAAAAGCGGGTTGGCATATGAAACGGTTGGGAAATGATATATTTTGCCAAACATATGTATTTCGCTCATACAAAGGTAACCCATTTGTACCATTGCCATTGAAACAAGGCACACCCGTCATTTGATGTGTTTTTTTTTTCCGTTTTATATAGGGTTAATTTTAACTAGTAATTCATTAACTTGTGAATCTAGAAAAACTAAAAAAAAGCGTAGATTTTATTAGGAAAAAAACCCGTTTTATTAAATACAAACGAAACAATTTGCGAAATGTGGTTACAGAATTATCAACAATTTTTTTTAGTTGGAGGTTATTCTGTAGCTTTGTCTACCCCACTCTGGGAATGAAGGTGTGAGTGAATCCGTTTTGTAAAGGTACGGCGTTTGGCTGATGGTGGGCCTGTGCACGCCCTACCCCGACACGCCGGACGAGATCCTGGGCCGGCTGCTGTCCGTGCTGTTCCACTGGTTCCACGTTACTTCTTTCTCCTATACAGGTATACTTTGCTATTCGATTGACTTTCTACCATTACAATGCAAATGTCTTTTCACAATATATGGCTTATTATGTACTCGTATGCTAATTAGGGTTTCGTACCAAAATGGTAAAAAGTTTGGTGAGACTTCGGTGTCTGTATGTCACAGCAGTTTTTCTCTGAAGCTAACAACTTGAAATTTGCTATACTTGTATAACTTGCTTGCCCGCATGACATAAATTTCTAAATATTTGGACACGGGTATAGAGGTAAAATGGGGAGTTTAAAAAAGAAAATGATTTGATTATATCAAACAGGGTGTCATATAAATATGATCAATCTGCACATTATAAAACTATTTTTTCATAATTTTTCGTGACGTACTTTTTGATCTATAGCCAAAAATTTACGAAAAATACGCTGAAAAAAAAACGTTTCTTGTATAAGATACCTACCCCCTTTATTATTTAACTTTCTTTAATTATTTTTATTTGTCAGTAAGTCCGCTGTAATCACACATATTATTATGAAAAAAAAAAGACATGCCATCTTTTACAGTTCAAAAGATACAGCTCTGTAAAGTTAGGACGGACGGATAGAGCAAGCATAATAGGATCCCGTGAAGCTCCCATAGGTTCTAATAGCATAATGATTTCCCGGTCTCCCCAGGCGAGACAGCAAACACGGTGGAGAAGCTCAAGAACGAGCACGTGTGTCCCTGGCTGCGAGAGATCGCGGCGACCCACCGCTCAGTGCTCGTGGCGTGCCTGCTGCCGCACCCGCCGCACTACACGCGGCAGGCCGGCCACTGGGACAACCTCGCCTCCAAGACCCAGCACCTGAGGGACGGGCTGCACAGGTCAGTCATGTGCCCTGTAGTGTGATAGAGACAGCTAACACGGTGGAGAAGCTCAAGAACGAGCACGTGTGTCCCTGGCTGCGAGAGATCGCGGCGACCCACCGCTCAGTGCTCGTGGCGTGCCTGCTGCCGCACCCGCCGCACTACACGCGGCAGGCCGGCCACTGGGACAACCTCGCCTCCAAGACCCAGCACCTGAGGGACGGGCTGCACAGGTCAGTCATGTGCCCTGTAGTGTGATAGAGACAGCTAACACGGTGGAGAAGCTCAAGAACGAGCACGTGTGTCCCTGGCTGCGAGAGATCGCGGCGACCCACCGCTCAGTGCTCGTGGCGTGCCTGCTGCCGCACCCGCCGCACTACACGCGGCAGGCCGGCCACTGGGACAACCTCGCCTCCAAGACCCAGCACCTGAGGGACGGGCTGCACAGGTCAGTCATGTGCCCTGTAGTGTGATAGAGACAGCTAACACGGTGGAGAAGCTCAAGAACGAGCACGTGTGTCCCTGGCTGCGAGAGATCGCGGCGACCCACCGCTCAGTGCTCGTGGCGTGCCTGCTGCCGCACCCGCCGCACTACACGCGGCAGGCCGGCCACTGGGACAACCTCGCCTCCAAGACCCAGCACCTGAGGGACGGGCTGCACAGGTCAGTCATGTGCCCTGTAGTGTGATAGAGACAGCTAACACGGTGGAGAAGCTCAAGAACGAGCACGTGTGTCCCTGGCTGCGAGAGATCGCGGCGACCCACCGCTCAGTGCTCGTGGCGTGCCTGCTGCCGCACCCGCCGCACTACACGCGGCAGGCCGGCCACTGGGACAACCTCGCCTCCAAGACCCAGCACCTGAGGGACGGGCTGCACAGGTCAGTCATGTGCCCTGTAGTGTGATAGAGACAGCTAACACGGTGGAGAAGCTCAAGAACGAGCACGTGTGTCCCTGGCTGCGAGAGATCGCGGCGACCCACCGCTCAGTGCTCGTGGCGTGCCTGCTGCCGCACCCGCCGCACTACACGCGGCAGGCCGGCCACTGGGACAACCTCGCCTCCAAGACCCAGCACCTGAGGGACGGGCTGCACAGGTCAGTCATGTGCCCTGTAGTGTGATAGAGACAGCTAACACGGTGGAGAAGCTCAAGAACGAGCACGTGTGTCCCTGGCTGCGAGAGATCGCGGCGACCCACCGCTCAGTGCTCGTGGCGTGCCTGCTGCCGCACCCGCCGCACTACACGCGGCAGGCCGGCCACTGGGACAACCTCGCCTCCAAGACCCAGCACCTGAGGGACGGGCTGCACAGGTCAGTCATGTGCCCTGTAGTGTGATAGAGACAGCTAACACGGTGGAGAAGCTCAAGAACGAGCACGTGTGTCCCTGGCTGCGAGAGATCGCGGCGACCCACCGCTCAGTGCTCGTGGCGTGCCTGCTGCCGCACCCGCCGCACTACACGCGGCAGGCCGGCCACTGGGACAACCTCGCCTCCAAGACCCAGCACCTGAGGGACGGGCTGCACAGGTCAGTCATGTGCCCTGTAGTGTGATAGAGACAGCTAACACGGTGGAGAAGCTCAAGAACGAGCACGTGTGTCCCTGGCTGCGAGAGATCGCGGCGACCCACCGCTCAGTGCTCGTGGCGTGCCTGCTGCCGCACCCGCCGCACTACACGCGGCAGGCCGGCCACTGGGACAACCTCGCCTCCAAGACCCAGCACCTGAGGGACGGGCTGCACAGGTCAGTCATGTGCCCTGTAGTGTGATAGAGACAGCTAACACGGTGGAGAAGCTCAAGAACGAGCACGTGTGTCCCTGGCTGCGAGAGATCGCGGCGACCCACCGCTCAGTGCTCGTGGCGTGCCTGCTGCCGCACCCGCCGCACTACACGCGGCAGGCCGGCCACTGGGACAACCTCGCCTCCAAGACCCAGCACCTGAGGGACGGGCTGCACAGGTCAGTCATGCGCACTTGTGATAACAACTTAGCTCTAACGGGCTTATGAGATGATAAAGCAGAGGCAAGATGTGCGTCTGTATCAAGGATCCGCGTGTTTGAATACCTGGTGGTCTCAGTTGAGACAGGGTACATGGTAGAGAAGGGTATGCGTTCGAAACCCGTTGGCAATGACCAGCATTACTGTGTTAGAAGGTAACAGCAATGATAGCTGTAACGTAATTTTGTAATTACGTTATCAAATACATAGTATAAAGTAATTAATATAATTAATGTATTAATGTGATGTAATCAATGTATCAATAAGTATTGACACTTGAAATAAATAATTATTATTTTATTAATAAGTTTCAAATTTGGAACATCTTCCAAAACCAACAAAATATAAATAGCCCCAATACTACTTAGTATCAATTGAAACATCAACGGTATATTTTTTAGTAAAATATCGTACGACACTTGATTCCGAACGACATGAGAATAAGGACTTAATTAGTTTGTCTATGATTTAAAAAAAACAAACATTCGTGACACAGCACAGGTTTGTTTTGCCGCCTGATTCTTCTGATTTGATTTATTCCTCATTTCAGTTTATACTTACATTAGCTTAGCACCTATAGATATGTTACAGGTAGCACTGGTTAGTAATGCAGGTCATTTGCCTTTCGGCTTCTGAATCCATCGTAGAGTAGATACTATAATATGTTTGTAGATAAAGTAATGTATGCAACTGCACATAATTAAACCTTATAACACTCGTGTGATCTTATTATGAAACTCGCCTATGGCTCGTTTCGTAAAACCACACTCGTGTTTTAAGGTCCCTCATTATGAATCAGTACTATTTCTACCATGTCAAAACAATATTATGCTAAACTAAACATGTTATGCCAAATCTATATATATAAAAGGCTAAACTGACTGACTGACATATCAACGCACAGCCGAAACTACTGTACCTAGAAACTTGAAATTTGGTACAGGGGTTCCTTTCATGATGTAAGTGAGCACTAAGAAAGGATTTTTTGAAATTCAACCATTAAGGGGGTGAAATTGGGGGGGGGAAGTTTATATGTAACTTTCTCATTACTGGACTTAGAAGTATGAAAATAGGTATATAAGTTCTCTATTACAATTAAAAATGATCTGTGTAGGTGAACTGGACAAAATTCTCCCCTAAAGGCGTAAATGGGGGGGTAAAGTTTGTATGAAATTTTTCCCATTTCTGGACTTAGAAGTATGAAAATAGGTATATAAGTTCTCGATTACAATTAAAAATGATCTGTGTAGGTGAAATGGACAAAATTCCCCCCTAAAGGGCTAAATGGGGGGGTAAAGTTTGTATGAAAATTTTCCCATTTCTGGACTTAGAAGTATGAAAATAGGTATATAAGTTCTCGATTACAATTAAAAATGATCTGTGTAGGTGAAATGGACAAAATTCCCCCCTAAAGGGGTAAATGGGGGGATAAAGTTTGTATTGAAATTGTCTCATTTCTGGACTTAGCAGTATGAAAATTGGTATATAATACCTGATTCCTGATTGCAAATAAAAGTGATCTGCGTAGGTAAAGATAAAGAAAGAAGAAGTAGCTTTCTACTTATTAGGGGGGAGTTTCTATGGCCTTCCTTATTTCTGGACTCACAAATATGACTGGTAACAATTTAAAATGATCCGTATGGCGAAGTTGGCGACTACAATGGGGGAGAGGGTTTTTCATACAGAATTTACAACTAAAATGTGGAAATTAAATTGATATTTAAAATGAAATGTGAAATAAAATTGCTAATAACTATTAAAGATTACTTATCATCAGTTTGTGCATAATAAAATCAATAATATTAAGGGTGCGTATTTTTTAGCGATTATCCGTTCTTATTTATCTTTTACTTAATTTACAAAATATTATGTACAGTGCAATCTATTCGGATTCTAGACTAAGATTCGGTTTTCGCCGGAAGCACACGAAATAATTAATTTACTTTCGTGCTTAGCATAAACTTTTCATAAAATAATATTTCGAAACGTTCTCGAGTCAATGTTATACAACTTCCTAAAATAACCCTTACCTCATTGCATTATAGTCGCTTATATGATTGTTTCCATTGGTATAACTTTATATTACAACGATTGTTCGATTGTCATTCAATTCTAAAATTCTAAAAGAATGTCATTGGCAAAGTCTACAAGGTACACGAATACAATCCGATTTTAGATGACAATATATTAAAATAATAATAAAGCCAATGCCTAAATTGGTAGCGGTTATTTTGACGGCTCGCGGTAAGCGGCGACTGCGGACCGAGGAAAGCGCGGGGGGCGGGGTAACCGAGTGCTCGACCCGAAAGCGGGCAGACGCGTGAGGGCAGACGTCGTTGTCGGTTGTATGCGAATTGCGAATTTTCAAGTTTTTTATGTGCGAGTATTTTCTGTTTAACTCCTGAATAATAGTTTCTTGATAATATTTGGTTACGTAATTATTTGTTCTACGTCTATATGCAGGTATTTGAGTAAAATATTTTATCTTATTATTGAATCAAACTCAAAGTAGGTATAATACATACCTACTTTAGGTTGATTAATAATTATTAGGTAACTTATTCTATTAAATACTTGGTGATTATTTATTTCTTTTAACCCAATTTAATTTTAAGTCTACTTATCTTATCTTTTGAAATGACTCTTGAACTAATAAATATTAATGGCCGAATGACGTGGCAAACTTTAGTGCCTATAGTAGGCGATGGCGCGTGCCTATTTCGAGCCCTATCTTATTTAATGTACGGATCGCAGGAAAAGGCGTTTGAAATACGGAAAGAAATAATAAGTCATGTTAAAAATAATTGGGATTACTTTTCTATTATTTCTCACAATAGTAACGGTGATAATTACAGTACGGTGGACGAGTATTATGTCGATATGATACAGCCGTCGACTTATGGCGGATTGTGTGAGTTAATTGCAGCGGGGCAGCTATACAATTATGTTTTCGAAGTTTATCGTAACAGTGAACTGTATACAAAGACAGGTACCGATGGTTTCCCTATTAAACGTCTTCGTTTTTCACAGGATTTATCAAATGGTCATTTCGATGTCTACGTGGCATATGAAGAACATGAAATAATTAATTCTACAACAGTACCAAAATCTATGCCGGTTAAAAAACCACGTATTGTAATATCTACCGTAACACAGCCACCTTTGTTATCAACAGATTCAGATTCACCACTTTCTACAGACTCTTCTTACAAGCCGTCGGATGTAGACAGTTCTTTGACACAATCTGCAAAGAAAAAGAGGAATCGTAGGGCTAGATTTACAGATAAAACAAGGAAGAATCAAGTAAAACAGGCTAGAAAAAAATATGTTTCTAATAACCCTCTGCCGCATAGGAAAGCTGTAAGTAAATATCAAAAAAACAATCCAGAACTTCATAGAAAATCCGTTGCTGATTATCAGAAATGCCGCCCCGAGGCACATAGGCAAGCTGTTACTCGATTTGTTATGAGTACAAAAACACAAACTTGGAAAATTAAGCATCTTTCAGGGATGTCGTATGATCCTCAGTTAGAGTATGAAAATGACAAATTTGTTGATATTGGCGATATGAGTCACAAGTGTCAGTGGTGTAATGCTCTTAAATGGAAAGATGAAACTTCTGGTATGTGTTGTGGTAGTGGAAAAGTGCAACTTGAAACCATAAATAGACCTCCTGAACCACTTTACAGCTTGATTGCAAATCTACACCCTGATCATAAGCATTTTGTAAACAATATTCGAAAATATAACAATAGCTTACAAATGACATCATTTGGAGGAAAACAAGTCACAGAAGAGGGCTTCATGCCGACATTCAAAGTTCAGGGTCAAGTATATCATCTGGTAGGAAGTTTATTACCTGAACCTGGAAATAAAGCCCAATTTCTTCAGATTTACTTTATTGGTGAAGACGATAAAGAGGCTAATTTAAGACATTCTAACTATCCGGACCTGAAACCAACGTTAATACAACAGTTACAGAAAATGTTGCATGAAGTTAACCCCTATATAAAAGAACTAAAAAGTACAATTGATAAGATTCCACCGTCCTGTGAATCGTTTAAAGTTGTGATTCACGCTGAAAAAAAGCCGCCTGGAGATCACAGAGGCCGATATAACACTCCAACTACAAACGAAATAGCTTTAGTTATGATAAATGAGCATTTTGAACATCGAGATATAATTCTGGAAAGTCGCAGCAATTCTTTGCATCGTATAAGTGAAATTCATAGAGCATATGATGCTCTCCAGTATCCATTACTGTTTTGTCGCGGAGAAGACGGTTACTCAATTAATATACCACAACGTGATCCAAAAACTAAGTTGCCCTTAAAAAAGACTGTTTCAGCAGCAATATTTTATTCTTATCGTATAATGATCAGGCAAGAAGTGGAAAATTATTTGGTATATTTTTGTTCTCTTTTAAGTCAGTATTTAGTTGACGTTTATGCAAAAATAGAGACAGAACGATTAAATTTTATAAGAAACAATCAGTCAAAGTTACGCTCAGAAAGCTATATTCACTTAAAAGACGCTGTTGGTAGGCAAGACGCTGATGCTGCTCAGTTAGGTCAAATTTTGGTGCTGCCATCATCATTTACAGGTGGGCCCAGATATATGCACGAGCGAACTCAAGATGCGATGACCTACGTTCGGCAATTTGGTCGACCTGATCTTTTCATTACCTTCACCTGTAATCCTCGGTGGCAAGACATTACAAAAAACTTGCTTCCGGGCCAAAAGCCATCCGATCGCCACGACATAATTGCGAGAGTTTTCCATGTAAAAGTTAAAAAACTTATAAATTTGTTGACTAAAGGGAACATTTTTGGTGAAGTAAGATGCCATATGTATTCTGTTGAATGGCAGAAAAGAGGACTTCCACATATTCATATCCTATTATGGTTAATTCATCACATTTCTACAGATGTCATCGATAAAATCATTTGTGCTGAGATTCCTGATCCAGAACGCGATCCTAAGCTTTTCGAAATAGTAAAAAGTAACATGATACATGGCCCCTGCGGAAGCTTCAATAATAATTCGCCATGTATGAAAAATAACTTATGCAGTAAAAAATATCCCAAGCCCCTAATTAGCGAAACACAAACTGGTAGCGATGGCTACCCCCAGTACAAAAGGCGTTCTAAAAATGAAGGTGGTTTTACTGCAATTATTAATGGAAATGAGTTAGATCGTTGGGTTGTTCCCTATAATCCTGTATTACTGAGAACTTTTAACGCTCATATCAATATAGAATACTGTAATTCTGTCAAATCTATCAAGTATGTATGTAAATACATTAATAAGGGGTCCGACCAAGCTACTATCACGCTTCGAAATGATAAAGAGGAAGTGGAGATTTATGAGAGTGGAAGGTATATAAGTAGTTCCGAGGCTGTGTGGCGGATTCTTGGCTTTCCTATTCACGAACATTTCCCCCCTGTGTATCATCTTGCAGTTCACCTAGAAAATGGACAGAGAGTATATTTTAACGAACAAAATCTAACTGACAAAGTTCATAATCCCCCAAACACAACTCTTCTTTCCTTTTTTGATCTATGCCGAACCGATAATTTTGCCAAAACTTTGTTATATGCAGAAGTACCTGCCTACTATGTTTGGAACAACCTTAAATTCGCGCGGAGGAGAAGAGGAGTGGATGTTGAAGGTTGGCCAGGTATAAAAAAAGAACATGTTCTAGGTAGAATTTACACAATACACCCAAACAATACTGAATGTTATTACCTTCGTATGCTTTTGCATCAGGTTCGCGGCCCGATTTCATATGAAGCATTAAAAACTGTTAATGGTTTAACGCACCCAACCTTTCAATCTGCTTGCAAGGCATTAGGATTGCTGGAAGATGACCAACATTGGCATTTAGCTTTGGAAGAAGCTGCATTGGCCCAGTCTCCGTTTAGGATGCGGGAGCTATTTTCAGTTATGTTAGTTTTTTGTCAGGTCTCAGATCCTTTCAATTTGTGGGAACATTTTAAGGAAAGTCTGTCAGAAGACTTTTTGAGGCAAGTTCAGATGCAGGTCAATAATAACGCAGATCAGTATAAAGCTGAAATTTTCAACAAATGTCTCTTAGTAATTGAGGAAGCAGTTTTAGCTTTAGGTGGACGACCTCTAACGAATTTAGGTTTGCCACAACCAAGTAGACCTCAACCTTTAGAAAATAGTGATTATCTGAGAGAAACTAGCTATAATATACTAAGTTTACATAAATTAATAAATGATAATGAAAGTTCACTAACCACGGAACAAAAGTCTGTTTGTGACAGGGTGATTAGTAGCGTAGAGTCGGGTGAAGGAGAAATTTTATTCTTAGATGCTCCAGGTGGCACTGGAAAAACGTATCTTCTTAACTTTATATTAGCCAAAGTGAGAAGCACTCATAGTATTGCCCTAGCTGTGGCATCTTCTGGTATAGCCGCGACGCTTCTAGAAGGAGGGCGAACTGCTCATGCTACTTTTAAGATTCCTCTAAATTTAACAAGCATTGAAACGCCCATGTGTAATATATCCAAGCAAAGCAATCTTGCCCAAGTGTTAAAAAATACTAAAATTATAGTCTGGGATGAGTGTACAATGGCGCACAAAGGCGGAATTGAAGCTTTAAATAGATCATTACAAGACATACTAAACAATAAAAAAAAAATGGGTGGAGTAACACTATTATTGGCAGGTGATTTTCGCCAGACATTACCAGTTATTCCTAAAGGCACTCGCGCTGACGAAATAAAGGCATGTCTTAAAAGATCTGTATTATGGCCTACAGTGAGTGTCATGAAGCTGACTAAAAATATGAGAGTACATCTTAAAGGGGACGAATGTGCTGGCGAATTTTCGAATTTATTGTTAAGAATAGGAAACGGGGAATTACCTATACATGACGGTTTAATTGCTATCCCAGAGAAATTGTGTAAGATAGTCACCAAAATCGAAGAACTCCTAGAGATAATTTATTCAGATGTTGCCCTCCTTACAGACAAGCCTACAGAATGGTTGTGTGAGCGCGCCATTCTCACTCCAAGAAATGACCAAGCTGCGGTTATAAATGAGCTATTGCTGAAATCTTCTCCAGGTGATGAGGCGGTGTACAGTTCCATAGACTCCGTGTTGAATGCAGACGATGCAGTCCATTACCCTGTTGAATTCTTGAACTCACTTAAACCCTCAGGTCTTCCATACCCAAGCTAATCTTAAAAATTGGCACACCAGTTATGTTGTTACGTAATTTAAAACCGCCAAAGTTGTGCAATGGGACCAGATTACAGATAAATGTTATACATCGTAATATACTCGAGGCTACAATATTAACTGGATGTGCCAAAGGAGAAACAGTTTTTATACCTCGCATTCCCATGATCCCAAGTGATCTGCCATTCGAGTTCAAGAGAGTACAGTTCCCTGTTAACGTCTGCTTTGCCATGACCATAAACAAGTCACAGGGTCAAACTTTAAAATTCGCCGGAGTAGATTTAAGAGAAGGGGGCTGTTTTTCTCATGGTCAGCTTTATGTGGCTTGCTCGCGGGTTAGTGCACCAAATAGCTTGGTTATTCTAGCTCCGGCTTCAAAACTGGTAAAAAATGTTGTTTATAGCGAAGTACTGTAGTAAACTGTTACCTATCGTTTACGGCAGTACTTCGCTATACACACAGATACACATGTCACAATTATAACGGGGCAAACATATGCTCTGATAACTAACCGAGTTCTACGCGGACGAAGTCGCGGGCAAAAGCTAGTATGTCAATAAAAATAATGCCCAATACACGGCACCTCACCGACCCCTGTGAACTGTTTTATCAAGCTACAAATTACAATTTACAGGTTACAAGTTTCTATTTGACACAACCTCGACCAATGACGACCAGCCAATTGAACAGTGTTGCCAGTTTAGACCTGTAAAATTGTTAGTTGAAGCTTTACGAGTATAAAACTTGCCCCTGGTTATCGGTTACCGTACTAAGTATGATGGGTGGTGTTGCAGGCTGTACTGCCTGATCCCGTACGGCATCATAACGCAGTCGATCTGGGACTACATCATGCCGGCCTGGATGGAGGCGCTCTGCTCCGACGTGCCCGAAAAGGTGTGTTATGTATTTCTAGAGGACATGATTTGTTTTGGCCAATTAATAATTAACAGTGATCGGAATAGGCAGAGATAATTTTATAGTTCGTTCGTTTAGTGTCGTCGTCTTTGTATCGCGCCGTCTTGGCACGTGCCGCCTTGTCAAAGGATGCCGCAGCGTAAACAAAGAATGCGAGCGGTGTACCTAGTTGGTGCATACGAAGGTAGCGGTCTCGGGTTCGATTCCCGGTATGGGCAAATATTTGTGTCATAAGCTGAGCATGAGGTAAAATTTTCCGGGATAAAAAGTAGCCTATGTGTTAATCCAGTGTATAAGTCTCCATTCCAAATTTCATCCAAATCCGTCCAGCCGTTGCAGCGTGAAGGAGTAACAAAGTAACCCACACACACAAACTTTCGCAATTATGATAGTAGTAGGATATAGCTTTGTCTAGACTCCTAGAGCTTAGTTTGGGACTAGGTCAATTGGTGTAAGACTGTCTCCTGATACATTTCAGGGATTTTTGGATATATTTTTTAATTCTGCAGGTAAACTTTTTTAAAATAAATATTAAAGTATAAAAGTGAAATAAAAATAATAAACATTATCAAAAACCTAACCTACGGGTGCCGCCGGCAGCGGGGCAGAGAGAGGAACCTCCTCACAACTCGTACCGTGTCGAGGAAATGATATGTCTGAGGTACTCGCCGGGTTGACGGCACTCTCGACAAATGTCAATCGTACCGTCCCTCAGAATAGTTCCGGTAGTTATTAGTCATTATGACCTCGTCAGCAAATACACAGACAAAACTTTCGGTTTCCCCTAAGAGATCACAAAATCGTAGCCAGTTCACTTCACGGACGCTAAAAAGTCTACGTCTGGCCTCGTTAGGGCCCGGTAGAAGCGTCCGTGCAGCTCCTTGCTCTTCCGTTCTTTACGTTATTGGGGTCCTAATTGCTCAACACCGTTGGTCTGCACCAGTTCTTGTTTGAGAGAGGCGTAAGGCTCCTGCCTACTGCAACCACATCACGATGCATCCCACACTCATTGCCAAGGACATAATTCCTTGATATTGCATACCTCGCAGATGTGGAGATTGTTAGCATTTAAAATGCCTCGACCTCCATACTTCCGCGGGATGTACAATCTCATACATTACAGATGAGCGTGGATGCAACATGTGATGAGATTTAAACAGTAGACGGACCCTCATCCAAGGCGTCCAACTCAGTCTGAGTCCACCTTAGTATGCCAAAGGAGTAACGGCATATCACCCAGCCATTAAAGGCGCGCACCTTATTGCCAATCGACAAAAGACTACTTTGTAAAGCAGCAAATGAAGCGCTCTTTCACTGACTGCTTGACATCGCCCTCCACAATACCCAAAGACTGTGACATACCAAGATATTTATAGGTTTCAGCTAGGAAAAATTGCTTTAAAAAAATTGGACATTGTCACCATCATCATCGACAAAACTTATACATAATTCCATTCGAAACATAAAACTGAAATATACCATTAAACAGAATTACAAGTTTAACCGACTGTTTCATAATCGACAAGTAAAGCATATTTGTCAGATAAATTTAGCCCTTTCTCTTTCTTACACTTGAAAATAGGCAAGGAGAGACCCAACTTTAAATGGCAGATAAATTTACTCGTTGATTGTGAAACAGGCCCTAAATAAAATAAATCTAAATTGAGGCTTAAATTATAACATTTATTACACGTTGAAGTTACTTCGGCGTTTTTTTTATGAACTCAATGTGTGTATTTGATACACTTTTTAACACGTAAACGGTTATTAATAAAGGTGGCAAGAAATCGTTCACAAGGACGTTCTGGAGTTGCGCTGCTAAAAACTTAAACACTCATGTGAGGATTTGAACCATTTCATCCAAAAGTTGTGCAACCCGTCCGGCCCAGGACTTTTCCAGTTCTGAGCCATTCAAATTGCATAATTTTCGTCTTATAGACCATGCCCCATGGGTTCAATAACCTCACTTGCGCGGTCAACAGCACGCATCCAGTCTCCTGTGTGCACGACAGGCACCGACCAGATGCTGCACCTGGGGCTCTACTTTGAAATCAGTAATTCGAACTTCGGATCGCCCCGTCACTTTCTTGCGAATTAGTGACGCGTCGAGAGTAAAAGGGATAGCAATAGACGAAGTTCGAATTACGGAGTTCAAAGTAGAGCCTCTGATCATAGCAGCATTAGGTGTCTGTCGTTCACACCTTGATCGGTTCCTTCTTTCCTTCCGATCCAGCCGCCGAAACACCTGATCCAAAATTTGGTGGGAACGTTGTTAGTTCCTTCTGGTGCCCCGTAATACGCTCGCATGGAATTTTCATTGTTTTGTTTGTTGTCGCATGCGGCGCACCGAACCATCGGTAGCTACAAACTATCCGTACGGCCTTGGGAGGGATGCGCTCCCTCATAGAGCCGATCACCGCGGAGGAGTTGCGGGAGATGCGCGCCCGCGTGCGCGCGCGGCGCCCCGAGTGGGTGGCCCTGGAGAGGCAGCTTGCCCAGAATCGGAACATTCGGAACGCTGCTGAACCTCCTCCCTAGTTTTATTTATTTTTTAAACGGTAAAAATGTTGTAGAATCTGTGTTTGTTCGGAGGATTAATTATATAATCATTTTTGTAACGAGACTTGTCAGTCTGGTGAATTTTTATTATTATTATTAATTATCAGCAGCAAGCTTCTTCAAGAGTTTATAGTAGTTAATAAATCTGTAATTATTCCCCTTTGTTGCTTTGCTGTTTAGCTAATTTAATTAGTAACTGTATGTTACTACGGGGTGACATTTATAGTACATTACTTAACAAGGGCTGTAAAAGAAAGAAAGCCCGAAATCGCAGGTATTTGAGACCCGAGCCGTAGGCGAGGGTTGTAAATATGCGATAGAGGGCTTTCTTTTTTACTGCCCGTGATGAGTACACAATTTTACGTCTTCACCTGGCCACAATGCGAGTTTTACCGTGCGCGCAGCGTGCGATAAAACTCACATTATGACCAGGTGTTACGTAAAAGCTTTTATTTATATAACATCATTTTTTTGTACGCTATAGTAATCCCATCATCATTATTTAAATAAATATTTGTAGTGTGAGTTGCACTCATACTCGTGCACCTGTCATAGGTACTTTATATATATTTAGGTACCCTAAATATACTTGTAATAAAGATAACTATCACTGACAGAGATTGTATCCTTTAGCACCCAACATCCCAGACGGCCCCGCCAATGCTGGCTTCGCCTAACCGACCAGTCATCGTGATTATTAGGAGACTTTTTTTTTATTTATTGTGAATTCGGACCTAGTCAAAAGCTAAAATAATTAAAATAAAAAAGTTTTTTATTTATTTATTTTTGATAGTTTTTGAGCGTTATACGCTAAATTTACATCTGCATAATCTTTGAACAAAAAAACTTTGCATTACTTACAAAAAAATAGAGTTTTCAAAAAATAAGTGCATCTAGTTGAGAAATTTGTAGTACTTATGTCAAAAAATTATAAATAATTAGTAGGTACTAAAACCGTGTTTTCAAGCCAAATTGTCTCATAATTAATTTTCAAAATGATAATGATGAGTTGAACACATTAAAAAAGAAAGTCTAGTCTATGGAGAACAGATTTTCAGCCTACCGTGAGACGGGAGAATTGATGGGGTCAATGAGGATGCAGCGTTCAAGAAGAAGGAAGGAGAGGAAATGATGCTAGGATCTAAAGTTTATTTTGTTGGATTTAGGGCCCGTTGTTTGATCAGTAGTTAACTCAACTAATTGTTAAAATTCGAAAAAGGAATCGAAAATTTGACACATTTCCTTGAGAATTTAACTATTAAAAACGATTTTTAACAATTAGTTAGTTTAACTACAACAGTTAATTTCGGAGCTCAAGATGTAGGTCCAGAAGGAATCTAGCGAAAATAACACTTTTCAAGTTCATGATTTCGTAAATGGTCAAATGAAACAGTTGGGAAACGATACATTTGGCAAACATATTTTTGCCAAACGGCTGGCTCCGGGTTGGAATATATATGCACTATGACTTTCCCGCGGCGTTGCTTGCGGTGAGTTCCTTATTATTGTCCTATAATTTCTTATTAATTGAGAAGTGGGACAGCATCATAGCATAGCACTATGATTTATGATCACTAAAAAGTATTAAATGTTAAAAAAAAACAAAATCCTGCCTTAAATGCGCAGAAAATAATTTCATTTAAAGTGGTAAATAATAGGTCAGTCTAACTGAAGTCGGCGTCCCACAATTTTTTTAACCAAAAGCCGACGCAAAAGAAAATACTCATTTTGTTATAAGCTTTATTTTCGAGGCAATAAGGTCGATTTTGACTAGCCTAAATTTTAATACAGATTTTCTTAGTTTTTTTTTGTTATTTTTTTCAAAAACTGTAAATAATCAACACCTTATTTTATTTTTCCCAGAAAATATAAGTAATTATCTAGTATACGGCAGGATTTTTTTCAGAATTTTTGATTAATAAACTTCGGAGATAATGGGGGGGGAACGGTCATTTTTTGTAAATTTTTGGCTATAAATCAAAAAGAACATCAAAGAATTTTAAAAAAAATAGTTTTGAAATGTGCAGATTAAGACCTTTTATATATGACACCCCATTTGCTATAATCGAACCACTTTCATTTTTGAACCCCCCATTCTAGACCCCTTTTCAATAATTAATAAAATTAATTTCATATTTTTTTTTACTACAAATAGATGCGGGCAAGCAAGTTGTAGTTGTAGTTGCTGAGAAAACCTGCTGTGACATACAGACAGACAGACAACGAAGTCTCACCATAAGGGTTCCTTTTGTACCATTTTGGTACGGAACCCTAAAAATTTAATGCAACGGACGTCGTCGGTCTACATTGGAGGCCTACCCATCTACTACCACCAAGTATCAACCTAGGGTGAAATATGATGGACCCACAAGAGATACAGCTCCTCGCTGCCCAAAGCATCTGGAAATTTCTGGACGCGACAGGCCTTTGCGGTCAGCTCTAAACAAAGGGCTGCCACTAAAATCAGCAAAGGTCGAAGTGGCACATAAGGCCTAACTCAACCCCCCAATAATAATAAAATACTACCACCTATTTACTTCATGTTCTAATTTCATGAGCCTGTCATGGTTTATTTAAGTTTATTGTATTTTATGTTAGTCTTAGTAAGTGGGCGTAATAATTTTGTTAAAGTTATTTTTGTCAAGCTATGAAATGAAATTTAATAACAAAATATAAATAAATGGGGACAATGTCACACCAATTGACCTAGCCCAAAAAAATAAGTTCGAGGCTTGTACTATGGGTACTAGACAACGATATGAATACTTATATAAAGAAATATATACATAGAAAACATCCCATGACTCAGGAACAAATATTCGCCCTCATCACACAAATATCTGCCCTTAGATTTGAACCTAGGACCGCTACCTTCGTAGGTGGGGTCACTACCACTCAAAATATCAGTGGCTGTTCTTCGAGACAAGAGTAAGTCATATCTTGTTACTTTCTTTTTATCGGCGCAGTTTATCGGCATTAACTCAAAAATGGTATTTCCGATCACGTTGCAAATAATTTTCGTTGAAAGTTTGTAATTTTTTCATATTTTTTGGACATACGGTTTAAGTCGCCTCAGTTTGATCCGCAATGTGCAAAGTTTCCACCAAATGCACGGTTCGGACTGAGGCCCCTTTGAGCACGGCAAAAAAACCGACAAAATATGGCTCTGCTCGCGGTGATAAATTTGCATCGTGTCGCGGCGTGCCTCAGGTTGACGCACCGTCTCCACATGCACGGCCTCGGAATGAGGCAGCCGCTCGACCCGAGGCTGCCTCTAGTAGATACGTGGCTTAATCTTATTTAATATTATAAATGAGAACGTTGGGATGTTTGGATGTTTGTTACTCAATCACGCTTTAACCACTGAACGGATTTGATTGGCACACATATAGGTTAGGTCCTGGAATAGGACATAGGACATAGGATGGTTTTAACAGTAAAAAATTAAAATTTTCCGAGGGAATAACGATAATCGAAATCTACGCTGACGAAGTCGCGGGCAGAAGCTAGTTTAAAATAAAAATGTTTCTTTCATTTACTTTCCAGGAGTTGATCGAGCTGAAGATTCCAGTCGGCAAGATTCTGGAGCCAGACGGCGCCATGTTAGGCCTGGACGAGAGGAACCTATACAACTTTGCCGTGCTCAAGGTCTCGAATGAGCCTACACCGGAGACGGTCCTGCCGGTCTTGGAGTGGTTCCAGGTCTGTTCACTGTCCAAGGGTTAGGTGGTGCAGGGTGTCCCCCGCAATACCTAACAATGTTTGTCCTAATACTTCGTTGGTCTGAATTATCATTTGCCCTAAACTGGTTTTCAGATGAGTCAGGCAACTTTTTAAGTTTTCCAATTATACCTGCGGTTTGGTAAAGTTAGGGTTGTATTATAACAACACTAAAAAGTTTCAAAATTTAAGCGGAAATGGCTTTAGGATAAACGAAAATTCGGGCAAACGATGCATTAGGACAAATGATGATAAGGGGTTCCATAGGGGAACCGGTGGTGTAGTGGTAGTTTAGGAATTCTAATTTTGGGACATGAGGAACCTCTTCATCTTGGCCGTTCTCAGGGTCTCTGATGAGCCGGAGACAGTAATGTCGAGCTTGGAGTGGTTCCAGGTCTGTTCGCAGTCCAAGAGTTAGGTGGTTTGGAGGTGGTGTTACGTTGATTGATAGGGGTTCAATGAATAGGAAACTTTGAGTTATTTTCAATTTCTCATTATATTTATCTATTCATATATTTTTGGTTTGTATCCTTAAAACATGTAATCAATGTTTAAACCTGAGGGCTTATTGCCTAACGCTAGCTCGCAATCGCAATCGTATTCATTTTGAAAATCGATGGATGGTCTGCATACAACATGAAAACAATTGTTCCACTTTGAAGCTGATTGCGATTGCGAGTGCGTTAGACAATAGCGACGCTGACGGGCTATTGCCTAAGGCATTCGCAATCGCAATCGTTTTAATTTTGAAAGTAGAAGGCGAGTCTGCATACAAAATGAAAACAATTGTTCCACTTTGAAGTCGATTGCGATTGCGAGTGCATTAAGCAATAGGCGAGCTGGTTCTTCTATTAACTAGGTACTCGCACCGATACACTAAATTAGTCTAATATGTGAGTTAAATTTCATCCCTACTTCCATAGAAAATGTATCCCAAATTTGCAGACCATCTCACTATTGGAGGTAAAGATCCCTCTGCCGCAGCTGTTCGATCTATTCAGCCACTGCGTCATTAACCTGCCGGAGAAAATCTTCAAACCTCCTACAGGTATGTTATTTCAAGTATAACATGATATTATCCTATGTATACTATTACACGAGCAATATTTGTATATCTACACTATAATACTATAAGGAAAGATTTGTATTTTTGTATGTTTGCAAGGAATAAACACAAAAACTAATGGACCGATTTTAAAACTTCTTTCACCATTAGAATGGTTTAGGCTACATTATCCTTGAGTAACATCTACCTACGCGGACGAAGTCGCTGGCAGAAGCTAGTACATAATATATTTGTAATCAACTTCTCGAAAATGGGTCTACCGATTTTGATGAAATTTGCAATACGGGGGCGAAAAATCGATCTGTCAAGTTGTCATTTTCGGAAAAAGTTGTTTTCAACCCGAGCGATGCTCGGTTTTCCGGTACTATTAGCCTATATTATATTAGTCAGGGATAATGTCGATTCGTATTATCAGGCATAATGAAGTGAAATATTTTATAAATAGGTTCAACCAAACAAACAAAACAACAAAAAACACAATTTTACCTCTTTATAATATTAGAAGAAATCGGTAATTTTTAAAAGAACATTATGTGTAGCCCATGACAATACTCCGAATTCGAATTCAATTTTTATAATCATTATCATTCACGAATATAACTTAAGTGGATGTTTCGTGTTTTTAGCTGGAATGAAAGGAAAGGAAGATTCGTCTGAGTTCACCGAGATGACCGACAAGGAGACGAAAGAGAAGGAAGACCTGCTGCGGCCGCAGAACTTGACTTGCTGCATATTGATGCTCGATATACTGCTCAAACAGGTAACGTAATGACCCTGACAGCCAAAAAGGCGTCCCCTGACGGACTTTCTTCCTTAACGAAGAAAGTTGTTTCACCTTTGCCTCAACTTCTTAGGTTATGACAATATTGCTACAACCCGAGCCGAATACAAGTTTTTTTTTGTTTGAATGCAGTTTTCCTTGTTACTAAAATCAATGACATAGTTCCTAAGAACAGATCTTCGTATGTCTAACCCCATACTTATAAACGTGGAATAAGCTTGGATTAGTTTATGCCATGCTTTGTCCTTATCTGTAATTGTGACATTTGCATCTGACAGAAAGTGACAAAGCATGGCATAAACTATTCCAAGCTTATTCCACGTTTGTAAGTAAGGGGGTTATAGTGTCAGACTTTCCCATACTGACTTAGGATTTAAATGTTACACCCTGTATTTATGTTACTTACTGTGTGATAAACTGCTAGTTTTAATAATAACTTGTGTCCAACTGGCTCCAGCTGAAAATGAGAGCTATGCCTTTTAGTCGCAGCATGTTGCTAAGCTAATCGCCATTTTGGTGCTTAATGCATGTTATTATTATAATATGTTTTTAATAACTAAAACGTATATACTTTACTAGAGGACGCCCGCGACTTCGTACGCGTAGAATTAGTTTCCCGCTACTCCCCCCATTTCTTCCCGTTGGGGGTCGATTTTCGGAAAATCCTTTCTTAGTGCTCACTTACATCATAAAAGGAACCTCTGTACCAAATTTCAAGTTTCTAGGTACACTAGTTTCGGCTGTGCGTTGATATGTAAGTCAGTCAGTTTTGTCTTTTATATATATAGAAGATTAGCACTAAATAAACGGTTCTTCTTCTTCTTGTCAAGTTTTATTTTCATTGTTCAGATGGAGCTGCAACACCGCCGCATCAACATTCAGAACGTGAGCAGCGAAGCGACCAAGCTGCTACGGCTCATGCTCAAGTCCAACCAAAGCAACACGATCGAACATGGTAACTAGAGCTCATTTTACACGATTTAAAAAAAGTTTTAAAAACCCGATTGTTGCTACGTAACAAACTTCAAATCGTTATAAATCCTAAATGATAATTCAAAATGAAACACGAAAAAAACCTAAAGATGATTTTTAAATACCTATTCAATGATACCCCACTTGTCATAGTTCGTCTACTTTTATTTTTTACAATTGCCGCTATATTGTATTTTGATTACTGTCATATCTCTAGTGACACTCACAAGATTAAGACAAATTGATTGACATATGAATCATCAAAATCGGTCCACGTGTTTAGTTTCTAGAGCGCCACAAAGGAACAAACATACATACACATTACATACACATACATACACTCACGCCTTCATTCCCAGAGTGGCGTAGGCAGAGCTACAGAATCACCAACAACTCTAAAAACTTGTTGATAATTCTGTAACCACATTTTGCACAATCACGCTAAGATGTTTGCCAGCGTATTAGTGACAGGTTGCAAGCCCATCGCCTAACAGTACTACAAGCCTTTATTCCCTTAGTCGTCTCTTACGACATCCACGGGAAATGGAGTGGCACTATTCTAATCCGGCAACCACACGGCTTACAACACACATACAAACATACATTACCCATTGAGTAAGAAGGAGGAGGTTCTTAGTTCGCCGGAATCTTTTTTAACCCCTGACCTTATAGACCTGTGTTTTACGCAGTCGGGTTTTTTTTATTTTATGTTTTATTTATTACAGTTTCCAAAGCTATACAGGGTGGAAAGTTAAGATGTGGCAGTAAGGGCAGCTACTAGATCCCTTGCTGCTACGCGAAAATGCTCTTAGAAAACCTTTACTAACTTTTTAAGTAATGGAAATCGACATCCACAGATTTTTGAAAAAATGTACCTACAATCAGCGAGAAAATCATCAGATTTGAGTAAATTTTTTTTAATGCCGTTCGGTCCCGTTTTTGCCCCATCTTAACTTTCCACTCTGTATATTACTCTGTACTCCCCAGCACAATGTCTCTCGGAAGGCGCATGCTCGTACTGCGAGGCGTCGGCGCTGTGGCACCAGCTGGCCGTGCGGCTCGTGCGGGCACTGGTGCCCGAGAAGCCCAAGCCGCAGCCCACGGTCAGTGAAATAAAATTAAATGATTTATTTGCTCTCTCTTACTTTGTTTGTTAGTGGTGGCAGGACCTGTGCCTGTATTGTAGGCGGTAAAATCCAAATCATATTTGCCTGTTATGGTATTGTTTTAATATATTTATACATAGTACAAGCCTAGAGCTTAGTTTGGGACTACTAGGTCAGGAGGGCTTCCATCGACATGTAGTAAAACACCCAATGGTTCACACGCAGCGGTTCGCTGCGTCGTTTCTTATTCGCACTGCCAAGGAGTGGAACGCTCTTCCTGCGTCTGTATTCCCGGAATAATATAACCTTGGTGTTTTCAAGGCAAGAGTGAATAGGCATTTCCTGGGTAAGCGTGTACCACCTTCGACCTCGACGCCACTTAACATCAGGTGAGACTGAGGTCAAAGGCCAACGCATTATTGATAAAAACATGTGTGAGTTTGTCCACTGACATTGGCTACATTTACACGCTTGCCGAGGCTTGGCAAGCGTCTACAAGCTCCAAGCCTTTACAAACGCTTGGATGCCATTTAGACGCTTGCGAGTGCGTTACTGTGTTCCGCACACAAGCTTCCTTTGATCTGGGGCTCTACTTTGAAATCAGTAATTCGAACTTCGGATCGCCCCGTCACTTTCTTGCAAATTAGTGATGCGTCGAGAGCAAAAGGGATAGCAATAAACGAAGTTCGAATTACGGATTTCAAAGTAGAGCCTCTGTCTTCAAAAAGCGACACTAACCCGGATCGTGACAAGCTCTTGCGAGCGCACGCAAGCCCAGCCAAACAACCCCGTTCACACGCTTGTGCTTGTGGAAGCTTGTCGAGACTTGCCAAGCGTGTAAATGTAGCATAAAAAAAAACGAACTGATTAGACCTATTTCCTCCCCCCTAGCCCCCCCCGGCGGAGCCGTGGGCGGAGAGGCGCGCGGAGGCGCGGCCGGCGCCCGAGCCGCCGCACGCGCGCGCGCAGGGCTCCGTGGGCGGCGTGCTCGTGCACATGCCGCATGTACGTACACCACATGTCCACAGCCATACACGATACACTGATGCCCGCTGTACGTACACACTAGGCGAGAGACTGCCCGAAACAGATCGCGATAGGGACAGCTACACTTACCCCCTTACTAATACATACATACATATATTAAATCACGCCTGTTTCCCAGAGGGGTAGGCAGAGACCACTTCTTTCCACTTGCTACGATCTTGACAAATCTCTTTCGCTTCTTCCACATTCATACATCGAGTCATGTACGCACGTCGGTTTCGGGTACTTAAAATTTGGCCCTTTTCCCGTATTTCTCCGATTTGATTACTAATAAACGTTGAGTAAAGGTGGTGTAGTTAAACCATGCTTTGTCCTTATCTGTCATTGTAACATTTGAATTTGACAGATAAGGACAAAGCATGGTTTAGCTACACCACCGTTACTCAACGTTTATTAGTAAGGGGGTAAAAGGGGAAGCAATTAGGTCTGGAGAATGTGATGGCCAGTAAAAAACGCCATTGAGGCCAAGCCAAACGATCAGACCGGCTACTGATGGAAAACTGTTAACTGTTACCTATGCCCAAAGCAAACAATGACAAAGGCACAGATTTTCAGGAAATATACGCAATGTATGCAATTATTGAAATTTTAATTGGTTATTGCATTATACGTTATACAAACATATAATAAAACTATATAAAAAGCGAAAACCAAACAAGAGATTCCCGGTAGCAATCTTACCGGTTCTTCTCACAACCCAATAAATCACCCCTTTATTTGCCAATCTTTTCTAATAACTACAAATAACATAAACGCCTCTAGTCTAAATATGTAAGGGGGCTCTATTCTATTCGGAAAAACCCTTATTGCTTTTGACATGTTATCGTATTGTCAACGTTATAACAGCTGTTATTTACTTGACAGTATTGGCGGCCGAGGTACAAACAATACGATAACATGTCAAAACCAATTAGCCTTTACCGAGTACAATAGAGCCCCTGATGTAGTGAATAATGAATGTAACGTCGTCGTACTTTGTCGGATTATTTCATTTTATCTTGCCTTCTCTTTCAAATTAAATACGCTAAGTGAGAAAGCAAGATAAATACGATATTATCCGATAAAATACGATGTTGTTTCTTGTATAAATAGGTTGAATCTAAATAAGTCCAGTATAAATGTGTAAGTTAAGGCTTCATCATGGCTTGATTGTGCCCAGGGCCCGTATTACGGTCGCCTTTATCGCGTTGGATAAAGCATCCGTCTCTCTCGCACTCGCACACTGGTCAGAAAGGGACAGATGTTTTATTTACACCAATAAACACGATCATAGTAGGCCCGCAGGATCTAAACCCCTTGCATGTATCTTTAGTCTTCCTACGTGTTAGATTATGAATGTATGTCTGTTCCGAGGGATATCCTTTGCGTTGGGTTGCTATAATATTTTGAATCACTATTTGTCTATTTCGAGAAGCGAAATGCCTAAAATGACGCTAAGGATATCTCGTCATAGTTAGGATATTTTCAGAGTTACTGTGTAGGTTAATTCAATGTTGTCTTACTTCTGATTGACATTGCCAGTTTTGTCTACAATAACTTAAAAAAAATATGTTTTTTTTAACAATAACAATTTAAAGTCATTTACAGTAATTCCAAGTGACATTGGCATAAGTGCACGGTAGTGCAAGCCAAGTTTTATAAAACCAAATTAAATATTTATATTTAGGCTACATAAAGATGTATCTTTTCCCTTTCTACATAGCTGCGTATCTCCTTTCTCTACGATTGATTTTCTCTTCCTGTTGCTATAACAACTCCAAAAATGTACTTTTTAGTTTCTTGTCGTTTAAATATGATACTAAATTTACTAGGAATCGACATGTCTGCAACAAGCAGCTATCTGGCTTAACTTATGCGTAACTACTTATAAGTTACGACGTTTTTATTCTTCCTACCTTTAGAAGTATGATGTTATACTTTTGTTAATTTCTAGTAAATATAGAAATAAATATGCTTTTCGTGTCGATACGGCAAGCTGCTAACATGTAACCGTTTTCGGTGTTGAATGTATGTCTATATAGATGTATAGTTTGTTCATTTCATGCAACTGTCACTCATAAGCGACGTCGAATCGGAAACCGTGACTAAGTCGTCCGCCGACACGCAAGTATGTCCTTCCTTGCTCTTTGTCATGTGTGTGCTTTAACTATTTTGTAATAAGGTCTATACTACAGTTACAGTTTTATTGTTAAATAAAAATTCACCGAGATACGCATTAATTTTTGATTAAAATTAATATACTAATGTTTTGTACTGTAATGTAGGCTTTATTTATTTTTTAATTACGAACAGACTTCATTGAGCCGTTTTACTTAAATCGTGTTTGAACTTGGCTTTAAGCACTTCCGTGCCGCTTGATAAGAACGGTTTTAGACAATGTTCAATGGAGTCTTTCTTTCATTATCCTATATTAATCATATTTTATTTTTTTCTTGATAAATCTTTCTGTAGTTTGATATTCATAATGTTGCTTTTTTACCAGTAAAACAATTTAGTTTTTTTCGTAGATTTAACCTTTGTTTATTGCTTTACATACATATTAATAGATATATTAGAGTTCTCCTATCGATGTTCCAAACTACTTTTATTTCAAGTTCGGGAAATATTGCACGTTGAGGGACTAAGTAGTATGCTGTTCGAAAAGTTGTTCCTCGTTGTTTATTCACATTTTGGAAGTACTTTTCGATCTTTTCCAAAATAATAACCCTTATGACTTACCCCAATTCTGAAGAAAAAAGATGTCTTCTTTTTTATTTATTTTATAATAAACTTGCGACCCGCCCTCGCTTCACTTCGGGTTTTGTGTGTTTTCTGTAATACCCGTACATAAACCATTTTTTTTAATACATAAAAACTTTCCTCTTGAATTACTCTTTCTATTGATGAAAACTGCATTAAAGTCCTTTGCGTAGTTTAAAAGATCTAAGCATACATACAGAGGGACAGACGTATTCCTGCAATATTTCCAGATAATGACAGCGACGGTAGAAACCATCACGGAACAGCTGGACATGGCCACCAACCTGCCCCCCAACGACGCGCCCACGATGGCCACCGCGCACACCGTGACGCTGACGGACACGGACGTCGCCACTGCTACCGCTGATGTGAGTTTGGTTGGATTATGTTGCGGTGTGATGGAAAGATGTTTTTCTTTTGTGTTTTTAATGTTACTGTATAATTTTATCGTTTTTCAAATGAAGTCCTGGGTATTCAGGGGTCACAATAGGTAGTTCTTATTTACCTGAACTTGTATTGTTTTCAGAACAAATCAGGCAATTAACCTAAATATTCCAGCCCAAATCTCTACATTTTATCATTCTTATCCTATTGCCAAAGTAGGAGGGTAATGTTTTTGACCTGTATGTATGTATGTATGTACAATAGTATGCCCGGTTCCGACAAAAGAAGTGTCGTCAGATTAGTCTTAACGTAGAGGGTGTCACTGGCATCTTTAATAAAACGAACAAAATAGGGCATTTAAAAAATACAAAGAAGAAGTTATCAAAACATGAAGTCTTTCTGTTAAACCTGGCCTCAATCAGAGTGTAGAAAAAGAGGATTTAAACTTCCTCCTTGTCAGGTATCCACCCCGAACTTGCTGGGCGACCACGAGGCCATGGCTGACTCCGTGGAAGAAGACATGACCAACTTCTGGCCCACCTCCGCCGGCAAGTTCCACTTCTGCATCGAGGAGTTGCCTCAGGAGTTGCAGTACATCCACCAGCTATTGCAGGTGAGGAGTTCTGACAGCCACGGCGAGCTTTATCGTCACAGACCAGATAATTCATTTTCTGCAAAGCCTTGAGTAGTTCCTGCAACCACTTGTTCATGGTTCCAGGAGTTGAAGAACACCTCGCACCCCAACGTGCTGTACCACTTGCTCCAGTGCCTCCAGGTGCTGGTCCTCAACGCTGATGCCCTCTCCGAGCAGAAAGGGTTCCTCATCTGGTGTCAGGAGAACCTGCTCATTGACAAGTAAGTAATCATCAGGGCCGTGACTAGGGCGGTGCCAGGAGCGGTGCCCAGGCACAGGGCAATGACCATGAAGGGGCGCTGCAATTACCAGACCACGATTTTGGGGTGGAGCGTAGTAGCTAGTAGCATTTTTCAAGGGAGCTGTTGTAGAAGCTCTCACCGGCCGCTTAAAAGGCCAGTTTCGACACTGCTAACCGTAATCACTCAACATGACGTTCGTGATAGAAATAATTCAAGTAGAAACTCATTGTTGTTTTTTCATTTTCAGAGAATAGTACCAGTATTAAGTGAGTCGCATATTCGCCATTTTTAAACCACCTTCTTTGTCTGTAAAAGTAAGCAAATCTCGGCGTCACGCTCACGACAAGTCGACATTTTTAGGAAAAATCAAGTCTGATTCGAATGTCGAATACAATTTAATTTGTTATCTGCATTATTAAATTACAAACGAGACAAATTGAAAAATCAGCGCTCGCTATAAACCGGCATCGCGCTTCGCTAGCGTTGAGCCAAACGGAAAGCGACGCAAGCGAATGAGCTTCGCTTACTTTGCAATATTTCTCTCTCCACCGCCTGTCAAGTTTTTTTTCAAGCTATAGTTTCTTAAATATGATGATTATCACGTTGAACTTTATCCGCAGCCTATGGAACGTGTGCGACGCGTCTCACTCCGCCATCTGCTCGGTGGCGGTGCCGGTGCTGCTGCACTGCTGCACGCTGGCGGGCGGCGGCGAGGTGTTCTGCGCGCGCGTGCGCGACCAGTTCCACCACCGAGACGCCAGGGTGCGCTTCCACGCGCTCGAGAAGGTCACCGTCATCATCAGGTCAGAATACAACACTAGCTGTCATCGTCAGATCAGGCTACAACGCTGTCATAGTCAGGTCAGGCTACAACACCTAAGGATTGCGCGGAGCAGACGCCGAATGTACAGTGGCGCCCTCTGTTATTATTATAAATAATTATTGTATTTTCTAATAAGTTAAAGTGATTCGGGAAATCAGAGTTGTTATTTTTTGTACAAACAAAAACAAAATTTATAGGATATATGACAAATTTTGTACATGACATAATATGCTTTCTCCTTGCCAAAAAACGTCAACTTCACCCGTATTAACGTGAATATATTTCCACTCTCAAAATCAAATGTATTGGTCTCTTTCTGAATTTCAGTGACGGGGTAGAGCTAGAGATGATAGCGAGTTGAGATTTTCTTGTGACTGTCTTTTTTACATAGTATTTAACAAAGTCACATCCCGTCGTCTGTCCCTCTGTATATATGCTTAGAATCTTAGATCTTTCAAACTACGCAATGAATTTTAATGCGGTTTCCATCAATAGATAGAGTGATTCAAGAGGAAGATTCTTATGTATAATAAATTCTGGTTTATTTACGGACAAAAACCGAAGCGAAGCGAGGGCGGCTCGCTAGTGAAATAATAATTTAATATACTCAATTTCAAAATGAACAAAAATATATTAAACTCTGCACTCTTAACCATATTCTTATCTTGAACTAAAATAGGGAATATGCTTGAATTTTAAATCGCATTTCTCAACAAAATATGAAAAAACCGTAAAAGAGGTCACCAAAAGTGGAATTAAAATTAAAATCGGCCAAGAAATAAGGATGATAAAGCATTTTAAACTGCTGATTAGACAGAGAACCAATATACACTGTGACGTCATATAGCAGGTCGGCCTTATAATCTCCTTATTAAATACTGTTTTGCTAGAAAGAGATAGGAGCAAATCTTTGTTGGCTTTCGTGGTTATTTTTATAGCTATTTAAGAAGTTATTTTTCTCAACTGTTTGTTATAATAATATGAAATACATACATACATACATACCTTCACGACTGTCTCCCAATATGGTAGGCAGAGACTATGGAACGCCAGGTGCACCGATCTAAACATACAACTTTCGCTTCCTCTACATTCATCAATCATTGTTATATGAATCAGCTTTTATTGAAGCTGTGGAAAGTAATGATTATTCCGTACTGTCGTCAGATTCATGGACGGCTCCCCCGTCAAGACCAGCCTGCCGCTGCAGACTGCCCTGGCCACTGCGTTCTGCTACCTCATCTCCAGCATGGACGACATCAACGTGTATGTAGCCCAACGCGCCACGCTCTACATCGGAACTATACATGACAACGCTATTGATGTGAGTATCTTCTATTCCATCCTATTCGTGTGTGTGTGTGTTTGTGTGTGCGTGTGCGTGTGCGTGTGCATGTGCGTGTGCGTGAGCGTGAGCGTGTGCGTGTGCGTGTGCGTGTCCGTGTGCGTGTGCGCGTGTGTGTGTGTGTCTGTATAACGGAACCCTATTAACCCTTAACGAGGCAAAA
The DNA here is from genome assembly GCA_948252455.1 of Acleris cristana. Lineage (NCBI taxonomy): Eukaryota > Metazoa > Arthropoda > Insecta > Lepidoptera > Tortricidae > Acleris > Acleris cristana. The sequence goes on along the minus strand of OX411791.1, from coordinate 895,117 downwards.
ATAAAAGAAAGTCGGGAATTCGTCGGAAAGTCGGGAGTCAGCAAAACAATAAAAACAAATCCAAACAAAAAAAGTGAACATTATGGTATGTTCAGTCAAGGAAATTGATTCCGAGACCACTTTGGCCTATGTCAAAGTGACGTAATAAATCAAAATGTTACAGAATTTCTTATGATTTTATTGACAGTGTCACTTTGACATAGTCCAAAGTGGTCTAGGAATCAATTTCCTTGACTGTACAGTATTCGGGACCATGCCAAATTAAGGGTTAATATGCCTACGCTGTCCGTCCTTCCGTCCGTCCTAACTTTAAAGAGCTGTATCTTTTTAACCGTAATAGGTAGCCGGTTGATGTTTTTCAAAATTTGTGTTATTGTTATTACGGTTGATTTAACAATAAACAAAAAAATATGAAAGATTTTCATCGTATTTTTATTTTTGTTGTATCTTAAAAACGGTAAAACATACTAGCGTCACATTTGGTACGATTAATAGTACAAACCTGAAGAAAACCAACAAATACTAAAAATTGGTCAAGCATGATTTGGCTCGCGCTGTTTCGTTTCGAAATCGAATTCAAATCGGAATATAATAATACTTACCGTTCGGCGGCATGGAACCGTCCATGCGAAAGTCCGACTCGCACTTGACCGGTTTTTTTAAGGGAAAAAAAGAGCAGTCGTGTAAAAAGTGTTTCTAACAATAGCTAAAACGCGACAGTCTTGTTTAGCCGCGAAAATTCCCATCTCTGGTCATCACGCGCTGTCGGCGTGAACAAGTACGTGATAGTTTTTTAATATTTCCAGCTGCTAGTGTACTGCCTGGAGACGCAGTTCGACCTGGTGATCGTGGACCGCGCCATGGTGCTGCAGTGCGTGTACCAGCTGCACAACACGCTGAGCGACCGGAACATACTCACCTGGCAGTTCTTCTTGAATCGGTTCGAGGCGCTGTTCTTGGAAGCGCAGATCAACTCTAATAAGAACGTGGACTTTAACAATCTGAGAGGTGAGAAGAAAGTTTTGTTTAAATTATGGTTTGTCCTAGAGATTTTTTGTTACTTTGTTTTGATTTCTTTTCATTATTTTTTGACAGAGTTATGGGGTAATTAGTATGGTAAGTAATTTTTTTTATTTTTGACAACCCCTAATCCACCATTTTTTCTATTACTCAATACTCAATACTCAATATTTTATTGCAATCATAATGTTTACAAAGATGGAAATATAATAAATAATAAATGTCTCAATTATGAACCCTGTTGGGCACTGCAAGCATATTTAGAGAGAGGGAGACTTATCCTTTAAATAATATGAAAAGACTTCAGTAATAGGTATTTGAATTTATTGTATTTTTGTATAATTTACATTTAAAGTTTAATTTAACTAATTTGTATTATTATAACTTGTCGTTATTATAATAATACAAATTAGTTAACTATTAAGTGCATATTCCCGCCACTCGCTATGACATGCGTCCAACGTGCAAGTCATTCCGCCATGTGGCCATTTATCGGGATCCATTCCCATCGTTCCGTATGCATTCGGCAGACGTGTCCAGTTTAGTCCCACTTGAGCTTAGCGGTCTTGGCACCCACATCCACAATACCGGTTATGGAGCGTTCGGTGCTTCTAATCCCGTCAGTTCTATGAACACCTTGTGGTTACTTATAAAAAAAAACATTTCGGTTCTTTCCTTTTGTATTTTATTTTATTTTCTACATCCTGTAAATTCGCATTTTATTATCGAAAAAAAAAACCACTGGAACTTTAGATCATTGATGAATTAAACTCTTTCCAGAGCTAGTGAGCACCGACACGAGCTCAGAATGGTTCCTGTACAAAGTGCGTCGAGCTCACGAGGCCCTGAGCGTGTCCTGCGTGAACACGCTGAGCGCGTCGTTCGGCACGAAGTGGCCCTACAAGAGGACCATCTCGGCGCCCGCCACCATGCCGCCGCAGCCGGACAGGACGCTGGGTGAGTCCATACTGTACAAGTACATGGTTCCTGAACTGATTCGTGGATTGAAAACATTCTTATGTCAATCGCTTTGGTATTCGAACTTATTATGTTACGTCTTCAAACCACTAGGACTCTTCTAGCTGCCAAAACAGTACGCTTATATTTGATATTTAGTATTGATGGCTTTTAATGTCATATATGAGCTATAACATAAATAATAATGTATTCCGTAAACTCCAATAAAACTCGTACAGTCAATAATGTCAATTGCAACAGGGTGCAGAAATTAAATTATTAATTTTGACGGAGGTAATTTGTTTCTTGAGTCTTCAAATTCAATTCTTTATTGCGTTTTACGTTGTAGGTACATAAGGTCTTAAACTAAAGTCTAGCGCCAACGTAAACCCCGTAGGGGCACAGCAATGGTATTATCTAGAACATGCGCAATTTTATAATTTAGGTAGGTAGATTCACATTGTCAGAGAACAAGTTTATCGACGTAGCCCATCGAATTAGCAGCTTGAAGTGGTCATCCACATGTGCCGCAGAACAGATAACAGCTGGAGTTATCGTGTTCTTGAGTGGAGACCGCGGATCGGCAAACGCAGTGTAGGACGCCCTCAGACTAGGTGGAGCGACGACCTTCGCAAGGTGGCTGGCAAGAGTTGGATGAGAGTGGCCGCAGATCGTGCTCGGTGGCGTGCAATGGAAGAGGGCTACGTCCAGCAGTGGACTAGTATAGCCTGATGATGATGACCGTCACAGTCACACAAGTGTCGTTGTTCCCAGAGCGCGAGAAGGTGTACTCGCGGCAGTACTCGGCGCCGCTCCTGAAGCGCAAGACGTCGCGCTTCGGGCTCGGCCAGCTGCTCGCCGCGCCCGCCGCGCCCGCGCCGCCGCGCGCCAACAACCACGGTCAGTACTTCTAGCTGTATTACCGTAAAATCAAAAGGAATATTTCGATCATAAATTCCTGTTTTACAATCATTTAGAATTTTATTGTTTTCGGTTCGGCACTCTTGTGAAACTCGTAAATAATAGTTTTTACCCAAAACGGGTTTGCGTTTGACCTCAGTTGCACCGATGTTATGTGACGACGAGGTCGAGGGTGGCACACGCTTACCCAAAAAAAAAAACCTATACACACTTGCCTTGAAAACACGAAGATTACTTATACGATTCTGGGAATACAGACGTCGGGAGAGAATTCCACTCCTTGGCAATGCGAATAAGAAACAGAACGTCTGAACCATTGGAAATTCGACTACATTCGGAATGCGCATACAAGCATTGACGACCGATATATCTGTAGTCATAGTATACTTTCAGTATGAGTAAACTTTATTTCTTGTCACGCAGAGGGTCTGCACACGCTCTCGGGGCGATCGACAGAAGAGATCATGACTGTGATGCCCAAAGCTGTGGACCTGGAGGAGGCAGACAAGGAAACCACCAACCTGCTGGTCTTCTTGCTCATGCAGTTCTTGTCCAGGTGATCTTTGAAATAACTCAGGTTCTGTAACAAAATGTCACCGTCATCTTGTTCTTATACTAATCAAAATCAAAATATTTATTTAGTAAATTGGCCACATAAGGGCTCTTTTACACGTCGGTAATATGGAGTGAATCTTCTAGCGCTTCGGAAAAGACCATCATTGCGGAGAAGAAGCGCCGCAAGAAATTCCATCAGAAGGTCATTTTTTAAAACATGAAATGCAATAATACTTAAGAGTAAGTTACATTACAAGGTAATAAAGTAACAAATATGAATTATTAGAACTAGCACAAATAAAAACATTACAAATGTAAGGTCGATAACAACTAAAAATAATGACTTTGCGAACAACACGACTAGGTCTCTACGTCAAAAGTTTTTCATATCGCCCTTCACGCATTACATCCATGTCTTAGGTCTACCCCCTACCACTATAGCCCTCTATATTCATATTCATTAATCTGTAACAAAATGTGACAGAACAATATAAACAGAAAAATCCTGGTCGCGCAACAAGGTTCCGTGCCGTACGAATTACACTTGGCCGGATTTTATTGTTTTTCCTTACAACAACCCAATTGCGGCTGTCTATTTAGGTTGTTGCCGTATAAAATACTCTGGTGGTGCTATTTTAAATATTGTAGTGTTGCCATTTTCAGTTGTTTCTTATGGGTGAAGAAAGAAACTATCCTATACTTTTTACGCTGCGTTTCCATCTGTGCGAGGCAGCTAAGCGGTGTTGCGAGGAAAAACACCACCTTTAGTAATTTTGTTTTACTAGCATCATCACTAGAGCCCGACCAGCGATTTGTAACACAAAAAGGCGGCAAATTCAAAATATCACTAGCTAGTAACATGAAATGCATAGCGACTGGATAGGTACTCATAATGTGACAGCTGGTTTCTTAGGTAAAATTCTGGCCATATGCAGAATTTGAGAAAATGCTTGAGTCACCACTCGCTGGTTGGACTATTGGTGGATTTTTCTTCGCACAACGATTAGCTGTTTCGCACAGCTCTGGTGGAAACGCAGCCTAATTACTGCCTTCTCTTTCATGTTTTCCTATTTTAATTCTACATTTTAAATATCCATCTCGATCCAGGTCTGACCAAGCCCACCCGAACGAAGACAAGCAGTCCCTGAAGACCCAAGAAGTGGTGATGCGGCATCTGTTCCTGCTGCTCGGGTACAACTGCGTCGACAAGTGTTTCCACATCTCGCCGCATACGCTAAGGTAGGTCAACATTGAAAAATGCCATAGTTTTTCTAAAAAATAGTTGTTTTTGTAACAATAGAATAAAGTTTGATCTAGGTTAGAACCCTGAGCGCGGCGAGGGATTCAAAGACACAAGATACAAGTAACTTTGGTCTCGTGTTGCAAATAGGTACAACTTTTCAATTCAACAGCGAGAGTAAAAACACAACATGGTAAAAATTAAACCACATTTTTATTTACCTACCCACCCATTTATACCTAGCACTGTTCTCGTTTTTTTTAAATGAACAAGTTACTTTGTTTACGCTTGCAGCAAAATCGATTTGCTCGGGGTCTTAAAATAGTTAAAATCGACTCGCAGCATGCCCACTTGAGGCCCTTTTTGAAGTTCTGAGGTGAAAGGCGTTTTGAACAAAGAATGAATGTCTGTTTATAGACAATCGGCCATCTTTAACGCGTTCATAGCGAACCTGCCGCAAGTGTTGGACCAGAACCACCTGATGGGAGCCAGCATCGCCGAGCCCACGTTGATGCTCTTGCAGGTAACGGAAAAAACCCATAAATATTTACTACATAAAAACGGTTATTTTGTCCCTGTCGTACTGCTGGGTGCCCGAAAGACAAAATAATTCACACACCTCTCTTAATTAATTAATCAATCAATTCTATCCACACATCACTACATTTTCAACGATAAAAATATTTCGAAAAGCATAATATTATGGCCACCATTTGTCAGCTGTCATTGTATTTTTAGTGAAAGTGCTTTTAAAAAAAAGGCAATATTAAATAGACCTCAAAATAAACATGAAGACAATGATTAAGTACCTATACATATAAATAAATAATGTCTATGCTCAAATTTTAAAAGTATGATTTGTTTATATATGAATGAGTAACGAACGGTTTTGACTATAGGTAGAAATCAATTAAATAGTTTCCAATAAGGAAAATGCATGGATTTTTTAAATCGCATTTCTCAACAAAATACGAAATTACCGTCAAGGGATCACCTACAGTGAAATTAAAATTAAAATCGGCCTAGAAATACAGAAGATACAAGCATTTTAAACTGCTAAACAGACAGGGATTAGACAGAGAGAAACGATATGCATTGTGACGTCATATCGGCCATATAAACTCTAAGTTAAATTCTGTATTGCTAGAAATAGATAGGAACAAATTTTTGATGGCTTACATCTTGGTTATTTTCGTAGCTATTGAAAAAAATATTTTTTTTCAATTGCTTTTATTGAAGCTGTGAAAAGGTCATAAATATTCTATATTGTACGAGTAAGTCTGGCTCGACTGTGTCTTCGTGGCACTTTTTGGCTGTTGTAGTGACTTCTCATTTATCGACTTTCAATATCGATATACTAAACTTATGAATAAATTATTAGCAACTTATCGTTTCACCATATAATATAAAAAAATTATGACAATGTATTTATTTATAAAGAAACTAAAGAAAAACTTGTTAACAGTAGCAACTATTTTGAACATAAAATTGAAAAGGCAGAAATAGTTTAGTAATTGTTAGCCGTATTTGAAACTGATTTTATAATATGTATTGTTTTCCAAGTAATTTTTATGTTTAATTCAATATGTTGATTTCAAATTTTCTGCTATTTAAAGATTATTTGAAAAGATTTATTTTGGTGTTGTGTATTGTGTTGTATCGATATATGTATATCTATATCGGAAGTCGATAAATAAGAACTCACTAGCATCATCAAAAAGTGCCACGACAATTCAGAGTTTTTGATTTTTGTGTTGTGTTGTGTATTGTATCGATATATGTATATTTATATCGGAAGTCGATAAATGAGAACTCGCTAGCGTTATTAAAAAAAGCCACGAAAATTCCGGGCCCTGCGTATATATCGAGTCGGCCTTAATAAATTGTGATTGAAGTGAGTATATAGTATTGTGTTGGTGTCGGCCAGTACTGCAGCAGCCCGGGCTCGGGCGGCGCGGGCGCGGCGCCGGGCGCGGCGGGCGCGCACTCGCTGCACGCGCTCGAGCCGCACGTGCGCCGCCACTGGCTCATGGCGCTCTCCGTCGTGCTCTACAAGGTACCTAGGGTTACTGGCCGACCTAGCGCTACACGCAGGAGACTACGAGCTACGGCCGTGCTACCAGTGTCAAATAGCGCAACTATATTTGACGTGAGCTGCATCGCGCTATCGGAATCCACTTGAGAGCTGATCTTTCAAACAATGGTATTATTTCTATTGTAAATTATAGAAAAGCACGCGACTCAACTCAACTAGACCCTTGTCTATGACAGAAACGGCAGGTTGGCTGAATGTTGGTAGACAGGGTATAACATTCTAAAGAGTAGAGAATATTTTCACTAGTGATTTCAAGATCATCAGTGAGATTCAAAAATCGAACCCCTAACAGTCATAGTCTACTAAGTTTTTACTTACCTTTGTTGTTGTTGGAAAGTACACCGTAATATTTTCACAAGGCTTTGGAGGATGTGCCTCTAGAGGCACTACTGTTATGTCTACTACCTCGTTGTCACTTAATATCAGGTGAGACTGAGGTCAAACGCGAACCCATTAGAAAAAGAAAACGTTTTTTATTTGCCAGTACCACTACGGCACGGGCCCGCTGTGCGCGCAGGTGCAGGCGCTGGTGCGCATCGTGCTGAACACGGTGGAGGCGCAGTACCACGTGTGCAAGCGCATCCCGCCCATGGTCGTCATGCCGCACACCCGAGGTAATCACTCATGTCGCCCGGCCACTCCAGCTCGGGCCCGCTCACTATAACATTAAGGGCGGCCACATACACCAGGAATTCTGTTTCGGAATATCGATTAGCAATTTTGAAGGTAGCTAATCCAAATAATCAATGACCCTACCACACACGTAAAAAACGTACGTATTCCGTTAAAAAAAATCCGATTCGGAATTCCGCATTATAGGTCTGTGCTTTCGAAATTCAGCACGAAAAAAACCGTTCTGAATGCAAGTCTTCCATAGATTTTGTATGGATCGCATCACAAATTTGTACATTCCTTATGGAACGCATTCAGTTGCGTGGCACGATTAAAATAAAATAAAAATGTAATGAACATAAATAATAACAAACACATTTTTCTGTATTGAATCGTAATTTGGCTCTTTTTACATTAAATTGATTATCTTACAGTCTTTGGGTATGGTATAACCACGGAATTGAAAAAACAGTGGAAGTGGCATGAGCTTCGCTTAGTATCAGACCTGTTGTCGCCAATACTCAAACTATCATAAAAACAACACGACACCATGGAAAGTGTTTTTGGTGCGGCTATCGTTTTTACTCTCCAAAATAGCACAATAAGGCATGCTTTTGAACTTATTTCCTATTTTAGAAATATCAAAATATCGAAAAATCTAATTAAGCGATCGCAGCCAAAGTATGGTAGGTTATGCGGAACTCCGCATAACTATGCCACACGTTACACGCCCACTTGACACTTCTACTGTTTTTTCTGTTCTGTGGGTATAACGGCGAGGTTTCCCTTTTTCCTAGTAAGATATAGCAACAATGCAATCGTGATGAAACAATCGTCGCCGAAGTCCATATTCGCTGCAAGAACGTCGGAACCTGATGACTAGCTACTCTTAACTGAGGCTTGTTATTCCGAACGAAAATAAACGTATGCATGTGATGTATATACGGGAATCAATTCGATATTCCTAAATGGAATTTCGAATGTAAGAGGCGACCCTAAAAGTGCCACGAAAGGAGAAACGATTTAGGACAAAAGACGATTAGGGATGCATGGAGCCCAGTAAGCGAGGATGTTCCCCCCCCCAGAGCTGAGCCAGCCGTCGCTGAAGTCGTGCGCGCCGGGCGAGCGCGGCGGCAGCCCGGCGGCGCCCGAGCGCAAGGTCAAGCCGCCCGACGCCATGCCCACGCACTGGGAGCAGCCCGCCGGCAAGTCAGTACCACTCACTACTACTATACTTCATTTACATTTATCATAATATTATGTTCAGAAGCGATAAGCAAATGCCCTATATTATATTACCTGTATCCGTGGTTGTACTTTAATGTTAACATTAAAGTATTACATGTCATTAAAGTATCGGTTATTGCTGTAGTTGCATCTTAATGTTCACTTTACAGTATCGGTGACCCACACAGGGTGATTCTTTGAGCGTTTCAACCGCCTCATTTACGTGGACATATTTTTAAAGAATTGGGCGTATATTTTGATGCCTTTTTCGGATATTTGTTAGATGTCGGGTAAACTTAGATACTTAACCAGAATCTGCAGCCACTTCTACAAAAATGTGCCCCGAAAAATGAGGCGGTTGAAACGCTCGAAGAATCACCCTTTAATATGAACATTATGATGCAGGTACATTAAGATGCAGGGTAACGACGGAAACAGGTTTCTCACATATTGTAGAAAACTTATGATATGTATGTAGATAAAGTTATGTATGCGACTGTACGCATAATTAGGCATTAAAACACTCGTGTGATCTTATTATGGAACTCGCCTTACGGCTCGTTTCATAAAACCACACTCGTGTATAATGCCTCTCATTACGCACCAGTCACATAAATAACTATAACGACCTAATACTGGAAAAGCGCAGTTGCACGTTATTGGCTAATGAGACTGCGCTAAAGCTGCACTCACAATGAAGAAGGTAATCAGTCCTTACATCTGTTTGTTGCAGACGTGGTCGTTTTCCCTTCTTGCGACTTATTGTTTATCATTTACCTGTTACTTGGTTAGTGAAACGAAACGATGTCTCCTTAATCTTATATTTTCAAATATCATTGTGAACGAGCTCTGAGAAGATTATCGTTTGTTACCGCCCACTTGGCTACCTGCCTCTTTATTTTTTCCTAATCATTTCTATGACATTGTGCGAGTGAGATAAGCCTATACTAGTGGGCTTAACATGCGAGGCGAGTATTATACGTCTAACCTCGTCAAACGCGATTTAGTGTCAAATATGTCTATTCCATATTCTAACGTAAGGGTAAACATTTAAGGTTTTAAATAAAGGTGTATTTTGTGTGAATTGTGTCCTTTTATTACTAAGCATCTTAAAGTGTGACGTTATGTCATATTCTCTTATTTTCATAGGAATGACGTAAAATATGACAGTATCTCTCGCGTAGCATACTAAGTCCCTAGGTCGTTAAAGTAAATGGTGTATAAATAAAAAATAATAAACGGCGATTAAAAAAATTCAGTCTATTGTATTGAATAACACGATAATTTTATGGAACTAGCTTATACCGACAACGGACCGGTACGATTTAAGAACCTTCAAAAGAGCTCTGAGGCCCATAGGAATTTGCAGACTCATAACTGCAAATCCGCTGCTAACCCTACATATCAAAATAGAATGCCTATATCTTATAATTCACCTGTTTTCTACTCCCTAAATACCTAAATATTGAACTGCCTACAAACAGCAAGCCTTGTTCATCTCCGTGTCGGCATCACCAGGTACCAGCAGTGGAGCATCGAGCACGAGTCCTCGGAGAGCGAGCTGATCGCCATCCCGGAAACCAGCGACGTCGACACCACCGTGCACGGGAGCACTGCGCCGGTGACTTCCCTTTACTCATTACCATCTCAACATTTCTATTTACATACATACAATTACATACATAAACTCACACCTTCGTTCCCAAAGTGGGGTAGGCAGACAGAATTACTTACAACTCTAAAAACTTGTTGATAATTCTGTAACCACATTTTGCACAACTAGGCTAAGATGTTTGCCAGCGTAATAGTGACAGGTTGCAAGCCCATCTCCTAACAGTGCTACAAGCCTTAATTCCCTTAGTCGCCTCTTACGACATCCACGGGAAGACATGGAGAGACAATATTCTATTTTTATTTATTTATTTATCATCTCCTTTTGCGTCTATTTCTGCTACGAAAGAGGGGATGCCTTTGACCAGAAGTGGGGGGACACAAGCACAAGCTAACAAAAAGAAAATACAATCTACAATATTTTAGGGGTCTATCATCATGGCCTGATCCCGTCAGCCCCGGTAGCCAGCTCTTCTATAATATACATACAAACAAATAGTATTCTATTAAAAAGAAACAAAAAAGAGGAAGGGAGGAAGGATTACTTGTTCAAAAGCTAAAACACTCACCTCACATCGTCTGAGCGTCTGAATCTCAGTTAGTTTTCTAACCTGAAAAACAGTTTCCTAATAAATATTGCCTTATAATTTGCAATAATTATCACCTAAAATATACAGTTACATCAAATAATTATGGCAGATATTATAGACCCTATACACATACAAAAGTTAAACCTGAAACACCCCTCTGCTTTACCCTACTCTGCTAGGGTTTAATAAGATTATTCACTTACTTACTTACTTTATCAGTCAGTTTTGCTTATAGACGTGGGAAATTTATATGGTAACTGTCTGTTTTAGGGGTCCTTTGACGAGCCATCTCACTACGAAGATCCTCCGCCGAAGATCGAGACTGTGGCCACCGTGACACATCCGCCTCCGAGCAAGATGGTAAGTTATTTGGGTGGTAGGATATTGTGCTGGGTTCAGATCGCTAGCACCATTTTATCTGCTATTCTGCCAACAATCAGTAGCGCAGGGGTTGGGAACGGTTCGAAAAATACCCGTTAATTATGATTCTTAACCAGGTTTTTCGTAAACGCTCGCTCCGAGCGGAATCGATTAGCTAGCGTTATGATCCCTGGAATTAACCTGGTATTTTTGGTTTTCGATTCTTCCTGCAGTTGGATGGCGTCGCGACTAAAATGATAAGGCCTGCTTGACTTGAAGCTGATCAAGTGAAAATGCAACTAAATAGCTAGCTTACAGGGTATGATATGAACTACGAGAAGCGATCGAAATTAACCGTTATTTCGAGCAGGGACAGTTTTATTTTGCTCTCTGATCAGAACCGAAATAACATCGATTATGTTCGAGCGGAATCGAAATGAAAATGCTCTATTTGAAATGTATGGCGTTTTTGACGACCCTGTATAATAAAATCAATCAGATTTCCGAGCCCTGCAGCAGCGTTTGTATTGTTGTTTTGCAGTTGGGGTGAAATTACTAGCATATTACTACAGTCATTCGACTTACCTTAGGCCGGATTTACACTTGTAAGTTATTACTGTAAGTTCTGAGACGCAACTATGGGTAAGAGTGAGTGTCAAATATCTGCATTTCTTGCATATAACTTTGTTTCAAAACTTACAGTAATAACTTACAAATGTATATCCGGCCTTATATGGAGATATTGTTGGTTTGACGCACTTGCCCCGTAGACTAGCATGCCCCACCTGACCTTATGTTTTATTTTGCCGTAGGCGCCGTTGGGCTCTCGGCCACCAGCACCAGCTCACCAGCTGTCTACTAGCTCTTCGGTTTCCATCGGCAGTGACTCTTCCAACTTGTAAGTAAGAAAAAAATATGTGCTGTGATCTAATCGCAACCAACTGTTACATGCATGGACGACGCGTTCAGCCTAGTTGATATTAACCTTGCCTACGAAGCTAGCGGTCCCAGGTTCAATTCCCGGTATGAGAAAATATTTATGTGCGGAGCGCGAGTATTTGTTCCTGACTCTTGGATGTTTTCTATGTATTTAAGTATGTATTCTATTGTATAAGTATGTTTATCGTTGTCTAGTACCAATAGTACAAGCCCTGAGAATAGTTTGGTACTAATAAGTCAATTTGTTTAAAGTTGTCCCTTGATATATACGTATATTTATTTATCCAATGTTGTGATAATTTCTTTTGTCCTAAAATACATACATACATACATTAAATCACGCCTGTTTCCCAGAGGGGTAGGCCACTTCTTTCCACTGGCTACGATCTTGACAAATCTCTTTCGCTTCTTCCACATTCATACATCGAGTCATACATTGTACTAAAATAAATAATCAAATTATAGGAAGTCCACCCCGATGAGCGGGCAGTCCGTGGAGATCTGGCCGGAGCAGCTGCACGGGCCGCAGACGTCGCCGCGCGCCAAGATACTGGGCAAGCAGAAGCGGATCATCGGTGAGACCCGATCTACATACCTACATACAGAGTTCATTTTGTATCGGTCCTGCAAAGACATCTTACCTGTGTGTTTAATTTTAATTTCAAGTTGTATTTTCAGAAAACAAAAGTGTTTTAATAGATTTGTATTTGTTTTGTTTCCTACAGTTTTCTACGTTTGTAGATGTTTTACTCAAAGTAGTAAATTTCTGTTTTGTATTTTGCTTATTTCGTTTACTTTCCATTAACAGCTATTCGGAAGAAATTATATTTTTAATAAAGTTGCTGAAAAAGTATTGTACTACTTGTAGCTGGCTAGCTGCAATTCGATTTTTCGCACTATTAGTGTTTTTACTTCCCATTTTTTACCCTTAATTGTTCATATTGCACTGAATTTTTACCAGACGAAGAATTAAGTAAAATTGTCTCTTTTATTTACTGTTTTATTGAAATTTGAAAATCGTAGTTTGATACAACTGCGGGGACTCGTTTAAAAAGACATACTTTTCGCACTCGCATCAAAATGTACTATTTCGTATTAGGCTCAAAATTCTTCTTTAGAATTTACTAAAAGGCCTTTGCCGTAAATTGTTTTTTTTGCTTTCTTGCGACATAATCTACTATTAAATTGAGTGTATGTTTGCATCAGTGGGCAGCAGTACGTCCCCAGACACAGCGCCATCTTCTAACGGCGACGGGCACTTCGCGGCCTGGCCGTCGGCGCCGCCCCGAGGGAAAAGTCCTGGTAAAATATGCAGCTAAATACAATAAAAATTATACTTTTAAAAGAATAATTGTCAAGAAAGGACCAATTTGAAGTTGAGCATAAATTATACTAAGTATACAAAGTGAATTAAGTCAATATGTTATTGTGGTTTAAAAAATGTTTTTTCGTCATAAACTAAAAAATCAAACAGTTATCGAATATTACTTAATTAGGTCTATTTTCTGTTGTCAATAATTAAATGCCTAAGCTTAAAGTGAACGTAGTCTAATATGTCGCGTTGTCTATGAATAGGGACCTTATTGTCGATGGCGCTTACGCCGCACTGCGTCACGCGACGTTGTATTTATATCGGAGTATCGTTAATAATGGCGGAAGCGCCATCGACAATAAGGTCCCTTTTCATAGATAACGCCACATATGATTTCAGAATATAATGGAACCATATATCTTCAAGGTGCAGTTTTTATTATTAAACATATTTTAGGTAGAACGTATATATGATTAGTCATTATTTTCTTCGTGTCCTAGAAAACTTGACAATAATACTATATGATACTTATTTTAATTACTGACGCAATTCACATTGGACAATGTTTACAAATTGTAATTTTCCCGATTAGATCTATAATTGTCGAAATAGCATTTAGACTTAAGGAAAGTGAGGCACCTGTCCCACCGCCGACTATGAGCGGGAATCGAGTAGAGCCAGCGATCAATTATTAATATGTGTCTCTTTTATTGACACGGGATCCAAACCAAACCAAATGTATCCAAACTTGTGTCAAATAAACTATTTCTATTTCTATTTCTATGTTTTGTTCGTTTCTTGAGCGACAAATAATCGCTTCCTCGCCGGCTTAGGGACAAGTGTCCGAACCAGATTTAAGAGCAAAACTAGATGTACTTCCCGTGACCGTTAGTGCGCGCGCTGAGCTGCGCGTACGCGTCGCCCGAGTCGCCGCTGTCCAAGATGGAGCTGGCGTGGGCCGCGCCCGCGCCGCGCCCCGCCGCGCACGCGCACGCGCCCTTCCACATCCCGCCGCAGGAGAGGTACATACTATACTTATACTACTACTCATCATAGACAGACGGACAGACTCTTTCTACTACTGTTGCTGTGCCCAACAGGGTCCGCATATCATCATGAACATGTATACCTATGATTACAACAACACCTGTAAAATTAATGTGGAATGCAATAATTAATGTATTGAGTATTGAGACGGACAGATGGATGGATGGACAGTTTGACAGACGTACAGACGAACAGATAGATGGTCAGACGGATAGATGGACAGACACACAGATGGATAGATGGAAAGACTGACAGACGGACAGACGAACTTATGAACAGATGGATAGAGGGACAGACGAAGAGACGGAAAGATGGACAAATGAAAGACAGGCTGTTCACTTATGTTTTACCAAATCATCATTTGACAAACTATATCATTTTACAAACTTTCATTTCACAAAAAGATACCTCCCGCCGCATTGTTTTATATTTTTTTGTGGTCATATTTAATAAGTCCATGTAACCTTTGTAATATGTAATAGTTTAAGCACAAACACGTTTTTGCGAAATGAAAGTTTGTAAAATGATATAGTTTGTCAAATGATAATTAGGTAAAAGGTGAGGATACCGAGACGAACAGATGGACAGACAGATGGACAGACAGATAGACGGACAGATGGACAAACAGACGGACATATCGAAACTATAAAAGTTCCTAGTTTGGCTTTGGAACGTTAAAAATAAAAGAGCTTCCGTGACAGTACCACGGATGCTGGCAGCGTGCTCCTTGTGTCGTGATACTTGTGCACTGCCCTAGCAGTTTTAAAGTTTTATGAGTTCCCGTTGTAGCTATTAACTAATTATAAACTTTATATTTATTCTAAAGCAACACCAAAAGAGACTTGGGGCCTGTTTCAGAATCGACAAATAAAATGTACCAGTTAAAGTTAGCCCTCTCCTTGTCTATGTTCAAGTGTAAGAAAAAGAAAGGACTAAATTTATGTATCAGATATGCCTTACTTGACGATTGTGAAACAGGCCCTTATGCATACTGATCTAGCCGCTGTTATGTGTCTAGGTTGCTGCCAATCGGGCCGAGACCTAACAAGGACCAGTATCCAGTATTCAACGCACTAGTGGACAGAGTGAGAGAGGCGCTCACGTTACCAGGTACTGCTTACACTATTATAAGTTAGAAGTAAAATAACAAATATGTCACTTGCTTCAATATAAAAATAGATACGCAAACGACCATGCTATGTTAGTAATACAATTCAAAATGTATAAAATCTCAACTTTTTAAATTCACGTTTCAGAGGCAAGTTTTTTTTTGATAATTGTGAGTGTTTGTTTCGCCTCGTCGGTCTAACGCCTTGACGTCATTGATGACCTAATTAATGATAGTCCTAATTTTTATATCACTGGTACCGTAAACTTTTCAGAAATATGTAAATAGGTATCTAACGTGTAGACAAGGCTACGTTAGGTAAATATTAAAAAAAAAAGAGTTTCTTCGAAAAAAACTTTATGAATTACGATAATTATGACCTAAAACACATTATGACTAAAAATAATTATAACAGACAATATAGACCCAGTTCATAACCCTGAGGAATTCCGGAAAACTACACAGTTTTCGAGAGAAGTCTAATAACGACTTCTACATGGACGAAGTCGAAAGCCAGCTTAATTATAATCCGAGCGGGTTTTTCAGACGACTCCACAGACAAGACAGACTCGTCGGTGGCCGAGCCGGAGCCCGAGCCCGAGCCGGCGCCGGCGCCGGAGCCCGCGCCCTCCCCGCGCCCGCAGGAGCTGGCCAAGAAGCTGGCTTCGGACGGACCCACGTATGTTATCTTTCAAATTCCTATTCAAATTATTTATTCCATTTTACATTTTAGGTACAGTCAAAGACTTAATTTCGGTACACCTTAGGTCCAAAGTTAATCTGACATTCTACAACAATAAGGTTGAGTTACGGGGCAAAACTAAATGACAGCTAGGGTTCGCCTATATCGATAAACTCAACTATCGATGCTTTCCCCGTGTACTAGTGATTGCTCCAAGTTTTGTTTGTAAAATATATTTTTTGAAGGTATGCAAATGAAACTAAATAGCAACAAAATTCTGGTTATTCTTTATTTTAAAAGGATTTTTGAACCTTCACTCATCATCGGTATTTTTTTTCCTCATTGTGTATTTTAGAATTACTGTCCCAGTTACTATTGTTAAAATAAACGATGAAAATTTGTTATGAGGAAAAAATATATGATGATGATGAGTGACGGTTCAAAAATAATTATAATATAATTAATATAAATCCTTCCCCAGACGTAGAAGTCAATCGGAGTTAGGTCTGGGGATCGAGCGGGCCCAATGGCCCATTGTGTATTTCAGAATTACTGTCCCATTTACTATTGTTAAAATAAATGATCAGAATTTGTTATGAGGAAAAAATATATCATGATGATGAGAGACGGTTCAAAAATCCTTTTAAAATATAATATAATTAATATAAATCCTTCCTCAGACGTAGAAGTCAATCGGAGTTAGGTCTGGGGATCGAGCGGGCCATTGAATAGGCCCATCTCTCCCAATCCATGCGTTCGAGAAAGCCATGTTCAGGTGTTCCCTAACCGTCAATCTCCAGTGTGCTGGATGGGCCTATATCGGTATCCCTAGCAAATCGTTAATTAAAAAATCAAGGTAGTTGTCACCATTCAAGTTGTCTGACAAGTAGTCCGGCCGAATCAGCCAGCGGCCAGTGTGACGTTTGCCGAGACATTGACATTGAACTTTCTTTGGAATGACGTAGGTCTTAGAGAATTGTTTCTCTTTTTATAATACACATACATACATACGTAAACTCACGCCTTCATTCTCAGAGTGGGGTAGGCAGAGCCACAAACTCACCAACAACTCCTAAAACTTGTTGATAATTCTGTGACCACATTTTGCACAACCAGGCTAAGATGTTATCCAGTGTATTAGTGACAGGTTGCAAACCCATCGCCTAACAGCACTACACAGCCTTAAGTCCCTTAGTCGTCTCTTACGACATCCAATGGAAGACATGGAGTGGCAACATTCTAAACCCGGCACCACGAGGTAATAATATACGGTACGGTTTATAATATTGGTACTAATAGAAAGTAATGAATTATGAATAAGTGGGATAAGTAAATACGACTCGCGTTCCTTACAGCCGGTCCCGCGGCGCATCTCCGCGGCGATTGGCGCGCCAGGCGGCGCAGCTGGGCTCGCCGCCCACGCCACCCGCGCCGCCGGCGCCACCGCGCCCCGCCAGCGCTGGAACCGAGGCTTCGCACGGTACGAACACTGAACCTGATAACTAACTCCCGTATTCACAAACGTCACTATGAGGTCTCACAGTGCTCACAAACGCCCAGGGTGATTCAAATCGTCTCATAAACAAAAGGTCGGTCAAAAAGGACCAATCGCAAAGCTGTATTGAACGCATTGCGTTTACTCAGTGAAGGATCCCTTAAGTATTGTTTATGAATAAGGGTGAGTATAACTCAGCCGACAACGGATTTGATATACGCAAGCCATTATAGTGAGTTTTACCTTTCATCTCTGTCTCTTTAGTTTTCTTGTCGAGCCTTATTAGATCATCATTATTTCTGTTAGTTTGTCGCATATTTGTATATATTTTAGTATATGTGTATATATTTAATTAATAAATATGTATGTATATTTATTTATACTATATTGCAGAATAATAAAATCTTATTTTTTACTAAATTTAGATAAAGGGAAAGGATTGTCATTTTATTGCACCTACCTACTTTTTTATTTCTGTTTCACCTTAAGGTTGACTGGTAGAGAATGATTGTAGCATTAAGTTCGCCTTTTGTACACTATTTGAATTTTGTGCAATAAAATATTTAAATAAAATAAATAAGTAAATATAGAAAATCAACAACATGATTTCTGAGAACAAATTTTCCATCTCATACAGTTTTAGGCTTATCTTTACTAATCCGTCTAGGTTGATCCTGTTTAGGTTCGCGAACAACATTTGTCCTAAAGTCATTGCCCTAAACAATGTTTGACATACCCTACATTAGCCATAGTGACTATTTTGGCTTAAAGTAATTTGACCAAAACGTAATGTAGCGGTTTGTTAGATTAGTGTAGTTTTAAGTAAGTTTGTAAGTTCGTTCGTTTATAGTCTGTGATTTGTATGATTAAGTTATTATTAAGATATTTAGGTGTCTTGTAATAGTAGTTTATGTGACTGTTGCATAATAAGGGGCATTAAAATTCGAGTGAGTGTTTATGAAACGAGCCGAAGGCGAGTTTCATAATAGCATCTCACGAGTATTTTAATGCTTATTATGTACAGTTACATACACTGCTTTATCTACACACATATCATCAAAGCTCTCTATGATGTATTCAGAAATCGCATGTAATGACCGGCATTGCAGCATTGATTAGAGCTATTAGTAAAATAATACAAAGGATAACGAGACAATTATTTATTGTAATAATTATTATTTACAGTTTTAATTGTGCTGTGGTTGAATTCCACTTTTCCAGTTTTGATAGTAGAATCATGTTCGTGGATTTTGACGGCAACAACATATTTTCGACGCTCATTGCTTTATCCCTGATATCAGGTGGCGTCTCCGAAATATCGTGATCATGATCACTATCTTGATCACTCATTTTAAGTAATCGTACAATACAATAATTATTTACGAACAAAACAACACAGCAAACTTATTTTTCCGACAAAATAAGCGTCAAATGTGGCGGCAAATCAAAATTTGACAAGTAGTTTTTTTTTAATTCAGAGACAACTAGATTAAGCGTCAACTATCAAATCGTTCGATATCAAGTAACGTGCGAGATATGTCAAAGTTGTGTGAAATTGACATTTCATTTTCAATAAAATGTCATCTCGACTGATTTAGAATAGAGGTCTAATCAAAAATGCTTCGTTTTCCAGAGATGTTCGAAATTTGAATGTCATAAGAACATCGAAATTGATGTTCTTATGAATTCATAAGAAAACTGCCACAGATAAAAAAATTGCTCTAAGAACAGAGTTGATTATTATGCTGGTCATAATTTGCGGTTTCTGAACGCATCATAGAGGGTTTATGATATGAGTGTAGATCACTTCGATAGTGAGGATTTCTCATTTTACATTTCGTAAGTGTATAAATATCTAATCTGATTTACACTAATTATGAAATAATTTTTGGTATGATATAAAATAGTAATGAAGTGACAACGTTCATAGGCAGACCAATTTGTGGGGAAATAGGACAAAATACTTTAGAAAAATCGGTTATAGACCAGTGAAGTTTTCTATTCCTGAATTAATGTTATAGAGAGCTCCAACTCTGGCTCCGGGACATGGTGGGAAACCGAGACGCGCGCCGGGCGCCGCGCCGCACACGCTGGCCTGCCGTCGCGCCCCGACACCACGCTCTGCTCCCGCTGTATGTATGAACACACAGTCGTAGTCACGTGCATTACAACTTCCTGGAGAGTATAGTCAGTTATTGTACTATAGAACGGAGTCGCACAGGTAGTAATTTATAAATTCGGTGTACGTTGCTCGTCTTTAGCACGTCCTAATCATATATTTTTTTTAACATTCCTTGCATTTGTAATGATCATAATATCCTTTTTTTTTAACGCCGAGTTTATATCATTACGTTAGGTGCAGAATGCGGCACAGCAGTTGAACAATACAGCGACGAAGAGCTAGGGCTCTGCGTCATCATATTAGCGACGTTTGTACACCGCGAGCCCTGCGCCGCCGCCGCCATGCTGCCGGCCTTGATGCACCACGTCAGCAGGTAATCCGACTTCAAATCTTAGTTTTTCTCCTCCGACACTCCGTCCCTTATTAGCACTTTGAGTCGGAATGCTCCGACACCTAGCACTCTGAGCTTTCAGTTCTCCCATTCTCGACACTCTTACACTATAAAGCTGCGACCACACCGGTGCTTAAAATACGGTGACGGTACGGAATCGCAGTGACGCGTCGTAATAGCACTGTTTCTGACGCAAGCTCCACACACCAATGCTTAAAAAACGGTGACCGTACGGAATCGCAGTGACGCGTCGTATCAGCACCGTTTTTGACGCACGCTCCCCACACCGCTGCTTAAAAAACGGTGTCGTTGCTTAAACAAAAGACGGGGTCATAGGGTAACAACATAGCGCCGTTTTTGACGTACCGTAATATACGCACCGTTAAGCACCGGTGTGGTAGGCATGCGATAAAAACGGTACCGTATTCCGTACCGTCACCGTTTTTTAAGCATTGGTGTGGGCGTAACTTAACTCTTAGCTCTCTGACTCCGAACATTTCGACACCTAACACTTCGATCACTCCGTGTCTTAGCTCTCTGTCTCCGAACACTCCGTCTCTTAGCTCTCTGATTCCGAACATTTCGACACCTAACACTTCGAACACTCCGTGTCTTAGCTCTCTGTCTCCGAACACTCCGTCTCTTAGCTCTCTGACTCCGAACACACCGACTCGGTCTTCTTAGCTTTCCGGCTCCAAACTCTCCGCCTTTTAGCTCTTTGCCTCCGAACACTTAGACACCTGACACTCCGTCTCTCTGACTCCGAACTCTCCGTCTCTTAGCTCTCCTTCTTCTATCACACCTCTTCACTGCCTCTCGCTGATATGCGACGCTCTGACACTTGGCTTTCCAACACCTATTAATTCAACATATCAATACTTTGTTTAACGATTCTTACCACTTGTCTCTTCCCCGCCTCACACTCCAATACTTAGCTCTCTGACACCTAACACACGTTGCCACTTAGACACGTAGTTCTCCGACACCCGAAACATCGAAATTTTGCTCTCTGAGACCTAAAATATGATATTTGCCGTAAAGGCCATCACCGCAACATCGTCGATTGAAAACACTACAACTGGTTGATTGTTGGTTTTGCCAGAGTCGTCCAAATGGGCAACTACGCGTGGCAGACGGAGACCAACACCCGCCTGCCGGGCAGCTGCGTGTTCGTGGCGCACCAGTGCCTGCGCTGCGTGCTGCACCAGCTGGCGCCCAATAACATTTTCCTGCAGATCTTCCTGCTACGTACCCCCGGTCAGTAAGGCCAATGACAACAGTCCCTTATTACAGAAACCTATATATAATACATTGTAAAGTTAACAAGTTCCTACGTCAATGGAATTCATTCAAACTAAAGCAACGCATTATAGAACGGTGTCACAGTGACATTATAAAACAATTTGTTTGAAACTTCTTACGATATGAATCATAACGGCACTGTGACGCAGTTCTATGTTGAATCAGGGTTCCCTTGGGCTGATAGTTCACGAAAAATTCAAGTGTGTTTTGTCGTTGAAATTGGTAAAATAGGATAGGAGGATAGGAATAGGAGGCAGGTCAACCTTTAAACTTAGTAGCGTATGATCTGAAGTGAGATGTCTGTCTCATAATGCGTCGACTCATCAAAAGCTCATTTTGACACTGGCGGCATTATAGCCCAGGGAGTCCAATGTACCTGCAGTACCAAGTCTGTTTGAACATGCATGAAACCTTAAGAAAAACTTATAGTCTCGGCGAATTTCGGCCGACGAACTGCAATCTGTGGCTTAAAGAAGAGTCAACAGAGACGGAGAAATATTAAAGTGGCTGGTTACAGAGAAGCAGCGGCTGATGCTGTTCAAGAGCATTGCGCAAGCGTTCGTGGACTTCAACGAGCTGTACCCGTGCGGCCCTCTGCAGCTGGTCGTTGAGCATCTCAACTCCAAGAAGACCCTGCCCATTGATGTAAGTAGACTCTACAAATTCGTCATCGTCATCAATATATTCTTGATAGTTTCCGTCGCACAAAAAGACCGCTGGCGATGTACTGCAGTCCTGCATTTATCGACGGTATGCTTATGCCCTCATGCTATTCGTTGGGAGTCGCTAGATCTGTTCGCCAAGTTGGCTAAATTAGCGTAGCAATTTTCTCCGTCGCATTTTCCCCATAATAGGGTAGGAAAGACGAGAAAACGATGGCGGTGCGAACAAATTGGCGAGCGAAATTAACCGTTATTTCGACCAGGAACAGTTTTATTTTGCTCTTTGATCACAACCGAAATAATATCGATTCTGTTCAAGCGGAATCGAAATGAAAATGCTCTATTTGAAATGTATGGCGTTTCTGACGAGGTCGTTAAAAAAATAACCGGGTTTCCGAGCCCTGCTCCCAAGGATAGCTATAATAATAGGTCCCATGCCTCTGGCATTCGGTGGATACTCCTGATGATCATTGACCACCTGAAGCGTCTTATAGTAACAACTTTTCGTCGTATAATGACAAGTATTTTCCTTCTTGCACAGCAAATGTCAGTAATAGCATCGAACATCTGCTGCTACCTGTCCTGCCTGGCTCCAGAAGTGCTGGGCCCCACGGCGGCGTGCGCGGCGCTGCTGCAGCAGCTGGAGGCGCTCCTGCGCAGCATTGTCTTACAGCTGCCCGCGCTGGACGAGCCGGGCCCGCTGCTGAGAGCCTGCGCTGCCATGCTGAGGATACCTGCTGCGAATCAGAATAAGGTAACAGTGAAACTAATTGCACATTAATGTTACATCAGAGTTTTGAACCAAAAAGTAACACTCAGTATTTCGATAATGTCACATGTATGTTTTTTAAATAAATATTCGAGAGATTATTATACACAAATTGTCCTAGTCCCAAACTAAGCTCTAGGCTTGTACAGTCACGAGATTTAATTTGGTACCCACCTTAGGTCCAAAGTCAATCTGAAATTCTACAACAGTAAGGTTGAGTTTCCTAAAAGTTACAAGTGACTTGACATCTCTAATGACATTGACGACTTCAAGCATATTTTTCTTGAAATGGGTCCCAAATTAACGCTCGTGACCGTACATACTATGAATACAAGACAACGACATACTTATATAGAGAAATACAATTTAGCATTTGTTTTTTTTTTTTTAAATCTTCATTTGTATTTTTTTTGTTTTCTTTTTGTTCAATAAAATGTTTACATACATACATACATACTTAAATTACATAGATTATCCGAGACACGCGCTCATCACAAAAATATTTGTCCATACCGGGAATCGAACCCGGGATCGATAGCTTCTTAGGCAGGATCACTACCAATAAACTAATCTTAAATGAGATGGCCGTCTCAAGTGTCGTCAGAAATAGTTCTTTGACTTGACCTTTAAATGCCTTAGATAGATTTTGATGAAAACAATTTTCACCACAGAGCATCCTGGAGCCCATATCGAAGATCCTCAGCTACTCGATCCAGAACTTCGTGGTGAAGTTGGCGATAATCTCGGAGCTCAGCGCGGTCTGCGTGAAGACCTTCTCCCGGGAGAGGGACAAGCTCCTCGTCTGCCGAGTCCTGGTGTACGAGTTGGTGCAGGCCCTGCGCACCAAGACCACTATTCCTGATGAGAACCTGTTCATACTTATACAGTTTGTGCTGCAAGGTAAGTTAAATATGGAGAAGGCAAAAGAGGCAGACAATCTGAAAGGTAGGTAGGCCCATAAAAGTTACGTGAGATTTTGGCGCAGTTCAACACTATGCTTAATAGTGGTGAGCTCAATGAACGGAACTTCGATTTTTGTCTGTGGAAAGTATTTAAGGTCCACATTAACTATTATTTGATTGCAAATGCGTTCCGTTTGAGGAATAAGTTGGAATGCGTTGATGTTGGTCATTTTCCGTACCGAAACACAACAATGCGCAATGCGAACAGTGCTGATTGGCGGCATCTTAAAGGATAAGATGGTAGTAGCGATCCAGATGGATTCTATAAATCCCTATCTTGGACAGTCTACCTCCTGTCATTGTTAGTTTGATCAATGGCAACCTTGTTCCAGGTCACAACTGTACCCTGGTACTCCCGCCAGCGCTGAACACGGGCGACTTGCTGGCGCCCTTCAGTCCCGGGGCGGGCGGCGAGGCGCGCGAACTGGGCGCGGGCGCCGTGGACTGCATGCGGCCGCATCTGCCTGACATGATCGAGCTGCTACAAGACCCAAATCTGCTCAACAAGATCAAGGTCAATATAAATACTTTCACTAAATAAAGTTCTAGGCTAGTACAGATATTGTTTAATAGATACTACAAGTAAAGAAAAAGGTTAAGGTCAGTTCACTAAGCAGGTCAAGGTCAGTACAGATACTTAGACTAAAAATGGAAATCAAGGTCAGTACAAATACTTCAACAAAATGAATATGGAGGATAGTACACTACACATTTGTTTTAACTGAATACAAAGGTCAAGGTTCAAATGATTTAATGAAATATCTGAACTTCCAACTTTAGGCAACCTTTTCAGCCTCAAAGCGATTAAGAGTAGTGGCGACAGGATTGATCCGATTAAAGTCAGTAGTTCTGAGCTTTATTTGCCTGGATCGCCAATGCCGTGGATCACCAGAGTGAGGGTCTGCATTCCACAAATGACAAGGTGCTATTGACTGTAACTACATGTTCAAGGTACTATACTTGTTCAATAGTGAACTATTCAATGTATTATTAATAGCACTTAGTTTTTGCCCTCAGGGTTCCGTCTCCAAGTCAATAGTGAACCGCAACCTGATCTGCCTGAACGAGGACACGCTAGGCGCAGTGGTAAAGGGTGGCATCGCGCAGTACGTGGCGCTCGAGCTGGCTGCCGAGCGTGGCGGTAAGGCCGCGCAGGGCCGCCACGCGCTGCCCTGGCTCACCACCACGTTGCCTGGGTAACTAGTATTTGTTTTAAGGCATGGGCTTATGAACCTACTTAGTACTTTAGTATTTTACTGATCACAAAGATGTAGATCAGGACAGATACTTCAACTAAGGACACAATTCAAGGTAAAAAAAGATACTTTAATAAAATTTGAAGGTCAAGGTCTCAAGGTGATAGATAAAGTACGAGACCTGAATTCAAAGTTTCAAAAGACCGAACTCAGTGAGCTATAGAGCGCAGCATTCCAGGTGTTCTAAGATCCGATCGCAAAAAATATCCGTGCACAGTATTACTTTTTAGTTGTCTATTTTCGTAGCAATAACTTGTTACAAAAATCGAAGTCAATTCAGCTTAAGTTAAAGTTCAAGATCAGTATAGATACTTATTATAAAAATGAAGGTCAAGGTCAGTACAGTACAGTTCCTGAAGCAAGACTCTTACTGAGTCCTGAAGCGCGCCATCTAGGTGTTTGCAAATCCGATCGCATAAACACCGTCCAGCGCTCCAGAGGCCACTCCATCTCCGGCTCCATCTCTGTCACTCGTCATACGAGACTAAATCGAGAGAAAGGGATGGAGCTACCGTAACTTTGAACTTCGATTTTCAAAGTAGGGTCTAAGGACCCCAATTGTCAATATTAGAAGGAAGACCAAAGCGGGTCATTTATTTTGTCCCCTAGGTCGCGCGAGGTGGGCGAGTGCGTGACCCGCGTGCGCCTGATCTCGTGGCTGGTGCTGGGCGCGCTGTGCAACGCGCGCGGCGCTCCCTCACCATCGCCGCTGCAGCAGCCCGTGCCGCAGGACGCCAACTGCCACGTCACAGACCACATCCAGGTAGCTATAACGCCGTGTTAAGCCTGCTAAGTTCTAGGTAGAAAGAAATAGGGATATGTCATCATCTATTGAGAACGTATAATATCTGCTTTTGACGACACGTCTAGCTTATGTTTGCGTCATGAGTGTAATTGTTTTTGAACTTTGGATGTTTCATTTAATTTCATATCTATATAAAGTATATATCTATGTCGTTTTACCATCATTTGCTAACGATATTATTGTTAATTTTGAACCGACTTCAAAAAAGGAGGAGGTTATATTTTTTTATTGCTAAATAACATTTCACAAACTGATTCATTTTATAAACATATATCATTTTGCAAAACGATTTATTTTCCGAAACCTATAGGGTTCGACAAGATAGTCCTGAAATATTGACAGTTTCGGAAAAAAAGCAATGAACGCATCATTCATGTCATTGAAATAAGTTTGTTTTCTATCTACTTTGAATAAAAGTGAAGTATCATGGGCAAACAGGACTATTTTACGTTTATCGCACATAAGATATGGAAGATCTATGAATCAAAAATAAGAATGGGCCCAGAATGGAACCTTGAGGTACTCCCATAGCAACAGCTGATCCAGGAAATTGCGTTCTATATTAATACCAACCCGCTGAGTTCGGTGAGCAAAGTAAGATATAATAAGCTTATGTGCACCGTTTCTGATACCATAGTAGCTTAATTTCCGCACCAACGTAACGTGATCAACACAGTCAAACGCCTTGAATGAATTATAGAAAACTCTAAGATGGATTGTAGTACTGTAACAGTGATCTTCAGTCTTCAGTCTCAAGCTCTAGGCTTGTACTATGGGTACTACAGGTTTACACCTAAATTGAGAGCCATCTGAGGGCTAGTCACCGTTACCCTCTCCCCGCACATGCATACTCCAGCTCTCAGTTAAGTTTTACGCCTATAGGCAACGATAAACATACTTATATAGAGAAATAAATACAAATATACTTCTTAATCCTCTTGCCATTCTTGCTACGTTCTCTTCCTTCCTCATGTATAATGATCAGTATCATTCCCTCGTCTATTCGTCCCCTATAACATCACGAATGCCACATTGAGCACTATCCCGTGGTCCAGACGATAATGTCGTCGTACGTGGAGCAAGCGAAGCCGGCGCCGGCGCGCATGAGCGCGCTGTTCCACGCGTTCACGCTGTGCCACCTGTGGACGCTGTACCTGGAGGAGCTGGCCGCGGGCGCCACGCCGGGCGGCGACGCGCACCACACCACGCTCTGCATCCTGCTCGACTTCTGGTGCAAGCTGGTGCCCAGCATCCTGCAGGTCACTGTGCAGTCCAAGGTGGTAAGTGCATCAGGGAAACTTAACTTAACGGAAAATTCGTTTTTTTCTTAAAAGTTGTATGAAATTTTTGTGCACTCTTAGTGCGGGCGTAAGTTTCGATCATTCGTTTTAATTTAAAAAAATCTTCCACGAATGTTTTGACACAATAACGACCCAATATTACTCTCCCACGGATTTTCATAGTTCAAATTCATATACTGAGAGACATTATTCATAATCTTAAATTTCCGACCGTGGAAGATGTCCATACAAACGATTTGACTAGAATTTGTTATATGAGGATGGGACGGGAAGGGTTTCTTACTGGTTTTCTTACTGTAAGGGCCCATTATTTTAGCTGGCCGAGACAGTCAACCTTCATTTCCTGAGTCTGCTCGAGTCTCTCTTGGAGTGTAACTCGACCGTTTTAAACAAGCTGCTACCGCTGTGGACGCCCATACTGCATTCACCATTATTCAATGTAAGTGTCTTTATAACGTTCTTGTTTGGGTTTCGTACGCACATGAAAAATGATTAGGCATTTATAATCGTGTAAACGTCAGTTACAGCTATTTGTAAAGAAATCTATGTTTGTTTGATGATTATAAAAGTTCTTCAACTTACTACAATAATTCTGCAGTTTGAAATTAACAAGTTAACAACACGCAAAGCTATTGCTTTTAATGGTCATAATCACTATAGGATATAAAAAAAGCGCCTGATATAAAATGATAGGCGATATTACAATATAGCAAGACGCTGATGCAATATCTTATCAGGCTTTTAAAATGCAAACTACCTCGTTACTGATCAATGCAAATGAAAAAAAACTTTTATTTATTTAAACAAGCCTTAGCCCTTTTATGACATCGATACGTGAGTCAGCCGTATCAATCTTTATTTTGTTTAACATATCTTTGTTCACTGTTTTGTTGTTCACTGTTGCGAGAAAATATTTCTAGGCTATGTGCGTTCAGGCCTATTTATGAGGGGAAGCAAAAGTAACAATGACGATATAGGGGGTGGAGAAATATTGTTCGATATAATACTGTCAGGTCCAACATTGACAAGAGCTAATCAGGACACACGGTAGTGTGTCTGACCAAGTTCCAAGAAAAAGCCAAGTGACACAGCAGTGTGTATATTAAATATACACACTAGTTAAGTTAAGTTAGTTAAAATATACACGCTAGTCTACTTGTAAAATTTACAAGAACCCATACAGCTCTTTTTCCCACCCTCGTAACTTTTTTTCACAGTATAGACCGGAACCTGTTTTTTTTATTAGTAACTAGAGGCTACTTTGCAGCCACTTTGGTTTGGCGGCGAGGTTTGAGCATCATAGCGTGGCATACTGTTTAATTCATTACATGTTAATAAATATTAATAGTCGATTTATGTTACGCTGCTTTCGTGTTTTTTTTGATCGATTACATTTAAAGTTAGCGTGTATGTATTGTAATTTGTACATTTATTTAATATTTTTATTATAGGTAAATATTTAACAATTGCTTTCAGTGGTTTATTTTCGCTCGAATGTCAATTTTTTTTAGGCAAGTAACACACGGCACCGCTACTTTGCGGACGCCATTATATTTTTGAACCACGCTTGAAGTCCTGTCATGTGCGAAACTTGACTTACGGCGCTGCGCACAGCGAAGCTCTGTGTGTTATTCGCCTTATCTTTTTTTATACAAACGATACATTTGAAAAAATAAAAACTCAAATGTCAAAGACCCTAAATCAATGTCCCAAATTCTGGTCATTAGATGCCACCGCACGTGGCGGAGCGCATCGCCGCATGCCGCGCGCTGAAGCCGGAGTGCGTGCGCGTGGCGCCCGACACCGCGCGCCCGCAGCGCCGCTTGCTGCGCCTGCTCGCCAAGATGGCGCAGCTCGAGCTGCAGCCGCTCGCCTTCTACTTCATATAGACACAACATCAACCATGTACACGGGGACAACATCCATATACACGGACACAACACCTACAGGGTGCCTCTGACCTTGGGGCTTTATGCATGGATCGTTTCTACTCTTGAAACTGAACTTCTTTTGTTCTATAAGTTGATAAAAATATGTCCAATTTTAATTTAATTTTTTTCATAGAAGCTAAATGTAACTTTCAATGGACGCGATCCAATTCTCCATTGTCCACTAGTGCTTGTACCAAGGAAAAGTCGCCCCCGTACCATGAGATAGTGATTATATGGCCATGATTGAATACACTGATTTTATAATTAGACTTTAACATCAATTAGTTATCTAAACTTAAGTTATTTTTTAATGTTGCAGAACAAAAGTAGTTCAGTTTAGCGAGTAGAATCGTTCGTTGCATTTGCAGCCGTAAGGTCAGAGGCGCACTGTATACAGACGGACACAACATCATCTATATAGACGGACACAACATCATGCATATAGACGGACACAATATCATCAATACAGACGGACACAACATCTTCTATATAGACGGACACAACAGACGGACACAACTTCATCTATATAGACCGACACAACATGATCTATATAGACGGACACAACTTCATCTATATAGTCGGACACAACTTCATCTATATAGACGGACACAACTTCATCTATATAGACGGACACAACATTATCCATATAGACGGACACAACATCATCCACATAGACGGACACAATATCGTCTATATAGACGGACACAACATCATCCATATAGGACTCAACTATATATTTTGTTCAATAAATATAATCCCCTTATTCATAAAACCACGAAGTAGTTAAAGTAATTTAAATAGAGCAGAGGACAAATAGAATGTTTTACAATTTAATCTAATATGTCTAACCCTAAAAGTCCATTTCTGCAAATCACATGTTTATGGAGTACCTACCTATACATAAAGTAAGAGTACTCACGGAGCACAAAAAAGTACCTATTAGAAATATGAGTAAGTAGTAAATGTAGTTTAAATAAGTCTATACGTGTTTATTTATTGATAATATGTTTCTAGTCCGTACACTGTGATGTTATTTTGTAGTTTAATTGTATTAACAATAGCCAAATGGTGTGTCAAATTAGTAAGTATTGTTACCATTGTATTGATGTTATACTGAATAAATGTAATGAAACATAAAAAACTATATTTCTATTTCTCAATTTCTTCAGTTCTCCCAATCAGTCGAATGTATCATTTCCCAAAAAGCTATTAGCATCAATTTCGTTTTATTTTCAATATTTTTTATTTTCAAACCGCCATGTATAAAACGGTTAGATTAGGTTACATATGTAACTTCAATAAAGTACAAACTGCTGCGGCGAGAAATAATATTTTGGTCGATAAAAAATTGAGAAATGATACATTTGTGATTTCCAAAATGACAACAAAATTTCAAAACCGCCTCCACACATTCGATATTAAAACTCAATTATTACAGCAACGATCTCGATCGATGAACAACGCTATCGCAATAAGATCGCGACCCGGTCAAATCTGAATAGAACAAAGCTCGGACTGACCGCTATTGTCGTGCTATTGTATTATTACACGTTAATTCGAATTGTTACAGTATTAAGAGATTATTTGACAGTAAGTCGATCGTGTGTGGCAATTCATTTGTTCTGATGAGAATGAAGAAATCTTCTTTTTTTAACGGTTTTAGGGTTCTGTTGGCCTAGCCAAGATGAAAATGCTGCTAAGAAACATTAGCTAACTACGTTTTCTGTCATAGGAGTTGACATGAGCGGTCGACGCGACCCGTCATCAGCTTACATCAATCGTATACATTTTCGAAAATCGCTAACGCTTAGCGTTATGTATCTTGACTAGGAAGGCTGTCCTAAGA
This sequence comes from Acleris cristana, assembly GCA_948252455.1. Lineage (NCBI taxonomy): Eukaryota > Metazoa > Arthropoda > Insecta > Lepidoptera > Tortricidae > Acleris > Acleris cristana. Next base: position 863,999 of record OX411791.1, on the reverse strand, counting down.
AAGCGTCCAAGTGAATTAACACAAAAGGATTCGACGACGCGTTACCCTAGTTAGTAGTGACTCTGCCTACGAAGCTAGCGGACCCGGGTTCGATTTCCAGTATGGGCAAATATTTGTGTGATGATGTTATCTATGTATTTAAGTAAGTATTACTCTGTATAACTGTTGAGTTTCTTGCTGCGTTTCTTCTCAGCAGTGGTCTCTTGCGAAGCGCTGGTAGATTTTTGACGTGTAAAAGTGCCCGTGCGTCCTACTTACTGAATATCTTTTTTTATCTTTTTAAGTATGTTTTTCGTTGTCGAGTAGGTACCCATGGTGAAAGTCCAGAGCTTATTTGGTTAAGCAAATTATATACTAAACCATAAGCTAGGCATATTTAATGCATTTACACTGCAACATCTTTACAAATAATTGTTTTATTTTAATTAATGTTTTTTGCAAATAATGCACCTTATGTAATATGAGCCTTTAATTGCTTGAAATAAATAAAATTTGAAAAAAAAACGAATTTAATGTGCGTGAGAGTGTCCCCTGTTTTTTTCATTTGGTTAGTTTAGGTTAGGGTTGTAATTATAACAACATTAAATTAAACATTTTAAATTCATGCGGAAACAAGTATAATTGAAAATTCGGAAGAACCAAGACAAATGAAGATTAGGGATTTCATAGGGTAGGTACTTAATGCTGATCACACAATCTTCATCATTAGCGATATTCGAACCCTAGACCATTCGCACAGAGCGAAGCTAACACTACTGAACCAATACAACCTAAAAACGGCACAACACAGATTACACTTTCAATCTCATTTACAATTGATTACGCCTCCTTGCCGGAAGCTTCGCCGATCAATAACTCAATGACAATCGATCACATGAAGAAATCGATACCTCGCACAATCGAATAGACAATAGGGTCAGAGTACGCAGAAATTGTTGTGGGCTAAAGTAATTAAAATCAATTATCATGTTGGTTGCAGTTATGTAATGATATATTATGATGCAGCTCCGTTCCCACCCTACATTTTTAGGCCTATCATTTTTGACAAAGTTTGCGGTTACTAATGTTATGTGGCAACTCGCTACATGATTCGGATTGATCGATAAGTGCTTGGTAAGTGCAATTTCATTTATTTCATTCATATAAATTAAGTTTACACCAAACACTTATATGGCAAAATATTACATAAAAATACGAAATCAATTAAATAATATATTTTATTTTTAGATGTCAATTACGAAATAGGTACTAACAAAATAATGGAATTATTTTGATGGTCGATTTAACACGGACTTTAAATGATGAACCACTGCAGAACGTTGTCGCATAAAACCAACGATTAATTCCTATGTAATTTCTATGTTGTCACTTGACGCTGTCATTATGACAAGGTTATACGGTGGATCAACATTTAAAGTCCTTGATGGTACTAGTAATCGAAGTATTGGCCTAAATGTATGGGATGACTAAAATCGCCAACGTTCTAGGGGGAGGACCATTTTTTCATTTGTATCATTGGGAGTGAAAAAAGTATTTGTAAAGTTTTTGTTTATTCTTGTGAGTACAAATATTTAGCTACTCACACCAAAAAATATTTGTATTGTTATTTTTTCCTATTTTAATGGCGTCGGGTAAAACGAACGTTTCTCTTAGATTTCGCAAACGATATTCAGTTACATCGCAAACGTCAACATAATATAATCTACACAAAATCCGCGGTTATCAAGATTCCCGCACGAACGCATCCCACTCCTTACTTTCTTATACTTACCTACCACAATGAGACAGTTTGTTTGTATGATTGTATGTACATCTAGTTTTATTACAAATATATATTTAGGAAAAATATAAATAAAATACTTTATACTACTTCCAATCACTATTAATTGTATTTACATCACGCAAAGAATTATTCAATAAATTTGTAATATTTTTAATTTGAACAGGGGTGTCTTAAACCAGTAGTCAAAAAATTAAAACCGAAGAGCTTAGCTCCGCGCGCTCGTAGGCAAGTTAGGTTAGGAACCTACTACTTTAGCCGACTGCACTAAAAAAAAACAGTTTGCAAAACCGAATAAACATGAATTTTTACTGCTTTGCACAATACTATATGAGTGTAATGATAGAAACGCTAATAGTTACTGGTTCAAAAAAAATCGGCTAAATTTTACGGTCTTGATGCTTAAATGGTTATGTTCAATCCGTAAAAGGGAATGTTTTGCATTTTACAAGCACTTGATAGGTACTTTTCATGATCAGTTACTCTGTGTGTTTTGCTCTCCTGTGTGTAGTAGTAAATTAAGTATTGGTTCGTCAATGAAATGTATTACCACGACCTTTACTTCTTCTCCTTCTTTTTTTACCTGATCAGAGCCTTTCTTAAAAGTAGTGTTGCCCAAGCTTTCTACCTGTTACTTATAACACAAGAAGTCTAAAGAAAAGCAAACTTTAAACACTTAAGCTCTTGTAGAGTACGGATCCAGACTCCGGAATATGGACCCCTGAAGCATCAGGACTGAAGAGTTGGAATTGGAACTCAAGTGGAAAGTTTTTGCTTGATATCTACAACATAGAATTCCAACTACTAAACCCTTGAACCCCATGTAAGGAAGACAGTAAGTACCTTCATAACACCAGAATTTGAGGATGGCCGATGACACTTTTTGGACAGGTAAAGATCGAAAATCCAACGGTTACTCGCATTTTAGCAACTTTCAAGCCGTTTGGTCTACAAGGTAAAAACAAATAACACGTATCCTTACTCAGCATAGTCATGGAAAATGTACCTACTTCTGAACCACCAAGGGTGTCGCCAGCCGATGAACATTAATGAACAAGGGGTAGAAGTAGAGAGGATGGTAGAGTATACGCCGTTGTGAACCACTATGGAACTATGTCAAAGTGACATACGGCTTCAGACTGGGTTAATGACGACCAAGTCGTTCCGTAGTAATGATTTTTTATACAGAAGTTTGAAAATGAAACGAGTTGATCTTAGAGTACCTATGGCGGATAGTAAAACAAATACTAAAAAAAAATTTAGGACTTGACTTATTGGGTTACTTTGATATTAGCTTGTGCACAGTGGTCTAGAAATCGATTTATTTGTGTACACATTTAAATCCCTGCACCAGGAATTAAAATCTTTATTAGCCAGTCTTGTCAATAAATCCATAAGTTGATATTAAGAATTAATAGGATTGTGAAGCTAGAAATTTCCGTACAAGATACGATAACGTTTCTATCCCCTTAAACCTAGTCCGATTTTAACGATTTTTGAATATCTTGTAGACCTGGTTTTTCATAACAACTACAACAATTGAAAAAAATTAACGTGTGAGCAACGTTATGGCCATGAGATAAATTTGTATGGATTTTTGTTGACAGCTACGCGATTTAAGTGACGTTTCACAATTCTCTTAAGTGACCTTTCATCTTTCCCTCAAGAAAACCCACAGGCGCAACTAGTACAATTTCAATTACGCTGACCAGAGACAAAACACCGTGGGAACCTCTTGACAGCCATTCAGCGGACAAAACGGCAATAAATAATTTACATACAACCATAACTTGCCTCTCATACAACAACCTTATCATAAAGAAATAGGAGATAGTTTCCCCTGTGTTGGATTGTAATGGTTTTCTTTGAGACAATAATGACAATCAACAATTTGGGTGATGTAATAGGAGGAAGATTATGTGATAGATAGATAGATGAGAGATGGATTGTTGAATGAACTGCAGTTTTAAATTTGGTTTTATGACTCCCGACAAAAAAAGTGTCTTTAGTTTTGTATGTCTGTGAATGTATATGTTTAAAAAAAAACGCGTCCATTGATGGACACTTTAAGCTGACAGGCACCAGTAACGGACACTTCACTCTTAATTCAAATTTCATGCGGTCCTAAATTGATTGTTGCAAACAAATGAATAACCCTTATCTTCTGTAAAATAAGAATCAAGTGTCCATTATTGGTGCCTTGTCCATTAATGGTTCCATCGCCCTAAGTAGATTAATTTATGTAAGATTCTCCTCTAATATTTATTTATTTATTTATCTATATAGCGTGCCACAGACTGCTATAATACACACGTCACTGCGCTTCTATTCTAGGCGGTATAAACGATATCGTAGTTTATCTGTTAAGGTATTGTTATGACGTCAGCCGTCATTACTGTCAAGAAAATAAGCTATCAAAACGTTGACAATACGACAACAGATCAAACACGATATTGTTTTTACCGTGTTGAATAGAGGCGCTGATTTGTAGAGTGTAGCTATTTGAAAGCACCGATAATCCGTCATTTGTTATTTAATATGTAAGACACCCAATTACTCCTCATACTCCCAAAATGTTCGTTGCAAAAGATTCGTTTAGGGATAAGTTCGCCTTTGTACGATATTCTAGTCTATATTTTTTATCCAAACACTAACGACTATTAAATTTTTTTAAACTGAAAACAAGCTTTGTACAGTTAAATCGGGGTAACGGAAAACATAGAATGAAAGCTGAAACAACTCCTATCTCCTAACAATTCGTCCAAACAGCGGTCAATTTAGAGACTAACGTTTCCCTCCTAATCGTGTTTTTATGTTTTAATTGTACATCTGCAATCACTCTAATAACAGTAGCAATGGCTTATGTAAGCCGTTACACTGTTACTATGTTTGTTTTATTTGAGTAGTGCAAAATAATAAGTGTACATCTACATAACGTATGCATTAGTATGGAAACTCACGAGTTACCTAACGTTATTAGACCGATGTCTGACAAATCGCCAGACAATTTTATTTTAACTCAGAGACAAGCAGAATCTGTGTATACGTTTGTTGCATCGCATCTTCCAAAAGGTTGAGCTCATTTTGATTTAGGTTTTTTTTTTAAAGAAAATTCTTCGTTTTTCAATGTTTTAACTTCTGTCCAAAAATCACGGTAATTCTTTGCTCTATTATTGTTGGGTATTGTTTTGTTTATAATAACAGTAAAGATATGTACGTATGTAATCTCTTTATTGCAATAAACAAATACATATTTTTTTTGCATCAATATAAATAATGTACGTAGGTGAACTCATTCCACACAGGATATCTCCCAATTAACCTTGGAGTAGAATAAGCAAGGAAACAGAATATAATAATCAGTGTACAAACGTCCGAGAAAAAGAAAAAAATGCTTTCATGATACAAAGGTAATAGGTAAGTAGGTAAGTATACCACATACCACATACATAAACATTAAAACCTACAATAGAGCTAAGGATCAACATTCAGACTCATCTTGTTGATTTAGCCACAACTTAGTAAATTTTTCTTCAACGAAGCGACAGTTGTAAGGTCGTCTTCATAGCCCAAAAAAACTAGCTCAATCTGGGCCATTTTGGATTTTTAAAAGGGCCATCTTCTACCACTGACCTACCTTAATCGCCCCATAACCCCCACGTGCTCCCACGTGGTGAAATTGGGTGTGACCAGACAATAGGCGCTAATACAGCCATTTTGGTCGCAATCGCAAGGCTTCATTAGCCCCTTTGTGCACGTTGGGCAATTTTTATATGAGCTATTTGCGATGCGCAATGCCATTGTAGGCTGATGGTGGACGACATGTGTCGTGGGTGTAGCGCGAAAAACATTTACGTGACGTAACGTGGTATGTTTTACGCACTACTTGGGTAAATTGGCCTTCTTGATAAGAACTGTGGCCCTGACAAAATGCATTGCGAGATCGTATGGTTATCGAAAATGAATATGATTGACGTCAGACAATCGTGTCAAGCGCTTATGTCAATTCCATACACTTTGACAGTTTAGGAAAATTGTTAAGCACCTTGTCTTTGCTGGGTAACTATTGGGCCTCTATTCTACTGGGTAAAACGATATTGCCTTAAACGTGTTATCGCATTGTTTTGTTTCTAACTCGGCCGCCATTACTTACTATATTAAAATGTTGGTATAGTAAGAGCACTGCATGAAAGTGGGTTGGTATATATTAAATCAGTCAGACAGACTAAACTAAGAAGTTAGGGCGCGGCAGACAAGATTTTCTAGCAATACTTATTAAGCTTACCTCATTAAATCTTGTTTTGTATTTACATAACCAATATAATATTTGAATAAGTAAATTTCATAACGCGGTTTCAGATTCAGATTCACAAAGCGACACAACACAAGCAAATTTTTGAATGTTTGGTATTATTGAAAAGACGGAACTTAAATACAAGACTGTCCTAATTTCTTGTAGTTCATTTAACAAGAGTATGATTCAACAATCATAACCCATGTGACATTTAAACTATTTAAACACCGTGAACTCGACTTTGCATCGCAATAAATCATAGGATAATAAGGTGCTGGTCACCATGTTCGATCTATTATGTTCTTGTTTGGTTCGCATTGTTCCCGTCCTCTAGGGCCCATTGATACGAACTAAACTATCCGCCTTGAACTTTACTTTATGAAAAGAAGATTTTATTGTATTGAAAATAAGCTTATGAGCTTGTATGAGAACCACCCAGTCATACATATCGTACATAATCAATCTAAAGTCATATAAGTATAGAGGTTTCCTCTCATTATAAAATCTGGGGGCGTAATATGGCTGCGTTTATCGCGTGACAAAATGTGGATAAAACATCCGTCACTTTTTGACACGTGTGTACGAGAGTGACGGATGCTTTATCCGTACTTTGTCGAGCGATAAACGCAACCATACTAGGCCCACTGGGCTATAGACCATTATAAATTCTAAAAAAAACAACTCCAAATATTTCAAATCGATTGAAAACAGGAACTTTAGCAGCGTTTGCATATTGGCTCGACCTGCGGCATTATCAGGACGTCTAATTATATGGAAGACTCATTACAAACTCGCAGTTGCACAAACTTTTGCTTGCATTAAAATTCCATAAAAACACCCCCCAACTGCGCAAAACTTAAGGTAGCATTGGCTTTAATAAAAAATTGTGCAGCTGAGCATTTTCTTAGATATAAAAATTAAAAATCCGTAAGATATCGCGTTTCAGATAGGCAGAAACTTAACAGCATCAGAATTTGTTACTCAAAGATAAAACCAAAACTACCTCACACAGCCATTAAGTGTAGAAGGAGGTCACAAACAGACATTGATTCACCGTAATAAAACTATGTAGCAAAAGCAAACCAAAACAAACACCATCCGGAAATTCTCCTATACCTGACACTAGTTGCCTGGATCTTATACAGCTCTGTAGACACGACACGTTACCGTTTCAATCAATTTCGCACGTAACTGGTGATCAATAACATCGCCGACACTTTTTGCTGCAAGTATTTAAAGTTGCGCCGACACTGATGTCGAGTATAGTCTAGGAGCTAACTTACATTAACAAGGCATCAATTAACATATGAAGTGTTTTAGGATAAGCAATAAAGATTGACAAATGAATCTCTACCTTAGTCTTAGGATTGCAGTCTTGAGATTGAAGTCTTGAGAATGCAAATGTCCACTTTCCATCAGGTGGCCTCTGTGCTCGTCCTTTACAATGTTTTAAAAAAAACCGTTGTTTCTAATTCTTATTCTAATTTTAATTAATGGCTTTCATCCCGGTGCCCCTTGTTTTATAGACACTAATATATAATACTATTTTCTGCTAAGCCCGTATTGATTTCAGGTTATCTTAAATATGATTCACGTAGGTTAGGTTAGGTTAGACTTGTAACCATCACAAGATAAGCTATCAACACGGGTTCAGCAGAAAATAGTTTTCCATGAAATGAAAATTCTGCGAAGTGATACGTTGTATGAAATGGGTGTCTATGAAATAAGGATAAACCCTTTCATCCCGTTAAGGTGTATTTCGCCAACGTCGAGTTATTAATAGATACTCTCATGGACTTAATTTAGAACAAGTCCATGGATAGCACACGTGAGGACGATTGTTCGATAAAAGAGTATAATTTTATCTTGTGGGGTTAGCTCCATGCGCTTCTTTCAAGTCCCTAAGTCGTCGTTTATTCAAAAACTTTAAATTAACTTAAATATGTCAATCGTCAATATTTGTTTTCTACAAAGCGTAAATGCAGTCTGGTTTTAAAGCTTGTTCTTTGTTAAAATTATTGACTAACTAGCACGTTACGTCATGATTTAGGGGTATTAAAGTATGCAATGATAAATTACGTAAGTTCAAATTCAAATTCAAATAATTTATTCTGTAAGTAGGCCCTGTAGGCACTTTTACAAGTCTGAGTCTATCTGCGCTTCCAAAGAGACCACTGTTGAGAAGAAGCGCCGCAAGAAACTCAACAGTAAGCCGTTTTTTCCAAATAAATCACTTATTACAATACTAAACTTAAGCTACATAATTTAAATGTCGCAGGTCCCAGTAGTAATACAAATTAAATATATCAAAATGTCGGATTAAAATAAATTATACAATTTCGGAAATGTAAACAGTCTCCAAATGTCAAATTAAAATTAAAATTAAGTAAATTGTGATTGATTGCGATCATCAGTACTATCGTTTGTACTTGATCACCTAGAATGTATGTTTCTTAGCTCTTGGTCTGCTCGCATTTCGAGTCAGTAACGCGACAGAGTTCCCAGGTATCTCGCCTGACTGATATCGTGTCGTTTGAATACTTGTTTTTACGCGACTATTCAAGTTATGCACATTTGACATGCTCGTTAACTTTAGTTCGGTTGGTAAGGTGTCTGTGTTCCTATACAATGTTACAATAAAAAACCTACATAATATTACATAAGGAATGACAAAAATAATACGAATACCTAACTAGCTTCTGCTAAATTCGTTTGCGTAGAATTAGTTAACGGCAATTCAAGATATAGATAGCCTTTTAGGGAAATGAAAGCCCTTACGCCATGAACGTTCGAAATCACCGCAAAGGCAGTGGAGGAGAGGGAACTGATCCCACAGTTTCTCCGCAGAAGGTAGGTAGGTACCAAGTGAAACGCATGGTGGATGAAATACAATACTCGAAGTGATGCTGCTGGATTTTGTACTTTCGATGGGTATTATTATGTGAAATTCTTTGGCTTATAATAAATATATGACCACTGGTCACAAAAATCCATTAAAAACTCCTCTAGTATCTGATGCCAAAATGACTAAGGGGTATTTTTTTTTATTTAAGTTAGAGAGAGTAGATGAGGGTTTTTTTATATTGTGTCATATTGTATAGGTCTGCTACAACCTACATTTAAGATGTTCGCCTAAACAAAGTGCCATCCAATATCCAATTAGCAGGAATCGCAGAAAAAGCGCGGACGCAGCTTCCCGCAAGATGGTGTCTTCGTAGGGTTGTCACTTGAGCACTAAACTTGACTTAATGAATGTTTTAGTTTTTAATTTTTAACAAATATAGTGCCACCGACTAGTCCTTGTAAGTAAGAATTGGAAGGCTGTTCGGGGTAAAATTGATAACTTGATCCAATTTTAACCAAAAATTGCTGCTTTAGTAATATAAGATACTAGAGGATGCCCGCGACTTTGTACGCGTAGAATTAGTTTCCCGCTCCTCCCCCCATTTCTTCCGGTTGGGGGTCGATTTTCGGAAAATCCTTTCTTAGTGCTCACTTAAATCATAAAAGGAACCCCTGTACCAAATTTCAAGTTTTTAGGTACAGTAGTTTCGGCTGTGCGTTGATATATAAGTCAGTCAGGTTTGCCTTTTATATATATAGAAGATTTTGAGATGTTTGTATTTCGACCGAAACTCTTCTTTGCCAGCTTACACATCTTTCTTAATAACTTTAAAGAATCAATCGAACGAAATAATGTTGATCTATGAATCTAAACAAAAGCTACGACTCCAGAGGCCCTAGCCAAGATGACAAACGCTACTAACGTTTTTCTTTTCTATCACTTAAAATGTATGGGATGAAATTCTTGTGCGTTGCGATAAACCACGTGGTCATCCCACACATTTTAAGTCCTCGGAAAACGGTTCTCGGGTACCACTGTCCACCTAAAACCGTTACCTTACAATAATATCCACAGATAACTATGATTTTAAAATTAACGTTACCCACAACTATCACATTGAGGACCATACTTCTATAATTCCATCCAAATTGGACGGGTCTATATCGGAATCCATAATATCGTTTGTCCTAATGGTCATTTGACCTAATTCATCGTTTGTCCTAAAAGCCATTTCCGCCTGAACTTTAAAACTTTTCAGTGTTGTTATAATACAACCCTAACCTAACCTAACCGCAGGTATTTTTGGAAAGCCTAAAAAGTTGTCTGACTCAGCTGAAAACCAGTTTAGGACAAACGATAAATTAGGTCAAATGACGATTAGGTCAAACGATATTATGGATCGCGAATGACACCCAAATTGGACCCGTTATAGTGTCCTCGGCATGGGTGCTATCATCGTCAGTGTCAACCCTACCGGTGTCGCTGCGCTTGCGTCACTAGAAAAATGGCATAATAACAATGATTATAGCACCACGCGCCGCGGGATCCGTGTCAGCGTGTGTCAAATAGTGCTGCGAACTATCGACATTCACTTTCTTCTTAAAAAATACATGTTTATAAAAACCAATGTTATTTTTTTTACTAAAACTGGTACTTGTACACCAATTAAAACAATTTTTTGAGGGTTAACTTTTTTACGAGTAGCCATCGGCTGTCTATCACTGCCACAAGCACTCTTGTATCTGACGGTAATCATCATTTTGTGTTTTTAGAAAGACGTAGTAAGCCGGTGACTAGGGCATTGTAAAATGGTTTTCAGGGTTTAAGTTAGATCCTTAGCGATAAAGCACTAAATGAACTAGAACATAGTATTTAGTCTAGTCTATATACGATCCTGATATGCAATGAGTTTAGATCTACGAGTTAATTTTAAATGTAACTGGAAGAGGGCTCTTATACTATGGTGATGGTTGTTTATACCAATCTGCTACTATTTCTATATAGTTCATGGACAATGTAATAAAGCCTTCAAATCTAATTAATAATTTATTATAGATACAAAACCAAATGAGGTGTTGGATATCTTTTACTAACGAAAACCTTTCTCAAACTTCATTCCAACTATATCGATATAAAAGAAAAGTCCATCGACTCTCCCCCTCACTACAGAATGTGGGAACACATCTCGGCACAATGTTTTGCCCGGAATGAGATCAGATGTTCTTATTTTCTGCCATAATCTCCTACAGCACGCGAGCACGCCCTATTTGCTTATACTTGCTTTGATTAAAACTTAAGAGCTCTTAAAGTTTCTATTTGATGTTGCTCAAGGCAAGAAATACAAAATGGGTAGCTAGAAGTATTAACTGTACAGTTTTTTTAAGAAGGCAAACGTGCTCACATGTCTGCTGATGGCATTCTGAAGACTACAATCTGAAGAATGCAATCTTAAGATCGCAAATGCTTTGCCTACCCTGAGGACTAAAATAGAATGCCTCTATGCTAGTAATGCCACCGGTTGTCTTTAGGGAATGCAATTTAACCGGTTATTAACCGTTTTGGTATAAAAATAACCGGTTTTAACCGGTTATAACCGGTTATTTGCATTCCTTAGTTGTCTTATCCCCACACTGGAATACAACAATACAGATGGTGGTAGCAATCCGCACGGGCCTTGCACAAGGTTGCCACTAAAATTGAGCCTGCGGACCTCTTTTTAAAACTAATAAAGTTTCGCCATATCCTGTACACAGCGGTTTTTGGAGATTGTTTTGTTGGTACGGTCACGGACTTTAATTGATGAGCCACTATAGAACCTTGTCGCATAAAACCAACGATTGATTCCTATGTAATTTCTATCTCGTCACTTGACGCTGCCATTATGACTAGAGGGCTTATTGTCTAACGCACTCGCAATCACTATCGTTTTCATTTTGAAAATCGAAGGCTTGTCAGAGGGCTTATTGTCTAATGCACTCGCAATCGCAACCAGCTTCAGAGTGGAGAAATTGTTTTCATTTTGTATGCAAGCCTTCGATTTTCGAAATGAAAACGATCGTGATTGCGAGTGCGTTAGACAATAAGCCCTCTGCATACAAAATGAAAACAATTGCTCCACTTTGACGCCGGTTGCGATTGCCAGTGAGTTAGACAATAAGCCCTTAGGTTAGGTTCTATGGTGGATCAACATTTAAAGTCATTGATGGTACGTTGGTAATGCATAGTGATATGACGGCTGATAGGAATGTTCGGAATAAAAAGACTGCCTGAAGGAAGGAAGTGCTGCGTCGACTACGAATGATTGGAATAGGGGCAAGACCATGGTCTTACATGCTTTTGCCCGGTTTTTTGTGAAAGATGTTGAAACTAATTGGAGCTTTGAGAGTTTCTACGCGATATAATGAAGAAAAAGAAGAAGAAGAAGATGTTTTACAGCATAATTATATAAAAATAAATTTTGTAGAATAAAAAACTTGGCACTTAATGATTCAGAGGCCGTACTTTTAAAATCAAAATTTTAAGTTACGTTAGCTCCACCCCTTTTTCTTGATGAAGTCTGGAATGACGAGTGACAGGGATGTAGTTAACGTAACTTCAAACCGATTTTCAAAGTAGGGCCCCAAGCCTATCTTTTTGGTGCCAAAGACATCATATTGCATAATATTTCTACATTTTGACATCATTGCCTGAAACCAAACTTAGCCGTCTAGTGGGTGGAATTATGAGTGTACGGAATGTGCAAGGATTTATCAAATTCTCCAACTTTCTACGTATCTTCCATCAAACGGTACGTGACATAACGCGACGTGGGACGGTCCGGAAGCGGATTCCGGTAAGAAGCCCACGATTCCGTCCGTAATCTCGGATCTAGACTCACGAATGTGAATTCGCTATTATTTAATCGCATTTCAAAACTAAGCAGAATATGTTGTGCGAAATGAGTGTGTGAAATGAGTTGTGGTTAAGTTATTTCGTTTTGAAAGTAGCGAATTTTTGAGCTTTTGTTTTATCCTTAGCAGTAATAAATCATACGTTTGTTTGAGTTAATAATGCTTTAATTTTCACATGTCCTTTTTCACACACGTTTTAAAACACTTTATATACGCAAAAAATTGAATTAACTATCATTAAAAACTCATTATGCTTGCTTACAGATAAAATCACGCCTAGCTTAATTAAATACGGAAAGATGCTCACCGAAACATTCCTTTGTGCGACCTGAAAGCGGCCAAAAATGTTTAACTCTATTTTAGTGATTATTTGTTTGAAATAAATCACTCAATTTTATTCTTAAGTGATAAAAGCTTAGCGGCTGAGAGCACCAAGTTTGGTGAATGTAGTGGTCTAAACCCAGAATGTATTTTAATTTTCCAGTCGGTCTTTGGTCGGTTTTTGGTCCTTCGGGTCCTAGCGCTCTGTATACAAAAAAGCACAATCGGCAATATAAACTGAGGGCTTAATCGCAACCGGCTTCAAAGTGGAGCAATTGTTTTCATTTTGTATGCAGACAAGCCTTCGATTTTCAAAATGAAAACGATCGTGATTGCGAGTGCGTTAGACAATTAAGCCCTCTGGTCTCAATTATTTTTTTTGACAGATTTCTGTCAAAAGAAAAAATACATTTGTTTTACTTAACACTTTTTGCTTCTACTTCTAACCACCGTACCAAAGTGTTTCTTTTAGAAATTCAGTTTGTGTGAGTTTCCCTTGATATATAATACCATTAAACGAGGAATTCTTGTATTTATATAATCTGAGTCTCGGAAACGGCTCCAACGATTTTCATGAAATTTAGTATTCAGGGGGTTTCGGGGGCGATAAATCGATCTAGCCAGGTTGCATTTTTAGAAAACTAAGCAAAAAAAATACTTTATACTTTATCTCAATCAGGTCATCCAGTTACTTTATTTATTTAAATACAAACATTACTCAAACAGAATTATAAACAAGGGAAATAGACTGACAACCATAAACAATAAATATAAAAAATGAGCACATATTTTTCTTGCCTTAGCGAGTTGCGTGTCGAATGTGCGACGGACAGACAGACACGCGTCAGGCGTGATTAGCTCTCGTCCTTGACCAAAACATTTCAACACGCGGTCTGGGCCACTATTTTAGGCGGTAAAGCAATATAGCCTTTGACATGCTATCGTATCGTCAACGTAACGATAGTTCTAATTTGAGTACCTATTTTTACATCGAAACATCTTTCAACGAACGTATTACGCAGAATTTTCATTTTATCGAAAGACATTTCTCTCCGCACAAGTTAATTTTTTTGTGTAGTCACTAGTACTAGTCTAACCTGAAGTAACCAACGTAATAAATGTTTATGACATCCTGAAAACATTACGGTTTGAGCGGAACATAGCGTTCGATGATATTAAATTCGATGTAATGATACAAATTGATGAAGTGAAGTTCGATTATCCTCTAATTTACTTAACAGTATAGCGAACAAGTTGAAAACAATACTGTACATGTCAAGGGCAATATGGGTTTATCCAGTAGAATGTATAGTATTGAGGATAAAAATAATGTATTTTTTTGTAAAAAAAACATTACATCGACGACAATATCAAAAATGTAGTGGGGTTTTTATAAACCCTCCTTTCTACTGTTGGGTTTAAAACCCAAATACCGTTTGAAGGAATATTTTAACGGCTTATATTCCATTACCTCGTGCCTACATTCTTCCTTTGGAACGGACATAAGAAACAAAGCAAACTAATCCCTAAGCGTGTCATCTTAAAGTTTAATCTCCTTAAGTCGGGTTATAAGTTTTCAGTGTGTATCCGTGTATCTGTCTGTATAGCTCCCAAACGAAATCAAACGCGATTTTTTTAATAGAAAACTAATTTAATCGGGGTTTTTTTTATGTATTTGATAGTTATATTACACTAGCGACCCACCTTCGTTTCGCTTCGGTTCATGTCATTTTTCTATAACACCCGTACATAAACCAGAATGTATATTATTCTGCGAAAAATTATCTAACAGCTTGTGAAAGCCGCATTAAAATCCGTTACGTAGTTTGAAAGATCTACGCGTATATAAGTACAGAGGGACACACGGCGGGAAGCTACTTTGTTTTGTACTGTGGAAAGATGGTTACAATTGCTTTATAACTATGTATATGTATAGTAAAGAAGCACTATGGTTATTTCCTTCAATTCATCGTAGCACGGCTGCTTACAATTTGGTCGCAATCGTGAATTTAATCCACTAAGCATTACTTTATTATTCTTAAATTGTGAAATGACCTATTTGGACATAAAAATATCTATCCTATTTATATTATTTGCCCTGTGGTTATAACCGCGTATTAAATGACGCAAAATTAAATCGTCGACGCCACAAAAATGTCGGTAATTATTAAAATAATATTAAAATTGCGTATTTGTCCTTGGTTAACGTGTTCGTGACACTTTCTGGTTCAATTTAAAATTAACATCTTCATAAAAAGTATTACAAACCATTCCCAACCTTAACTTTAAGAAAATAAACTGGTAATTCTAATAACAGTAAGTTACAGTTCTGAAAATCTATGCAAATTTAACTTTACCGTCGGTTAAGTCAATAAAAATTAAAACAAACCTTAAGATCTTTGCCATAGGATCCCCAATAGGCTATTGTAATGTTTCCATTGTATTAGGTAATCGGAGTTTCGCAAAAGCACCGCAGAGAGGGAAGATGAAAAGGCGCGCAATTTGTGGTTGTTTTTGTTGCGCAGGAGTTTAGGAAACATGACCGTGAACGCCTTGAACTTGAGGAGAAGCCCAAAAACTATAATTTCAGGATTGATTGTTTTTTTTTGTACCTAGTCTTAGTTTTGTCTTTTAAGACTACGCCGAGCGTACGCCGGATGTACAGTGGCGCCCTCATCACTATTATTGGGTTTTCTAATAAAATAAAGTATTTTCTTGAAATCGGACGGTGCATTCTTGTACTACAAATGAAAACACAACTTATAGGACATATCACATAGTTTAATAACAATTGACCTTTGAGTTATCAACTTAACGGAAAAAAGTGACTACCTTTTCCCGTTAAGCTGACTACTCATAGGGTAATTGTTATCAAAGTTTGTTACGTATCCCATAAATTGTGTTTTTACTTGCGTTACAAAAAAGCATCGTCCGATTGCAAGGAAATTCTTTAGTTAATTAGAAAACACAATAATAGTGATGAGGGCGCCACTGGACGGTCGACGTTTGCTCGGCGCAGTCTTAAGACGTGATTTAGAAAAAGGTATACATTAAAATGAAAGTAAGTTATTCTTCCGGGTGCCCCTTGAATCATCGACACTCATTTCATCGAATGCGTTGTTTCATCGAATTTTCATTTCATCGAAAGCAAATTTCTGCTGAAACCTGATTGTTTATCTTAAGCATGGGTTACGTAGGCTAGGTTAGGTTAGACCAGGAGGTCTATTGTCTAACGCACTCACAATCGCAACCAGCTTCAGAGTGGAGCAATTGTTTTCATTTTGTTTGCAGACAAGCCTTCGATTTTCAAAATGAAAACGATCGTGATGGTGAGTGCGTTAGACAATAAGCCATCTGTGACCGCCAAAAAATTATAACTGTTGCACGTGGAAATGCCTGTTCGATGAAATGAAATTTCGGTGAAATTAGTGTCGGTGATTCGAGGGTAAACCTATTCTTCCTCTGTGCTTAACTTAGTTTTGATGAATTTAGTTACACCAAGAGTTTATTTTTTATTTTTCTTGGATTGCATCATCATTGATTAGGCACTACATTTTTAAATTTCATCCTTAAGAATATATTTGCCCATAATAGTCCTGCTAGCTTCTTGAGCAGGTTCACTTAGATCTGTCATCTAACCTCCTTCTTAATATTAGATAGGTACTAAAAACAAAAATGCTGTCGTAGTGGTAACTAAAACTTTAGCTACACTACGTTTTAAATTTCACTGACAACTTCTATTGTGTGAACCACATTATTGTGGTATTATAGTGGTTGGAAGAAGTCGCATTTTTTTAGGTTTTTTATTTTGATTTGATCGGTCTGTTAACACTTTAAAAACAAAACTTAACTCATACTTTCAACGTATTTATGTGAGATTTATTTATGCATTATTACCATTATAATATATTCGTCTTACTTAGGTGTAAATATGACTTTGGAATTAGGTTCACATACTCAAACCCTAATTATTAACGACCATTGTAATCTATTCTATTCCGTCAATTTTATGTTTATTTTATGAATGGCTAGAGAAGGCAAACGAGCACACAGGCCACCTGATGGTAAGTGGAAACCGTGACCCATAGACATTCGCATTCACAAGACTGCAATCCTAACACTGCAAATGCGTTGCCAACCCTGAGGACTAAGATGGAATGCCTTTATGCTAGTCATTACACCGGCTGTCTTATCCCCACACCGGAACACAACAATGCGAACACTGCTGTTTGGCGGTAGGTTTATAGATAAGATGGTGGTAGCGATCCGGACGGACCCTGCACAAGGTCCTACCACCAGCAAAACATTTACTTACATTTATTAACCGTAAAACAAATGAATTCCTTGTCAGTCACAATCCACACCCACATTCTGTTTAAAAATAGCAATAAATAAATAGATTACCGAATATTTGAAAGTGACATTGCTAAGCGAGCGGAATGCATGTTTTTTTTCCAGTCACGTTATAAATGGCCTCACTGCTAGTAATTAACCATAATAACTACTAATGATGGGCTAAGTGGTCATGTTACATTTGTCTGTCCGTTCGTCGGCGGTATTGGTAAACGAAAGATCACGACCACTGTTGGACAATTAATAAAAATATACAAGCGTTCACCTTTTAACGGCTGAGGATTTTGAAGTCCGTGTCACCATTGTCCGTGTAATGTTAGTTTTAAATACTGTTCACGATTTTATAATAAAAATCTAACAATTACCCTTAGAGCGGATAATAAGGTCTTATACCTAGATTAAACGCCGAATTTGTATGGACTAATCTCGGATTAAGTCTTATTCCAGTTTGGTCGAATCGGCCCTTAATAATATAGTTTTCTCGATCAGTAATGTAACGTAAAGTTAAAATGCTTTTGATAACTCCTGTTTCTCTACCCCTGCTCTACTAACCTAGTTCTTGACCACTGCAAATAAACCGACGCCATCTGGCGATGCAACACATCCGCTCTCGATCATCGACAATTACTTACTATGATTTGCAATCGATTCAATGATAATTACAATGATTTGCATTCGATCGTTAAGTCAGAAGCATTCACAGTTATCATGATGCGTTAAAAGTTGCAAACACTCTTATATTAGCTTTAACCAACTTTAAAAAAGGAGCAGTTATTTTTTTTAACTTACTACTTAACAATCTGAATAAGTCAATCAAGCATCAGTGTTCGCATTGTTGTGTCTGGTGTGGGAATGAGACTACCGGAAAAATTACCTTAACCCTCAGGGTTGGTAATGCATTTTCAGTGTTAGGATTTATTTATTGAATTTGTTCAAAAGTTACTTACAATTAGTAACTCCTAAGTACAAACCTAAGTATAATTTAAGCATTAAATATAATTATATTTATTTTACAGTTATTTGTTTAATACTTTAGTTAAGTACTTTATATTGTCTGTCATTAACTGAACTAAAATTAACTCTTCTATAAAGAAGTAACATTTTTGGATGAGAATTTTTTATAAAGTTTAATAAACGAAAGAATATCAAAATACGGTGTTTTATGATTCCAATACTGGTATTTCAATATTAGAAATTTATCAAATGTTTCGGTTCCTTGAAAATATCTAAAACCGGTAGTCATGCCCTAATCGAGACTAGCCATATAGTAGCAGAAAATAAAATGACAGCAAGCAAGTAATTCCAGTAAGGCACGATCATCAGTCACTCTCTCCCGCCATCGCCAGAGGCCCTCGTTAGCAGGGTCGCGGGTTCACGTCCCGACCATTGTCATTTTGTCCGCTTGACCACTGCGTTACTGATTATATGTCATTCACTCAACAGCATACTTATAATTAGAATGCACTTTGCAGTGCCCGTTGGGACCCTGCGGGTACGGAACCCTTAAAATTATACGTTGGCGAAACGTACCTTTAGTAAAATGAGCGGACTTTTTTTGCCTTCTAGATTTGTCCGCTTATAAGTATTCATTTTACAAAAGACTGTTTTACAAAAGGTTGTGTAAAATGTGGTCACAGAATTATCAACAAGTTTTTGGAGTTGTTGGTGAGTCTGTGGCTCTGCCTACCCTGGGAATGAAGGCGTGAGTTTATGTTGTTGTTGTTGTTGTATTCATTTTAACGTTGGTAATGTCCATTATAATAACTAGGGCTAGGACTTTTGTTGGCATATCGTGGTTCTAGACTTCATGGAGTCGCTATTTCATAATCTATATATATAAAAGGCAAATCTGACTGACTTATATATCAACGCACAGCCGAAACTACTGTACCTAGAAACGTGAAATTTGGTACAAGGGTTCCTTTAATGATGTAAGTGAGCACTAAGAAAGGATTTTCCGAAAATCGTCCCCCAACGGGAAGAAATGGGGGGAGTAGCGGGAAACTAATTCTACGCGTACGAAGTCGCGGGCGTCCTCTAGTTATTATAATACATGACACTTTGATTTTGACCTTCAGTATGGTAAAATTTCAAAATGAACAAAATACAATTTTAGTTCAGTTATTCCATATCTGATTCTACTACTACTTTCACAGCAGAGATATCCTCCATACCAAAATTCATTTCAATTGGTTTTGCGGTTTAATGAATAAATGAATTTTGAAATATTAAAATACTGAAGGTCACAATCAAAGTGGTATGTATTATAATAAATAGGAAAAAGCGACTCCATGGATTCTAGAACCACGATTTGCCACCAAAAGTACTAACTCTAATAATAACCAGTTCAGAATTAATCCATACCAAATTTAGATTATCCTTAAAAATCTAAAATTGACGAAAATCAAAATGGAGGTTCACCAAATCCACTACCAGTATCTGCAAGATTCTGTGCCCGTGAGACGACTGCCAAGCTCAAATAACATAAAGTTGCTCGTTGAGGGCAGGTAATATGTCTACGGATATTTTCGTTACTAAAATAACGATATGAAAATTACTACTTACTACTATTTACACGGAATAGAAAAAACAGTGGAAGCGGCATGAGCTTCGCTTAGTATCAGACCTGTTGTCGCCAATACTCAAACTATCATAAAAACAACACGCCACCATGGAAAATGTTTTTGGTGCGGCTACCGTTTTTACATTCCAAAATAGCATAATAAGGCATGCTTCTGGATTTATTTCCTATTTTAGAAATATCGAAATATCGAAATAAGCGATCGCGGTAAAAGTATGGTAGGTTATGCGGAACTCCGCATAACTATGCCACACGTTACACGCCCACTTGACACTTCTACTGTTTTTTCTGTTCTGTCACTATTTATCTTAGCAAATCATGACTTGCAGCTTGAAATGACGGAACACTCAAGATTCAAAAGTCACTGAGGAAGGGTGTTATTACGTTTATAGTATAAGTAATATTACATTACGCTATATTTATCGACTGAATTTTCTATCGGTCCTCGGGCGTTCAGTAACTGCTGAACTGTTTAGATCAGAGCAAAGTAGTTAGTGACTGAATATTGTTGTGCATACCAGTGTGTTTGATTTCCAATAAATAGAGGCGACAAATCCAGGTATTGTTATATTATTATACACGGTGTCCCATAAATTAATGCCAAAACTGAGAGGGCTGATAGAGCAGCTACAAAGCTATCGATTTAACCCCTATATATGTTCAGCGATTTTTACTAAATTTGGTAGGTAAATTCAGGTCAATATCTCCGAAACTAGTGAAAATCGCTTAAACATACAGATGGGTTAAATCTAAATCGTTGACTTTGAACTGATATTCCATTAAAAGTTTGTCGATATTTCAAGGGTAAACCACATTATTATTAATCATAAATTTGCAATAAAATAAATGGCATAATCCATATTAATATCTTTCGAATACATTTCTTCTCGGATCTTTTGTGCAATTACCCTCTTACCCACTCTGCTGCCCGAATATGCAAATTTCCTCACGATGTTTTTACTACACCATAAGAGCACCGGGTACCTAATGTTCTTCAGTTAAAAAAACTCATTGGTTGACCGCGGGGATTCAAACTCTGTACCTTACGATGACAAATCGACCCCACAAGCTACTCTTATTATACTTGTCAATATGCCGTTCAATAAATTTAAGTCTCGCTTTAAGTGCTGCTTGATAGGTAAGGCATATTATACTGTAAATGACTTCCTAGATGATAAAGACGTTTTTAAGTAGTGTAATTATGGTTCTTCTTTTTTAAATAGTAATAATAGCTGAGCACTGGGCAGCGCTTATTGCAAAATACCTTTAAGTCAATGTAGACATTTTAAAATTTAAGTTTACCTGATGTTTACTTTTCTCGTCGTAATTTTATTGATTCTTGTGCACAAGACAGTTTAAAAATGAGAACACATTGTGATGTTTGTCACCGGACAGCTACTTTTTATTGATATATTGTCCGGCAGCATGAGCATGTCATGCTCACTCAAAGGTCTTTGCTTACGGCGGCGTCGTTGATCGGGTCGCCAACAAGCAAAGTAGTCCTATAAATAAAGACTATAAGTACTTTTTTACTAATAACGTTCCTATAGAGACATTGACGTAGAGCCATATACTTATAATAGCATACGATAAGCGGTAACATACTCAAGAGCATTCATGTTTATATTTCAGCCTTATAGTTTGCTACAAGATTGTAGCATAGAACAGTTACAGGATACTTATACTTATAGTAACATTTTACCAGCGTAGATAGTCTTAAGATCATTTGGTTTTATTTTACAGACTTCTAGTTACCTACAAGATCGTCTTATAAGACAGTTATAGGTTTAAGTCTCCTATAACAGTTTGCAGAAAGATCAAATAGGCCTGAATAATATTTGATCTTATAGTAGCATTTTGTAAGAGAACAAGATATTATAAGATACTAAGCTGAGGTTATTACAAGTCTACATCGCTATTAGTCTTGTCCAATGTTCTTATAAATGAAATTGTACTTGGTAAGAGCCTTATTAGATGAAATAATCTTATAAGTTATTTGATCAAACACCTTACTAGTAAACGTTTGGTATTTTATTTTAATATGGCGGCAAGTTATCTGGATTAAAACTGCTATAAGTGCAAATTTACTTATAATTGTCCTATAACGTACTCAATGCAGAGAATTTTTAGAAAATGGCGGATGTTCATAATAAAATGTGGTAATATTATTTTAACAACATATATGATATGTACACTTTTTCCATGGGCATTGTAAAATTAAACAAATTATGGTTGACATTTACAATAAAAATGACTTCCCCGGTAAATTCACACACTATACATACAGTATTTTACAATACTTACATAATGCTCTACACTATTACAAATTATATTAGTTAGATTAATAAGAAAAATACACAAACACACTACACCCACCGGCCGAAACAACGGAAAGATGTTTATAAAATGTACTTATAACTAATAACTAAGTATATTAGTAGTGCGTTATAAATAAGATTGCTCTAGTATGATGCTTATGCGAGATACTTATAAGAGTTATAAAACTTATAAATGGGTAGTCTCAGAACGTTATAGGAGCAATTGTACTCTGGTAGAACTTCTGTAAGTGTATTATAGGGCCTAGTGACTTTCTGCTAGTTGATTATAAGATGGTTATAAGAAAGCAATGCTCCTATAACTGCGCCCAATTCCGTGTGTGTAGCAAACTACAAGTATCTTATAAGTACAATAAAAAATAGGCTTGAAAACACTATAAGTACTGATTTTGCTTGTTGGGGATCGCCACCATGTGTTCGGGAAACACATGGTTGAGGGAGGCGATGGCTGAGATACGCGTCATACTCGTGAACGGGTGCTGTCTGTGGGGTCCGGTCTGTTCACGCTTGCAAGGACCTGTTTTCCATTTAGTTATTTTAATTACTGTTCCTGACGTAGAGACCTCGTAATGTTGTTCTCCTAGTCAATATATTTAATTTAATGTTATTGAGCTTACATTTGTAAAGATTTATTTGTGTTAGTTTTTTTTTAATAATTATTTATTACTTTATTACCTTGTAATGTTACCTACTTTTAAGTATTATTGTATTTTATGATTGGAAAAAATGACCTTCTGCTGGAGTTTCTTGCGGCGCTTCTTCTCCACAATAATGGTATTCCGAAGCGCTAGTAGATTCACTCCATATTACCGACGTGTAAAAGAGCCCTCATGTGGCCAATTTACTGAAAAATATTTTGAATTTAGATTTTTTGAGCTAGTCCACCGACACTCTTTCAGTACATGTACTATTAAGTATTCGGTGTCATAGTCTAGCTACAAAAATAATATTAAAGACACGAGTCAAGCCATTCTAGTTCGATATAGCAAGCTCTATTCTGCTATGAAAGAGAATAACACCATACCACATGCATCGAAAGGGTATCGTTACTTACGGATTGATTATAGAGGTACAACCCTGCCAGGCAAACCCGCTGGCATTCACAATGCCTCGTGATTGTCACTTACGCTGCAAAGGGCGACGATGATGGATTAATGCGAGTTGTGATTTGCAAATAGTTTACTTTGTGTATGTATTAAAGAGACATTCCATCTAAGTCCTCGGGATTGACAGGGATTTGCGGTTTTAAGATTTCAATCTATAGATTGGAGTCTTGACAATGCAAATGTCTATGGGTCACAGATTCCACCTACCAAAATAAAAATGAATATAAATGATATGAAATATTTATAGCTTTGGAAAAACAAAATACGATCTGTGATAATTGTAACACCTTTTATATACGCTTGTTTAATGCAAATAAACTATTCATTCATTCATTCATTCATTCATTCATTCATTCATTCATTCATTCATTCATTCATTCATTCATTCCTTCATTCATTCATTCATTCATTCCTTCATTCATGCATTCAGGTGGCCTAGTACTCGATTGCCTTCTCCATACTATAAAAAAAAGCTTAGACAAAACTTTAAATTAATCAAATAATAAATTAATTAACTATTCATTAGCATGATACAAAGTAGTCCTAACGAGCGTTTGACGACATACATTAAAATTATTAAAATGTCAGGGGACAATCTCGCACTAATTGACCTAGACCCAAACTATGCTCTAGGCTTGTACGTACAGTCACCAGCAATAATATATTATCCAACATTGGGAGCAAAAATATCTGACACGTCTCTATACTAGAGGTATAATAGCATATCAGATATTTTGCACCCAATGTTGGATAATACATGATAAACAAACTTATACACAGGAATAAATACATAAAAACATCGTAGACTCTGAAACGAATACTCGCGCTCATCACAAAACAAACCCGGACTCGGTACAGTCAACAGCATAAATAAGTGATAATTTATGTACCTTGTCACTTTTACGTCGTGTTGAAATGTTTTACAAAATTGTGAAACGATTGAAAGCGACAAGGTACATAAATGATCACTTATTTATGCTGTTGACTGTACAGAAAAAATGTTTGAGGTCTGAAAAACCTCGATCGCACTGGATATTTTTTTTTTAGAAAGTAACCTCAAAGCCGCACCGAGCATGTTGCATTGCAATTGCATTGTTGGCAAAGTTATGAAGGATCTAAGTAAGTACTGAAAAGTAAGTACCTACTGTAAAAGAGCTTAGGTTTGGGCTGATTATCTCTCAACCGCAACAGTTAAAAGTTCTTCAAGATTTGTCCCGCAGTGAACGTTCTGACGGTATAGGGTAGTATCGCTGAGATCCACACAGAAGAGTAAGTAGTATTGAAGTTGATAATAAATGAATCACTTTTTAATAATTTATGTGTTTTATTATTTATTTCCGAAAATAAAGTTACAGGAAGATGACTGAATAATAATAAAATAATAAATTATTTTAATGAAGCTACCCAGATACGAGATCCCGTGTCTGGTTCTATTGAAATTTTCTAGAGAATACGAGCTTAAGGATCGATATCCGAATAGATCATAAACAATTTTGAATTTGGAAAGATTTAGATCGAAATGTAAGAGTGGCCAGGAACGTAAAAAAAGGAGGTTGTAACAACCTCGTTACAACGTGTCTGGCTATGTTACTAGACTTTTAAACTTGTAAACCTTTGAGATACTACTTAAACTCCTGTAATAAAAATATGTGTCAGTCCATCTGTCTTTCATAGCACCAGAAGAAATGGACAGATTGTTATTGTCGAGAAGATATATTATCAATGAACGCCGTATCATTCATAACGCCACAATAATCACATGATACAATAATGTCATATTCAACGGGAATCGAACCTAGTGACGTCGCCAATTGTCTAGTGGGAACGATTGTGTCTGTCCGTCTGTCCCTCCGAGGTCACCTCACAAAGAACTGTAAAGATACTAAACTAAAAGTGTCAAGACTATTCGATAAATTACCGTTAATTTGTGAGCTTAAGCTTTAGCTCATTAAATTAAATTAGTTGTTATAATATAATTAACAAGTTATTTTGTTTTGTTAGGAATTATGTAACGTTATAACTTCATGGTTATAATGTTATCTTGATCGATTGTTTACTTAACAATAAAGGCTTTGTAACATTATATTAAACAGAGTGTAGATTTTTAAGGAAACTGTTCCACTGCGAGCTATAAACAAGAGAGAAGGAAGCTGAGTAAAGCTTCACACATCAAAATTGTGTAAGGGTAAAACTTAAGTCTTCTGAGAATATATCGTTTTCTTAACATAAATACACAACGTAACGTATATCTATATGTACAAAACCCTGAAAACAATATACCTAGTTTTTATAAATAATAACATTTCAGTATACCTGTAAGTACTTGTAGTTACTTAAAACTTCAATGATCAAGTTATAATATTATTAGGTAAAATAAATGAAAAAGAACCAAATATCTAAACCAAAAACTAAATAAATGATTATAAAACAAGTAGCTATCTAAATCTGAAAGGGAATAGGTCCCAGGGTCTCTAGCGTCGTAGTCAAATTGTGTTAATTACAACTATTTAACCAGCGTCCGGTTCGTTTCTTTGGACCTTCAGGACTTTTTAGTAGGGCCTAGTCCAAGGTCCGGGAAAAGACAACCGTAGAAATTACTAGTATAGAGGCATTCCGTCTTAGTCCTCAGGGTTGTCAACACATTTTGTGGTCTTTGGATTGCAATCTTGAGATTGTAGCTTTGAGAATTCAAATGGCTATCGGTCACAGATCCCACTACCATCAATTGGCCTGTGTGCTCATTTGCGTTCGCCATGACATAAAAAAAATGGAACACACTCTTGTAGTAGATACGTGCCAGATATATTTGAGCCTTATGTTAGATGATCAGGGATCGGAAATTCGGAGACATATTTACCTAAACTTGGCAAAATCCCGGAAAAAGTTAAGGAAATATGGAGTCGGCTTCTTAAAAATATTATTTTAATAATATAAGTTCCGGGATTCCGGGAATCTATAAAATGCGTGGGGACTGTAATACCTCCTAAAAATGTTTAGATTACCGTTTTTAGCGTTGTTGTTGTAAGCATTTTATACAAATGTATGTGGTTAAATTCAATAACACGTAGTAAATCTATGCATGGAAAATACCTTCATATGAATTTAAATTGGCGTAATTTGTTTATTTAGTAATCCTGGGATTTTTACTAATAAATTAAAATTGAGTCCGCCTCCATACAACTGAACAACAACGCCGCCGCCAAAGTTTAGGTAAATATGTACCCGAATTTCCGATCCCTGTAGATGATAAATTATTGCTGGTGTTTGTTCCAAAGTGGTTAACTACTAGTATCAGAACTTTAATTAATTCTCTTGTATAAAGGTGTAAACTCCTGTTAGATATAAATCTTAACCTCAGCGTTGTTTCTTTTATTATACGATTCATTTTTGTTTGCCCCAGACCCCTTTCGCCCATAATCCAACTTTACTAACATTCAACCTAAAATCCTTGACTAACTTAAATGTTTTGTATCAAAATCAATATGTCATCCTGTGTAAGTATTTAGAAGAAAATTTAAGCATTTTACAATAATATTCGCCTATATCGGGAATCGAACCCGGGACCGCTAGATAAACTAGACTTACCGCGTGTCATCTAAATATCTGTCCCTTATTTCTACTTTAACACATAACATCCAATAATGATGCTTACATTAAGTAATCACAGTAACCATAGCTACCTTACTTTTAAGCAAATTGGCAACTCCAGTCACCTATTAAGTCATAGCACCCTAAAATCCTTGAATAACTTCAAACTTCATTACGGTACCAATAGAGTTGAAAATTTCAAGCGTTTTTTCCACGGAGGATGCATTGGAGACGGGCTGGGACGGGTCGATGCGCGCGCGCAGCCCGCGCAGTCTCCCAGCGCGCAGCGTCGCGAGCGCATCTTCGCGAGTTACTGGTCTGTGTTATTTCAAGCTGCCTAAATCGTTTGCGAATTGCTTTCGGTGATTTTAGACTGTGACTTGGAAATTTAAGAATATTTTTTTTATTGAAGCGTTTGAATTTTGAGTAGTTGTGCAAGTTGTTTTTTTTATAGGGGTTGTATGTTAAAAAAAAAATTATTAACGTAATTTTTGTAATATTTGTAATATTTTGACGTGTTTTTTTTAAATTAGATTAGGGATATTGAAAGGTTATATCACAGGGATAAAATAGACTAATTTCACATTTGTCTAAAGGTTTTAAAAAGATTCGTTTAAGTTATTTTTTAGTTCTCGTCAATAGCAAATATTACTTTACCCTCTTTTGTTCGTGTTGAAGGACCATCAGATAATTTTCAGCCCCATTAAGCCATTAAGTATTAAATAATTAAAAAGATAAAAACCACTCAATTTGGGTGTTGCCAGCGATGTGCAGATAACACCTGACCCAACCTTTGCGGTAACACAATAACATTTTTTTTCACAACCCTACTTCTTTGTCAAATTCTTAAACAATGTCCGTTTTAAAAAAAGCCTCTAATTGCGTGCAATATTTGCGTAATGTTGTGTCGTGGGAACGATTGTGTGTCTGCTTCTGCCGCGTAACTCTGTAACCCTGTTCTTGTGGGATTAGGCTCAGCGTTGTATAACTTGTAGGAACTGTTGACATTTGATGGATTAATTACTAACTTCATAACCGATATACGATATATCTAGCTTTTTTTTGATTCAATGTTAAAAAAAATTGATTGATTGAGTACATTATTGAATTTAACAGTTGACTATACTTTTTGTAAAATAATTAATAAAACAACTTTTGTGCCCGACAGTTTGAAAGTACACTGACCAACAGAAGTGTTCCGTGTCTAGTGTCAAACACTTGAAGTTTTGTGGAAAAAGTTTGTGTTGGAAGCTGAATCTATTTGGGTGAGTACCTATAATACTTTATACAAATATCTTACGACCGTTTTCCCGACGTTTAAGAGACGCTTGAACACTTTAAAGTGACTGTCATACAAACTGTCACCAAAAAATATTTAGAAGTCACTTAAATGACGGTAATTAGAGTTATTCTTAAAATAACCTGTACGCATATTTTTGCGATTTTCGTTCTGTTTCAGACTTTTACTTATTAAACTCACTAGTTGTGTATCGGAAAGATCATCATAATTAGGTAACCTCTCATCGACAGCAAAAAAGAAGAAAATTACACGTGCCCAAAAACTATTACAAAATAAGCGGTTACGCAGACGCTAAAAGGGCCACCGGTAGAGCTAAAAAAAACATTCTACGAAAGTTAACGATTGTAGAAATCATATACTTATAATGTAAGATGCTTACTTGGCTACCTATCATAAGTTCGAATTTTAATTCTCAACTGTTTCATTCGTCTGAATTTTCACAAGTTGGAAATGCATTTTTGACAAATTCTTTAACATTCCAGGATTTTTGTATGCACAAGCCTAATCTAACCTCGATCTATAGGTAGGTACATATATTAATCTTTAAACAATTTAAGAAATTTATAAATTCAGAAAAAAATTACATGTCAAATGAACTAGCT
Organism: Acleris cristana; assembly: GCA_948252455.1. Lineage (NCBI taxonomy): Eukaryota > Metazoa > Arthropoda > Insecta > Lepidoptera > Tortricidae > Acleris > Acleris cristana. The sequence continues at coordinate 835,003 of OX411791.1, read as the reverse complement.
GGGAACGAAATTCGACGTTGTGATAGCTTACCTTTTTTCTTATGTATCCTAAATCCTAACTCCCCGCGTACTTATGCCAGTACAAATTAATGATAGTAGTTGTGGACCTGACTACTCACCCAAGTACAAAATATATTGAACGATTTCATTGCTAATGAAGCGCTAAACATACAGGAATAAATACAAATAACGAGGTATTATTTTAAAAACTACAAAAAATGAAAATCTTTCCGTCTTAGTCTGAAGCCATGTTTTAGCGTGTACAGTCATCAGCAATAATATATTATACAGCAATAGGCTCAAAATTATCTCACACGTCACTATTATCAGAGGTATAAGAGCGTGTCATATATTTTTGAGCCCATTGTTGGATAATATAATTTTGCTAGTGACTGTACTCGAACATCCGGTAGTTCGGACTACCACCATTGATAAAACAAAGGACTTACGAGGGTATAGAACCCACCAAAGCTGCCGCACTTTCAATCGGCAGTCTACATCAACCCCATTCATTCTTTCAGAATTTCACAGTAATTTTCTTCTCAGTATGCAACTTATATAGCTCTTCATCTATTTAAGAACTCCGCTAGAGCTGATTTACAGGACGCACGAAAAAGGAAATTAGGTACCAGCGGAGATGGTTAGTGGTTTCTAAGCCCCATAGACACTTACAATCTGAAGATGTATTTCTCTATATTAGTATTTTTTGGGGTTAGTATCCCCTGATATCTAGTGGATAGTGCTATATAGGTATTCTACCACACTATTATATAACGTTTACCAATTAATAATTATCTAAGGCCTACTAAAAGTTTCAAATAGTTAAATACCAAAACTTGAGATCATTATACAGGATGTAGCAGAAACGCTACTCAATTCAAAATCTGGTTCTGAAAAGAGAACTTCAATATTTAAAAAAATGTAGAGAGTCTGATTTACAAACTTTACAATCTGTTAACCTGAACCTAAATTTTAAAAACAGTGACTTTATATATGTTTATTTTATTAAACTTCATTTTAATTCAGCTCTATAACGTCAAAGATGAAATACGACTAACTTGTCATAAACATCGTCCATTATACTCGTATATCATAGTAATCACGGAGCAACGAAACCGAAAGTGCAACGCAACAAAAGGCCGTGAACGCAGCGCGTGCGCATGTGTGCGTCATGCTCGTTAACCGGGGAAAATTCGCTTTTCTTCACTTACTGCTTATTGTTGGAAGATTATATTTTTATTACTTGTGTTTACTGTTACTACACATATTACATAAAATTGACAACTAATGGCTTAACCCTATATTCAAACCGCGGACAGATAAGCTTACTTCGGATTAAAATTTGACACATTTTGTATGGACAAACGTCAAATTTTAACCCGAAGAAAGACTTATCTATACGCGGGTTAAATATAGGGTTCGGCTGTTAGTGATAAGAATTGTAAATAGAAGACAGTTGTCTTGTCAACTTTTAAGCCATAATGAAAAAAGGGGGTTTATAATTTCCGAAAAACTTATGTCCGCTGTTTCGTTTGTCCGAGTTTTCATTTGTCCGCAAAAACCTTTTTCTCTGAAACTGCTTATGAAACTAACCTAACGTGTAGGTTCTGTAGGTTTATCACACAGGCCACCTGATGGTAAGTGGGACATGTGACCACAGACATTTACTTTTTCAAAACTACAATCGTAAGACTGCAATCCTAAGACCGCAAATGCGTGCCAACCCTGAGGACTAAGATGGAATGCCTTTATGCTAGTCATTACACCGGCTGTCTTATCCCCACACCGGAACACAACAATGCGAACACTGCTGTTTGGCGGTAGGTTTATAGATAAGATGGTGGTAGCGATCCGGACGGACCCTGCACAAGGTCCTACCACCAGCAAAACATAATAATGCGAACGCTGCTGCTTTGTGGTAGCTAAAGGATAAGGTCGTAGCGATCCGGACGGACCTTACAATTGCAAAAGGAGGATCACATTTTTTTAGTTTAATATTTATGTTTTATAGTTATTAATATAACGTGGAGACAATAATGTTGTTTTTCATTTGTACTCATACGCAATATTTTTAAATGCTTTTGTAATAAGAATTGATAACGACTCAAAAAAAATAAAAAAAATAAAAGTGATCAATCGAATACCTAAAAAAATCTACTTATCGTAGACATCAACGGGTGCTGCAGGCAAACGAAAACTACCAGGGATGCAATGCAACGTACCTAATTAAATTTATTTCTATGGTATTTTTTTCATACTAGCTTTTGTATGTAAAATATATAATCAGGAATAACCTTCTGCTGGGGTTTCTTGCGGCGCTTCTTCTCCACAATGATGGTTTTCCTTGAAGCGTTGGTAGATTCATTCTAAATAATATATGTTGTGAATCTACTAATGCTAGCGCCGACGTGTAAACGCCCTTATGTGGATAACTTACTCAATAAACATTTTGAATTTTTAAATTGTCCGATTTTCTGCTATAACAAGTCTCCTATGTCCATCTCCGGGCATAACAATCTGTACCAAATTTTACGTCGATCAGTTAGGTAGTTTTACTGAGAAAAGGTAATAAACAAATGAACAAACACACCGATAATATTAGTAACAAGAACACAACAGCATCAGAGTTTTTTTTTTTGTGTGTCTTTTTTTATACCACTACGGTGGCAAACAATCGTTCCGCCCGCCAGATGGTAAGCGGTTACCGTAGCCTATGTACGCCTGCAACACCAGAAGTATCGCATGCGCGTTGCCGACCCTTTATAAACCTATTTACTCCACTCTTGAAGAACTCCATACTATAGTCCTAAGGGAAAACCTCAGCAGGGAGCTCACCAATGATGCCAATGGGACCCTAAGTATGCCAATGGGACCCTATTTAATGGGCGGACGACGGATGCAAATTACGCCAAAATAATGTCAAACGATATCCGTAATATGGATATGACTACAATTGATTTTAAAACAAAGAGAACATCACTGCAAAAAAGTTTAAAAATTTATTGTTGAAGTAGTTAATCATATTTTTTCTTAATTAGGTATTTTCAGGACATTCCTTCTATAGTTCACTATATTTACTTATATAGGGAAAATGACCTCTCCACATCTACAGACGTAAGAGGGGCGTATTCGTAAAGTGATACTTCAGGGCCTTTATTCCCGGCGGTAAAAACAACATCGTAGTTTACCTGTTAAGGTATTGTTATGACGTCAGCCGTCATTACTCTCAAGAAAATAAGAGCTATCAAAACGTTGACAATGCGGTAACAGGACAAAAACGATATTGTTTTTACCGTGTTGAATAGAGGCGCAGTACATTCGTAATATACAAAATATGTAGGTATATATAGGTATATTTATAACAAAAACTGCGTATATTTTTACACATAAAATAGTACTCGAAATTTTATCCATCTTGTGCTTTCGTCACCATATTGCATCCGTCGTCCGCCCATTACGGCTATTATTAAGCTTCCGATGTCAGTCCATCCACTCGTTCGTCTGTCAGCGGGCTGTATGTCATGAATCGTAAAAGGAATTGTAAAAAAAATTGCGGACCATACGAAACTGGCACGGAACCATTCATGTTTGAGTTTGACTTTAACTTGGTCGATTTTTTATGTCATACATAGGTGTTCTAAAAATTTTTTTTTATGTTTAAAACCTCGAATTGACCTTACCTACCTACTTACTTTACCTACCACACGTTATTGTCTGAAGCTCGAACTATTACGTTTATTTTTCATTTGTTCTGCGCCTCTATTCTAGACGGTACAAACGATATCGTAGTTTACCTGTTAAGGTATTGTTATGACGTCAGCCGTCATTACTGTCAAGAAAATAAGAGCTATCAAATCGTTGACAATACGATAACAGGACATAAACGATATTGTTTTTACCGTGTTGAATAGAGGCCCTGATTTATTAATTCAATTAAAGCTCTATATTAAGAAGCTTAAAAGCCTTGAAAGTGCAATCTCCCGCGCACGCACGACGCAAACAACTTAAGTTTTACATTTCCTCATGTTTCGCGTGGAAAGGTAATGTGAAAACCTTTTATATATTTCGTCACTGACCTTCTATGACACTAGCCAATATAATTCATACCTTACTACATTGTTATAAAGTATACAATCACGTTGTCTATTCTTAAATTATTATAAAGAAATAAGTATAAAATAGTTTTTCTTAATTTTAAACCTTGTTCGAACCTGATAGGGTTGCAATTGCAATGGATTGGACATGACTTAATTCCTTTTGTAGTTTAGCGTTGATCGTAATGTAATTTCTTTATGCTAGGACGGAAATCATCATTTTTTATAACAATACAGTAAGTACATGCATTCTTTGTGACGTGTTGGATAATAGGAAGTTTTATGGCAAATTAGAGATTTCCTTTGATTTGAGGAATATTGGTGTGTTTTCTTATTAAAATACAATACAATACAAATATTATTTAATGAACACTGCATATAAAACAGCAAGGAAAGTAAAAGTAAAATATATGATAAAAAGTGAGTTAGTAAATAAATAAATATCAAGTGATACTATCTCACACCAATTGAGAAAACTAAGCTCTAGGCTTGTACTATGGGTACTAGACAACGATATAAATACTTAGATAGAGAAATACATATTTAAATATTTGTCCATACCGGGAATCTAGCTTCGTAGGTAGGTTCACTACCAACTAGGCTAACGCGTCGTCAAATAGGCAGACTCGTGAATATTGTAAAGAACTTGATCTAATGTAAACAAATGAATGTCAGTATAAATGTAAATTATGTTTGTTGTTGCCTAAAACCCATAGTACAAGCCTAGAGCTTAGTTGGGACTAGGTCAATTTGTGTGAGATTGTCCCCAGATATTTATTTTATTTATTTTATAGTTTCACCATGTCCGTCTGTCCGTCTGTCCGCGGGTTAACTCAGTGACTCTTGGTACTGTACAAAGCTGTAATTTGGCATAGTTATACATTGAAATTAGCTGACAAAGTTGTAGAATAAAAACTTGTTTTTTTTACCTTGTAACATCGAACGTTAATTTGTGACCCATTTCAAGAAAAATATGCTTGAAGTTGTCAATGTCATTAGAGATGTCACGTCATTTGTAACTTTTAGGAAACTCAACCTTATTGTTGTAGAGTGTCAGATTGACTTTGGACCTAAGGTGGGTACCAAATTAAAGTTCGCGACGTACCTACTCGTATCATTGGATAGCTTCAAAAAAAATCATCACGTACAAGTAATTATCAAATTATAGATTCTGTCATTTTCTTTTCTAGGAAATTTGAATTCGAAAAGTGTATTTTTCGCTAAGTGTTAATTGTGTCCCCCAGTGTGGAGCGGGTCCTACAGCCAAACCCACAGAAAATAGAAATCTGAAAAACATTCTAAATGAAAACACATATAATTTTAAAGGAAAACGATCACGACTAAGTAGAATTGATGGGTTCCTGGAGATTCGTAGCGGCTGCAACGCGGACGGAGTCGTGAGTCAAAACTAGTGTTATCTTCTGCGGGCCTAGTATTGTTGCGTTTATCGCGTGACAAAATGTGGATAAAGCATCTGTCACTTTCTGACCGGCATGTAAGTGCGAGAGTGACGTATGCTTTATCCACCGCGATTAAGGCGACCATAATACGGGCCCTTATATATAAAATTCTCGTGTCACAGTATTCAAAACTCCTCCGAAACGGCTTGAACGATTCTTATGATATTTTGTGTGTATATTCATTAGGTCTGAGAATAGGACGTAAAGTATATTTCATAAGGTTTTTATGAAAAAAAATACACCACAGACAGCTAGTATAAGTGTATTAATCATTTATATAAGTAGCTGTATCCAAGACGCTCTTTATTAATGAGCTTTCCTTAAGTATGTATTATATTACTTGAATAACATTACCAAATCAATGACCTTTTCAATATTATGATGATCGTCTTACTTTAACACCTCTTTGAGCAATCCCATAATGAGCCTGCGTTTTATAATGGAATAGCCTTATAGAACCGATTGAAAGCATTACAATAACGATGAGCCAAATTAACTTATAACAATGGGAAAATCAATTTAAACATTGCTAAAGCGTAATTTGATTGGGTAAGGCTGTGGAATGTAATATGGAAATGACGCCATTGGTATATTTTTAAATTGCTTTAGTCTCCCGCAATCTTTGCTGAGTATGAAAAAATTTAACACCGTGGAAATCCTTGGGGAAGGCTTTTGCCCACTCGTCTAATGGACGTCTTTCGGTTGAAAAAAATTATGATGATTTGGGAGTTATCATCATTACTCATTACAAATAAAAAAAAGTTATCGATATTTATATTTTAGATGGAAAGGGTAACTATGGTGACGGCAATAATGTTGGACACTTTTAGCAAAACAGAATGTTTGCATATTCTATAGGCTTCATACTTTCGATTAGTATGTAATTTGTCTATTAAAAAAGAAATTGTATTTTTTTTTTAAAGTTCTTTTTTTTAAATTATGTATTATGTACTGGACTGAAAATTTTCAGCCAACCTATTCGCCATATATTATTTACCATATTAAATTTGATATAAAGTACTTTTTATCGAATAAACAGCTGGGTGAAGGTCGTCTCCTATTCGGATCTTAGACCATAACTGTTGTGCTTAGACTAATGATAAATAAGTGCCCATTGTTACGTGCTCCATAAAATCTACATCACATTAAAGCCGAGTTCATAAATATAATATATGTACACGTTAGTACAGTCAACAGCATAAATAAGTGATCATTTATGTACCTTGTCGCTTTCAATCGTTTCACAATTTTGTATAACATTTCAAACACGACGTTAAAGTGACAAGGTACATAAATTATCACTTATTTATGCTGTTGACTGTACATTGTCTATTTAATGCCATGTTTAAAATGCTACATATAAATTGTCACAGCGATTAAAGTGACAAGGCACTAGTACAGTGTACACATATTTATGAACTCAACTGTACCTAAATAAAAAAGTATTAGACCCATGTTGCACGAAACTTGAAAAGGAAACAAATAATTGAAACGTTACAACATGAGGCTTACAAACAAATTTCAAAATGCTTGATGGAATTATTAACACCAAATAATAAAATGACCTTTATGAGTAATAAATAATGTAAGTTAGCAATTTATCGGCGCAGGCGCAGACGAGCGCGATTCGACGCGGACAGCGCAGGGACATGATTGCTTCCACATGAGGGGGTCAAGTGGGGAGCGGGAGCGATATTAACCTTAATAATAAATAAATATCAGGCGAACATGTCACACAAATGTAACTTCCCAAAATAAACTCTAGGCTTATACTATGGGTACTAGACAACGATAAACATACTTATATAGATAAATACATACTTAAATACATCGAAAACATCCAAGACTCAGAAACAAATATTCGTGCACATCACACAAATATCTGCTCATTAATTTTTAATGTTAATTTGTATGTATGGCCGATCCCTTATGCCTTGTGCCGAGGTTACGACATGTTTGTTTTAGTACCATAGTGATATTTACTTGAATACGATCTTCTTTAAATAGTAAAATACGGTGTGTTCGTGTTCTATCAATTGCACACTTTAAATGAAATAGGGGCGGCTAAAGAATTTAATTTTTGGGCACATTTCCATAAAGCAAATATTATATCTCATGTTGATCACATTTGTGGTTTCTTTATGGAGCCGCCACTGGCGCCACTGTACAGAAACACTAGGTTCGATTTGTGAAAACTAAGCGCTGTGTACCGTAATTCGTAAATTAATAGCATGGTACCTAAGAACATAAATAATATGGTTTCACACTTCTGACTCTACCTTTACCAATAAGCGAGATGAAGTCTCTTAAACAAATCGTCGGTGAATATAAACCGGCGAGTTTAATTTGCCTCGCGCTCGTAGATATGCAAGACAGAATTTTACAATTTTAGCCAAGTGGTTTGGTCGATGAGACCCGCTGATATACTTACTCACTAAATTACCGTTATCGTAATAGTTCTGTCAAGTAAATAAGAGCTATCAAAATGTTTACAATATACATCAAAAGAAATAAGGTTTTACCGTATATAATCTCAGCTCAGTAAATGTTTACGATGACATAAAAATCCTAATAGATCTAAATAGTGAAAGGTCCAAAGCATAAACAATGAAATAACTGACCCTTTCTCTCAGCCTACAGCACTCGTACTATCTGTACATAACCAATAAATAAATTTCAGCGGATAAAAACTACCATAAAACAGTTAAATAAACCTAAACTATCCCAAATCAATCGTGATCCATCGATCAATAAGAAGATCAATAAAAGTGAGGCGGCGCTCGCACATCTATGACATAACGCTCGATCATCGCGTTCAATAAATCATCGTGCAAAAACACGTAGTCATTAGTTGGATGTTCCACTTTTATCTCGTTGCGTTGATGAGTGCGTTTCCATATGGTTATACGGCACGGTATGAGTTATCTAAAGGACACAGGAATAGGGAATATGCATGTATTTTTAAATCGCTTTTCTCAACAAAAAATAAATAGACCGTAAGAGATCACCAAAAGTGAAATTAAGTTTGAGATCAGCGAAGAAATATGGATGATACAAGCATTTCAAACTGCAAATTAGACAGCGATTAGACAGAGAGATCCGTTATGCACTGTGATGTCATGTAACACATCGGCCATATAAACTCCACGTTAAATTCTATTTTGCTAGAAAGAGATACTAACAAATATTTGTTGTCTTATATCTTGGTTATTTTTATAGCTATTCAAAAAGTGCTTTTTTCCCACTGTTCGTTACATGAATCAGCTTTTATAGTAGCTGTGAAAAAAAAACCGGACAAGGCGAGTCGAACTCGCCCACCGAGGGTTCCGCACATGACACAGTCAACTCCATTCAAAATTTGCACCGCCGCCGTTCCTTGTATAAAGACCCTGTTTTTTTGTGATTTTACTAAAAATGTACAGATTTCAGATTTTTTCCTATATTTTTAGTAAAAGACGGTGTTATTTGCCAAATTTCATTGTTCTAGGTCAATGGGAAATACCCTATACATTTTGATTCCCTCGAGAGTGTCGAAATACACGTTTTTTGCGACATAAACGGCCGTATCTTTTTTTTACGTAAATGTAGAAGTTTGATTTTTTCCCAGCTTCAAGGGACTGTAGATTTGAGTATATGGTTTAAATTTCAACTCGATACCTCCACGCGTTCCTGAGATAAAGGGTCTTGACAGACGGACAGACGGACGGACAACAAAGTGATCTTCCATTTTTCCCTTTTGAGGTACGGAACCCTAAAAATTAATAATCCTTATTTGCTGGAAGTTAGCGGCATAAGAACATTTACTGTACCGAGTCTAAGAAGAGGTCTATGTCCAGCTGTGGACATTCTCAGCTGATGATAATTAGGTACCTAAGGCACATTTCTAGGCAACTTTCTTAGATTAGATACATAAAAAGATAACTTAAAACATGTCTAGTATTTAATATCGACTACGCTTTATTTTAGGAGGTAGGTAGTGTACAATAGGGTGTTACCTACCTATATAAAAAAAACTGGAAATGCTGGTATAAGAATACTTTTTTTTTAATTCACCGTTTCGATTATTAAATTAATACATCAGAGGTGTGCCTTGCACGAAGGCCTAGCATCGACTCCATGAAAATTATACAAAAACAAACGGTCGCTGTTCTATCGAATCGTTTGCTTTTAGAATGAAATAATTTAAAAGCAAACTGTACATAAGCAATAAAAAAGGTATAGCATAATAAGGTTCATTTTACAAACGAGAATGTTACAGTATCCTGCCTACTAAGCTAGTCCCAAATTCGATTCCCGTTGTGGGCAAATATTTGTGTGATGAGCGCGAGTAGTTGTTTCCTTTTATGTATTTATCTGTATAGCATTGTTATCATTTTCTAGTACCCATAGTACAAGCCTAGTTTGGGACTAGATCAATTAATTATTTAATTTATTTATTTATTGATATTTATTTATTCGTGGTTTACCCTTGTTTTATAGACACTTATTTTATAGACACTATCACTTTACAGAATTTTCATTTCATAGAAAACTATTTTCTGCTGAACCCGTGTTGATAGCTTATATCTTGTGATGGTTACAAGTCTAACCTAACCTAACCTACGTGAATTATATTTAAGATAACCTGAAATCAACACAGGTTCAGCAACAAAATAGTTTTCTATGAAGTGATTGTGTCTATGAAATGATTGTCTATAAAAGAAAGGGATCACCATATTCATGTTTCAAAACTGAAATGTGTTAGAGACATCCCTTCAAATATTAATTATTTCGGGTACCTATTTAACATGATATGACCTAACGTAATTTTTTAAATTATCAACACTAAAAAAGACTACAAACAAGTCAGGGCCAAGTTATTATGGTAACCACCCAGATACATCTTCAAAAAACGTCGTGTATTGGAAACGTGTACTTATAAAGAGATGTAAACCGCGGAACTCGCAACTGAGTCCGTAATCGCATCTTCCCGGCTTGGCGTTAATGATACAGTAATTAGTGTTTTCCTTCACTTTAGTCTGTTAGGTCATAGTTAAATTTTATGTTCAATAGAAACCCGTAGAAGTGGACTATCTATTACTTCCTTATTTTTTATTGGCAAAAATCTCCTTGTACCTGAATCCTTCAAAAGTATCATGGGACTATCTTACATAACGACCTAGTCCAAACATAACCATCGGCATCGATTAACATACGATAGAGAAATACATACTTAAATACAAAGAAAGCATCCAAGACTCAGGAATACTTGCTTGTTATCATCACTAAAATGTTTAGCCTTACCAGGGATCGAACCTGGAACCGCTAGCTTCATTATAAATGCCAGTTGCTATTGTCATCTATTGGACCATTAAACCGTACAACATTATAATACTCTTAATAAAAAAATAAACATCAGGAGACTTACTCTCAAAAATTTACCTAATCCCAAACTAAGCTCTAAGCTTGTATTATGGATACTAGGCAACGATAAACATACTTAAATAGAGAAATACATACGTAAATACATAGAATACATTCTAAATTACAAAAATTATAAAATTAAAACTATGGCAAATTAAAAGATAAATTAAACCAAAAATTATAACTAAGCTAAAAAGTACAATGAAATTAAAACTAAATAAAAACGAATACATTCAAGATTCAGGAACAAATACAGTCAAGTGGGAAAAAGAGCTATATTCACTTAAATGATAAAAAAATATATCAAGGGACCATGTCACTCAAATATATCTAACCCAAACTAAGCTCAAGGCTTGTATTATGGATAGGTACTAGGCAACGATTAACATACTTATATAGAGAAATACGTACGTAAATACATAGAATACATCCAAGACTCAGGAATAAATACTCACGCTCATCAGCTCATCACACAACTATTTGCCATCATCGGAAATTAATCCTGGGACTTCTATCTTTTGTAGGCAGCCTCACTACGAACTAAGCTAACCATGACGTTAGTGTATTAACTATTATTATTGTATTCATAGATAATTGTGTTTGACAATAAGCTACAACAATACCCAATAAAGGATTTATATAACATATCAATTTCTGACCTTTTCAACATTTAAATTATTCGAAAGTTACAAAGTAAACGCAAAGAACAAGTGTATCTAACGAGTAATGTCAACAATAACTGCCAAACCAATCATAAAGGCAGTAAGTGCGTATGGACTTCATCATCTTATACTGCCTTTTTCTTCTAGACGGCAGAATATACGAAACACGCGATTACGGGCACGCAAGTCACGGGTTCAATTCTGGGCTAGAATTAGCGTGCATAATTGTTATTTCATAACGTCGCTCAAATAGCTATGAAGTAGTGTTATGGAGAAGGCAAAGAGCTCACAAGCCGATGGCACTACGGTATAGCTGAAAAAAATTTAAATCTGAATTTATAAAGAATTAGTGATCCGCCCTCGCTTCGCTTCGGTTTATGTAAGTTCTCTGTAACACCCGTAGATAAACCCGAACTTACTATGCAACCTTCCTCTTGAATCAGTCTTTTGCCTTGGGAATTTAAATTTGGGGGAAATGTTTCTGGGGTACCCTAGAAATGCACTAAGAAAGTTTATTTTTTTCGAATATCGATGAATCAGAAAACTACGCGTAAATTCTGACATATTGCACAGCCATGAACTTTTAGAATATTGATAGTGTTGACAGTAAAACAATGCTTTACTTATTTGTTGCGTGCGAGGGAATAGTTATTACTGCTGTCAACGTTGCCAACATTCAGAAACATTCAGAAGAAGCATTGTGTCAGGATTGACTTCTTATCTGCCTAATAGTGTAGTATTTTAAAAAATGATTTTTGTACTTAACTATAGTACTGTAAGCTAAATAATTTCACCGTCCAACTCTTCTTTAGATATTGATACAAGAAGATTCCTTTGTATTGTGATGCATCTGGTCATGAATTAGGAGCAGTTTTAAAGCCAAACTAAAAAATACACAACTCTCGACATTAAACTAATTATCAGTTTGTTGTGCAATTTTGATGTCTTTCTTCGCCATGGATTAATGTAACATTAATATTTCGTCGACGGTAATTTGGCGCACGCAGGGTCACAGTGCGCAGGAGTTGCGTTTGATAGAGTTATTTAAAAACCATTAGAGCACCGTTATGTTACGTTATGGAGAACTTAAATTGAGGAAGGTTATAGCTTTCTGGGTATTCAGTGGATACAAATGTGGATACATTAGGGACAGATTACAGAAACTAGCCAAGCGGGACCACACATGCAACTAACGGTATGTCGTACTGACTGACACCACAAAGTTTATGACGTTATAATAGTTAAATCATATGCAGATGTGGAACTGGACAGAAGCGCGTGGAGATAACCCCATGTGCATCTGTTTAGTCCACTAGAGTAGATCCCTTTAACCGAACAATTGTCCTCGCGTGTGATATCCATGGACTTGTTTCTCTAATAAGTCCATGGCGATTATCTAAAACTCGATACTGGCGAAATACACCTTGTCAAAACAAGGAGTGAAAGCCATTAATTAAGGAAAAAAAAATGCAGATGTCATGTGATTCCCTTCAGCGTATTAACGTAAACTTTTCAACTCGATGCAGCTAACATTTACCTGCAAGTTTAAGTAGTCCCGTCAGAGGGTACAAAACACATTTTAGGGCTTGCATTCTCAATTAACCTCACTTTTTTTGTGAACGACTTGTCTAAACTGATTTTAAACTTGGGTAGTCTATGAGCTCTACGTCAGTCGTTGTTGTAAAGGATAGTGTCATAGATACCGTTAGATGTGGCAACTTTGAACTTAATAAATTATTTCCAATACTTCTATTCTATTCCAAACTAAGCTCTAGGCTTGTACTATGGTTACTAAACAACGATGAACCTACTTATATAGAGAAATACATACTTAAATACAAAGAAAATATCCAAGTCTCATCTCACAAATATTTGCCCATACTGAGAATCGAATCCGCTTTTAGTTTCGTTGGAAGAGTCACTAATAGACTAACCCAGTCGTCATTGGGATTAGAAATAATTTATTTGCATAGTTTACGAGTACCTATTGATTATTGCGACATAACACGAAATGAAAAGTCGTAAATTTAAACATCATGGCTCTTTAACACCAGGACAGACCCATCATTACAGAGTGGAACGCCGCAAGAAACTCTAGCAAAAGATTAGTTACCACGGCTAAGCAAAAATACCACAATTGTTAACATTCCTGCCGCGGCTGTTAATAGAGTTGGCGCCATTTTAAACAAGTGCGCATCGCGAGTTGGTGAATGTTAGCGAATGTCGAGCGAGAACGGGGAAAGGACGATATCGGACACAGAGCACCTTGGTACAGAGAGATTATTGTTTGGTGACCAATCGCAAGATCTAATTTTCATGTCTGATTAATTTTCCGATTTTTCATAAGGTGGTAACGTATTTTTTTTCTGCAACCATATTTTTAAGAAAAACGGCCTGGTTAGGTTAGGTTTGGTTTTGATAAATCCTGTAAAGCTACACGGTTTCCGAGAAAAAAATTCTAATTGATGAAAATTTGGACAAATGACAGTCGGGAATGAAAATTCAAACTAAAGATATTACTTGTATTATATAAAGCATAAGATAGACCAGTACCTTACCTTTAGGAAAGACTTTATGGAGTCTGCAGTGGACAGATATGTGTAGAGATAAAGATTGCTCTGGTTTGCTCTTTCGCCGCTAAGTTGAGTTGGCAATTATATCTTGATATGAGTGCTTTTACGTAGTGGTATATATATATATATAATATAATGCCTATGACCTTTGTGACCATGGATCGTAGAAATGCAGCCGGGTGCGGGGAACCCATTATGAGTAATAATAAAAAAAAAGAAAAAAAAGGAAAAGTACAGGAAAAATAAATAAAATCTTATACTTCTTGTTACTAATAAATACCCAAATTTTCGGTATATTAACTTTTAAACTTTAAACTAACGATGGTCATAAATATAATTTATTTAAACCGTTAGAACTTTCGCTATTTTGCAGGCAATTATTAGTATCAAACTAGAAATTAAGTGCCTAGATAATTGCAACGATAAACACTCGCTTTCAAATATAAACAATAAATTACAAAGATATGCAAAAACGCAATAAACAAATTATAAAAATGTTTATCAATCACGATTCCTTACAGCACAAACATCCTCATAATCAGATGGCCATAAATCGGTTTTAATAACTATTGAGTATAATTGGCTAATACCAATATTGTAAGAGTGAAATCATAAACAATTAAAATAGTCCGAAAGACCTGTATCGTAAAGAAATAAAGTGTATTTTCGTTTGATGGTAATTTTAAAGATGAGCAATGCTGCAGTGGGCGTGGTCAAGCGTGTATTAATATCGTAGACGAACTATAATTGATATCTAGAAATACGGTAGGTTTTGTAATCGTAGTCATGTTGGAAAGTATACCTAGGGTGACGGCACCAATGATGGACACTTTTAGCTGGCAGGCACCAGTAATTTCACTCTAGATTCAAATTTCATACGGTCCTAAATTGATTGTTGCAAAACCAATGAATAACCCTTATCTTCTGTAAAATAAGAATCAAGTGCCCATCATTGGTCCTTGTCCATTACTGGTTCCGTCACCCTACTCATATTCTTCAAATGGCAGAAAAATATAGTCGTGATTATCACACGAATATTTACTCTTACTGGAAATCGAACCGGGGACCGCTAGCTTCTTAGGCTGGTCAATGCCAACTAGGCCAGCGGTTTTCAAAGTGTATTCCACCTCCGCAAAGGCTTTGAGAACACCTGAACAGGCTAACAGAGTTGTCACACTTTTATTTTAGCGCATAATATATTAATTTAAATCAATTTGCCTTGTTTACTCTGTTTCCCATTATTACTCTGCGCTGCACTCTGTGGGAAGGTCACAGCGTACTCTAGTCCACTAACCGTTCGAGTACCGGCAACGAAGCTGCTCTGCGACCTTTGACTATATGTCAAGTGGCAACAAGGAGGCTTATGGTTTTGTAAAGGAAGTGACATATGTTTGACAGCTGAGTGTTATGACTGACCACTGTGCTTTAAGAAAAATAACTTACTTGAAATTACTTTGTGTATGATAAAAGGGAAAAAATAAAATCTTGAGGCGCTTTTCCAAGTAGTTCTTAGAGTTAAATGGCTAAGAGCTAGCTAAACATCAGTAATTTGATTACGATATTAAAGCCAGATGGACTAAAAAATGATTTTCCAAAAATCAATCCCCAACGGGAAGAAATATGGGGAGTAGCGAGATACTGATTCTACGCGTACGAAGTCGCGAGCGTCCTTGTGAGTTGTGTGTGTTCATGACTGACCACTGTGCATTTGTGTGTGTTCATGACTGACCACTGTGTATTTGTGTGTGTTCATGACTGACCACTGTGCAGTTGTGTGTATTCATGACTGAACAATTACTGTATAGACGTAATTTTAATAAAAAAACGTTTTTTAATGAACTTGGAGCATTTGAAAATACATACATACCTTCAGGCAGAGCGACAGAAATATCTACAACTTTAAAAACTTGTTGATAATTCTGTAATCACATTTTGCACAAATAGACTAAGATGTTTACCAGCGTATTAGTGACAGGTTGCAAGCTCATCGCCTAACAGTACTATAAGCCTATATTCCCTTAGTCGTCTCTTACGACATCAACGGGAAGACATGGAGTGGCACTATTCTAACCTGGCAACCACACGGCAAAAATGATTTTTAAATGAACTTGGATTAATTGAAAATAGATTGTAAAAAAACAAACTAAACCAATTTGTCCTTTCAAAAAATCAACGCACACCTAAACACAAAACTACATAATAACACTTGCCAACCTTCAATTTAAAATGTAACGATTACTTTATTAATTACAGAAGCAATTACTTTAATCCCGCACGAGGTTGTACCATCCTTCGATTAATGGATCAATCAATTACACTCATTACTGCCTAATTGATAACTAGATCACTTAACATATTATTTAATCGCATCGTGAGGTTGTTTTTATCTCTAACACTTTAAGTACAAATTTGGCATTCGGGCAAAAAGCAAGCCTTAAAAACCCGTCTGCAAATCTTGATTTCGTCTATGTATTACCGCTGCTATAGCATTTCAATACTCAATCATTTATTGCATTCCACAGTGTTAGTTTACAGGATGTTAGGTTAACTAGAGTTATAGTTGTTATATAATAAAATAAAACTTATTGTGGACCCTGTTGGGCACTGCAAAATTTCGTGAGGATTTTTTAAATTAAAGCACTCAATGACACTTGTAACGCTTAGACGATTCTAACAGCCCCTCGTTTGTCAAAATCTTGCCGTCCGTTCAGCCATAGTATACTTAAATTATATATGTATAACACTTAAATTAGATACATTTAATACTATTGTTCACCCTCCAAGAGGCGACCAACCCAAGAATGGGTATTCAAAGCAACTGCTTGATCTCTGAGATCAATTGCTCATTGAATAATTCAGTAGAATCTACTTTTTTCTGACAGTATTAAGAATAAAAACAAGAAATCTTTATTTCGGGCAACAAGGCTCATTATTCCAAATACCTTGCAGAATAACCGACCAAACGTCACTATGAGGTCACGAACGCACAGGGTGGTTCAAATCGTCTCATAAACAAAAGGTCGATAATAAAGGACCAATCACAAAGCTGTATTGAACGCAGTGCGTTTACTCAGTGAAGGATCCCTTAAGTATTGTTCGTGAATACGGGTGTAAGACTTAACACTAACACCGAGGTGACAGAACAGCGTGGTCCTGTTTCGCCAATGGTGTCCCGAATGCTGCTCGTGTAGGCTTGACCAAAACCTCCTGAATACGACATCTTTCGGCCAGAACTCGACGGTCCCCTGGATAATCCGTGGCACGAGCACTACAATCGAACTGAAATGCATGTAGCAAAGCGACCGCAGCTGGGATGTCAGACTGCATCCAACTTTCCGTACTAAAGTTGCACTATAGCAGAATGACAGTAAATATATTTAATCATACAACTTTGTAATTGCACCTTTGAACCATAACAAACTTAGCATTAAATACCTAAAATATTTCTAGATATTTACAGTATTCGCAGTAATCTCTAATAACCCCAAGTCCAAGATGACCGTCCGCAAAGATGTCCACTTATTTCGCAAACGACATAACTACCATGTTTTTGTCAAACCAAGTCAAAACACCAAACTAAAACGACACAAGTTGAAATGAAAACACTTTTGATATTGTATTTTACTTGTATTAAATAAGGTTGAGATTTGCGTCCAGGGATTGAGTTGTTAATGTTTTCTTAGTTTTAATAGTATGTTGTGCCACCGCGTAATGGTGTGTGCCACAAATGTTAATTGGTGTAAAAACAATGTGTGAATTCTCGTAGCAGTAGGTACCAAAGGGTATTGCGCTTTTTATTATAATAAGATAATTAGTAAGGTTATGACAGGCTACTTTGCCATTTGAGATATAAATTATGAAACAGCTATTTGCCTTTTTGTAACTACTTTAGGTATTATTGGAATACTATAAATTAAATTCAATTATAATAACGTCGAGGACTCATTTCGAGAAATAACGCTTACTGGTACCGGCCCATATTCACCAGTTAATTATTTAAGTACCTATTATTTTATCGAGAACGACGATGTGAGTTAAATTTTAAAAGAACATATCGGAGACACAAATTGACCTAGTCCCATACTAATCTCTAGGCTTGTATTATGGGTACTAGACAACGATAAACATACTTATATAGAGAACTAAATACTTAGAACAAATACTCACTCATCACACATACATTTGCTCATACCGCGAGTCGAACCCAGGACCGCTAGCTTCGTAGGCAGGATGACTACCAACAAGGCTAACGTGTCGTCAAAAAAAAGACACTAGCTTTTCTCGAGGTGGTAATAAAAGTCATCAACAGGCTGTCCTCACGATGCACAATAAAAAAAACTGAGTAACCTAATAACCTGAAAGAATCCGAGCATCACCTATCAAATATCTCACGGTCCTTTCACTGTTGCCCCTGACTTTTAAACATGAGCGACGACCGCGTGTCGTCAAAAGGTAAAGGTTTGATAAGTGTGGAGGAAGCTTCCTTGTTCAAGATGCGATGAAGGTGGTCTTATGACGGGTTCAATTAAAGTGACACTAAGATTTAAGTATTTAAGTTAGCCTTTTGCATGTTAAGTGTCTTTTGTACAATAAACAAAGAAAGAAAGAAATAATTTTTCACCTCAGGTTTTGTTGTTTAAAGACAGTAAGCAAAATTCGATTTGGCTGTGAGCGTGAGACAAAGTAACTTTGTAATTATTTTCCACAATAAACATGTGTATTGGTAGTGGTTGTGTGGGGTGGTAAAATATATATGAGGTCTAATTTTTACCATGTTGTAATTTTCTACCTTTAGGTTCTAGGTTCTCGCTGCTGAGGAGAAATATAATGTGTCACACGAGACCAAAGTTATTTTTTGCATCTTTTGTTTCTGAATCCCACACTGCGCTCAGGATTCTAACCTAGACTCGCTCGCTACACTCGAGATTTTATTGTAGAATCCTTCGCATACTCGAGATTCAAAAGCAACACTTGCAGCAAAAACCAACTTTGCACTCATGTTGCACAAGTAACTATCAATTTCACTGCCGACAATCCATCTCCGAGCATTACTAGAAAGAGTTAACAAAGGCTAAACTGGACGCATGCTTTCGTGCGCACGCGACGGTTTCACCCGAGATCATGATTACTGTTAATTACTGGGGAATATTGCACAGTTATTAACTCTATTAAAATAGTACGTTGCTCCCGAGGCCGGGAAGAAAGTATTTGTAGGAAAAGAGAGATAGAAGGAAATATTGGGTGATTTAAATGCATCCCTTTAGCGAAAACTAAGTATTATTTATGGTTTGTTTAATATACTTACACTTTATTGTATAAACGAAAATGTTATGTGTTGTGAAAAGAATTTTAGTGATCATAGTGATGAAAAATGTCTAACATTTTTGACCAAGTGCTTACTTATGAAGACAAATTGATCCCATGAACAAGTTAAAGACATATTCTTCGTTTGAAATACAATCATCAAAACTTAGAACTACAGAATTATATTAAAAGGTAACGTATATTGGACAAAACCTTTACCAGAGTCAAACTTAAGTACTAACTGACTAGTCAGTTCTGTCTGTAGGCCAACTCTTTAAACGCCGTTTATTTACTTTCAATTATTCACCACTCCTCTATCGGTCTTGCTATTCCTGAGGCGTAGGTACACATCGCAGTGTGGCGTCTCGCTCAGAGTGAAATTGAGGATTATTGGTTTGAAAGCCACATGGACCTCCTCTATTTTTTACAAAGCACCGGAGGCAAAACATGCATCAATAACGCGAACGATTACGATTTTCAAAACGGACAAGTACCTACTTTTGACGTAAGCGGACGATCTATCGCGTAGGCCGCTTATATCAACTCTATTCATGATGTCAGTTTTAGAAAATTACTAATGTTAACGTAAAAAAAATATTACTTTTCAGAAGTTAGTGTACATTTACATGTACATTTACGCTAATTATAGTAAAGCAGTTAATCTAGCAGACAACTACCATGACAATCGTCACGCGACAAGCAAAAACGGAAGGGAAATGCATAATATCAATTGTTATTGCTAATTATGCGAACGGAACGGAAGCTAGCGTGTGAAGTGGAAGACTAATTTGCATCGATATAGTTTGTGTTAAGTTCAATGATATTTGAGTAATTGATCAATGTTATGTTTGTTTAGTGGGATCCTGCCATGTGGTATAACTATTATTGGTCAAATTTATGGGTGCGCTTCAATCCGTATAAAAACATTTTGCATAATTTCATTTAACTAACCACGAAAAGCATAATGAACGTTAAGCATAAAACCAATTGTATAATTTTAACTGGCATACGATCGAATAACATAACACTCATTTAGCATAACTGTTATTTTCTTGTTATTATGCATTTTAAGTCAATTTCTTCTAACTAGGTTAGGTTAGGTTAGAACTGTGACCACATTAATAGTAATGAAAGCAGTTAACAATATTTATTTTTCAATTTATAAACATTATAGTTTTTGAAATTATGCATCTCGTTTTATGCATCATGACTATTATATCGATGGTTTATTATGCAGATTGAAATTATGCAATTAGTTTTATGCAAAATGATCATTAGACCATTGGTTTTTATGCTAAACATTACACACCCCAAATTTATCACTTCGCAAAATTAAATTCTATAAAAAGGTTTTTGTGCCTGTTTTAGAATTTCTACTTATCGCTTTTTACTCTAATTACTTATGTTTATAATAAGACTTGTGGCTAGGGTAAAATGTAAACTACTGTCGTGGGAAAGACTTTCTCGGGTTTTCCTTTTTGAAATATGTGTTGGGCTTCTGTTTATAACGACGCTTCTAAACATCTCTTCGAGCAAAAATCATAACAATTCCACCTACTTACAATAAAGGGCCCCCTTAACTTTAAATATCCTGGGCCCGGCCCCACATTGTGTCACTTCTGTAACCTCGTGTCCCCTACACGAGAATGTGTACACAAAGGGCTATAACTTCGAAGCAATTTGTTCTTCTGTTCATAATCATACTCAACTA
The DNA here is from genome assembly GCA_948252455.1 of Acleris cristana. Taxonomy (NCBI): domain Eukaryota; kingdom Metazoa; phylum Arthropoda; class Insecta; order Lepidoptera; family Tortricidae; genus Acleris; species Acleris cristana. The sequence goes on along the minus strand of OX411791.1, from coordinate 813,796 downwards.
AACTGATTATGAGAGAAACGTCAAATCGATTTCCTAAAACGTTTTCAAGCTCTATTGTTTGTATTGGGACATGCGGCTTCCATTTATTTGAAAACTTGTCAAATTAGATTGCGTAAATCTAACAATCGTGGAAATCCTCGCTCCATGCTCGAACTTCTGGCTGAAATAATGGTGACTAGATGTACAGTCGCGAACCGGGATTGTTGAGACACTTAGGTACCCAATTTTCTAATTTGGCCGTGTAATCAAAATCGAATAGCTGTCAGCCAGTCGGTGACATCGGTTTTGAATGCACGGCTAAATTAAGAACAATGGCAAGTGGCTCAACAATCTCGGTAAGTGACTGTACCTAACCAAATTACAAAATACTAACTTGCCAAGGATTATTTTTCGAACGAAAAATTTCCAGCATCGCTTGTGATTTTTTCAAACTTCAGTGTCAGTTATCATTGCCAAATTTAAGACATTTAGTAGTTTTTCAACTATTTCATCGATCGTCAAACTGTCAATGATGTCATACATACTTTATCCTCAGTAATTATGGTTCATTGTAAGATAATTTGCACCTGTTCTTTAGCTTTTTTAAACCTTTTTTTGAACTGTTGTCTTAACTTATCTAATAAAATATCTTATTCATTTATTTCCCCTTGGACTTTATCGTTACCACATTTGGAGTTGACAAGGACGACTCCAAAGATTTTTCTGAAGACATCACGCAATCGTTTCAATACCTTTCTAAACAAAACTGAACTGAACGCAATAATCATGCCACACTTTATCGCTCCACGCCATCGGGACGACACATTTCTCTGAACAATACGTTAGTGTCGACACAAACGGCCGAGACTTGTTAGAGTCCCGAGAGAAATGTCGAGATTGAGTAACAGCAGGTCACGAAGATGCAAGAGGTCGCCAAATTTATTGGATGTCAAAATTGTAGGAAGTGGATGTTGGTATGCAAAAGATTTGATGCTAGGTGTTACGTTTTTCATGCTAAACGAGCTCGATGGTTGTTTTAAAAAGGGGGAAGGTATCTTCGATATATCAATGGGTATAAATCAGAAACCACTTGTAATTGCCTATCGAGGATATTTTTAAACTACACTTGTTTCCTACTTGGGATACAAAGCAAACATTTGATATCACAACTAAATAATGCTTTGATTTTTGCAAAAGTGTGTTTTCTTATCTTATCTTTTTGATGGGGTCCTTACGGATACACTTCGACCTTATGCGATCATTTGTGTAATTACCCCTCTTTCAGCGCTTATCCCAATGCAGCCTCCACCCCTTCTAGATAGCGGATAGTGGAGCGCAATGGCAGTGCATTGAAATTGTTTGGTTCTGGGTAGCCACAACCGAGGATTTTCATTCTTACACGGGCATCACATTCACACAATAAGTGTTTCATTGTTTCCACCTCTTTGCCGCACATTCTACAATCTGTGTTGTCATAAAGGCCCATCTTTGCTAGGAGATGTTTAACCTCAAAGTGCCCTGTAAACACTCCGTTAATGTATCGGAGTTGTCTTCTGCTGAGTTTTTTGGTCCAGCTCTAGTAAAAGTGTGTTAACTTTATGTCATCAATAAAATCCTAATGATTCTTGGGACATCTAACAAAGACTGTCGCACTTTTATTTTTTACTAGATGTTGCCAATGACTTCCTCCGCGTAGATTTCGATTATCGTTATTCTACAAACTGTACAATTTTCTGGAATAAAAAGTAACCTATGTTCTATTCCACACTAAAATCTATATTTGTGCCAAATTTTATCCAGATCCATTGAACCAATCTGGCGTGATTTGGTAACAAACATCCATCAATCCAAACGTTCGCTTTTATAATAGCAGTAAGAAGCATTTAATAGTGCCAAAGCTATGCGGAAGGAACTGTCACTGGAAACAAAAATAAAAGTGTTCCCAAATGATTTGAAGATTCATAAAACTAACCCTCCTTTTCTGTTCCAGTTGTATCTCGGAGCCTGAAAAGCAGTCTTCACCAATCTCTTGGGTAAGTCAGTAATGCAACCTAATTTGCGTACTTATGCAACTGAAGCCTAATGACCAATGTAACTTCGCGAAATGGGAGTACTTCTAACAAGGTTATAATAGACTACGTAACGGATGAACAAATATTTTAATGTTTCCGTCTTTATTACAAGTTGGTGTAAGGCAAAAAACCTGCTCATCTAGGAAATATTTGGTGGAATACGGTTCATGTATGATTGATCGATGTCCATTAGATATCTGATAATTACTTATTATCATCACAATGCAACTTCAGAGCACCAGACCAGAGGGCCCTGCCAAGATGCACTACGCTAACTAGCGTTTCTATTCGTTTCGTGTTTAAACCAATCGCGTCACTAGTAGATGACATGTACGAAAAGTCACGTGATCTACCAGTGACGCGATTGGTTTAAAAACTAAATGAATAGAAACGCTAGTTAGCGTAGTGCATCTTGGCAGGGCCCTCAGACCCTTTCCCACGCGGTAAATGATTGCCCACATCGTTGTTCTCCCGGCGGCATAGAGGGGCTGCATAAATTTACGCCTGCCGCAGCAAACTGCCTGAAACTCCTGGATAATGACGTTTGATCCATGCAAGACGAGTGCCATATGCAATGATGATGCCTTATTGTTTTAGTTACTGAAAGTATCTTTAGGTATTTTCACTTGTCTCCGTGCTGTAAATACTAGAAATTGTATATATTTCTATTAGATGTCGCTAGTTTGACGCCTTGTCTATATGTTTGTTATAGCGCGAAGATATTACAGAGAGACACACAAGAGTCAAACTTATCGATTCATGTTCCATCTTTTAGAATACAAGTATCTATGGATTTCAGATCCCACGTACAGTCAGCGTTGTATATTAGTTCGGTACACAATACAATTGATATGGTGTACCAAACAATTTGAGCACTTTGAGTGTTACGTTATATATAACGCTGACTGTACCTACCATCAGGTGACCTGTGCGCTCATTTGCCTTTCCTATGTTTTAAAAAAAGAACTCTTCCATCCTCCTTTTGGTCGTGATTTACAAAACCTCATAAGTCATCTTGCCATTTCGCAGCAACCAAATCTGCAACATTCATTTTAGAAAACAAAAGAGACACCTAAGACGATCACCAAATTATTCGATCCAGATCAATAAATCAATATGTCGCAAAAACAATTGAGTGTTGCCGGAAGTCGTGTACCAATCAAAATAAGACAAAACCATAATGAATGGCGTATCAAAGTCATCGTAGAATCATTGCGATTGGGGAGTTGCATAACTAGTCAACTAGATCATTAATGAGCAGTAATTTTTACATAAGCATAACAATGGGACCATGGGAACTGTCTAACATGAGGTTTTGTTGCTCGGGCTGAGTCAGGTCGATTTTATGTTAGTGTGTGTTTAAGTTAATCTAACAAAGGGATGTGAATTGGATATCTATTTGAGCGATTTGTGTCTATTTCTATAACAATAGTGGACGTCTAAAAACAGACTGCACTACATATTTAATTCCGAAGAGTTTTAATTCCGAATAGATCAAAATCCCGAATTTTATTGATTTATTTAAGATGGGACACCAACAGAGCACAATATGGTCAATATTATATTAAAGTAGAAAAAATAATTATTATGCAATAGGATAATTTTTAGGATTCAAGTTTTTTTTTCGATTATTAAGTTGTTTATTTTAATATATAGTATTCACCTCACCTTGTCTGCGTATAGAAATTATGTGTTAGAAATAACATAATTCAACAAACCATGCTTTTGGAAAAATGAATATTTGGTCCATAGTTCAACCAACTCGTAATTATTACAATGTATTTCCAATTCTAACAAAACAATAAAATTTGGTAAACTTACAACCAAATCTATCCCACAATTTTTTATAAGTTGAGAAAGTTGATCTCTTTTTCTAATAAAAGTTAAATGTACACTTGTAAAGTTTCCTATATTACAACTATTTGGAATTGTACACTCTGTATCAATGACATTTAGGTACGCAGCGGCAAATTCTGAGGTCCACCGATCAATAAAATTGATATAATTGATCAACAATCACTCAAACAGATCAAATATCAACTAGGACATAATCTAGACCAGTCTAGCTCAACCTAATAATTCAAATACCAAATGATACACCTTTAAGAAGTGGAGCAATTGCACAATATTTTAATACACTTTAGACTGGAATACCCTGAGATAACTAAGTGTGATGCGCAGGTTTCGTCACATTTTAGTTTTTTACGATCCAAGATAGTGTTTATTGACGACGCTGTTTTGGCTACGAAGCTTGGGGTCGCTGGTTTGATTCCTGGTAAGGGCAAATATTTCTGTGATGAGCTCGAGTATTTTTTTTCTCTTGGATGTTTTTCTATGTATTTCTAGATATATGTTTTTGTATGTCTATAATAGTCTAGGGCCCATAGTACATTGACGACGTTTAGCATAGTTGGCAGTGTCCCTGCCTATGATGCTAGCAGTCTCGGGTTCGATTCCCAATATGGGCGAATATTTGTGTGATAAGCGTGAGTATTTGTTTTTGAGTCTTTGATAATTCCCATGTATTTAAGTATGTGGGTCACTACTTAAGTATGTTTATCGTTGTTAAGTACCTATAGTAAGTACAAGGTTAGAGCTTAGTTTGGGACTAGGTCAATTTGTGTGATATTTATTTCTTGGTATATAAGTGTTTTTTTAATGCGTTCAGTATCTAATTATAGATATTTTTTATATTTCGTATTTTTTTAGTAGGATGTAAGTATAATCGTAAAATCAGGTACCTATGTTGTTAATTGTAGAACCATATGACAAAATGTATGTTAAAATCCATAATTTTAATAAGTCCTTTAACACTTATTATAGTGTTAATACTTCAATAGTTTTTAACCGACTTCAAAAAAGGTGGAGGTTCTACGTTCGGCTATTTATTTGTATGTTTTTTCCATAAAAAAATATCTACAAAGGTCGCAGGTTTCCTCACACGGTTTCCCATAGCAGCTTACAAATAAATTCCTCCATATTATTTTAAGTGAAAGAAACAACGATATATCATATTAAGATAAATCTTACAAGTTTTTAAGCCCTTCATTAGCCGATAATAATCGTAGATAATAGTTGTATAGACAATAGCCCGGCAATTGTACGTTTGTGTGTATGTACTCTCTTACTGCTAAACTGAGCTGCCGAAAGCGAAAGTTCAAGGTTTCAACGGTATTAGCGTCACGTGTAGCGACAGAAAAAAAACTAATTGTTGATGATTTTTTTATTGGTCTTAATTATTACGTAAATAGTTGATGCTTGATTTATTTTATGTATTTATCATCTTAAGTTAGTAAGTAAACTATTTATGGCTCAAAAAAAAGGTAATTCAATTAAAATCGAATTATATTTTAACTATTTATTTTTGACTGTTAATTAAAAACTTTGTTTTTGAAACTATTTATTTATGAACAGGCAAGCAGTGATAACACTTCTTACTGTAGGATTTCATAATAATACTTTTTATAATTATATTAAATGCTAAAAATTACTCGCTGTCACATCATGACAGTAAAGAATAACAGATAAGATGAACATCAAAAATCTTATTTGCAACAGGAAAAACCGGACGACATGCCTCCTTCAATTATTTTTTCAAACTGTTAGTGCAAAGGAAATTGTCATAATTACAAAAAAAAATACAGACCAAACCACAAAATACTAAAATAATAATTGCCTTAATTAACCTGCCAACGCTACCTATCGTCCAAAGGCCATCTTCCCATGAGACGTAACTGGTAACATGTGGACTGCACTACTTATGTTACAACGACCTTCGTACGTTTGGACAGACATTTGGAACAATCGCATGAGTTGAGCAACCATATTGCAATAGATAACATTGATTTTTATAAGAAAAACACTGATTTAGGCGAGTGTTAATGTTTTAAAGGCCTTGTAAAGCAAGTTTATTAGGTACTTAATTTATTTATTTACTAGAGGGCGCTCGTGACTCATTATGCGTTGAATTAGTTTCCGCTACTACCCCTATTTTACCCCTTTAACGGGAAGAATTTCCAAAAATCCCTTCTTAGTACACCCATTAGGAACCTACGTGCCAAATTTGGAATCTCTAGACCCAGCGGCTTGGGCTGTGCGTTGATATGTCAGTCACTCAGTTAGTTTTGACATGGTCAAAAGCCATCATTGAACCTGCGCCTACGCAGTTCCCACACTTTATTGACATTCGGCTAACCTTGACATTCGGGCCCGGTAGTGACGCCGGCCGTTGCACTTTCTGTTTCACTCTGACTTGTTGACATTATCGAGTCATAACATACATAATCTGACTACCGTTAACATTCGACGACATTGCCTGTCGTGTAGGATTTTTTGGGTTCCGTAGATATATGTTCATGTTCGTCTGTCAGTATGTTACAGCCATTTAACACTGAAATTATAATAACGATATTATTTAAATTTTGGTGGAGAGAAAATCATGAAAATACATTTATAGTCTTAGTAATCTACATGTAACGTACATGTACTTATAAAAATATTTTATGGGAAATTTAAAAAAAAAAATCGCTTGTTCTTGTTGCTATTTGCCATAACTAAACAGTATTTTTACCTAAAGCAAATGATTTGGTGGTAGATAAAGACGAGTCACATTTTTTTTAAATTGAACTGTTTCTAATGTCCAGTTGCACAAGCGTTCTTTAAATTTAATGTCTTAAGTCGTGCGCTGTCGCATTCTAGGTACCATTTAAAACTAGAAAGTGCCAAAAGGTGCCATGATTGGGCAATGGATGGATATGACTACTAATGAATCTTGAAACAACTTGGTGTAATATATTATTTCTGATGACTAACTACTGACACAAACGAGGCAATAACAGCTCAGGAATGTAACTCTCTTCCTGCTGACCTTTCCTCTTAGACATTGTTGCATGAACATATTCGAGTCGAGAGTGAAATTGTACAGTCAAGGGCAGAAATATCTCTCTGTAAAGGCTTATTCATTGGTCGATAACCCGTATGCTTTTCGTGATACATTGCATCGCTGCAGTAGCTTCCGGCTCGATAATGATAAAACAAAACGTCAATGGATTGCTACAAGCACGTTGAAACAGCCTTAACTTCTAAAACGACGTATACAGTCCTTATAGCTAGAGTTATCGACGACGCCGTTGGCCTAGTTGGTAGTGACCCTGTCTATGACGCTAGCGGGCCCAGGTTCGATCCTGGCAAATAATGTGTCTGATAAGCACGAGTAGATTCCGAGTCTTGGAGGTTTTCTATGTACTCGTATAAGTAAGGTACCCATACAAGCTTTAAGCATGGTTTGGGACAACGGCGGATACAGAATTCGGTCCATTAGGTCACAGGTACCTACCAAAAATAAGGTCATAATCGAAAAGGATTTATCATGGCTCAAGGGGGGATCATGATCGTCATGACCCCCCCATCCCCTTAGAGCAACTCTCGGTTTGGGACTAGATCTAGTTTGTGTGTGATTTTCGCCTGATATTTATAATATGACTAGAGGACGCCCGCGACTTCGTACGCGTAGAATTAGTTTTCCGCTACTCCCCCCCATTTCTTCCCGTTAGGGGTCGATTTTCGGAAAATCCTTTCTTAGTGCTCACTTACATCATGAAAGGAACCCATGTACCAAATTTCAAGTTTCTAGGTACAGTAGTTTCGGCTGTGCGTTGATATGTCAGTCAGTCAGTTTAGCCTTTTATATATATAGAAGATAGATATATACTAGAGGACGCCCGAAACTTCGTACGCGTAGAATTAGTTTCCCGCTACTCCCCCCCATTTCTTCCCGTTGGGGGTAGATTTTCGGAAAATCCTTTCTTAGTGCTCACTTACATCATGAAAGGAACCCATGTATCAAATTTCAAGTTTCTAGGTACAGTAGTTTCGGCTGTGCGTTGATATGTCAGTCAGTCAGTTTAGCCTTTTATATATATAGAAGATAGATATATACTAGAGGACGCCCGAAACTTCGTACGCGTAGAATTAGTTTCCCGCTACTCCCCCCCATTTCTTCCCGTTGGGGGTAGATTTTCGGAAAATCCTTTCTTAGTGCTCACTTACATCATGAAAGGAACCCATGTATCAAATTTCAAGTTTCTAGGTACAGTAGTTTCGGCTGTGCGTTGATATGTCAGTCAGTCAGTTTAGCCTTTTATATATATAGAAGATAGATATATACTAGAGGACGCCCGAAACTTCGTACGCGTAGAATTAGTTTCCCGCTACTCCCCCCCATTTCTTCCCGTTGGGGGTAGATTTTCGGAAAATCCTTTCTTAGTGCTCACTTACATCATGAAAGGAACCCATGTACCAAATTTAAAGTTTCTAGGTACAGTAGTTTCGGCTGTGCGTTGATATGTCTCGAGTTTTGCCTTTTATATATATAGATAGATTAAGTTTAGCATTAAAAATATGCTCTTGAATTAAACAGATGTAGTAAATAATTATACTGCATGGTGTTTTGTCAGATACGTTTTTATTCATCTTGTTTTCTCACTTAGCTTATCGATGGATACTAAAGTTAACTGAGAAAGCAAGATAAATACTATCTTTTCCAACCAAATACGATGCCGCATGTCATTCACTACCTCAGACAATACTGGAAATTTTAGGTCCCAATTCAAAATGGCCGACCTTATTCGATGGCTCCGAGATAATTTGGGAACCATGTCACACGTTCTGTTTCCTTACACCTTAATAAATAGCGTTATATAACGATTATGGCGTGCGACCGCCATTGTTGCGAGCGCAATTGGGACGATTATAAGATTAGTTACGTCTCATCCAATATTCTGGTTATGAGATAAATATGTGATTGCTATTGTTAGTTTTCCGATAACGTGGATGAGAATGTGTGATTTTTGTGTGATTATCTTTTAATCAGTTCTGCATGCGATATTCGTGTAGATCGTTTTTTTTTGTATTTTGGGACGTGTTTCTTTTTCAGTGGTTTTTCTGCAAAAGCGTAACGTCGTTGGGACTCTATTCTACTCGGTAAAACAATATTGTCTTTGACAATGTTATCGTATTGTTTTAAAATCGACCGTCATTACTATCAAGTAAATACGAGTTATTGTAACGTTGACAATACGATGACATGACAAAAGCGATATGATTATACCATGTAGAATAAAGCCCCTGGTCTGTTGTAATAGTGTGCCCATACTACTTTATTTCTTTTTATTTATTTATTTACCTACAAGCCTTGAGCTTAGTTTGGGACTAGGTCAATTTGTGTGAGTTTCAATATTGTTTTTTATTTTATTTATAATGAACTTTAAACTGAAAATATTCAATTATTAGGTTTTTTTTTTTAATTGTATTTATCGAACAGCCACAAAATACCTTTAAACAGTTTCTTACACTTTCACTGTCACGTTAAAGCCAAATAAGCGACTAAAATAATCGATAACAAACATATCGACAGCGATTATCGATTCCACGTAACGATGAAGAAACAATATCAAAATATTTGCGCTTTCGCCCCAAACGCGGCCGGACAATACCTACAATAATAGAACTGTATTTGCAGTGTTGTGTAAGATTGTGTCTAGACTTTAAACTAATGACAACACTATTGTAGCTATCTGAATACCATCATATCATCATTTAAGAGGTTTGAGTAGACGCTTAAATTGCGTAGCAGTCAATTTCTTATATACAAATTTAGCTCCAGGTCTTTTACGTTTCTCACCTCCTAAATCAAGTCTGGTCAAAATATAGGTTTGTACCGTTCTACTTTTTTTATTTCAATAAAATAGGAAAGGAATACGCACAGATCTAGTTTTTCATATCTAGGTACAACATGTTCAAAAATCGGACTAGATTTAAGTGAAGAGAAACGTTATCACATTTTATATAAAAAAAATGCGTTACAATTCTCTTAAGGGCAACATAGACTTACAGTCCAACGACCGATATTGCCCTGTCAGATCATTAAATTAGAAAATGGAAGAAAGAAAGGTTGAAATACGCACAACAGGAATGTACCTACTCACCAAATGGTCTGAACTCAGCGTAATGCTGGCATTATGTTGGAGCTGCGCCTCTATTCCCGACGATAAAAACGATATCGTAGTTGACCTGTTATGGTATTGTTATGACGTCAGACGCCAACATTACTGTCAAGTAAACAAGAGCTATCAAAACGGTGACAATACGATAACAGATCAAACACGATATTGTTTTTACCGTGTTGAATAGAGGCCCAGGGCTTCTGTTGGAACCACGGAAGGTTACACTAATTAATTCGAACACAAAAACTAATTAAAGCTAACATAACATAACATAAACTCACGCCTTCATTCCTAGAGTGGGGTAGGCAGAGCCACAGACTCACCAACAACTCCAAAAACTTGTTGATAATTCTGTGACCACATTTTGCACAACCAGGCTAAGATGTTATCCAGTGTATTAGTGACAGGTTGCAAACCCATCGCCTAACAGTACTACACAGCCTTTAAAGCTAAGAAACAAAAAATTAAAAACAAAATCGCACTCAACCTATTCCGCGCTACTTTTTTGGCAGAATGGGCAAATGTCCCTAAGCCTTATCACCTTATTAGAATACAGGCTCTTAGTATTTCTTAAGGTTTAGTTTATTTCGTAACAGATTTAGAACTGTCTGACTGGACTACAGGTAAACCTTTACAGTAATGGCTGATTTACATTGGTCCAGCAAAAGCGTGCCAGTAGAAGTACATTGACGAGTTGGTTGTCACGTTTGAGGCGAGAGCTATTGTAACGACGCAATGTACTTCTACTGGCATGCTTTTACTGGACCAATGTAAATCAGCCATAAGTCTGTGATGGCTTTTAGACTCTAAATCGCAATGAAAGTAGGTCACGTGTTGTTCTCAGTTACCATGTGCTTGATTGGTAGCGCCATTAAGCATTAAGTCTGTCGTTGTATTACTAAGCATGCAAAAAAGACTGAATAAATAATGAAAATAGGTCACTTAAAAATATAATATTTTACACCGGACGAGTCACTCGCTACCACCATCTAAATAAATATCAGGTCTGGGGGCACTGTCACACCAATTGACCTAGTCTCAAACTAAGCTCTAGGCTTGTACTATGGGTACTAGACAACGATATAAATACTTATATAGACAAATATATACTTAGTTAAATACATAGAAAATGTCCATGACTCAGGAATAAATATTCGTGCTCATCACACAAATATTTGCCCTGACAGGGAATCGAACCCGGGACCACTAGCTTCGTAGGGCAACTAGGCTAACTGCGCTTTGAAAGTCATTTAAGATATCGACCTCCAAATATTAAATCATTCCAGTCATTATCTGTGATAGTTGTTAAAAGCTTGAAAGCGAAGTATCATCACCTGTCCAAACCATCATTAACGGTATAATACAAAAAAAACTAAGGTTAACTTGCGAAATTGACATTTAAAATAGAAAAGTAACAACTCTAATAGAAAACTTCAACACATTTTGTACTTTGCGAACACAAGTTACGTTTCAACTTTGAATAGTTTTTTTATTCGGACTTGCAAAATGGCCACCGATAAGAGTTAGTGTCAAGGTGTCGTTCAGAAGGTCGTTATTTAGAATATTTGGAGTTCACACGATTGTTTTAAGCTGTTGTGTGATAATGCGCGTACGCATTATTAAAATGCAATGGTTGTACGCGTTGTTTAGTGGTAATTAGGTCGACTAATGTCCAAATTAAGATGCGAGAGTTTTTTAAATTGCCGTTAGTCGTTACGTCATGATTTTAGTTACCTTTTTTAGTTTAGTTGATAATTATTTTACTATTTAAACAAATCTGAATGGAGAAAGAATACTGTTTTAAAACTTGACTGTTTTTTTGTGATAGTAAAAATAAAAACTTAATTATTTCAAAATATTTTTGATTTCTCTAAAAGTGTGCTCTCTACAAAGCACTCATCAAGTAACATTGAGCGTTCTATCTACAGGGTGAGCAATCCGGGTGTCATTCGCGATCCATAATATCGTATGACCTAATCGTCATTTGTCCTAATTTATCGTTTGTCCTAAACTGGTTTTCAGCTGAGTCAGACAACTTTTTAAGCTTTCCAAAAATACCTGCTATAGGTTAGGTTAGGGTTGTGTTATAACAACACTAAAAAGTTTTAAACATCAGGCGGAAATGGGTTTTAGGACAAACGATGAATTAAGACAAATGACGATTAGGACAAACAATATTATGGATTCCAATATAGACCCGAGCAATCCAAATGGGTCAATGCTATGGAGAATTCGGAAACTATAAGAGTTTGGGTGACCCGTTCTCAGGAACCAAGGCTTCAATTTTGAAAATTATAAAATTACCAATGAAAAATTTAAAACTAGGTACCGACCAGAAATTGAAACCAGTAATTGTTAACTTTTTATATTGCCAAATATCGAGCTTATATTGCAGACAGCTCCAATGCAAATCGTTTCTTACCACTTACACTAACAATTACCAAAATAAAACTACGTATCTGTGCTATTTTCGGAAAAACTACTTGGTTTGATTCCCGGTTTGTACCTATATTTAAATAAAACATTAAATGCAGTTTTTTTTCCAAAATCAAGGCCTTGGAGTCTACGAACAGATTACCCAAACTCTTATAGTTTTCGATACCGGGGGCTTAGTCAAGAGGCATAACGCTATTTATAATTAAGCGAATAAATGTTTTCTATTTCTATTTCTACGTTAGCGATTTATGAAAATCGACAAAATAGCATTGACGTAAGCTGATGACGTAAATCGATAGAAAACAGAAACGTTAGCAGCTTTTGCACCTTAGTTTAGTGACTCTTTTGTATTTTATTTAATCACGCTATACCTATACCTACTCATTAAAGTCATTAATGGCATTTAATCATTAATCGTGACCACATTAAAGGTTACTAACTAAAACATGCAAAATGAATAATAAGTAAATTATGCACTTTACTTCAATGCCGAATGACTAACATACTGTGGTTTTAAAACCCAAGCCAAATGTCAAGATGTGTCAAGAAATCAAGAAACACTTCTCATGACGTGACTATGAATTACGAATACATCCGAGATTAATACTTTGAATGAGTGCTATGTAGATAATTACATACACACATACATACCTTCACGCCTTCATTCCCAGAGTGGAGTAGGCAAAGCTACAGAATTACCAACAAACTCTAAAAAATTGTTGATAATTCTGTAACCACATTGTGCACAATTAGGCTAATAAGATGTTTACCAGTGTATTAGTGACAGGTTGCAAGCCCATCGCCTAACAGTACGACAAGCCTTTATTCCCTTAGTCGCCTCTTACGACATCCACGGGAAGACATGGAGTGGCACTTTTCTAACCCGGCAACCACCATACGGGTTAGGACTAATTGCACAAAATTTCGAATTCAGTGTTAGTTACACAGTTTAATTAAACTTTTTCATGAAATCCTGAAAAAAAACTATGATCACAACTGTGGGTCCTTTACCTAAGGTTCAGAAATAATAGTCGATGCACGGCGCGTGACCACATACTGCGAAAGCACAGTTGCTACTTAGATAACCTTTTACACGCAAGAGTGCTATAATAAATTGAATTATAATATAAATAAAACGTGACGCTATACATAACATACCCCATGAATGTGGTTAAGGGTTAATTAAAACAAAACTTATAAATATTCGGTTTCGGGCAGAATTTTACATTATATAAAAAAATCAAGTCTGTTAGTTATCAGTTTATAAGCTATCAGTGACATACAAGCGGACGGACAGACAGCAGAGTTTCTATTGGACTTAGTTTTGTTTTTTAAGCACAGAACCCTAAAAAGATGTTATCTTGTTAGTTTTTCCACTAGCTAGCACACTTAGTAAGTGACTCGAATTCGCGACACACACTCTGAGGAAGCCATCCGTGTGACCGAGTCGCCACGGGTCGCGAAACGTGCTAACAATGTTTAGAAATGAAGGCGTTAAATTTTCACACTTACAAAGTAACTTAAGCTGGGCATTCACGACCGTTCCAACAAACCGAATAGAGCAGCGCCTCGCCAAAATTGATCCGTGAATGTCAAAACTGTAGCGTTTAAAACTACTCGGCGCGGTCCGTTGAATTTCCAAATGGACGGAAAGCCAGCGCGAAGCGCCAACGCGCCATCTGAATGGAACCACCTATCGTGAACGCCGAAATTCAACGTTGGAACACGCCCCGCCAAAGCGCCAAGTCAAATGGAGTCGTCGTGAATGCGTTCTATGGCTGCTATTTTCTAAACAGTCTGTTCCGTGATGTCGTATGGCGTGGCGCTCCCGTGAATGTGGTCAAAATATTATGCCCATCCAGTTGTAATGTCAAAGTGGAGCAATTGTTTTCATTTTGTATGCAGACAAGCCTTCGATTTTCAAAATGAAAACGATCGTGATTGCGATTGCGTTAGACAATAATTTCGAAAAGGCTAATAGAAACAACCGGAGACCACAGAGCTGGCAGCATTGCTATACATATACATACAAAGAGCATCCTCTGTTTTTTAATATTCATTTAATCTTATTCAATGTCTTGCTTACCTGTATTTCTATTATTAGGTTTATTTTCGCCATAGTTTTAGTTTTCATACGTATACCAAAGTAATAATATCGTTTATTAAACGTTGAATATAGGCTTTCTATTTAATAAATGCAAACACAAATGGCTATGGGTCACAGATTCCACTCACGATCAGGTGGCTTGTGAGTTGTGAGCTCATTCGCCTTCCCCATGCTATAAAAAGAAGATAGATTTAACCAATTTAACCAATTCTTAAGCTCTGCTTACACTAAGGCAAAGACTAACCTACTTATATGTATAGAGAAAAAAAGTACCGTGAAACGGGGCTATTTGGGAATCACGAGGTTATTTGGAACTAAGTAATCATAAGCTTTTAGTTGATATATTTTTTGTCATGTCTGTGATAGAACTGTAAAACTTGGTGTCAGGCGAAGTTTTCAGTTCTACCATTTCCATGACCAAAATATATCTAAAAGCTTATAATTACTCGATTCCAAATAGCCCCGTGATTCCCAAATAGCCCCGTTTTACCGGTACTTAAATATATTTGCCTAGGTATACCTAGAACTGAACCCTGGATGGCTGGCTTCGTAAGCAGGTCACTGCCAACTAGGTTATCCGTGTTGCCAAAAAGTGAAATATTGTTATTAGTCTAGTATTTAAATAAGTTTTTGAATTGGCCAAACAAAATTGCACAACTATTTGCTATTCAAAATCTATTTTGCAAGTTTTTTAAGCAACCTAATGCGATCGTCGCGACGTAGCATTTATTTGTGATACACATACAATATCAACGTAAAAGGAAATGTCAATACCCATTATGAAATAAATAACAGATCATTAGATAGCAAACTATTCTGTAAATAGACTTAGATCCGTTACCAAATGTCAAATCGTTGGAAATAAATCGTTGATCGTCCAGATCACTGATAATGGGTACTTTATTAACACTCCTCTGGTACTTACAGCAGGTAATAGGTATATATATATATATAAAAGTATGTAATTCAACTCAGGCCCTTTAGGAGCTTAAGCTTGAGACAGGTAAGGTATCTACGCACCTACCCCTTCACCTTAAGTTCACCTTTTGTACTCAAATTTATATTTTTGAGCAAAAAAGATTAAGTAAATAAATACATAAATACTCGTAGGTGCCTACGCACACTCAGGCGGCCACATAGAAGTACTTATTCCACTTTAACCATGCTAAACTAGCATCGCCATTATACCGGCAAAAAACTTTTTAAATTGGGAAAATTGTGAAATTTTCCTTTCGGAAAATCTCGGTTTTATAAAAAAAAAAACCGTTTAAAAATAGAGGGAGCCCGTTGTTTCCCATATTTCTTTTGGGTATAATGTCATTGTTGAAATTAAGTTACTTAAGTTTAATATCTAACGTGTAGACAAGGCTAGGTTAGATTAGGTTTCATTCATAAAAATCCTGAGAAAGTAACAGTTTAAAAATACGATGTGTGACTTGCGATGACCTAAAACTAACTATCACTAAAAATAATTATGTCAGACGACCTAGACCCAAAAATTGATCATTATTAATGCATAAATGGGTATTCATTTATTTATTGCCTAAAAAAATACAAATGGCGGACTTAATGCCTAATGGAATTCTCTACCAGCCAACCAAATAATCATACAGAAACTAACAAAAGTGGTGCACAGAAAAAGAAAGACAGAAAAGAAAGCAAAGAACATATTTACAAAATAATACTATACTTTAAAAGGTAGGTACAAACAAATAATATGTGTGTGGGTATGTTTGCAATTTGCACATACTACGTCCAACGCAATACTTATTGATCAATGCCCTTTAAAATCACAGCCTTTTAATCACTCATCTCACCAATAACAAGACAAAAGAGTGAATGAAAGAACGAAATGTCAGACTCGTGTGGTGTCAAGGATGGCGCAACTGTCAACTGCGCTTACGCCGCCGACGATGATAGTTACAGACGTTCACGCTTCTCGGACAAGCCGTGCTAACTAGAGGTCGATAGGTTAGCTGAGTAATTATTGAAGCAATTATTGTGTTGACTTACCAACTATAAGTGTAAAAATGATGAGTTACCTAACTCACTCTATTCATTCCTAAAGGAGTACCGTAAAACTACTCAACTATGGTTCTAGCCTGGAACAATAGTCCAATTTTCCTCATTACATTATTCTAAAATATGATACCTTACTGCAATTATTGCTGGGTATATCTACTGTTTGGCCTAAAATCGATTGCTCTAAACTCTAGCTATAGGTAGCTAAAGCTATCATATTTTTAGCATAATATGATAAGTAAAATTGGACTATTGTTGTAGGGCAGGACCATACTTGTGTAGTTTTACGGTATCTCAAATTTAATAACCAAAGCTGTTTTAATTCTATTCCGTTAGAAATCAGGTTGATATTACTAGGGGAGTTTTATCTGAGATACTGCCTATTGGTGTAGGACTGTTCCTGATATAATGTAGAAGCCAAGGTGTTGACCATATAAAATTTTGGAACCACTTATTCTCGAGTCCAAGATCTGTGCAATTTTTTTACCCTACTGCGTTAGAAGAAGAGTTATGTTGTTTTTGTGTATGTAAGTCAATTTCTATAATTTCTATAATTTGTGGTTATACATAGGTTATAATATTTTAATAAAAGTATTGAGAAGGGGTTATTTTTTTTAATATAACTCATGTTATATTGACGACAATATCAAAAAACGCGATTTTTATAGCTTGCTTTTTATTAGACTTTATAATCTAATCTTCAACTCGTCGATATGAAATCGACTTTCATGAAGATTACTAAGACAATCAATAATCAATCCCAGCGATCGATCTACGATTGAACATTTCGAATGGATTCTCTAAATCATGGACAGTGAAAGAAATCGCATAGCTGAGTAGATTAGAATTGTATCACGCAAATGTCGACCATTTTATAAGTGCATCATTTTCGGCGTTATGTAAGGAACCTTGTGCTTTCAAATGGAAAGGATAATAGCTCATCGATAGCTGGTATGGTGCAAGGGACAAGCGGAGCGTTAATTGTTTATGCTCTCGTGAAAACGGAATGAGCGTTTTCTCTATTGAATAGGTAAGAATAAAAAAAAACTTGTAAGTAGTAGACTTTCTTGTATAGGCACTTGCTGGGTTTACCTAGACTTTACTTTTTTAGCGTAACCTATTCCAAGTTGCTTAGCATTTTGTTTGTCTGTCAAAGGCATTTTTCAGATGGCATGTAATATAACATACAACACACTAAATTATGGAATTACTTATTTATAACCTTTTTATCTACTAATATCCTTTTTCCTTCCCTATTTTCTAACACGTTTCTCAAAGCCCACCAACATACCTGTGATTCTTAAAATATTGCCTATATTTAAATATAGCGTTAATTCGTTACCATCGAGCAGCATACTTAGAGCACATACGTGTATTCCAATATCCTAAAAAAACCTTCATAATGTAAGACTCTTCGGATTCGCTCCGCTTCAGCTCATGCCTTGTCAGCAATCGCTCTCGCTACAGCTTAACCCTCGCCCCACACGCCCACGGTCGTGAGCGATGGTCCGACGCCTAACTGCCACATTATAACTTTCTTTCCTTTGTTGGTACTAATAATAATACCGAACTGATTGCGCGGAAGAATAGGCGATACGTCGGGAGAGATTGACGTATCATCATTCATGTGCTTTATCCGATGCGGGCGGGGCTAATGTGTGATGTGTTTTACCGGTTAGTTACAGTTCAATGGATGTTTAAATCGGGTTATTAACAAACTCGTCATTGACACACTCGGCAGATTACAATAACTTGATCCTTGTCTATTAAAAAAGAAATGCGAGTCTTTTCTCCATTCAAACGCTCGCGACTATTTACACTCAGCCTCTATTCAACACGGTAAAAACAATATCGTTTTTGAGCTGTAATCGTATTGTCACCGTTTTGATAGCTCTTATTTACTTGACAGTAATGGCGTCTGACGTCATAACAATACCATATCAGGTCAACTACGATATCGTTTTTACCGTCGGGAATAGAGGCGCAGGTTTATTAATGTTATTCTCTCAAAAACGGCGCTCGGTCGGACGAACGAGCGACATCGCAGCGGCGAGTTTAAGTAGTCCCGCGCGTCAGAGCGAACAAAACACATTTTAGCGCATGCATTCTCAATTAGGCAGCCTTATACGTTCGATCTTTTCGACAGTAGCCATGCTGCCAAATTGAAAATCCACGCGCTAAAATGTGAATTGTTCGCTCGGACGGGGCTACTTACACTCTCCGCTGCGATTTCGCTCGTTTGTTAAGGGAAAATAATTGTGTGATGATCACAAGGTTTTTTTCATGCAAGTATTTATGGCAATGCTCACTGCAATCGAGCAGTAGTAATACAGGGCCTGTATACTACTGGGTAAAACCATATTGTCTTTGACATGTTATGGTTTTGCTTTTAATTCGGCCGCCATTACTGTCAAGTAAATAAGAGTTAACGTAACGTTGACAATATGATAGCATGTCGAGGGCAATATGGTTTTAGCCAGTAGAATAGATGGTAAATGGGATCAGAGACTGATAGACAAATAATTAAATAAATAAGTATGTTTATGTATTGTTATCTAGTCTAGAACTTAGTTTGGGACACAATTAATTTGTGTCATAATTTATAACTTCCTTGGATATTTATTATTATTAATTAAGCCCTACTTATTAGTTTTTAAATAAATAAATATCAGGGGACAATGTCACACCAATAGACCTAGTCCCAAACTAAGCTCTAGGCTTGTATTATGGGTACTAGACAACGATATAAATACTTATATAGATAAATATATACTTAAACTAGAGGAAGCTCGCGACTTCGTACGCGTAGAATTAATTTCCCGCTACTCCCCCCATTTCTTCCCGTTGGGGGTCGATTTTCGGAAAATCCTTTCTTAGTGCTCACTTCTATTATGAAAGGAACCCCTCTACCAAATTTCAAGTTTCTAGGTACAGTAGTTTCGGCTGTGCGTTGATATATAAGTCAGTCAGGTTTGCCTTTTATATATATAGATACATAGAAAACATCCAAGACTCAGGAACAAATATTCGCACTCATCACACAAATATCTGCCCTTAGCAGGATTTGAACCCAGGACCGCTAGCTTCGTAGGCAGGGTCACTACTAACTAGGCCAGTTAGTAGCGCAGTTTGGTTTGGGTCTAGGTCATTTTTTCAAGATTGTCCCCTGATATTGGACCGTATACAGCGTGTTCACATTTTTTTACCCATCGTGCTTACTAACATATATTAGACATTGACTGATTAGTGATTGATTAATGATATGGGCTCATGATGCGGAAAATTACCCATTTTTAATGGCGACAATATGCCAAGGCCCATGGCTAGAGGTTGTCATGAACTCATGAGATCCATACCTATGTCGTCGTCTTGCTTTTGTCAAAGTGTGTCAAGTCACACATTAAAAGATATTATTAAACAAGTACTGTCAAAATCATAAATATATATGCACCTTAGTAGGATGGCAAAAATATCTACACGCTTATATGTCACTAATAATGTAAGGACTATGTATACATAATGTTTGACGCGATGGCTGTATGGATATTAGTACAGATGTAGGTAATCAAATGACATTTTATTTCGTCGATAAAGTTCGTATTTATATTGCTTTCTCAGTTCGCTTCAATACCCATAAATAAAATAACTGAGAAAGAAAGATACATTTTTTTTTCGACAATAGGTATACTATTCACTACATCTGTTTACAGACATTATTTATGCTTTCAACAATAAAAACACAAGGTGTTCTGATTTAAAAATAAATTTATAGCCTTCACTGGCTATATATATATATAAAAGGCAAACCTGACTGACTTATATATCAACGCACAGCCGAAACTACCGTACCTAGTACCTAGAAACTAGAAATTTGTTGGAAGAAATGGGGGGAGTAGCGAAGTCGCGGGCGTCCTCTAGTAACTTATAAAACTTAAATATATAGAAAGAGGTTAAAATTTTCACGATGTTTTACAGCGTTTTAACCTTTTGACAGTTCGAAATCTCCGAAAATGAAAATTTTCAATTCAGTTTAAACGCGGGACAAACACGTGCCATAATAACATAATTTATTTCTAACTTAAAACATAATAGAGTTCCTAGTCACTTCTTTACGTTAAACATATGCAAATGACGCAAAACGTTATTAGTACGCACAAATAAACCTCTTTGACAGTGAGAGTCGAGAACAAAGCATCGGCGGAGTTATTACCTCCGCTGCGCAGGATTTAACACCTTATTAACTGAGTTATATGAGAGAGTGTTGCGTAATTCATGCGGTTTGCATTCTAGTAGAGATTGACAAATAAAAGTGTAAAATTACGTAGAGAATGTTGTTATGAATCGCGAGTGAGGAAGCTAGAAACTGTCGTTGGATCGGGTTAGTTGATTCACTAAAGAAAAGTCATTGTTATTCGATAGGTGTTTGAAATACAGCCGTTTATTATGTTTTTCGTTAAGAAATACCATTAACAAAAATGAAATGAGGAGCGAGCAAAGCCAGCACCGAGGCTGTGAAAGGACAGCGGCTTTATCTCTCAACCACCGCAGAAATGGCATACATTATAGTTTTTAGTCACTAAAGGAGATTAAATTGATACTAACTGTACTCGAACAGGAGCTGAAAACTAAGGGATTAAAACCGTTCTCTGTAAAAACTTCATGTGCACTAATGTACCTAGTAGGTAACTGTACAAAATATACAGGGCGTCCTAAAATTGATGATAGTTTCTGTTGAAAAAAGTGTTTAAATTCACTTTAAAAAAGAAACATAAGTCATTTCATGTCGTAACTCATATAGTTTAATTCAACTAATAGGGAAGGGAAAAGTGTTTCCTTTAAGTAAGCGTGTTTTACTGGGCATTACATAATTGTCTAGTTGCCATGACTTGCACCACAATAAGGCAGAGAAATTGGGATAGATGGTAATCAGCAAACTACTGATGCCCGATACGGCGGCGTGCGAAACGTTTTGATTTATTTAAACCGATTGCTGTTGCGGCATGCCTTAAACTACTAGGTTTTGTGTAAATAGATCTTGCTAGTAAAGTAGCAATAACATTTACCCTCTTATGCATAGGCACGCAATTACTAAAGTGTGCTTGAAATATGCTCGTTCGTTATCTGTCATTATGACATTAGAGGTTGACGGAAAGGGATAAATAATACTTTTACTAAGATAGGTTGATAGTGAGTTAATAAGGGGTTAGAATATAAGCCCTTACATATTACATCAGGACATACAATAAGCCAAGCTAAATAGGATAAGTAATGCTTCTCAACCGCAAGGACAAGGACACACACTTCGTGCTATTCCTGTCACATTAATTTTTTTCTTTTAATTACCTATGAGTATTTGTGTTTTTTTTGTGTAGTGAATATTTTTTTCTTTATTTATTTATTTATTTCTTTTAATCTGATGAGATTTTCCCTCGTCGATTTGAAATTCATGGATGACCTTACCGTAGTACCTACTCGTACACATATCAGCATGGTACTGTTAATAGTCACACTTTAGGTAGTAGGTACCTTAAAGGTTATCTAAAATTTAGTTTCTGAATATTACAAGAATAATGTACGGGCTGACTCGATAGTCCATTGTGCCTAAGGTCGTATCGTTTTATATGACGAGTGCGAAATGTTGCACTTAAGTCATGGATATTTTTTAATTATCCATACTAATATTTTCATATCGTTGTTTACCTATAGTATAATAAAACATAATTTAACACTACAAAGCATCTATGTTTCGGCGTCCATTTTACACCAATTTTAACCGTACCTATGCAATTTCCATGACATATAGATAGATATAGTTATATGTATTTGCGACAATGGAGAGGAAAAGTGGTAAGTATTAGAATATTTTCAATGGCTAATAGGGCCGAAATTGGATTTTTTAGATTTATTTTTAACAGTGATTCGTTACATAAAAGCGATATATTTAAAAGAATCTTACGAGGTTAAATTACGCCATATATATAACCAATATTTGCACTTTTGATAACTATCAAATCTCATCATAAAACGATACCTAACAATTAAAAAACCAGATACAAGCTACATAACCTAATACCAACCGATTTAATTGTCGGTTTATCCGTCGGTTTATCTACATATATCGATAAATAGGCCGCTGCTGTATGGAGGTTGGTCTCACACTCTTTCCACACCTATCTGCACCGACCTGCAATTAAAGCCGTTCAGTTACGATACAACCTTTTAAGTACTTTGATAGCTATTAAGTCAATGTTTTGGAGGCCGGCAGCCACACAATTTGGCAAACATTTTACGATGTGATTATTATAAATTGGGATCACTGAGAGATGTAATATAACGAAGAAAAATTAAGGCAGCAGCATAAGCAGATATTTTTATATTTTATGGAGGAAACAGGAAATTTTCTTACTGTAAACATACGCTACACATAGCCATTTGATTCACATATTTTTACTTTTACAAAACTATCCTTTTTATCTTTTACAAATGTTGTATGATATTCTCCTGTATTTTTTACGAAGCATTATTAAAGCAAATTAAACCGCAGAAAGTGAGGATGCCTCCGGTACAAATTCATCCTTAACATTTTAATTTAAGCGATCCAATCTCACGTCAAAAATTACCTATACAAGTTATTATCCTAATCATAATATAATTTATGACAGCAATAGCACATTTGCAAACTATGTGTATTCGCGCAAGATTAACATTTTCAAATAAGTATAATATTAAGAATGAACCTGGGCCTCTATTCTAAGACGAATAACATTATTGCTTTTGACCTATTAAAGTATTGTCAACGTTTTGATAGCTCTTATTTACTGTTAAAAAAACAGGCTGCGTTAAAAACAATACCAAAACATATCAAAAACAATATTGTTTAACGTCGTAGAATAGACGCCACTCCATTAACTCATTATTTTAACCATATTTAGCCATTTTTAACCGACTTCAAAAAAGGAGGAGGTTATACGTTCTAAGTTTAATTTCGTGATTTTTTTCACAGTGATATTGTTACTAGGTAACTAATTAATTTTTTTCTTTCCTTTAAACAGTCTAACTACACGCGTGCGATTGATTGTTTTATCTGGCCGCCGGCGTCGAAAGTGGCGTAGATCGTTGTTAAAAGTATACAATGAAAGGTCGTATTCGTTTTCATCTGGAGATAGCATCGCACATCCCCCGCATTGTGTACAGGCAATCAGAGTGAAACTGATTGAGAGGAACAAGGCTCCGGTTGAGTCCTTGCTCACTCTTGAGATGGACTTGAGTGAGTACTTAAGTACACATACTGTTGTACAAAACTGTCACAAATTTTAGAGATACAGGGTGATCCAAAAAAACAATGCTCTGAATTTGCAATTAATTTACTGAAGTTTAATATAAAACGCACCGTAAATTTAAATAATAACAGATACTAGAGCTGCTTAAGAAAGGTGTTTTTGAGTTTTCAAAGTTAGGCGAAAAAAATAGTAGCAATGTTATTTATCCATGGTTAGCACTGTTAGCAGTTGACTGGATGAACTTTTGTATGAGAGTGATTTTTAACTAAAACATTATTTTTTGAGTTACTTGGGGCGGTAGCCTAGAACTGTCAAAAACTTAACAATTTCCAGGCATTAAATAGGACAGGTATATAATAATAAAAATAAAAGACATTACAAAGATTTTTTTAATGAAATGATTACTAAACTTTTTTCATGACATTTAGTTAGTATAAACATATTGAGATTAACCCAAAAACGGTTAAGATGCGCCGACCTTGCTTTTACCGTCCGATTGCGAGACTCACGCGCATCTAGATCCGATCGGAAGGCCGCCGCGGTTCCCAGGCGGAAATCGATCCGCCATTGTTATTAACGATCCTTGATCATCGTTAGAGGTCCGGCTAATATATGATCTTAGGTTAAGATATAGATCATTACTACAGGATGTTCATAAATATTGTTTAAATATGTAAAATAAATGCGCATATCGGAATTGTTTGTATATACTGCAGATATGAAGAGCTTAGGACGTTCTAAAAGTCTAAGACTAGGCTACATAAAAGTGCCACTGTTTTGGAGATATTTGTACTTTAGTTATTTTTATGGACTTCACTTTTTCTGAGACTACTTTAGTATTTTCTGAACGCCCTTACTGCCTTCTATCTGCAGGTCACTGATTATTCATTAATTACCAAACATCCTTTATATTCTGTGTCCTTACCCTTCCCCGAATTCTTGGAAGACTTGGAACTTTTGGGGTAGTGGTTTAGCGGTTTTTGCACCTCGCACCTTACACTACTTACGTTATATGATCTACTTACTCGTGCTGCCTCTAGATACTATACCAGTTATCGTTATTAATATCGAGCAAAAAAATCACGTTTGCTGTATGGAAGCCCCACTTAAATATTTATTTTATTCTGTGTTTAGTATTTTTTCTTATAGCGGCAACAGAAATACATCATCTGTAAAAACTGTCTAGCTATCACGTTTCATGAGACACAGCCTGGTGACAGAAAGACAGGCGGACGGTGGAGTCTTAGTGATAGGGTCCCGTTTTTACCCTTTGGGTACGAAACCCGAAAAACATGTGGTTGTCATTTACAGTGTGATGTGTGTGTACGGACTATAACGACAAGTATTATTATCGAAGCATTTTAAGACACCCTTTATATGCGCACAAATGTTCCCACGATAGGCTAATGAGATATTTTGATGGATAAATCGGAATTACTTACGGACGTTTTGTTAAAGTTTAAAGTATTATGGTCCAGGCTAAGTTAATGCTTGGTAAAGGTCAATGACATGGCTTGTCACGGTTATTTTACTTTGTTTTAGCTTCATTCGCTTCCATATCGTAAGCATATGGTTGACGTTATATTAACTTCAAGTTAATATAACGTCAACAATATGCTTTGGTGCTACAACGTTATAGATTTCAATGTAGCAGCAATATGGGCTATAAACGAGAGGAATAGCGGGCCAGGTGCTCAAGGGGGGGTGGGGTAAGAATAGGCATGTTCACTTACAGGTCTAATTAGCTACCTTAATATGACTGCTTGAAAAGGATGGTATTGCTTGGTTTCGTCTGTATGTATGTTGAGTAACTCATCGTTTCATCGAATTTAACTTCATCTGTTTCATTCTTCATGTTTTCAGGATATCTTGCGGCGAACAATGCCTTGCGTTGAAATTAAAATTCTGCGTAATAATACGTTGGTTGAAAGATGTTTCGAATAAAATTATAGGTACCCGTATGTTAGTAGTTTTGTATGTATTGATTCTTGGTACCTAGAAGAAATAGAACCGGTGACCTTTGGAGGTATCGTTAGATTTATCTTAACGAAACGAGTGTCACCGGGTAATTAAACAAAAATACAAAACGGCGGAGAAAATAAAATTGTCGTCAGGGTTCACAAATCATTTGAAACCGGGATTGCAATTATCCATGGGCTTCAAAGCTCACTTACCATATGGAGGGTACGGACCAAAAAAAATAAGGACGTAACGTTGCACTCAAAAGGTGTGAAGCATGCAAGGTCGGCACTTTCGTTCGTTATACACGACTTACCGCACGCACACAGATACACTAAGTAAGACAACGCGCCGAGCCACAGCATGAGTGGCAGTTAACGTGTGTGGGAGTGTACTCACACAGACAGCCATTTTGCATGCCTCACTTATGATTAGACGAGGTTACGTCCGCACTTTTTAGGTCTGAGCTGGTGCTGGAGGGTTACCATGATATGGCAAAGTAATTCAGTTTACGGTGCGAGAACGAGACAGAGCCCTGTAACTACTATAGCTCTGTCTCTTATACTCATCCTAAATGGAATTGCTCAGCCAAATCTAGGCAACCTCCTGGTTGCCTATTTGCACTTTTGCCTTCTCCATACCATAAAAAAACAAATATCATTATTAGTTATTTTAAGCACTTGAAATGACGTCGAGATCTCGAGATCTTCGTGCGATGATCGCCGGCTAGATCAGAATGGCGTTGCGCAGAGCTGCGTGCCGCGGCGAGCGCTCACCGAGTTGCGTGCGCCGGAGTCGCTCACACGGCCGCCTTTGAGACAGGCGGCAGCGGGACGGTCATAAGCGACAGCGGGCTGGTCATAGACGAGTAGGAAATAACCGCACCGATTTGGAATAGACATATTTTTTTAAAAAAAGCTAGTCCGATATAGAATCTTTACTTATAATAACAGTGTCATCTTCGTTTCATCCATGTTTTTTTTTTCAAAGAAGTACAGCAGTGCAATAAACAGACAGAATTCAGTGATATAACAGTTACGCAAAAATGCGTTATAGAATTACTTTGTACTAAACAATATAAGTATCAAAAAGATCTGAAGGTTCATTCACAGACACCTTATTAATCTCTACTCTATTACTCTTACTATATGTACAGTCAACAGCATAAATAAGTGATCATTTATGTACCATGTCGCTTTCAATCGTTTCACAATTTTGTAAAATATTTCAAACACGATGTTAAAGTGACAAGGTACATAAATGATCACTTATTTATGCTGTTGACTGTACCTATTTTTTTTATAAAACTAACTTTTTATCTTATGCAACCTAATGTACAGTTTTGTGTTACTATTTATTTCATTAATTAGCAAAAAATATTTTTTTTAATAATTTGTTAAAATAACCCAATTCGTTTGTGGCTCGTACCACGCAACACTTTCACCTCATCGCAGCCGGGATGCGCGGGAGTCGCCCGACCGAGAAATCGATTCAGAAATCATTTAATTGACTCCGCTGCTGTAATACGATGTAATACGAGTCATTCGGTACAATGCTCCCAGATAAACAATGTGCGTTGAGATCATTTAGGCTCGTTGGTAATTGTTGTTTGGTTGTTGAAATTGATAGTGAGTTAAGTTTTACAATAATGTTTTATTCAAGGGCGTCACCAGCCGACGCGATGATCAAGGGGGGGTGTAAATGTGAGGTGTAAGTGTGAGGGTTTGTGTGTGATTATGTTTGTTAACGGAGTAAGGAATAAAAAATACTATGATAAGATAGCAAGCGGCGCAGGACTGGGCCTTGTAGTAGACCCGGGGGAGGCCTATGCTTAACCAGTGGCTGGAATGATATGATGGTTATCATGTATGTCACCTCCTTTATTCTTAAATGTACTAGAAAGATTTGCAGTTAGCCTAAATAGAGAGTGGTTTTATTCGCGTAATGAACTAATTTATTTTATTGAATCCCGCAATTTTGGAATTAGTCGCAATGCTTTACACCTAAATTTACTCACTCAATTTACCTATTCCGAGCACTGTCACATGAAATCTCATTTTGACTGGCCTAATTGCATATATGTTGCTTAAAGCGTTGAGTTTCGTGTCAAACGCTATTGTGACAAGGGATTAGCGCCACTTCGCACGGTTTCAATTATCAAAGATTTACAACAATAGTTATTAAACAATGAACAAGCTAGCAAAACATGCAATCAGTCAACTTATATCTTATAAGACGTAAGTCCAAGGGGATTGATCGTAAAGCAGGATCAAAATCGTATTTTGAAATAGTTCTATAAATACTTAATTATAAATAAATTGACTCACACAAGTTGTGTTGTGTGACACAACACATGTTTACAAATGACTTCTGCAACAGTTAACGCGAAATGCAACTCGTCTAGGCCCTTTAGGGTCATGTAAATACTTGTACAGGATGGATAACCCTAACGTTACTACAAGATGTATAAGATTGACGTAAGCTGGCGATCTATATCTATACACTATTGCTGACGATCTATATCCATACATTATTACTGACGACACGTTAGCTTCGTTAGTAGTGACCCTACGAAGCTAGTAGTCCTGGGCTCAAATCCCGGTAAGGGCAGATATCTGTGTGATGAACGCTAGTATTTGTTTCTAAGTGTGAAGCCACACGAGGGTATTTTTTTGTTATGAGTCGCATAATTTCTGCTGCATACAATAGGCCAGCTGATTTTGCGTCGCCGTGTAAACCAAACAGGAGTTTTGTATAAAACCGAAAGTAGCAATAATTACGCGACCGAAATTACGCGACTCACAACTCACTACTCACAAAATTACGCTCGTGTGGCTTTAACCCTAGCCCTCGATATTTTCTATGTATTTAAGTATGTATTTCTCTATCTAAGTAAGTGTATCTAGAGCTTCGTTTGGAACTAGGTTAATTTATGTGAGATCGTCTCCAGATATTTAATTTAATTTAATTATGTCCGTTTTCGAAAATCGCGAACGTAAGCGTAATGCATCTCTTAGCTCCCAGTCTGTTTCCGGTTCCCTTCCCATAAACAAACACCACGTTGACCCCGCTGCCATAACACCTAAGGCGCCTTATTGCATAGTAATAGTTAAAGCATTTTTAACTTAATGTGGTTACTAATAGAGTATAAAATTCTTCAAATACTATTGCAGTTTGCCGCCTTGTTTGGTTTGATGGCACCCCAGGCCGCTTAACCTGCGCGGGCGCTGCGGGCCGTAATAAAGTTCACTTTCCAACGAACACGTTTAGAAAGACATTAGGGTAAGAGGCGGGTTGACCTTTGTGCAGCTTTCCTCTGTGACACAGTGCATGTAGATTCAGTAGCTAAACCAAACAGATGAACTTCATACAAATTCCTGTAACATTTAAAAAGGACAAAATTCCATCAAAATTATTTATTCGGTAACCTCACAATTGCCATGTAGCTTTCTTGTTTCAAATAAACTATTAGGTACGAAAATTGTAAGGTTGAAAATTTCATACAAAGTGCGGTAATGTGGTTCTCTCCCCTTACACCTAGTTCGATTTTTACGATTATTGAGTATTTTGTAGATAAATATTATGAAAATCTAGGTCTGTACGTTTTACTTTCCTAAATATATTTCATGGAAAGAATCAAATTTAAAAAATCAGATGAAAACGTACAAACATAGTGTTTTATAACAACTGCAACATCTTCAAAAATCGTGAAAATCTGTCTTTTTTTAGGGGTTAAGAAACGTTACCGCCCGGAGCTGGAAAATTATGAAAAAATTCACATTACTTTAATGCAAGCCAAAACTAATCCTGGCTCGCAACACGCGAATATATTTTAAACTAAAAAATTGTCCTTAGAGTTCTTAACTTTTGGAAACGAGCGAAACATCTTTTGTTTCTGTGACCCACATTAATAATAGTTAGTAGTGCAATTGAAATAGAAAACACTGACACAGCTGTAGTTGAACTACTGTACATTTTATACTGCGTCGAGACGTGGGCTTGTTTACTAGACCCCACGCCGGATAAGCGATCTAGGCAACGATCTTTGTGTTATTAAAATAAGAAGTGACATAGTGAATTAATCAACATTATTGTTTGATGGATCGTTTCTGTGGGTGGGCCTTAGTCTGGCCAGAGGCATCCAGACTGCTCTACTTTTTGCTCTTTCTCCAACTTTCTTTGCAGCATTATTCGAAATTATTCCGTGTAATTTAATGTAATTTATTTTATTGAACGCATTTGCTTCCCAAAATTGACCGTTGACTATAATGGCTTAAATTGAGAATGCATAGTTGTGTGTACAGTCAACAGCATAAATAAGTGATCATTTATGTACCTTGTCACTTTAACGTCGTGTTTGAAATGTTATACAAAATTGTGAAACGATTGAAAGCGACAAAATACATAAATGATCACTTATTTATGCTGTTGACTGTACCAAGATAAAACTTTTAGTAGAAATCGCAATGCCACACTTACATGCCTTGAAAATTTCCAAGTAATTTCTCCTTTTTTTAACTGCATCCAACACAATGCTAATTCTAGAGACGTGGTCAAAGATTACCCAAAAAAAACAAGAAATAGTGGAGGATGGACACAGATAGACTTCTTATCAAACAACATCACAATATCAAGGTCACCAAAACAATAGGACTATTAATCAGCTTTTCAAAGGCGAGTGTCGAAATATACTAATATCCGTTTTCGAATAACTTCCGAAACAAGTTAATTGTACTAACTGGGTTGTTAATACAATAGATTTGTTCAAATGTCGGAAATGAGATGCGGATTAACAAACGATATGGGAAATGAGATGGACCGAGAGTGTTACCCTGAGGAACGCTTATAGTATTTTTCTATAATTTGCTCAGTGCAGGCCTGGTACACTTCGCACTTTAGTCATGATGCTATAATAATATCTGATAGCTTTCATATCTGTGAGTAATTTGTGTATGTGATGGCAAGGAAAGCACAGAGCAGACATGTTTGACATACCTAAACGCTGCCTAAAAATTAGAAGGTGAAATAATTTGTAGCTTAATAAAATTGTCGGTTGTTTTGTATTCAATCTAAGATTCTCGCAAAGACCCGTCTCCTAATGGTGCAAATGCAATCGGCACGAAGCGGCAACAATTTGTAAACAAACAATTGCATCGGAAACACCATCATTGTTATTGTTACTTTATTGCACCTAGGGTTAGCAATGCTCAGCTTAATATTAATTGAATTGGTTGAACTAGATTAAAGTTTAACATTATCCCTTTTGTCAAAAGTTTTGCTTTAAAATCTCTTCTTTGACCCCAACTAGGTATTGTAAATAATAGAAACCAAAAAAATGGACGGGAGAACTTTCTAAAGAATCACCATAATCGTTTCTGCGCACCCGGAACTTGGCATCATTGCGTTGTTTAAAGATCTGTACAAAATGTCAATGCCAAGAGTCTTGACAAAGTTGCAACTTAATGAGATCATTTTAAACTCACGCTCTTTTATAATGCGTATATTATCAGACGATTCACCAGATGGAAAGCAGTTACCGTCGCCTACATACAACAACTCCAAGGCAAAAAAATTAAAGACCCTTAGGCTGGGTTTTATAAGGATCCGTTAGATCAAATTTCGGTCAGGAATGTCAAAACTTGTATGAAGTTACTAAAATTTGATCTGACATATTTACTAACGGGCCTTTATAAAACCGGGCCTTATTAACACCATATTACGTATCGTTATATCGATAAAAACCTAATAACGATTGATGATTGTGATTTATCGCTAGCATTTTTTATCAAGGAGTGACAGCCCTGAGTTCACGCTAGTTCATCAAAGGCGTTACTGGAGCGATCGCAAGACAAGTTGGCCGATTGTTCGCGGCTTTTTCGAGCAACGTTCATTAGCATACACGCAGTTCACTCATACACACAAGCTTGTAGATAAATTAATTTGTCGTCTTTCAGTGTAACGGTAAAGCCAACATAACAATGATTCACACAAATTGCTCTAGTCTCAAAATGACTTCTGGCTAAATATTTTCCTTTTCTGGTGATCGAACACGTCACCGCTAGCTTCGTACGTAGGGTTCATATGGTTCATAGGGAATATCTAATCGTGATGATAGCCCTTTCCAAAAATCTTTATTTCCAAATCCATCAAAAACAAAGAACATTAATATCGTTTAGGCAATATCTTATAATGTAGTCTGCTCCCAAAAACTTTCGAGTGTATTGTCCTCTCTATCCGACTCTTTTATGATTGTATTGAGTCTAATTAATAATTCCTGAAGAAAACTTTATTATTTAGGATAAACCTGAGTAAAAACTTTAAATATTAACACACATTAAATATGAACGACGTTTAAATGTAATAAATTGTACAATTTTGCATAGGTCAGGCCATTTCCAAGGACGCGCTATTGTTTAAAGTCTCAAATGATTGACTTCAGTCAACCTTCGGGGCTATTCATTATAACCTCATATTGTATGGAAACAGTTGTTGCGGATTGTCGGGGGCTAATCGGCGCTTGCGCAAGTACTGTCAAGGAAAAAAGTGTTTTGACCAATGTGTCAGATAAATTTGTCTTTTTTAAACCGAAAATATTTTATGGTAAAGTTTCGTCTCAATTTTGCTCAAAGACAGAAAGTGACAGAACACAAAATTTAAATAGAGGCCCGGGGCCTACAGATATACTTTAAAACTAAAACGAATCTAAATCATTTCAAACTAAACTAAAATTATTAATTAGATGAAATTAAAACTAATAAAAGAGAGTGCGAATAATAGTTACATATTTTTATTTAATTTTTCCGTCACATTATTATGATTTTCATGGTAAGTAACAAAACTAATCTTGTACAAGAAATAAAACACCAAAAGTCACGAAATGGATTTACTATCACTAAACCTATTTACTTGGTTCATAAGGTCACAAATCGGACCAAAACTTGGCGTTAAACTACGAAATATAATGATAATTTCCCCGATATCCTCCCTCAGTCAATACTCGGATCGATATTCCCTCGCTAGGCTAATAAAGAGAAAGCAATCCTAACTCTTACAACATCTCAAGCGAAAAATCGTGAACAAGCCTCTTCTGATACATATTTCATGGCACGAAGTTTCGCCACGGACGGGACAAACAAACGGACAAACGACGCGATAATTACAGGTTATAATCAGTGTAAATTATTACCGACGATCAGAGTGATGGTTTTGTAATGAATAATTATTTTAGAGCAGTTATTAAATCATTGTGTGGCGAAGGCCATCTCATTGATATTAGTGTTAGATTTCATTATTTTGTTTTAATTGTTTTTGGGATTAATTATATATTATGGCTAATTCGGATCAGTGCTCTATAATTTTAAATATGTAATGTAAACCTAAATTAATAAACTTTTATTATTCTTTTTATATTGTAATCGAATCGAATGTTTATAAATTTAAGTTTACAATTAATTCAAACTAGTGACCCGTCCTTTGTTTCAGTTTATGTGAGCCTTCTGTAACACTGTACGTTAAACCTAATTTATTATACATAAAAACCTTTGTTGAAAAAATATCTAACTGATGGTAAAAATCACATCAAAATCCGTTGCGTGTTTAGGAGGAGGAGCGAATATATATAGGCAGAAAGGCAGACAGACAGATAGAGGTACTTTGTAAAGATTAGAGAATACTGATTCGAATTGACCGTTTTATTACTATGATTCTCGTGTTAGATAGACTTTTACTAAAAAAAATATATTCAATCTAATAGATCGTTCTCTGGATACCAGAGCAATTTTAAATTTAAGTACCTACTGGATACCGGTTCTTAACTCCGTATAATTCTTTTCAAATTCGTTTTTAAAAACATTGATTTCCGATCTAGCTTCACGCGTCGTTACCTGTCCGAAAACCATTGCATCCTTGATCCGAATATTACCGAAGTTGTTTGAGTTCTTTATTAAAGAGCCTCGATCTTTATCAACAACATTGATTATAATCCCATTATTTTTTATTACAATACACACTGGCAACATTTCAAGTAAATTAACCGCCCAGTTTAAGTTGTCCAGCACTCTCGCAGGTATAAGAACAGAGTGTACAAATCGCATTCGGTAGTAGGGCTTCTGTCAAACGATCGAACGTAAAAAGGCTGCCTAATTGAGAATGCACGCGCTAAAATGTGTTTTGTACGTTTTGACAGGACTACTTAAACTCGCCGGTTTATATAAGCTGCGCCGCTGCGCCGGTTTACATAAGGTTCGGGTAGTCTAGTCACCGGCTAGATTTAAACAAGCGAGAAAGCAGGGTATTGATTCTCTCAAACGCAAAGGTGAGCGAATGCAGGAGTGAAGTCCAAGCGGCGAGTTAAAGTAGTCCCGTCAGAGCGAGCAAAACACATATTAACGCGTGCATTCTCAATTAGGCAGCCTTATACGTTCGAGAAGCCATGCTGCCAAATTGAATACACGCGCTGTAATGTGTTTTGTTCGCTTTGACGGGTCTACTTAAACTCGCCGCTTGGACTTCACTCCTGCGTTCGCTCACCTTTGCTTATGAGAGAATCACTACCCTGTATAATCCCAAAGGTTAAGGGCCTGTTTCACAATCGACGAGTAAATTTATCTGCCGTTTAAAGTTGGCTCTCTCCTTGTCTATTTACAAGTGTAAGAAAGAGAAAGGGCTAAATTTATCTGTCAAATATGCTTTACTTGTCAATTGTGAAACATGGGGTAGGTGTGGTTGTATGATAAACTAGCAACACGCCCTTGCTTCGTTCAGTTTATGTGAGGTTTCTGTTACTTCTGTACCCGTAAAAACCTCCCTCTTGAATCACTCTATCTACTGATGAAAACCGCATTAAAATCCGTTGCATAGTTTAAAAGATCTAAGTAGGTATACATACATACAGAGGGACAGACGACGGGAAGCGCACTTGTTTTATACTATGTATTGATAAAAATGCTTGACGAATAGCCTCTTTAATTTCGTAACTACTTTCGTATTTATACCCCGAGTGTACACAAATCGCTGGAACGTTTTAAAAATTCGTGAATACGGTTTTTGTCCGGATTATAGCTCGCTTTGAGCTAGCTAATACCTGGCCAATTACTAGGTATTTGGTGGCTTTGTGTCGGCACTGCACTAATTAGGCAGGTGGACGGTCAAGCCTCCTTGACCTAAAAGTATTAGTGTTTCTTTTAGAAACTATTTTAAGTTGCGTTAAGATTATGTTATAACATAACGTATGTTTTTTGGAAAATAACAGACTTCCTACTTATAGTGTCATAACAATATCTTGGAGTAAATCTAACGTCTTTATTTAAATCGTAATGGCAACCTTGAATTTCTCGAAAACTTATTAACATTTTTGTGTTTGTTATTTTATTTGTTTTGACCCTTTTCGTTAATATAAAAATGTTTTAAAAAACAAAAAACCGCCTTCAAAAATGCAAAAAATAACTTCTACTACTAGGTACTTAGTAGTAGGTACCTATCCTATTAGGTTAGTCCAACTGAAGTCGGCTTTTTGTTGAAAATATTGTGGTCGCCGACTTCAGTTAGACTAACCTAATAGGATAGGTACCTACTACTAAGTACCTAGTAGTAGAAGTTATTTTTTGCATTTTTGAAGGCGGTTTTTTGTTTTTTAAAACATTTATTTTATTTTACACTTTTTAGTGATCATAATAAGCTTATGTAGTCCCACTTCTTAGTTGATATATGAAACTTTAAGACATTTCAAGCTCGCCGCAAGCAACGCCGCGGGAAAATCATAGTCATTTTAAAACAATTAAATGTGCTTCGTTGTAGTCGCTCAACTATCTTAATCGAGATATCTTATCGCCACCCTTGATATCGGTACCGTTGAGGAGTTCCGGTGGCCATCTGTGGTCTTCATCATCAGTTCCGCTTCACCAAGTGACACTTTCTGAATGCAAATGCTTCACTTGTTACTAAAAATACTAAAATCGCTATATGTTTGCATACAATATTTGAGGAGTTCCCTCAATTCCTCACTGATCCCTTCATCAGATTCAGATTTGCTGACAATGGGACCACCTCGGAAGTATACTCTATCAAACCAAAAAAGAATTTTTAAAATCGGTCCACAATTGACGGAGTAATCGGTGAACATACATAAAAAAAAAAAAATACGTACAGTGGAACGTATAACCTCCTCCTTTTTTGAAGTCGGTTAAAAATCTACACGGGCGCGCAAAATATTAACAAAAAAGAGAAACTATTTGTAAACACATGCAAAAAGTTCATTGAAGTGGTCTATTAGGAAATATTGAAATCTCTCTCTTTGTTTAATTTAAATATGAGCACGAATTCTTATTTTACGGTCTTGGATTTTTTTAAATGTATTTTTTTATTTTCTTATTTATTCATATGTGTAAGTATGAAGGTATGTCTAGTACCCAAGCTAATAGAGCTTAGTTTGGAACTACATAAAGTCTAAGAATGTCTCCTAACAAATATTTATTTTACCAAACCGCTCTGCGCCCGCGCCTCTCAATTCCAATGAAGTTACAGATATTACTTCGTATTGCACAATCGCAATAAATCCTACCTACAGCAGAGCCCTAGTCTTTTTCCCGTCTTGAGTAATTGCAGATCTAGAAATTATCGACCCGACCCGGTCGAACAGATCCATATCGATCGGGTCACAGCACAATAACGGAGCTGCGCGGGCGCTTCTAATTGCGCCGATCTCGTAATGTAGTGCCGTTTTTTTTTTATATTATTATTTATTTAGGCAGCATACATTTCGACCGTCGATACGAGTAAAATCGTAACTACAAAACAGAGGTTTTCAGGAGAGCGAAAAAACGTATTTTGCAACTTCAAACCGCGATATTTTACTTATTAGTTTATGTTTTCGTACAAATGTACATATCATGTTTCTCAGAATTTGGTGCTCTTTAATTCTAAATTTTCATTTTTTTTCTAAACTGTTTATTTTAAATTTTAGATCGAGTTACGATGACGTATTTTGCGTTATCGACTATCGAGTATTATTGTATATTACAATACCATCTTACAGCTCTAAGTTTTGCCATTATTTGTTAGGCAAATATCATCGTATCTAAAGAAACCATGTTACTTGCAACAGATTTGCGGCTATTTTATTGTATTTTATGACTTAAAATATAGTAACTCCGGTTAGAAAATATAAAAAATATATATTTATACAGTGAATTGTATTAGTTTCAAGTAGATAATTGCCAATTATCATTATTGTTCATTAAAAAAATATTTTTACTGAATATTGAAAGAATAAAAAATATTTAGGTACAAAATAGTTTAAACATTTTTTAACTTTTTATTTAATAAATAATAATAAAGAAACAATAAAAGTACTTTAACACCATAATTTGGTAATTACCACCCTCAATAAGTAGAGGGTGGTAAGTACTTAGATACTTCAGGACTAATCTGGTTGCCAGCTAAATAGCAATTAATAAATAAACATCAACACTTGCTTTGGCTTAATCAAATTATTTAGTAACAAATGGGTAACAAAACATAAACTTTCACTTTGGCACTATTAAGTGCTAATATTTAGTATTTTGACTACTTTAATTAACTATTTTAATTACCTTTCTTCTTCAAAGAGATCACAATGATAAAATAATAGATCAGGTACGTATAACTTTATGAAAGTTCAATTAAGTATGTTATGTGTTCATCGATGATCAATATCATTAATACTTAATAAAGTAGTTATGTTTTTATTTCCAATTGACAGTAACTATATAATTAAATATTACGTAACTACATTACATATGGGAGGATGAGTTTACTAGCGAATCTTAATCTTCAAAAGTATTTTGTTCAGTTTCATTTGAGTGAGGCAAGTTTCTGTAAAAGTCTCTATAGTGTTCAGGTATCGCTCAACTGACACGGAGAAAACTTAATTCCTAATATTTTATTTAATTATTAAAAATGTTTAAAAACAATGAAGCGACTCCAAACAAAATCATTAATTCAAAGCGTCCTAAGTCAGACTAAAGTCGGCTTTTTGGTTAAAATATTTTAGGACGACGCCGACTTCTGTTTGTTTAACTTTTCCTTCCTTTGGTTCCTTCTTTTCTTAATTATTTTATTTTTAATTTTGCCCTTTTTAGTGATTATATTATTTAATACTTTCCTACCCTACCTAACTAATATTTTGTCAAAAAATAAGCACAATTTTAAAGTTTTCCGCAATTAGCGTGAAAGTTATAGTGCGTTGTATCTAATAACTTACTATCTTAGAAGTATGAGACTTATTTTTTTCAAAAGAATTTTTCAAATCGGTGAAGTAGCTTTTTATCAATCCTTTGAAATATTTCAAATCACGCTCAAACAAAACGTTAAATACGTATAGCTATGCAATACTATACACATCCGGGCCTTTTTACAAAAAAAAGTCATTTTAAGTAATAGTAACGAAATACCGGTTGGATATATTTTTTTATTGTTTCTCTTCACGTACTCTAGCGACTTTTTACCTTACTAAAGAAAGTAGGTATTCACTAACAAAACCAGAATACTTAATATTCGAAAAAAAAATCAGTTAGTATTACTTAGTAGGCGATTTACACAGTAAAAGTTTTACTTATTTGGTCCAATTAACCTTTTAATTAATTAAACAGGTTTATAATATAATCGCAATAGGTAAATAGTTTTGTTCTTACGGGTACTTCCACCACTCTTCATTCATAACTAAATTCAGTGGAACTTTTCCATATTAATTTTAGTAATTAACACTCAATCAAAAAAAATGAAAATATTTCCAATACACATAAACAGACGTGCGCCTACATCCACGTCACACGGTGCAAGTAAAAACCGTCTTCAAAATTAATTTTACGAGGCAAAAAATGCAAATGGAAGGAACGGGCCAGTAAAATCATAGTAAATCAATTTAGGCGCAAAACCGAAACACCCATAGCGCGAGCTCTTAAAGTAGAGTAACATTTTAACCACATTTACGTGCTCTGTACTTGGTAAAACGTTGGCACATTAAAATCGTAACTATTTATGCGATGATACTGGCCTGTGATCGTGGCAATTGGAAGCGATTTCGGGTAAAAAAATATTCTTAAGTCTAGTTACAATGATTTTCTCTTAATGTAATAGTGGATTACTATTGATGAACCTCGACATACGATGTTATGAAATTGGGTATTTTTTTTATTTCTCAATGTATCAAAAATGTAAAAATACAGTTTTGTAGATCTTTTTTCACTTAACTCTCCCTGTAAAAGTCAAAAAAACACTTAAATTTAGTTACGATTTTACTCGTATCGACGGTCGATTTGACCTACGCCTCTATTCAACACGGTAAAAACAATATCAATTTTGTCCTGGTATCGTATTGTCAACGTTTTGATAGCTCTTATTTTCGTTACAATACTGACGGCTGACGTCATAACAATACCTTAACAGCTAAACTACGATATCGTTTTTACCGTCGGGAATAGGGGCGCTGTTATGGTATTGTTTCCATAGACGATGAACTTATATTTGATTTGGTAAGTTATACAAACATACTCGTAAGGCTAATAAAGAGATTTAGCTTATTTTGTAAGTTTGTTTATATGTGGATGGTAATTTCTGATAAATTATTTAACGATTTGAAAGAAACATTATTCAAGATGGAAATAGGCTATACGTACAGAGCACAGATATTGTGTTCAACCCTTCAGGGCTGAATAGCTCAGCTTAGAAGTGTCCAAAGTACTTATGGTGAATCATGAATGTATTAACTTACATTGTTTTGGTTCATTTCTGAAATTATTGCTGTCGGTTTCTCTTAAAATAAATAATGAAACTAAATAAATAAGTTTAGAAAAGAGATACCACAAATTCAGTACCGTGGTTTCACCATTTTCGATGCCATAACCATAGTTATTAGATTTTTTTTCTTTTGTTAGCTGCTAACAAGAGCCGATTAAATTTTCTTTAGGATCGTTGTTTTTTAAATAATTAGCAGTTTTTTATTACCAGGGTCCCGTTTCTCGTAAAGTATTAGTCTAATAATATTAGTATTTTATCTCATTTTTTAGTCTTATTTACGAAACAAAACACTAATATTATTAGACTAATACGCTTTGAGAAACGGGCCCCTGTTCAAGATACATTTCAATTGGTCCGTCATATTTTTTTCTAAAGTCATCTGCTATCAAGCTGAAATTTGGAATAGATCTATAACAAGGTTCTGAGCTCAATATTTTCTTCGTGTACGTATAATGACGTTCCTAATTATTCAGCAAAAGCTTTCCAAAGCTCCCCCGAGCTTCGCACGATCACGTCGCGCCCGATAACGGCTCTCACTCACGCGCATGTTTATCGTCGCGGATCTCACTCACTCGTCGTTTTATGTCTTATTCGTTTGATTGTAAGTGTTGCAAAGCTTAATCTGTGCAAAATCCACGTTAAAGTTGAACCGTAATCGTAAAAAAAAACGTCATTAAACTTAGTTACTTAATGCTTACTTAGAGGTTAGAGGTAAAATCTCCCAAATGAGAATTTGTGTAGGATTATGAGTAAAAATAAATGTTTACTTTTTTTGCCATGGAGGCAAACGAGCGCACAGGTAATGATAGGTGGAATCTGTGACCCGTAGACTTTTGTATTATCTTAAGATTGCAATGCTAAGACCGTAAATGCGTAGCCAATCCTGAGGACTGAGATGGAATGCATCTATGCTAGTAATTTCACCTGTTGTCCTCTCCCCACACCGGAACACAACAATACGAGCACTGCTGTTTGGCGGTAGGTTAAAGGATAAGATATAAAAAATATACCGTCAATAACCTCTTTTACTAAATGTTTACTTAATTCCCTACGGGAGAAATAGGGTAGGATTATATCCTCCTAAAGCCTAACGAAAAATTCAGCATGTAGTCATTACGGCCCGTAGTCCTACCAGTAGTACTATTGTCTTATACTCATTCAGACCCAAGAACTTAGAAGCCAAAATGGTGGGTTTTCTGTTAAGTCCTACTGGTAGGACCGTGGTACGCTATGACGACACAACTGTCGAAGGAGCTGGGTCTCAATGACAAAGGCAATAAGTACTATGGGTAGGACCATGGGCCTTAGGAGGATATATGTAAAATAATATACTGTTTATTAGTATTTATTTAGATAATTATAAGTGTTTAAGCAGTGACAGCAACAGATAAACACTAGCCATGTACAATTGTAAATAGGTATTGATAATAAAAAAGCTAACAGCATAATTATGCCCACTTATTAAAAATGAAAATAGGTTAAGCCCATTGTCCACCTAAAATTATTGTATATCTTGTTCCAAAAGCAAAAACAAGTATTAAATACTTCCCAAATTTAAGAGAATGTATTACATAGATGACATAACAAAACTTAAAAACCATATGCAAAATGAGTTTACTCGTACACTCACTTGTTACAATAGTTACTAAAACCGTTTAACGGAGTAATTCAGGGCAGTTAAAAAATAAATACGAAGATTAAAACGAACACAACCAATAATATTATCCAACAAAGCATATATAACCTTCAACATACCACCATTTTGAACCCTGGATTCATTGCAAATGTATTAACACAAGGGTCAACATTTGCTAGCTAGTTATCTGCTATACCAACCAATACAATTTGATCTCTGCTTTTAAACTGATAAAACGACGCAAAGAAGCTAAATAAAATGGTTAGACAATGAACTAAACGCAATGATCATACCAGGAAGAAACAGACAAACAAATTGTTTCACTTTCACTGTCTACGTAGAATTAAGCATATTCACGTAATTTCTAGTTTTGCATATGCATTGTTAACAAATTATACTTT
This sequence comes from Acleris cristana, assembly GCA_948252455.1. Taxonomy (NCBI): domain Eukaryota; kingdom Metazoa; phylum Arthropoda; class Insecta; order Lepidoptera; family Tortricidae; genus Acleris; species Acleris cristana. Next base: position 772,128 of record OX411791.1, on the reverse strand, counting down.
TATGGTTGTTTATGGAGAGACTTTAAATTTTAATAACAGACAGACTGGCTGTAAAAGGAATTTGAATACATAACAATAAATAGCGTCTGCGGGTTTTCCCACAATGAGAAACATAGTGCATTAAATGTTCATTAAAAGATAGTTTTTTGCAAAAATGACTGACCAGCGACCTCCGGTGGTATCTATCTAAAGTTTTAGCTACTGCATTGAAATTTCCGAACGAAATATGAAAAAATAATACTGGGTAGGTATTGATTCTCTCAAAAGCAAAGGTGAGCGAATGCAGGAGTGAAGTCCAAGCGGCGAGTTTAAGTAGTCCCGTCAGAGCGAGCAAAACACATATTAGCGCGTGCATTCTCAATTAGGCAGCCTTATACGTTCGAGAAGCCATGCTGCCTCACCTTTGCTTTTGAGAGAATCAATACCCAGGAATCATTGTGTGACGGTACCTGATGACTTAAAGACGTTTTTATAAAGTAAACAAGCCGACCGCATAGAGTTTGTCTTGTTCATTTTTTCCGGGCCGCTTGTACATTGTTTTTTTTTTTAAACCTTAATCGTACTATTAAGAACATTTAAATACAATTGCCAAATCTTTCCAGTCGTTCTCAAGTGATACTAACCAACATCATTACATTTTTATTTATATTTATATAATACAAGCTCCTGCCCGCGACTTTATCCGCATAAATTTCGATTATCGTTTTTCCCTCGGCAACTTTTAAGTTTTCCGGGGTAAAAGATAGCCTGTGTGTTAATCCAGGGTAAAAGCTATCTCCATTCCAAATTTCATTCAAATCCTTTCAGCCGTTGCAGCGTGAAGGAGTAACAAACAAACACACACACAAACTTTCGCATTTAACACCTCTTTTTTCCATTGGGGGTTAAACAAAGTAAAAACCTTCAACACGAATCTTCAGAACAACAGTGACCTAATTCAGAAATGTTAAATTTCGAGTTAGGTCTCTATAATAATAAATTAATGACTTGAAGTTTGAAAAGCTGATATTTTGAATTAGGTCACTATTGTTCTGAAGGTGCGAATAGTTACATGTCCCACACACAAAATAAATAAAAACACTACTGTTGATTCAAATAATGTTAACGATATTCGAATAAAGACATAAAACCTAATCTATGTTAACAACCATCAAACACAATACTCGACAATTCTACAACGGTTATGTCACGTATTAACCAATCACAGACCGGCGAGCCACGACGATACCCGATCTCGCCCGATCTCGCCCGATCCGTATCTGCCTCGTGACGGTTGAAAGCTAGCATGGGAATTGTTGGGTTTCACAAGCGATGAGTCGAGGAAGTCAGCTGTGAGTGGTGTCAGGGATAAGAGGTAGCGAGAGCGGAAGCGATTAGATCTCGAATTGCACCGGTTAATCTCTGTTAACCATATGGTTGACTGGTAGAGAATGCCTTTCGGCATTAAGTCCAACATTTGCACTTTTTACATTTGTATTGTGCAAATAAGTTTAAATAAATAAACAAGCGCTTTATCGCTTTTGTTTCTCACCTGTTTTAATTAAAGTTATTATTTCCAAAAACAGAGATTAAAATTTTTAGGTATTAACTTAATATCTAACATGAAATTCTAGTTCCATTCTTCATTCCCAATTTTAGTAAGAAGACAGCTTTTTAAGGGATAAGTTCACCTTTGTACTCGTTTCTTTCTTGAATGCCAGTGTGTTGTGTTTTTTGCTTACTGAACAAAAAAGTTTACAAACCGTTTACTTACATACAATAAAAGAATAAGAACAAGAATAATCTTTTGAATAAATTGTGAAATATCTTAAAAAAAGAATAATCTTTATTGTCACAACCTTAAACTTAGCAAATATAAAAGAATCAAAAATAAATAAAAATAAGGTAGAAAACAAAAACGAACAAACAAAACAGAACAAAACAAAACAAAATTGTTTAAAAATCGCTACTTACATATAACAAAATGTAGAAAGTTACATCTTATTCTTTAACTTACCGCCAAGCCTGTTCACATTGTGTTCCGGTGTAGGGATAACACAACCGGTAAAATTACTAGCATAGAGACATTTCATCTTAGTCCTCAGTCTTGGCAACTCATTTGCGGTCTTAGGATTGCAGTCTTAAAATTGTAGTCTCAGATCCCACTTGCTGCTACAATTTCTTGCACCATAACCTCTCCTGCTTCAGATTAGCATGTAACCAGTAGCTGCAAAGCGGTGAACTCCTGCTCAGGTCGTTGGTGATTGACGACCATCGGCATAATTGAGCGCTGCCGTTTTATGGGTGGCCGCGCTTTCCTCTTCCTTATGGTCCCTTCCATAAACAATCGAGAAGATCCATCCACTATGATTTGTTTGACGCCTCTATCTGTTTATGGTTTCGAAGCTTTCACACGGATGGAGCGATTTCTATGCAGTTATGTTTGTTTTAAAGCTAGTTCTATATATGGTTTTTAGCTAAGTTTGATGAAAATTGGTTGGGACGTTTTAGAGTAAGTATTATTTATTTAAACTTTATTGTACAGTATAAAAAGTAAGTACAAATGACGGACTTAATGCTTCAAAATATTCTCTACCAGTCAACTACAAGGTCAAGCAGAATAATTGCGGTGTGTGCGAACATTTCAGCACGACCTTTAGTTATCAGCTCTGCGGGCCTAAGTATGGTTGCGTTTATCGCGTAACAAAATGCGGATAAAGCATCTGTCACTTTCTGACCAGTATGTAAGTGCGAGAGTGACGTATGCTTTATCCACCGCGATAAAGGTGACCATAATACGGGCCCTGGAATAGGGGTTGCAGTTGCGTAGACATTTTTTTATTAAAGTTTGTGTATGTCATTACCAATCACGGGACTATGGGAGTCCCGGACCTTTGGGAGGCGTACATGGAGCCGAAGTCAACACGCAGAGGCCCTTTAGACAAGTTTAATTTAGTAAAGCGATGGGACACCAACCGGCGATTGTACCTGAGTTCAAACTATAGAAGTATGCTCCCACGGACAACCACCGGTTAGGATAACAAAAGTTATTATTATCTTGACATGTTACAAAGACAAATAAAAAACAAAGTGTTGTTTTAACTAACTGAAGGTTCTCATTTAAGAACAGCTGTGATCTTGTGACGCCTTCCGATTCCATCATTAGAGTAACTCTTACTGCGGTACTCAGAGAAGTCAATTAAATTTAACGCTTGTTTAGTGACGTGTTGTCTTATTCTATTGCTATAGCAAAGAAAGTGACAGTAGCTACTTTAATCAAGCATTAAATTTAATTGACGTCTCTGAGTGCGGCAGTTAAAGACCATAATATAGCATAATGATCGGGTGTACGTGATTTTATCAAGTTACAGCTCATACCGATAAACTCTCGTTCGGTTGATGTCAAAGATATATATATATATACTAGCTGCCCGCGCCCGGCGTCGCCCGGGTGTAATTTTTTTTTTTTCCTACAAAGCCTATGAAAAATAGTTTACGACCTATTCTCAGACCTACTGAATATACACACAAAATTTCATTTGAATCGGTCGAGCCGTTTCGGAGGAGTTTGGTTACAATTTTATATATTAGAGATATATATATATATATATTTACCTTATTCCATAGTAATAAGTCCTCAAAGCGTAAACGAACGAAAACGTTTGTATAATACTAACAGTAGCTACTTCACTATCAACAAGCTTACGATTTACATCATAAAAGGTACAATATTCATACAAGCAGGAAAACTGAGAGTTCGAATGTCAGCGAAAGGCGGGGTATAAACATAGTGTATTAATTGGCTGGCAACAGCGGAAAGCGGTCGCACGACTTCCGCCATGCGAGAGCTTTTATACAGGGTGTTCGGCTTTGGGAGCCGAAGCTTTTGCCATAGCAATTTACAAATGTGATTTTATTCATTAAACATTTTTTTAAACAATGAACCTACTTTAAATCACAATTGTCGAAGGCATCGCGATGTATAAAATATAATCCCCCACTTTTACACCCTTAGAGGTGGTCTTCTTTTATAAAATTGATAAAAATACCACCTTTAAGATACTCTATTTATGAAAAAAGAAACATAAAATCGGTTGACAACTGGTGGATAAGTCACGTAACATACACACACAATACAGACGAGCTGAGAACCTTTTTTTTTGAAAGCGCTTAAAAACTAGTTTGTTATTTTTATAGTTAACTAAACTAAGTCTTGTAAGGATGGTGGTCGTTCCAAATTTCAATTTTATTAAAAGTTAGCAAAACTAATATGCCACAACATAGAACCTATTAAACAGAGTAAAAACATGAACATGAGTTAATATAAAATGCTTTAAATTTTAATTAGCAAAAATGATTTATGGCTTATTATAATGCGTAAATGCGTGAAAAAGTTTTTTTTATTTAGATAGATAGAGCTGTTAGGAAATACTTAATACAACAATTTGGTAAGTTCAGGGTCATTGATTACATTTGATATTGTTTGTCATAGCAAATAAACTTATCTTAATACATTAACAACAATTAACAAGTCTAGACATTTAGATTTTTCGATGACATCATGTTATATTACAACAATAAATTCTCGAAGCAATTCATTACTTTTTGTCAAAACAAAACATTAGCACTGTGTATCTAATTTATTAATGATATAAAATTAGTGTTTTATCAAGACCATTATTCAATCATTTCTATAAATAAAACCTAATACCGGCTATGAAATAGGATGCGTTTTTTATTTGTATACTCTTTAAATAAATAAACTAAATAAATATTAGGGGATAATCTCACACAAAATTGTCTTAAACTAAACCCTAGGCTTCTACTATGGTACTAGACAACGATAAACATACGGGTATTAACATAGAACCCATAGTACAACCCTAAACCTTAGTTTGGGACTAAAACAATTTGTGTGAGATTTTCCCCTGATATTTAGGTATTTATTTTATTAAATAAAATGTCATTTTATTGCATCTAAATACCTACTGCAGAGAACGCGGAGTCCGCCTTTTTGTACACTACTTTAGTTTTGTGAAAAAAAGTATTTAAATAAATAAATCTCAACCGAACCAAACTAAATTATTTTCATTTCGTTTCACTCACAGCCTGTATATACTGCACACTAGAACGTGCGCAAGCGCAGATCTGAGATGTCATGGCGCACGCTCGTGCGACCTGCCATGTTATTCTCTTAAGGACTCACTTTTCAACAGTAACAGACGAATTATTAACCGGCCAGTTTAAGTCGTCGCGTGTTTATGTATAAACAACATTTTAGGGCGTGTATTATTAATTAGGTAGCTTAACCGTTGTCGCTCGTATGATCGACCGATCGACGAGAAGTCGTTAATAGAGAATAACACTTGGAACTAACCGGATCTACATCAACTATACAATGCTAGTCAATGGTTTAGGTATAAGCCATTAAATTAGGGAGCGGATTGCTCAGTTTATTACTTAATTAGTTTGTCTTGACTGGACAGATCCCAGAGCTCCCTTACCATCGGGCGTGTTAGGTTTCGAATTTCTATGAAACATTGGCTAGGCAATATCGATTGGACATTTTATAGAAAAAAAAAACGCCTGATAGCATGCATCTTGGCTTGGCCCTCTGGATTTCCATATCCACATCTTGGGCCTTCTAGGGTAACAAGACAAGGCAAGGGAATAAAAGCAAAATGTTGGTAGATGGACTGACCCAGACCGGGTTTTTATCTCATCCGGTTAATAAGGCTAACCAAAATGGGCAGATTTTGGTGATTTCGAAAAGTTCGCAGTTTTCGAATACCAAATTCTCGGGCGTCCCTCAGAATCCCTAACAACGTTTGTCCTAACTCATCGTTTGTCCGAATTTTCAGTTGCCCTAAACTGGTTTTCAGGTGAGTCAGGCAACTTTTTAAGTTTTCCAATTATATCTGCGGTTTGGTAAGGTTAGGGTTGTAGGGTTGTAAAAAGTTTTAAAATTTAGACGAAATGGCTTTAGGATAAACGAAAATTTGGACAAACGATGCATCAGGATAAATGACGATTAGGGATTCCATAGTGGAACCCAAATTCTCAATATACTGGAATCCTATAACTAAACACTACAATTAGGGTATTTGTAATTGTTTTGTTTGTTATATTAAATATTTATTTATTTATTTGGTTGTTTCAGATTATGCGGCGGAAGTGGACAGGCTGCAAGATGGCACGACCAGTGCTGATATTTGTTTTACTGGCTATTGGTGAGTAAATTTTTTGAAAAACAGGGTGGAATCAGCAAATGTAACTATTACTTTTTAATTTTCGCGTAAAATATAAATACTTACAAACCTTTATTCAAGTTAATACAAATTCATATTTAATATAATATAATACAATTAAAAGTTAAAACTAAACTTATTTAAATTGATTTTCGTCCTAACTCATAATCCTTCAGTCTTTAACATTTCAACTATTACTTACAGCATGAAAATCGCCGTCTATGATCACATCATACAAAATTATTCCAAAAAGCTTAATACGAGTAACTGGATTGGAATTCATTTTTTGCTTTGATTTTTTATTTATTTTTTGCATATTTGGTGCGATTCAATTTGACTCGGCAAAAATCAACATATATAAATTTTACTGCCAATTACATACATAAACGAACGCCTTCATTCTCAGAGTGGGATAGACAGAGCTACAGAATTACCAACAACTCTAAAAACTTGTTGATAATTCAGTTAGCCTAAGATATTTACCAGTGTATTAGTGACAGGTTGCAATTCCATCGCCTAACAGTACCTACTACAAGCCTTTATCTCTTAGTCGCTTCTTACAACATGCAAAGACATGGAGAAGCACTATTCTAACCCGGCAACCACACGAAAACACATAACAGCCAATTCTATTGTGTAAAAAGGCCTGATTTTCGTCCTAACTCATAATCCTTCAGTCTTTAACATTTCAAATAGTTATAAGGTATAGGTAACCGCTATATCATTGTCAATGTCGTGTCGCGTGACACTCCGGAATACTGTTACACCGCGCATGCGTCGTGGCAAAAGCCGGTCATTATAGAGGATCAGCGTTCGCACTCGTTAACAAGCGCACGCCAAGAAATATATCCTGACATTCCTGACTTCCTCGTACCTACTATCTATAAAACTAGTTCCGTACCGCGTTCCGTTTCTGTTTAGCTGATTGACTGACAAGCAAATGTCAGGAATTGTAAAAAAATTATACGGTCGAATTGAGAAACTCCTCCTTTTTTTAAGTCGTTTAAAAATTGCAAGTATATTCCAAAGCCGTTTCCTTTCTTATGTTTGTTATTTTTATTAGATTAGATACTACTACCCACTTCGCAATGCGAGCGTCTGCTACCATGCCTACCATACCACTGTAACTAAGTGAGTAACGTTTCCATTTTCTGACTAAAAAGTCCGGACTTTTATCGAAATGTCAGGCTTTTTGTCAGGACTTTTCAAATTCCTCAATTGGTAACCCTAGATCATTTTTGTGTTGGCTTCACCACTACACAAACGCTGTTCCTTTCTGTAACTAACAGACAATCAGACGAGTCGTAAACGAGATGGTTACGACCGAGTTATAATCTTGTTTCCATTCCACCCCGTATTGCATAATTGAGCCATACATAACCCCGTGTCTTTGTTCACGTAAACTCGGGTCATGACTTTCACCGCGGAACCACGGCTTTACGATTATTAACTAGTTCAGAGTTTAGAGAACCATTGGTTTACGAGGAAATATCAAAATTGACATTTAATCTATGTTCATTTATGTGAATTCATATTGTGTTGCGTGTCCAATCTTCAATATGACAACCGTTTCGATTCACTCAGGCGGGCAGGAAGCATACCTGGGCCTCTATTCCCGGCGGTAAAAACCATATCGTATTTGACTTGTTACGGTATTGTTTTGACGTCAGCCGCCATTACTGTCAAGGAAATAAGAGCTATCAAAACGGTGACAATACGATAACAGATCAAACACGATATTGTTCTTACCGTGTTGAATAGAGGTCCTGCTATCGTTTTTCTTTCCTATCGCTCAACATTTATGGGATGGCAGTTGGCCACGTGGTTTATAACGCACGAAAATGTCATCCCGTCATACATTTAGTTGGAGTGATAGAAAAGAAAAACGTTAGAAGCATTAGCATCTTAGCTAAAGGCATTATCCGCTCTAGATTTTTTATGAAACATGTGACTTTGTTCGTAACTCTGTAGAGTCCAATCTGCTTTAGCTTAGGTACTTACACTTACACCTTTCTAAGGATTTATTCTTAATTAGTCGCCTCTTACGACCTCCATCGTGGCACTATTCTAACCCGGCCACTAATTAACTACGCTCAAGTATTAGTGAAAACTGAAAAAAAAAACCAGCTAAGCGGAATCCTGCTTTGTATTCCATCAGGACTAATATTATCATTATACTATAAAAGTAAAAATGTTTTCAATTTATTTATTGACAAAAATGGTAAGTAGGTGATGGCACCAGTAATGAACTAGGACCGATAATGGACACTTGATTCTTATGGTACAGAAGATAAGGGTTATTCATTTATTTTGAGACAGTCAATTTATAACCTTATGACCTTTGATTTAAGAGTTAAGTGTCCATTATTGGTGCCTTCAGCTAAAAGTGTCCAACATTGGTGCCGTCACCCTACCTACTTTGTGTTAAACAAATTGTGTCCCTAAACCACACAGGCTTTGTTACGGGTCAGAGCTGCTGTCTTAACTAATCTGTAGGCAATGGTAGCTACACGCTATAATTATTATATCTAAATAATAAATACAATAAATCACGCCTGTTTTCCAGAGGGGTAGGCAGAGACCACTTCTTTCCGCCTGCTACAAACGATCCTGACAAATCTATTTCGCTTCTTCTACATTCATACATCGAGTCATGCGCGCACGTCGGTTTCAGGACTTTTGGGTACGAAGATTCGACCCTTTTCCTTTTCTAAATAAAATAAAAGTTAAATTACTCGTGACATGAAGTCACCCTTAAAATTATACTTAAAGTTTGTTTAATTAATTTCGTCGCCATTCGTTTCAATTGATACTGACTTTAGACATTACAGACGATAGACATTTTATTATTTGAACATAAATTCTAGAGCGTTATAATGCCTCACTTTTTCATCACACAACCAAGATACAGGTACCTACCTACCATTCGTTTTCTATAGTAATTTATTCTATTCAGTTGATTTTGATACTGAAGCACTTGTCACTATATTTGCTATTGTTTGGGACAGAAGTTGTGACCTTTCATACGAAAGTCGATACAAAGCGATAGAAAGCTCTGGTTATGCGGCTCGTTATTTCGACGATTAAATCATTGTTATGATCGCAGATGAGCTGTGAACATGAGTAGGTATCGGGTTTAGAAAGTTTACTAGTTCGGAAGGTATAATACATCCATTTATTAGAGTTAGGATGTACGTGGGAAGTGACCAGAACTTACAGCTGCATTTAACAATCTGCTCTTTAGTGAAATTTCCGATTATACAGTGTGGCAAAAAACGAACGCCACATGGACGGCAACTACCTTAAATATTGGAAATAGCAAATTCTACGCAAAGAAGACATCTGCCCCCTATTTTACCATCCTGACAATGACAGGTGACAGGTGACATTTCAGTGTAGGGGAGAAGTGGTATGAAAGAGCCAGTTTACTAAATGGGGCCAAAAGATACAGTTTAAATAAAAAAAATACACATATTTTGTGTCTAAATGTTACTTTATTTATTGTAGTTGGTATTTTCATACAAATAATCGCAAAAATCAATAAACAAAACAGTAAGATACCCGTTTTAAAACAATGTGTCTTTCGGCTCTTTCATAACGAATCGGTATTGAAAGAGCCACTAATAGTTATAAAAGAGCCACTTATTAAATAGTTAAGTTTATCTGTAAATTACTCAAAATAACAGTTATTGCACTGTATAAAAAAAAGATTCTAACAAATTCTTATTAAAAATAAGCAACATTTTTAACAATTTATTAATTTTAATAACAATTTTAACTCATTCCTAACAACAGCTTTAAATTTAAGGTAGCGTATTGTAATTTAATTAATAAGAATTTGAATAATAATCAAAATATCAAATAATAATATATCTTATCAAAAATAGCACAGATAAATTCTATACCGAGCTTGAAAACATTGCTTAATAATTAGCCTTCCAGTTATTATGAAAAAGCTAGCTCTTTCAAAGCCCCTTAGACCGGCTCTTTCATGACTTTGGCTTTAAAAAAATATAATCTCAATAACGAAAACAATGTTAACGCTTTATAAATTCAGCTTTTACGTAGTTGCAAGCCCAAATACATGCACATACCCAATGCACAATCCATATACTTGTGTTTGTTTACAATAAAATACCAAAAAACAAAGTAATTGAAGCACAATACTTACTTGTTAGTGCCGAAAACTTTAACTCAACGCATCAGCGTCCGTTGCTTTCAAAGAGGTGTCAAATGTTTGTGGGTGAATGTAAATCAGTGTAGCCACTTAAGAATAAAAACTTGTGCAATTTGGTTTGGAAACTTCCGAAAAAATGCAAGTGGCTCTTTCAAAACCTGGCTCCTTCATACCACTTCTCCCCTACATGGGGCAGCTTATATGAAACCCAGTGACGTAACAGCGTATTAACTTTGCAATGTATACCGAATTGTCACCTGTCATTTGTCATTGTCAAGATGGGGGGATTATTATGACATATCTTTGCAGTTCATTTTACGGTGAGCGTAAAGGACAGAGCTATAGCAGCTCTGTCCCTTTTCCTCAGCGTAAACTGAACTGCATAGCTATCTCATAATATGTAACCCCCCTGTATACATGTGTATAGTCCGGTCGACATTCTAGGGGTCATTTACTTAAGTTTTTCACCTATATCGTATTGGCAAAGTTACGATAGCTCTTATTTACTTGACCGTAGGTTTTGCCAAGTAGAATAGACCTCTAGTGTGTTGCTAGCGATACGTTATTGTACTGAGACGTAAGCGTTAATGATGGGCTTCATAAGAAAGGTCAAGGTCACTCAAAGGGCAATGGAGAGGGCTTTGGTCGGAATTTCTCTTCGTGATCGAATCAGAAATTTATGAGGATATCCACATGAGAACCAAAGTTACCGATATAATCCTAAGAATAGCTAGACTTAAGTGGTATGGGACGGGGCACATCACTTGTAGAATAGATGGCTGATGGGGTCGAAGAACCGAAGAAGACCGTGTGGTGCCGGGTTTAGAATGTTGCCACTCCATGTCTTCCCGTGGATGTCGTAAGAGACGACTAAGGGACTAAAGGCTGTGTAGTGCTGTTAGGCGATGGGTTTGCAACCTGTCACTAATACACTGAATAACATCTTAGCCTGGTTGTGCAAAATGTGGTCACAGAATTATCAACAAGTTTTTATAGTTGTTGATGAGTCTGTGGCTCTGCCTACCCCACTCTGGGAATGAAGGCGTGAGTTTATGTTGTTGTTGTTGTTGGGGTCGAAGAATTATCGAGTGGTGTCCGCGTACCGGAAGACACGGCGTGGATAGACCTCCAACAAAGTGGACCGACTTGGCTAAATTTGCGGGAAACCGATTGATGGAAGCGTTGCAAGACCAGCCCTTGTGGCAAACCTTGGAAACGGCCTAATTTCCATAAATGATGACTGAAAAACGGAACACTTATAACATAGTACAGTGAAACTGTGGAACGAACTCCCTTCGACGGTATTTCCCACCGGTTATGAAATGGGTGCCTTTAAGAAAAGAGCTTACATTTCCCTAATTAGTCGGCAACGTACCGACAACTCTTCTTGAGTTGCTGGTGTTTATGGGCGGTGATGATTACTTCCCATCAGGTAACCTACACGCTCGTTTGCCTCCCACTCTTACAAAAAAAAACATGACTTTGTGTTTGTCTGTCATGTCATGTCTGTTCCTTTCGGTCGTCGGTCTATCAAGACCATTTTTTCTGAAATGGCTACAGCTATTGAGATGAGATTTTAAATAAATAGATTAAACGACAGTTCCAAAAATATACACAAAAGATGCATTCGGGCTTTTGAATAAACACTTTAAGATTGGACGGGCTAGTCAAGATGCATAATGCTAAGTTAGGGGACGGCACCAATGATGGACAGTTTTAGCTGACAGGCACCAGTAATGGACACTTCACTCTTAATTCAATTTTCATACGGTCCAAAATTGATTGTTGCAAAACAAATGAATAACCCTTATCTTCTGTAAAAAATAAGAATCAAGTGGCCTTGTCCACTATTGTTCCGTCACTCTCCCGTTTTATAAAAACTGCCAAAATGTAGTAATAGGATTGACGTAATCTGATGACAGAAAGCGTCGACTTCTTATGGCAACTCCATTCATTTCGAGTCGATAATATAAAACTTTATTACCGTTTGCATCTTGGCTAGCCCTACAGAGCTGTCAGTTCAGTTGGACACATCGAATTAACTTGGCAACCTTTGGTAATTTCCACAATCGTCTTATGATCTTTACGGTCGTCACTTGTTACTTACTATTCAATAGCACAAAAGTTTATTAACGTTTTAACACTCCGTTACAAACACACGTTACTTTTTACACCTTCCTGTATACAACAATTAAATTGTAATGTACATTTTATGCTAAACTCATGAAAAATATTTTCTCTGCCGACTTTAACGTAATTTTGAAATGTATGTTATGCTAATACTGTTATGAAATTGGCTGAACATAATCTCGTACTTATGGCTAAGTTCATTCATATTCACGAAGCTTTTATCACATTTGAAGAATGAAGTGGAAACACAATATCGCCTAGGGCCGTTAGGTAATGTGCTGACTTTGCCGTAGCGGTGAGGTACAGCGGGTGCAATAGGTAAAATACACGCTGATTTGACGGAGTTAGAACATTATGTTACGGTACGGTAAGTAAACATTGAGGGTGTGCGTTAAACAACGATATTTTTTATAGAAAGCTATTTTCTGCTGAAGTCTTTATGTTATCAAGATGCCCTTAAAATGTATAAGATCATAATAAAAATAATAAAGGCATATAATGTCTAACGTTATTATCTTTTATTTATTTTCTGTGTATGGCTTGTTATATAAAGTATTTAATTACGTTTTGTCTCATCTAAACGAGCACCTCCTTTAAACGAGCAACGATTTTCATGAAATTTAGTATGCAGGGAGTTTCGGGGGCGATAAATCGAACTAGCTAAGTTTCCTTTTTAGAATAATTACTAAAAAAAAAACCAGGTCATTCAGGTACTAAATTTATTAATCTACATCATTGTAAACCTTGAGTACTTTGCAGTAAAACATACAAACACGGTTCATTAAGTAAATAGCAGAACCAGTCCGTGGGTCCACAGAAAACCAGCGTCTCACCTCCGATAGGTTGTACGACATATAGCTGAGTGGATACCATTTTCGCAGCACTACTTTTCACACACTGTAATAATTTTTACTAAAACCTACCCGCGTTTTCCAAGCCTGTACTCTTAACTAAACTACTCTACAACACAACAATAGACTTCCTCAACTCAACTCCAATATTGATCTTACATCAATTCAAGTACATACCAACAAGACAATCTCTGTCAAAATTTAATACTAATCTGCCATCTCCAAGCGAAAGTAACGTCTATTAATTACTACATGTTATCTTCAGGCTATTGTCTGAAGCTTATTGGCGTCTTATGTATTGATGGGCTTTTGTTTTATTTAGACCATCTCAAGTCATGGCTGCCACCCATTGGTTTAACTAATGGGTCATGCCGTGTTACCATCAGATATGGTGATGGGATGTTGTAGATTAAGCTTTGAAAGCTCATGTAACGGATTTATTGTGACGATGTTATGTAAGTTTCTTATGGCCGAACCCTATATTAAAACCGCGGATAGATAGGCTTACTTCAAATTAAAATTCGACAAATTTTGCATGGGACTAAATCTAATATTAATGATAAACTAAAACATAAAATCTAAGAGTGGTCCCTGCGGCATTGTACCAAAGATGCTGGCAGCATTTCCTCGTTGAATGGCTAAACTTATTCGTTGAGCTAGGAAACTGTCAGCTCTTCGGTCTCCAGTGAGGTCAGTGAGTCTCTTTGACAAATTCTTAAAAAAACTTAGAGCGCTAACACCCCACGGATAATTTATTATTTTATTATTTACTATGTCATTTTGTGTAATATTCTTGACATTTGAACTTGATTTGAGACGCAGAACTTTAGTTTAGAAAGTTATTTTAGTATCCTGTTTTAGATAATCATGTTCTTGTGACTAAAAGCTATTTAAAAATTCTTATTAAGGTACGGTCACGAGCATTAATTTGGGACCCATTTCAAGAAAAATATGCTTGAAGGCGTCAATGTCATTAGAGATGTCAAATCATTTGTAACTTCTAGCAAATTCAACCTTATTATTGTAAAATGTCAGATTGACTTTGGACCTAATTAAATCTCGTGACTGTACTACAATTATACTACAAATTATTAAACCTCCTTAAAATTAATACATCCATTTTCCAACCACCCTGTAAGTTTAATATTGCCTTGACAATTGTAGATCAGTAATGACGTAAGCATATTATACCGCCCTTAATTCAAAAAACCTTTAGCTGTTTAGTAGTAAAAGATTGACAAGTCCATACAACCATTTAAGTCAGACTAAAGAACTTCCACGTTGATAAAAAGTCTCTATTAACTTACCGCTAGCCAATAAGGAAAATAACTTTACTTATAACATAAAGCTAAAAGTATGTTTAACTCTTTACACAATCCTCACTTTCATTTACATACATCTCACTGTATTAGTCATAGTATTTGCATACTGTCACCGATAATGTCAAAACCAATGACTCATTTGACATTTACAACAACGCAGTAGGTAGTAAAGAAAGTCTGTCAAACGGTCAAGAAACCAATCGGAGTAATTTGCATATTGGACAAACATATTGATAGGGCGTCAACCACACGTAATGAGCTGTCCAATTTGTCATCGTGTCAAATTTTGACACTACGGCTGTGGTTTGACAGTAATTGGTAATGTTGAGCAAGATTTCTTAGAGCTGTTCGTTTTTAAAACCTTACCTAACTTTAGCAACGATTGAGGCAAGTTCTTAGAAATACGATAGGTATAGGTATAGGTAGATAGATACGTAGGCTGCGTGAGTAGGTGTTTGTGGTCAGTTAAAGTCATGACCTTCGCGGGAAGCAACAAGAGATTGCGAATTTCCCTTGGGATGTGCTTAGACAATGTGTAGAGGTGTTCGGTTCCGCGTTTACATGATGACGAACCAACTCGCAAAGGAGTGCAGAGCATTTCTGACGTGAGACGTTAACTGCTGGACTATCATACCTTTCCCAAGGATCGCCGAACCGTTTTTCCGAACCTAGCTAAGGACCACCCCGTTTAAAACAGGTCCCAGCGGGCCTTATAGCAGTGTTAATCGACGTGGATAAAACATCTGTCACTTTCTGACTAGTACGTAAATGCGAGAGTGACGGAAGCATTATCCACCGCGATAAAGGCTACCATAATACGGACCCTGGTGTCACAGATACACAAATACACACACAGGTTTACCTTCGTTTTTTAGACACTCATTTCATAGAACGTACGGTCACAAATGGTAACTTGTGACCCATTTAAAAAAAAATATCCTTCAAGTCGTTAATGTCATGAGAGATGCCAAGTCATTTGTAACTTATAGGACACTAAACCTTATTGTTGTAGAATGTCAGATTGACTTTCGACCTAAGGTGGGTCCTAAATTTAAGTCTTGGACTGTACCACTTCGCAGAATTTTCATCCACAAGCTTTTCTAAGAAATAACAAAATTTAACACCGGGTTAAGACACTAACTCGAGTAAGTAAACGTCAGATTCATACAAAAACTGTCATTTTAACTCAATTTAGTGCCCAATATGATCTCTAAGGGCTTGTGTACGGAGAAAACTGTATCAAGTCCTCTATCCAATAACGTGATACAGTTATATAACATCATTGACGCATTGTCACAGCAATAAGTAATATTATGTGGTCTGCGGTAGTCTCGTAAAGGCCGGCTTCAAATTTAAATCTTATCGAGAGACATTAAAATGGTTTATAAGCGCATTTGTGATATGTAAGGCCTGTACAATGGCGATTAGGGAAGTGACATAATTTTACGTTCAGATATAATAATTTTATGCTTGCTCGTAATATAAATTGGATGTCTTTCTAATCTAAAATGGCATTTAAGTACGATAGTTGTAATCCTACTAATATTATGAATGCGAAAGTGTGTGTTTGTTTGTTACTTCTTCACGCTGCAGTGGGTTGACGGATTTGGATGAAATTTTAAATAGAGATAGCTTTATAACCGGGTTAAAAGACAAGATACTTTTCATCGCGGAAAATTTAAAATATCCCGAGGGAATAACGATAATAGAAATGTAGACGAAGTTCCGGGCAGAAGCAATATCATATAATATTCAAAAGTGTGTGTATGTATGTGTGTATTAGTTTATGAATCCCTCACGCTCTGTAACGGCTGGACGGATTTAGATGAGTTTGAAATGCATCTGCATATACCTAGGATTAACACGAACTTCTTATCATCCCGAAGCGTTTTAAAGTTCCCGAGGGAATAGCCATAATCGAAATCTATACAGACGGAAGTCGCGGCCAAATCTTGTATAATAATAAAAACAAAGGGGTATTTGATGGCAATAGAAAATGGAAGATCAATGATAGGACACCTGATATGACACGACCTTTTTCTTATAAACATCATAAAAGGGAAAATAGAAGAAAAAAGGGGCAACGGAAGTCTAAGGAGAAATTACTTTCAGCAAATAGAAGGGCGTATCGTACGCAGAAAGTCAAGCAGTTGACAAACCGGAGTGGTTGGCGATTACTCCACCGACAAAGAGCTTGGATCTTAAGGGTCTCCCCAGACATATCGACGCGGAATGGGCTTGAGCCGATAAGTAAAAGTTTTATGTCTGTGCAGTAAGAGTGAAAAAGGCGTCGCTCGGCTCGGCTCGGCTCGATTCGGCGTTGCGAACGGAACGACGTCGTTTTCGTTCTTATTGCATGGACATAAAACTTTTTCTTACCGGCTCAAGCCGATTCCGCGTCGATAAGTCTGGGGAGACCCTTAAGATCCAAAGAAACAGAGAGTCTTTGACGTTGAATTTCGTACGTCATCCATCGAGTAGTAAAGAAGCATACCAAAATTGATCAATCGTAACTTTTGTTTCATAAGAGCGGGAGGCAAACCAGCATGCGCGTTACCTGATGGGAAGTAATTACGACCGCCCATAGACACCAGCAACTCAAGAATCCGTCGGTCCGTTGCTGGCGAATAGGAAGCATTCATGACTTTTTTCCACAGCTTCAATAAAAGCTGAATCATATAACAAACGGATGAGATAAATATTTTTTAAATTGCTATAAAATTAACAAGGATGTAAGCCAAGAAAGATTTGTTCCTATATCTTTGTAGAAAAACACAATTTAACATGGAGTTTATATGGCCGACCTGTTATCGGATCGCTGTCTAATTAGCAGTTTAATAGTATATTACTTAACAAGGGCTGTAAAAGAAAGAAAGCCCGAAATCGCAGGTATTTGAGACCCGAGCCGTAGGCGAGGGTTGTAAATATGCGATAGAGGGCTTTCTTTTTTACTGCCCGTGATCAGTACACAATTTTACGTCTTCACCTGGCCACAATGCGAGTTTTACCGTGCGCGCAGCGTGAGATAAAACTCACATTACGGCCAGGTGTTACGTAAAATGCTTTATCATCCGTATTTCTTGGCCGATTTTAATTTTAATTTCACCTATGGTATTTTCATTTTGTTAAAATATGTGATTAAAAAATCCATGCATATTTATTAGGGAAATGAAAGCCCTTCTCTACTTGAGTCTATTTTAGGGATTCGTGCTACCGTTAAAGTACATTACACTAAAGGCGATTCTTAAACGTGAAAATTGAAATCTTTTTACTAGAGCTATGCTATGGGGTCTCTATTTTATTCGGTAAAACCATATTGTTTTTGACTTGTTATATCGCATCGTCAATGTAATGATAGCTCTTATTTGCTTGACGGTAATGCCTATAATGGTTTTACCGGCAAGAATTGAGTGGGACTCACCTATTTGTAAATTGAATTCTACCGGTGACGTTGGTATATTTGAAACAACAAAATATTGAGAAAGTTGGCCAACTCCAGTAAAATATTGGTGTTGAAACGTGATTATTAGAGCCCGTGGATCGATCCGTGGATCACAATAATTATGGATTCTTCGGCGATCGCCGACGATCTATGACGACATTTGATCGATTTTGTCGCTTGCGCATGACTGTAGTGATCTTGTTTTGAGATAAATATTTAGATTGACGACGCGCTGGCCTAGCAGGTTGTGACTCTGCCACGAAGCAAGTGGTCCTGGATTCAAATCCCGGTAAGGGCAGATATTTTTGTGATGAGCGCAATTATTTGTTCATGAGTCTTGGATGTTTCCTATGTATTTAAATCTATATTTCTCTGTTTAAATATTTATATCGTTGCCTAGTACCCAAAGTATGAGCACAAGCTTAGTTTGGGATGAAGTCAATTGGTGTGACATTGTCCCCTGATATATTTTTATTTTTTTCTACCGTTTTCCTGCAATTCTTCAGGCGCTGAAATGGGATTTTGCTGTTTCTCAAATATGGTACAATTTTCCAGGGTGGACTAAGCCTTCCTATATTGTAACTAAATTAATAAATATCAGAGTATAATCTCACACGAATTGACTTAAGATTATCATGCACATCTACTATCCTATAGAGAAAAACACACATCCTATATATTTTTATTGATTGCTTTTTTATTGTTTTTTATTATAGCAGCCACAGTAATACACACTTTGTGAAAATGTGTCTAGCAATACCGGTTCAAAAAGTTACAGCTCTGTGGCAGATGGACGGCCGGACAGCGGAACCTTAGTAAGGGTCCTGTTGACACCCTTTAAAGGAATCCTAAAGATTAACTAAGTATATTTTATTTTGCCCAAATTTTACAAAAATCTGGTCTGGAACATCTTAGCCATCTTAGCTAATTATGTTGCTAAATGTCAATGTCAAGACTGACCTGTCACCCTTGACAAATGCAACTAAATGATTTCATCTTTTACATTTCACAGTTCTTTGTTTTTTTTGCCAAATGCCACTTGTGTACCTAGGTCCACTAAATCTAATGTTAACTTTAACTATGAGTCACATACAATCGTGATTTGAAAGCTGTTAAAAAGTACCTGTTTGTCATCCTAGCCGGCATACATCGTCTACTTTCGCTCGTCTGCCGGTCCGTCACGCATCCTTTGTTCTTCATCTGTAATGTTGTCAATGGGTCGTCATTTATTACAATATCCTCAACAACACAATCAATACAATCTAAGTCGTTTGTATAAGAAATAAGGCTGATTTTGTTTAGTTTTAAGGTTTAAGCCAATTCATGTCAATACCATTACAATAGAAACTCTATGTGTGTTATAGTAGGGTCATATCGTATTGGCACGTTTCGTTGCTTGTTGGGTATTGTCTACCTCCTAAACATAGCATCGAGGATACCCCTATTGTAGATTTTAAATGGCTACATTCGTCATGTTTTCGCAAATATTGGCATCGTTATAACCAAGTTCCTTTTTAAGGAACATGAATCGTAACAAGTCTTTAGAAAACAAGTATCCTGGGCCAAGACAAGACGCTTAACGCAAACGTAAACGATTTTAGAAAACGTATAAAATTATGGAAATGACGTTAGTGCTCGACGCGACCGTCCGTCAATCCTGTACATTTTCGATAAAAATAACGTTTGTAGAATGAATCTTGTCTAGGGGCACCTGTGTTTGATGTGCTTCCATGTTAGGTAGGTACTAAGTATAATAATGAAAAAATATATATCAAGGGCAAATTTTTCACTCATTACCTACTACTCTCCTCCTAAACTAAGCTCTAGGCTTGTACTAAGGGGACGGGAGTTACAGAAAACTCACATAAACCGAAGCGAAGCGAGGGCGGGTTGCTACATACTATATATAAAAATCAGGGAGGCTGGTAGTGATTGTAAAACTAATTTGTTTTAACTACTTATTACCTTTTTCTATTCCAGTTGCCTGCTGTGATGGGGCTCGACGGCCTCAACGTCGGAAGGTAATGTAGTTTACTATATAACATTTTGTTTTTCTTTATTCAGTAGGTATATTATCCTTTATTCATCGTCTTACTACCTTTTTATATCTACCTAATAAGGTATGCAGCCGCAGTCCCAATCAAACCGGCCATAATAATATTATTCACGACATGATCACTCTAAATTATGTTATCTTATATCTAGATGGATCCTAACGAATACACTTCGACTTTATGGAATCATTTGTATACCTAAATACCACTCTTTTTATAAAGCGCCAATGCAGCCTCCACCCCTTTCAAAAAGCGGATGGTGGAGTACAATGCATTATTTACTTAAATTAACTTTAACTCGAATACTTTTCCCGTATGATTTTATCATCTATACATACAAATTTTCGTGACTGACTTACTCACTGAGTGACATACAACGCAATCCCTAAACCACTGGACGTAGGGAATAGAATTTAGATGATCTGTGACAGGATTTTTCGAAAATCTACCCCCTCCGAAAAGAAATAGGGGTAGTGGGAAACTAATTCTATAAAGCTCTTACACTCGTTTTCAGGATCCTTCACTGAGTAAATGAACTGCGTTCAATACAGCTTCCTGATTGGTCCTTTTTGACCGACCTTTTGTTTATGAGACGATATGACCCACCCTGTGCGTTCGTAAGCACTGTGAGACCTCATAGTGACTTTTGTGAATACGGCTGTTAGGCTCGAGACGTCAAGTAAAGCCAAAAAAACAAAAAACAAAAACCTAAACCTCGGTGCCTAGCCAAAGTGATCGAATTTCAGTAACAGATATTTCAAAACAACTTATCTTTTAAATCAGGACACGCTCCGAGCCCCTCTGCCGTCGGTGGCGCCCAGCGCGGAAACACTGACTGCGCTGGCTCACGCGATGGGAGCCACGGGCTTCGAACACCGCGAGGGACGCACGTTGGTCAAACGGCTGATACCCGCTGACAGCCAGTCGGATTTGGATGTGGTGGAACATCAAGGTAGGTTGAAGCACTTGACTTCTTGGATAAAAATTGTTACATAAAACAGTTTCTTATAAAAATACTGTACTCCTATGCGAGCTGGAATTCTAAATGGTGAGTAGAGATGACGATCGCCACAATGATCGTCCCTTGTCGCCCGCATACAGTTAATTCCCGCAACCCCGTTCACCGTTCACTGTTCCACCTTTATTCAATATTGTATTCTGAACAACACAATTTGAAAAGTACCTATTTATAACGTACGTAGTTCTCGACCAATCAATCAAAGGTCAAACTAATTGTTTGTTAGACTAACGCATACGTAAATTAAGATGAGGTGTACAGATAAAGAGTTTTACCGTAACATAATATACGCCCTACATCGCTGTTGCAAGCGTCTGACAACAAGCTCAACTCATGTCGTTAAAGTTACACACGCAATGGGGACGAAAGATAGTCAAAAAGGATGGATAGCCTTATTAGATGTCATGAAACATTGAAAATGTTTTGCTACATAACCGGACCTAAACCGTAGTCAGTAGCATCTGTTCACAAACATGATTAATGTAGTTGAATTAACTACTTAACTGCACCTTAAGTTAACTAGAAAACAAGGATTTTTATTGACAAGATCATCATTAAATTATAATTTTAGACAGCCTTACAGCCATAAAAAACTTCCTCCACTCGTGTTTTCAACAACTTGTCTTTAATATATGATTTTGTTTATGTTTTCAGGAGTGATAGGCAAGGCAGGCGTGGACTTCCCAGCGTACCCGACCATCCCCAACACCGGGTTCAATTGCAAAAACGTGCCGACAGGGTACTACGCCGATCTGGAAACTGATTGCCAGGTATAATAAAAAGTTATATTGTTGGGATAATTCAAAAAGGATTAGGTAATTCTACTGGATGACTCTTTCAACAACCCTCGCTTGCTTTCTGCAGGTTCAAGGGGCTCTTCAGGCAAAAATAATTATCAATTTTTTCAATAAATTTTAACAGTTTTGAAATATTAAGTTGCTGACCAGATCAATATAAAATTTTGGAGATAGGTTTAAGCTTAATAATAATAATAATGAGCTTGGAGGCGGACATAGGTTACTTTTTACTGTAGAAAATCTGTTCCCGAGCTAATATAAACAACTTCTGCGTCCACGCAGAGAATCATTGGTACAGGCTAGTTGTATTATATTTTCCTCAAAACTAGTCTCTCATACCGCTACTTACTTTTTCCCAGACCATTGCTTACCTCTCATCCCATTTATTTCCAGGTATTCCACATCTGCGACACGTCCCGCAAGATCTCCTTCCTCTGCCCCAACGGCACCATCTTCAGCCAGTCGCACCTCATCTGTGACTGGTGGTTCAAGGTGGACTGCGCTTCCGCGCCTGCGCTCTACGAGTCCAGCGCCGAATACTACTCCAACGAGCAGAAGAAATCCCAGAAAATAACCCAAAGCCTCAGCAAGAACGCTGACCTGCAACAAGTAGCTGATACCAACGCGAGAGCTGAATCAAGACGATCCTCCGTCAACGTTCCGAGCACAACAGAGAGATTGCTAAGACACAGGCAAAGATTACAAACTGAAGCACCTAAAGCAACCGCTAGAAGTTTCCATGCATTGTTTGCTGAAGTCAAGCCTACTATAAAAACTGAGGCTACTACAAACTTTGAGAAGCGAAGGAGGAATCTCGTTCAGTTGATAGCAAATAACTTTGGAAATGTACCTACTAGGACTACGTTACCTACTTATACTGACGCGTCTACTTATAGAACTGATACAGCTGCAGGAGACTATAATGGTTTGAAGGAAATGCAAGTCGCTGCTGAAACTGCGTCATTCACTAATAATAAGAATAGGCAATATTTGCAAGATTATAATAAGAACTACCGTCCATATCCAGTCTATACGCCAAATGTTCCTGTTAAAGCTAATAATAACAAACAGAAAAGCAATCCAACTTTAACTACACTGTATGATTTTAGAGATAAGACACTGAACCAAGCCACACCAGAAGTCAGTATAACTACTAAGCGACCAACTTTGTTACCTTACACAAAGAGTTACGCTAGCACTTTCAACGACAGACGAGAACCCTATACAAGACCTGGAGTATCTTCCTACAAAGAATTCCTTGAAAGAGAAAGAAACAAAACGCTAGCTGCCAGTACTACTACCACGGAGAAAGTCCCCCAAGTCACAGATAGAAGTGACATTTACGCCCAAAACTTGGAAAACAAAGTGAGCATCGAAACAAAAAACAATTTCGAATCTGTTACCAAGATACCTCAGACAACTAGAAACCAATTGTATGGAGAGACATCAAGTGATAGTTTCGATGCATTTTCTAGCACCAATTTCAATCAAATTACCACTGAACCATCATACCAAGAACGAAGAGAAAGATTAATGAGGAAGCTAAACTTGGAAACATTCAAAGAGACAGAAGTTCCAACAACAAATACTGAGAAATATTATGGAGACCTTCCTAACAGACCAGGCCTAGTAGTCCCTCCTTCATTAACTCCGAAAACTCTGCATACCTTGGCCATTTACTATGCGACAGCTTTGGACAACCTGTCCACTACACCACCACCTGAAGAAACCAGTGACGTAAGCACCGCGGCATTAGAAGACTACGAAACTATGGAAGACAGTTTACCAGCACTGTTTAGCCAACACACTATCAGTAAGTACAGCAAGCTCTTTGGTCATGGAACAGATAATTCAGAACTACTAGAGGAAATCAGGCTAGATCCTAATGGCACATATAATGAGTTGGCTGATGATTTGGCGGTGCAACAGAGTCAAAATCCCCTATCTACATCTCCACAGATCAGGGAACTAGCTCAAGTCTTCACCCATGCGTTATCTGCATATTTACAAGATCCAGTGCAATTTAGAAAGGTGCTATCTGACATCAGGCCTACCCACCCATCTTTTGGTGATATGCTTTCAACAACTGAAGAATCCTACAATACTGAGCCAACAACGACTATAAACGAAGAAGACGATGAAATATTAGGTTTCTCTGATGACAATAAGGTCAGATCACCATTTGTTTCCCTACGTGATAGTAAAGCGTTGAACATCGCCACTAATTACCCAATCGTAACTGACGAACCTGTATCTACTCCTAATACAATAAACACTGAATATATTTCAACTACGCCGCCTTCTACGCCTAGGAGTCCTTTCAGATGCTGTGGAAGGATATCAGCTTCATACACTACAGCTTCGACTCCTATTGCCCTGTCAACCACACCTGAGTCGTTCACTAATACAGTAGCAGTGAATGTCAATACATTAGCAAACAAAAACAACGAAATTACATTCACCACTACAGAAGATACTTACACAGCGCAGAGATTTGGTGGATTCCAGAACAATTCCAACAATTCCCCATATGGTAAAGAACTAATCGGTAATAATGCGAAACCTTTGAATGAGTACGTTGAAGTAACAAATCTACCATCTGCTTGGGGAGTCGATACGTCCGATGCTACGTCACTACCCGTAACTAATTCTGGTAACATATTTGAAAGCAAAAAGATTAGAAGCACCACAGCTATACCAGAAACCACACCCATATATTTCACCGAAATCGATGGTAGTGTTGAGCTAGAAAATGAGGAAGAATTGCAACGAGCTCATAGCCAGTCTTTCGTAACGCCTCAAAACAACTTGCGCCAAGGCAAACAGGCTAACCTTGAAGAAACGAAAACTACTGTTAGAAAACCTTCCGAAGATCTTGAAGCACCAACTGTTCCAGACGCCGTTCCTACAACTTTACAAACTACAACTCAACCTAGCACCACGATAAAGGACGAAGCATCGGCTACCACTGCATCTCCTATATATAGCATCTTTACGTCCCCTGGTAGTGACAAAACCTCTGAATTTAGTTGGCCAACCACTTTTGAAAACTGGCAGAGCACTGTGATTGATCCTATAACCTTGAACGACGGTTTAAGCCCATCAGGACCCGAACAGGGGGTGTCACAACTTGCCAGTCAAACCAACGCTTGGGCTCAAAACACATTGACTACGCCAGCAGCAGAAAATAAAGTAAGTGAACAAGCTTTCTCTTCTTCTGTAAATATTGAATTGACTACTCCTGGTAACAGAAATGAAGAAAGAACGGGCAAGCTATTAAAGGATCCTACTTCGACTGAACCTGCGCAAGACATAACAACCATTGCTGATACAGTAGTAGAAAAAGCCAAGGAAATTATGGGAGGAATGAACGCTACAACTACTGAAAAACTAATGAATGTAATGAAGAAAACGAAATCGAAGACTGTGAGGAGACTGATTCTATTGTTGGTGCAAACCTGTGATGATGACCATAATACCACAGCCGAGGCTTCTAAAAAAGCGTTGCTTGAAGCTTTAATGGCAGTATCACAGCAAGATATGGATGAAATCGCCAAGGAAGAAGGCGTTACGGATCTCCCTCCAACTGCAGCTGACATCGAAGTCAAGTCAACTTACTATAAAAGGAACGATAGACTAGCCGCGTTAGAAGAAATAAGGCCTAAGCAGTTCGAAAGGAGAGGGAAGAGCATCGATTTCAATCCAACCGCCATCAACTCTTTATCGACTTCAACGACCACAGAGAACATAAAAACGACGACTGAAATTTATACTGAAACTACACCAAATTCAAGAACGACGACGAGCCGTAGGGGTGTTAAGAAGTTCCTAGTGAGAACCACCCCGATTGAACAGAAAACGACGAAAACTCCAGAAGTGGAGAACCCTTTAGCAGAGGCTAGGGTTGCGCCAAACGACGAAGCGAAAACGCCAGCCGATACGCGAGCGCTGGAATTATTAAGATCGCTTTACACAATCGCCGCTAGATGGGGTTGATATAACCCCAAATTAAGTTATGGGTTTTTTACACCTTTTAGGGATGTCTATAAATTGTTGTTGTCATTAATTGGTTGTACAGTCTGAATTTTGTATATTACTTACCGTCCCTAAATGTAATTGTAAAATATTGTGATGTAGATAGACGATTTAGGCTCAAATTTATAATAATCATCGGTTTCAGTGATAATTATTATTTATCCAAATTATTATTGAAAATGGTGATTGGTTGCCTTAGTTAATAAAACTAGTTAACTTATTGTTTTGTGTTATTGAAATGATTTAAGGCTTTATGTTTATTCAGATATTTGGTTTTCCCGTTTAGGGGAGCTCCTGAACCTACTGAGTTACCTATTTTAACCTAATTAAGCTATTGTTACACTGCCAATTTGATTTAACTGTAAAATACTCTTAAGAATATTTTAAGTGGAGTAGGTGTTAAGGATTTTTATAGTAAATTTTATATAAAATAATAAAACATTACTTGGTTTTTGATTTGACAGCCTACAACCTCAGTGTTAAAAAAAACATCAAACCTTATCCTAAATATATTGCAGCTATTAAAATTTAAATTAGTAGTTATAATTTTATCTGAAACCATTTAACCTTGAAATTCAATCGGTGAAATCATAATAGAACAGAAACGGTCGAAGTTGTAAATATAAGTGTATATTCCTAAAACTGGTAACCCATAATTTTATCGAATTTCACTTCATCGATTGTATCATTTCATCGAATTTCATTTTATCGAACGCTATGTTCCGCTGAAATAGATGTTTTCATAATATCTTAAACATTAATTACGTAGGTCTTAGACCATTTTGTTACTACCAAACAAAATTCATTCAGTTAATTCGGCGAGAAATGCCTTTCGATGAAATTAAAATTCTGCGCAACACGATGCGCAGCGTTACGTTTGTTGAAAGGTTTTTCGATTAAATAATAGGTACCCCCTAAAACTGCTATAAAATAAAGTATTTGTAAAAAAAAATGGGCGATATTGATAATTCTCCACGAACGTCCAACTCTGCGACGCCATTATCATATGTTAAGTGTCTCATCTCATGAACCCGCGCAAAGATAAATCAGTGGTCACAAACTGGCTGTGTTTAAAAAAGATGAAATTTTGAAAGGCGTTGCATTCCATCTGCTTTTAAAAATAATCAACAATAAAAGACTCTTTTAACAAATGCCTATTTATTGACATCACTTCTTCTTATTGACGAATCTTTCGACGTCCTGGTCGGTGACCTTGTGGCCGGACTTGAAGTAGCTCTTGAGCTTGCGCTTCTTCTTCATCATGATCTTGGAGGCGGCCAGCGCGCCGCGGTGCTGCAGCGACACGAACCGGTCGCGGAGAAGGTTCGCTGGAACAAGATACAAGAGGTTTGTTGTTGAATACGATGTGGTTTAGTAAGTTTTAATAGGATCGTGAGGCGACGGTTATATCACTTAGCTGTAAAAAAAGCATACAAATTTAGCTCGAGGCTATAAGGTAACCCCCTAGATCAAGTCCGATTTCCACGATTTATGAATATGTTGTAGTTATTAAGCTAGTTTTGTCCGTTATCGTCTTTTCGTTTTTACTAGTAATGAGTACTCACAGCTAGCGCTAAGGCTGGTGAGGTTCCCGCTCAGCTGGGCCGGGTCCACGAACTCGGGCTCCCTCTTGGGAGTCTTGTGCGCGTTGAGCGCGGGCGCAGCTGACTCGGCGACGCGGGCTCGCCGGACCGCGCGCTGCTCGCGGAGCGTCTCCTGCTTCTGCTCCTTGGTGGTGATGACGGAGTGGAGTTTACGGAGTCTGCGGAAATATTAATATTTGTTTAAAAAAATAAACCACTCGAGAACTCAAGACCCCCATCGGCCAATTCAAGTTTTTAAACCTTATAATATCCTCCAAAATCCTTTCAAATTCTAACAACTCACTTGTAAATATCCGTAATCTTCTTCTTATCGATCTTCTGCCGCTTCAGCCGCTCCTTCTCGAGCAGCCGCTCCTTCTGCTTCCTCCTAGCCTTGTGGTCCTTCTTCTTGTTCTGCACGGGGGGGTTCACGGCGCGGTACTCCGTCTCGGACCCGCTGTCTTCGGCCGGGTTGCTTGGCTTAGCGTTGAGGTTCATGTCTTCGCGCCATTGGTTCTAGAATGTTCTAGAAGCTTAAGTATTCTTTCTCCGACATTGTCGGAAATGTTCAGCTTAGTGATGCAAAATCAGCACGGGGAATTATTCGTTTCAGGCCAACGCAAAGTAAAAAAACCATGCATATGGTTGCGGGGTTAGAATAGAGCCACTCCTTGTCTTCCCGTTGATGTCGTAAGAGGCGACTAAGGGAATAAAGGCTTGTAGTGGAGTTAGACGATGGGTTTTGCAACCTGTCACTAACACACTGGTAAACATCTTAGCCTGATTGTGCAAAATGTGGATACATAATTATCCACAAGTTTTAAGAGTTGTTGGTAATTCTGTAGCTCTGCCTACCCCACCCAGTCAAAAGTTCCAAACGTACCTCATTCTCCTGCGGCGTGACCTTGCTGAACATGCCCGTGGTGACGCGGTGCAGGTGCTGCCCTCTCTTGATGATCTTCTGCTCGTGCTGCACCACCTCCTGCAGCAACTCTTGGTGCTCCTGAGAGAACACGTCTTTAGTACTGAGTGGATAGGCTGAGGTGAAGGGCCGTATTAATAATCTTTGCCTCATACAGTGAAACTGTGGAACGAACTCCCTTCAGCGGTATTTCCAACCATTATGGCATAGATGCCTTCAAGAAAAGAGCTTTCATTTCCCTAATTGGCCGGTAAGGCAACGACAACTCTTCTTGAGTTGCTGGTGTTTAAGGGCGGTGGTGATTACTTCCCATCAGGTAACCCACTTGCTCGTTTGCCTCCCTATACGTCAAAGTAAATGTCAAGTTAAAAAAGTGGTTGCTGCATAAGGGCCAACCAGCTGGGGACTGAGGCTTTCCTATTTCTCAGAACCCGACTGCCGAAGAATTAGTGACAAAATGTGAATAAAACATCCGTCACTTTTTGACACGTATATAAATAAGTACGAGAGTGACGGATGCTGATGAAATGTTGTCAAGCGATAAACGCAACCATACTAGGCCCGCTGGGGGGTTACTATGACACAGTTATGCAGGACAGTTTACGGTGAGAGATAGAGACGGAGCCGTGTAAGTGATATAACTCTGTCCCTTACACTCGTCTTAAACTAAAATTGCATAGTCATAGTCTGTACGTATGTGTGTATGGTTTGTTGTCACCTCGTAGAGTCAGTTCGATTACGATAAGGGAAGTGTCCTTAAATGCGTCTTAGCGTCGCGAGTGTAACTATGATTTTTTTACTAAGAAAAGAAGGCTAAAATGGCGGAATTAAAAATGGATCAATTCGTGGTAATTATATTGACGACATAATCTAAACATGAGTGATTTTTTAAAGTTTGCTTTTTGTTACATTTGTTTTTTTGGTTAGTTGTTTAAACTGCCACTGTCCTGTAGACAACAACAGGTCTTAGCTTAAAAATTAGAATCCTCCTTTTCAAAATGCAAGATGTATTCTTTTATGAGACAAGGAAGCAGATGGGTAAGCAAGTCACTCGTAAGTGAGTTTCTATTCTATTCTATTCTATTCTATTCCAAAATACGATTCAAATGAGATCAAACTTGATGGCCACCTTCCATCTCCATCATCATACCAGCTCGACAGTTTTTTATTACTGAACTTATTGTCATCTAAATAAAGTCAACCAAATGTAAATTCAGAATAATTCAAATAATAGGTTAACAAATTACCTTAAAGGAAGGATTATAGCTGACGCCAGGGTGTGGCAACTCTACAGCTTTTCTGGAGACTACAGTCTTGGACAGCGGAGGTTTGGGCCTCAGCCTGCGCTCAGGCAGGACGTTATGTAGCTGGGCCTCCGTGGACACAAAGTCATGCACTAGGGTGGAAGGGATACCCTTCGCTTCTGGTACTGGAAGTAATGCAAAAAATATTAATACTTACTAACAGTTTTGTTTTAAGTTGCTAAAAGACTTGAGCACATACTTGAGCATTAATTAGAATGCTTACCGGAATGAATGACCAATCGAAACGCTTATTTTGGTGTGCATTCTAGCAAATGTGCTCAAGTCTATCAGCACCATTGAAAGAGACTTCAATGTGTACTTTGAACAACATGGAAAAAGGCTACCAGATTGTCTCGGGTCTCTGCATCAATGAGGCCCTTGGTCTGTTAATTACAATCAAAATAATTAAGTATGATAAAATTGTAACGCCGCGCCTTTAATAAAATAATAAGGTATTCTATCTATTACACCAAAAAAAGTTATGAAGCTACACAATGTAAAATAAACAAGCTCTTACAATCTTGTCCCCAAAGGTCTAAGCTAAAGTTCTGCCGAGTCGTCTTCATCTTTCTCTTCTTGTCTAATGCCATTTTTCTATTCTTCTTTGCAAGTTCTGCCTTCTTCTCAAATGCTCCCTTATCAAAGCGTCGCTTCTCTGTAAGTTTGCTGAGAGCTGTTGCCCTTGTGCCAATTGGATTGACATGATTACGCTTTTTATTTGGATCGGGGACCTGAAAAACAATGGGTACTTTTTGATTATTTTTTTGAAATAACGAGCTGACGGGTTTAAAAGCTTCGCTGATTCGAATGATTCTAAAAATGTAAGAGACCACTGAAAAACTTATGAAATAAAACATGAAATTAATGATGTTTCGTGACATGGACAATATGGACATAAGGGAAAATTACAAAAATTCAGATTAAAATGATCATTATCTCTGAAACTAGTAAAAATCGCTGAACATAGATAGGGGTTAAATCGATAGCTTTTTAGGTGATCTATCGGCCCTCTTAGTTTTGGCGTTGGTTTTAGGGTCACTCTGTATATGTCATGGTGAAAAACACAGAAAAGATCTGCAATTCCCAAACAAAATGTTGAGTACTTTAGTGCCTTGTCATAATTGCCTAACTGAACATAGAATGGCAAGTATGGTGTGGTCCATAGCATTTATAAGGTCAAGGTTATTCGTAAGATTGAAATAAATAATTGCCGTTAAGTAGATATTTTTGGTGTTGCTAATCTATAAAAAACATGAGGTGAGATTGGTAGCAGTAATTTGTCATAAAGTCATAATTTAAAAGTATGTTATATTGATCAGCATAACTAATAATATCATTGGCATAGTGCAATAATACATAAATACCATATCAAGTAATCCCTAACCTCAAAAAGTATTAAAATAAAATGTTGCAAAACAAAAAACGATGATAAATAAAGATTATATCCAATACGGTTTTTAGTTACCTTGGAAGACGGTAATAGTACTTCATAGCACTTAGGAGGCTCTGCGAGCTTGGCACGTTTCCGTAACTTTAGTGGCAAAGGTTCTTCCTTTAATTTCACTTCATCTCCACCAGTGTCCACCACAAACAACTCTTCATCGGGTTTTATATCAAATTTACTGCAATATAAATAGACATAGTAATTTATAATACTATTTATTTCTTAGGCAAACAATTTAAAAAAAACTGATATAACAGCTTCTCCAGTCTATTCTTAAATTGATTTAAATTGACTGAATTTTCTAAACATTTTTTCAGTCTCTAATATACACACCATTAACTGCTTATATTCTATATTCTTA
Organism: Acleris cristana; assembly: GCA_948252455.1. Lineage (NCBI taxonomy): Eukaryota > Metazoa > Arthropoda > Insecta > Lepidoptera > Tortricidae > Acleris > Acleris cristana. Next base: position 740,461 of record OX411791.1, on the reverse strand, counting down.
GGGACAAATCTGGGCAATATTTTCACACATCTTTTTGCATTGGATTTACTTCTGGGACATCAACACTTTTACTACAAAAATATGCGGCAAGGATGCCAGTGCCAGAGACAACTAAGAGGTTGATACATATTTTTTTTCACATAAAAGAACTTATATGAAGACAAAGTATTACAAAGGCGAACTTATCCCTATAAAAATCCTTTCAAAGCCCTTGGTTGACGCAACTCATTACCAAAATGCTGGCCTGTACTTGACATAAAGATTAAGCATTGGCATTCAACATGGCAATGCTGCCAGCATTTCAGGAACCATGCCCATTGGTACTTTACTTTTTTAGATTAATGCAGTTTAAAGTAAGTTTGTAAGTTTTTTTGTTTGTTTTCATTGTTTCTTTTCCACTTGTACCTAGATAATTTGTAAATGTAAATTCGTTTATAAATATTTTGTAAAACTTGAAAAAAGGGACTGGAACTTGGCATATAACCAGATTAAACTTATTGTATGGTGTCTACCAAATAAACTTAAATAACATCCAGATTGTACATCTATGGTGCTAAATCAAAAATATACATAGAGGTACAAAATGTAACTAAATAACAATAATCTGTCATAATTATTAATAACTATTTAGGTATATTTATTATAAAGTTCTTTGTTAGTTTGTTTATAAAAATAAAGCTTCATTTAAGCCGCGTAGCCGTACATAAATAAAGGCACATCATGGTTAGATTAGATTAGACCTAGTTTGAAACTTACCTTTGGAACACAAATAACATTCATCCATGTGTAATTTGACATATCAGTTAAAGGTTATAGCTATTTTTTAAATATTATGATGGAATGACATCAGTATAAAATACATTTGGCTACAATTATATGAATATAATCTCCGTTCAATACGTAAACATAACCTCACCCCAATCTTTCCTCAAGCCGTTGGTCTTCTAAAAACTCCTCTACATCGTGGATATCACAGTGCTTGCGCCACGCTTTCTTGTTCTTCTTGGATACATGCTTCTTCTTTTTTACAACAGACATGATAACTTGTTTTTAAATAATATTACAGAATCATGTGGTCCGCGATAGGATCGCGTTTTGAAAGAAATTAAATGACACATGACATGACACATAGCTTTGACAGCTACTCCGTTCTACGGATGATAAAAATTAAATTGCATTTAAAAAAGTTAATTATGCAATTTATTGTTTTTAGTTTAATAATTCAGTTGTTTAATTTAGTTTTATTTGTAAAATACGTCATACAGTAGCTATAAAGGTAAATAATATATTTAAAATGCTTTTGCTACTCGAGTACCAAATATTGCGTGGCACGAAACGCTTACGTAATTTGACATTTGTGATGTGTTTATAACGTATGCTGTTTGTTAACTAGGAAGAAAAACAAGGTAGACTGGACAGTTTTAATAAAAAAAATACTTAAAAATAATTAACAATTTTGTAAACTATTAAAAGAAAACAAATTAATGGCAATTAAATAATTAGGCGGAATTGTGGGTGATTTATTCTTCGCAGTCTTCTTCTTCTTCTTCTTCCTCCTCCTCCTCATGCGCTGGTTCCTGTGCCACTTCTGAAAGCAATATTTTTGTTTCACATTCGTCTCTAGCTGTATAAAAAAACATTTTGTCTTGATCACATGAACAAAAGATTATAGGTAATAGTTTAATTATATTAAACTGATACTGAGAGGTCTTAATAGTACCTACATTATTGCTTAGGCACGGAAGTAGGCAATTGCGGGCCGAGTATTGGTTTAAACGGACGAGCTTGCGAATTGAGAGAATTTTGAGCTCCAGGTATTTTTACAAAATCACATAAATCCTTTAAAACGGCTGTGCCACTTTTCGATAGATGGCCTCTGAAAGCCTTTATAATTATGTAGGTACATGTCATGTAGGTAACCTAACTTCATCCGAACTTTTTTCTCCTCAAGGCATAACATCCGCTTGGAGAAAGATCTGTCTGTTGGTTTGGTTACTCTTTCCAGCGGTAGATGGCGTGTACTGCTGGCCTATTGCCTAACGCACTCGCAATCGCAATCGACTTCGAAGTGGAACAATTGTTTTCATTTTGAAAGCAGACTCACCTTCGGACTGTCAAAATGAAAACGATTGCGATTTCGAATGCGTTAGGCAATAATTCTGATGGTTGTAATCAGCCACGAGCAGTGCCCACGAGGTGAGCTTTGGCAAATCAGGACCATGCTGTTATGTAACCTCGGTGTTAAAGTTTTATATTGTTATTAATTCGGGATTTTTGAAATTTTCTCAATATTAAATGTAGCCCATGTGTTAATCAAGGGTATAAGCTATCTCTATTCCAAATTTCATCCAAATCCGTCCAGCCGTTGCAGCGTGAAGGAGTAACAAAATAACACACTCACATATACATTTTCGCAGTAAAGTGTTAGAGAGATGTATGTTTACCTAGTCTATTAGTTATTTAAAATTATGGGCCTTGTTGCCCAAAATAAAATTCTCTATTTAGGTTTGTACCTAATTCTATTCTTTCTGCAGTATTAATATTACGATTTTTTGCTTATTTTGACTGTTTTCTCGCGATATTTAAAAATACCGCAAAACATCGGTTACCTACCTACCAAATAAAGCACTTAGGTAGGTACTATCTGTGGTACCCTATGCTCGTTACCGTAGCTTGCGTTGAGTCAACACTTCGAACCATTAAACTGTCGACGCTCTTTTGAGAATGTCAAGTCAGTAAGTTAAGACTACACGATACCTCAGTAGAATAAGGAGACTGTCTTTATGGCTACAGTTTACCAATTAGGATAATCAACAAATAAAAAATAAAAATGAACTTACCAATACTCTGCTATCTCCACAGGTTAGTCACATAGTTTAGGGTTTTAGTCATCTTAAAACTTAAAATATAGGGGATTAGTCAGTCAAAAGTAAGCGGTGAGTAACAATCAAGTGAGATGTCAAGCAGTCAGTAGCATTAAATGAGATGTCAAACAGTCAAATAGTATTAAATGAGATGTCAAGAAGTCAAAAAGTCGAAAAGTCAGAACAGTCAATCGAGTCAAGTTAAATAACACATTATCACAAAACACATTTTTATTTTTTAAATACATTTCCATCGGTGTGGCGGTGAGACATCGCATTTAACTTTGATATGGTTGGTCAAAGGGGTATAAATGCCTTTTTTTTTTTAAATTGTTTGTTATTGTTGAGACAGCAAAGGATTTTAGGCAATAGAGAAAGTGAATCCTGTTTACATCCTTGCTTAACAAAGTTGAATTAATTTTTAAACCTGAATAGTATCTAAAATGGTTTTTTTTTTAATGGCACCTATACCCTTTTAACCTTTTTTACTTTCTTTCTTGTTAGTTTGTTATGTAGGCTTTCATTTATACAATACAACTCTAAGTCATACAAATATAAATCAAAAGCTAGCTCGATTCTACTATGTAAATAAATAAATTTAAAATTGTATACAAAATTATAAAAAAGTAATAAAAATTATCACAAAAAAGCTTTAAAAAATTCAAACTTGAACAGCAAAGACTATTATTTACATTTATTTATACTTAAATTAGTTATTATCAGAATAGGATTTGTTGGTACAAAATTGACTGAAGTTTAGAAAAAGAAACTAAACTCTTAACTTTAATATTATTACTAATATAAATTACGATTTCCTATTCTCATGATAACCTTACATTTGTATCTGATTTTGAATCAATTTATTGGAAGACAAATATATAACTTTTATGTCAGAAACCTGGCTTTAAAATAGACATCATACTCTTCAAAATAAAGACAATCCATCTTGTCTATTAATTTCTTACTTAGCTTTATAACTACCGAAACCATAATCATTTTGATTTGGTAAAACATAAAATGTTCTTTCTCAAATTGGATCGATTGCTGTGTACGGACAGTACTGCACCAAAAGACCATCTTAGCCGCTTTATTGCTCGCAAATTTGATCGACTTTATTTATGAGCAAATAACTGAGGCCCTAGACAAGATGCATTACGCCAACTTACTAGCGTTTCTATTAGTTTAGTTTTTAACCAATCGCGTCACTGGTAGACTACGTGACTTTTCGTATCTCGACATCTACCAGTGACGCGATTGGTTTAAACACGAAGCGAATAGAAACGCTTAGTTAGAGTAGTGCATCTTGGCAGGACCCTCGGGTAACTCTGATTACACAAAGTTTTTTATTTACCTTCCAACAAACTCTTCAAAAGCAGACTGTAAATTAGCTACTAATGATGGTAGTTCGACTGAACTGGGACGTTGATATAGTACTCTTGCGGTGCCTCCTGTGGGGCCTCCTGAGGCTGGACCACGTACTCCTCGAAACTCGTACCTTCGTGGGTAACGTCTCCTTTGTTGGCACTGAGACCAGCTGCTGCCGCCTTCGCTGCCGCTGCTGCAGCGTTGGCCTGGGCTTGCTGGGCTGCCGCCTGGGGATTAAAGAAATGAATTAATTAAATAAATTTATTATTACCAGTAGACACATATGCTACTGTTAGGCGATGGGCTTGCAACCTTTCACTAATACACTGGTAATCTAATTGTACAAAATGTGGTTACAGAATAATCAACAAGTTCTTAGAGTTGTTGGTATTTCTATAGCTCTGCCTACCCCACTCTGGGAGTACACATACAACATTTCGATACATTTTACGGTCCCTATATTAGGCTAGGCCTGTCTCATAGGAACCAAAAAAAAAGTTTAAAATATATAGTTGTCAAAAACTAAAGGCACTTTATATTTTTATCATTTTATATTTAGTTAGTGTTTATCATTTTGATTATATCCGTCATGACTTTATCTTTCAGAGTCAGACGGTGCAAAAATTCGATTTCGACGAAAGCGAGGCTTCTGTGAATTTGATTTAGTTTTCCCCTAGTCGTGTTTACCGGGAACCAAACGATTGCAATTTCTAATGTACCGCTAGCGCCATCTAGCGAACATGTAGTGAGTATTGTTACGGTGTATCGTCGTGGACTTGTGGAGGATACGAAAACAATAGTAAATGCGGTACGCTTTGCACATCACCTCTTGAATTGTTTATAACAGATATTGTCTCTTGACGTACTATCTTGGAAACACTAGGTCTACTAACAAACTGAATGTCTGGTAAATATGGAATGCCTGGCAGACGATGATGCATTTAAATACGTTCTACTACTTCTACTTCATCACATGTTCAACAGAATAGGTGCAAAAGAATGAAGGGCAGTTCGCGACTAATTACAAGTTGAAATTATGAAAACAGTATAAATAAAAAGAGAGTCAAGTAAAGAAGAATAATAAAAATGATTGCGTTCTTAAGTAAGGGTAAAAAATCGAGGTCAGAAAAGAAAGAGGACTGAGTTTACTCTCCATTTATTGCTGAATCAGCATTCAAGAATAACAATACGAAAGAAAATTAATAGTCTTCTTTGAACATGCAGTGTCAGAAGAACAGATCGATCGTCACGTCTTCAAATACGAGCACTGGTGCTTTCTCCCGTTCCTGTTTATCAAAATGTACCTAATTATTTATGTGTACTAGTTATCAGATACCTAAGCTCCCATTATAAACAAGCGAATATTTAACTACGAGTATCTACGCCTGCTATCACTATACTACTGTAAACTAGACATCGGCGTTCGGCATATTTCGTAGTTTTACTTAACCATGATTTTAACTCGAACCGATAAGCTATATATATTTATTCACTCAATGTTCATAAGCAGATTGTCGCTTTAGTACAGTTCCCGGCAAAAGTAGATGGACAGCCGAAAAGCCCGAAATTAACTTTACACGGCTCTATCGTCAAGAGAATAAGAGCGTGTGTAGATAATTTGGAACTATCCGCTTACTTCTGCCTACCTAGCGTCAACAATCAAATATTAAAAACACTTTACATCGCTCGTTGCTTTTTCATGGCACCATTTATTGAATTAATGCAAACAAATTAGAACCACTCATTTGAGTGGCGCCTTCTGGGAATAGACCGCATAAAAAAAATCCGCTCCAGCTACTCATTCTCGAAGCTCATTCATCGATGATCAACCACCTATCTCTCACTGATTATCCTAATTATCAGATGAGAGCTGATCCTCTATGTTGTTAAGAGACAATGAGACTACGATGACATCTGCTAGTTTAGTAACAGGCGTAAACGCCAGGCGTAAATAGTAGTGGTTCAATGGTCTCAAAGAAACTTCTGTAACACAAACAACTCCCACCATTTAACAGGCTACATACCTGCGCCTTCCTAGCCGCCGCCTGCGTCGCCTCAAAGTCAATCCTGACTCCATGCAGCTGATCCTGCAGCGACGCGAGCCGCTGGCGAGCAGCGCCCACCATGGCAGTCTGGGCGCCGAGCTCGCCGGCCGCCTGGGAGGCAGCTTCGTTGGCGTTCTCAGACGTCGCCTGCGCAGCGTTCAGCGCTGCCTGGATTACGTTCACCTGGAAATTGGGAACATGAGTAACGTTAGTTAGGCCGTATTGGACGTTATCTTAAAGTAAATTCCCCCTGTATTTTTGAACTTTTCAATGTTGTTTTAGTATAGTAACTTCCCTAAATATGGACTACCATATGGATTTTATTAAAGACTAACGACCCGCCCTCGATTCGCTTCAGTTTTTGTGAGTTTTCTGTGACACCCGTACATAATCCAGAATTTATTATGCATATAGACCTTCCTCTTAAATCACTAGGTATCTATTGATGAGACAGATGGACAGAAGGCGGGAAGCGTTTGAATTTTTTCATCAAGATATTTGTTTTTTTTTATATACCTGTGAGATTTACTTAAGTAACTTCAACTTTAGGATAAATAAAAATTCGACACCACGATACCTTCAGAAACGAAAAATACGTTAGATTAGACAAATTATTGACCTCCCGTCGAAATAGTTTAAAAATAGGGGGTGTTCCTTGTTACGAATAGTGTTTAATAACCTACACATGATTTTCTCTTGAATAATCTGTACCAATATCACAACTCATAAGTTTGTTCACTTGATTTCACTTGGTCATTACATTATGTCAACGGTAGTGAATTGTGAAACAGAGGGAAATTCGGGAAGTGGTTAGTGCGGGAAGCATCTGACCAGAAAAGGGTGGCATTGAACTCGACTCGTATTAAGTTTCTTGTGGTGAGTGTGTATGCCGGTGGTAAGTATATGGTATAGATTACCATTGGAGATAATTGTTTTATCAACGTTGTCGTATGGAACAGTTCTTTACAAATAAAAAATATTTAATTGAAATATACCTGCATTTATAATTTTATAAAAAACTAGCTTTTGCTCGCGACTTCGTCGACGTTGTTATTCCCTCGGAAACTTTATTTTACGGGTTGAAAAGTAGGTTATACCTAAGCTATCTTCATTCCAAATTTCATCCAAATCCGTTTAGCAGTTGCAGCGTGAGGGGATAAACGATTAACACACTCACAATATTAGTACCTAGGATACAAACGTAAAATTAAGTCTTCGTTTCATTGTTTGCTAATATAGCGATAAATATTCAAAATTTAAACAAAGGTAAAAATAAATAGTGACAATCCTTTTTATAACGGTTTTTTTTACGATAAACTATCAACAAGAAATCTTTTTCACTTGCCAAATTAGACATAGTGTGGGCACCTTCGTTCGGTACGCATCGTTTATCTCCTGTGTCCTGTATCACTGTGTAAAAATCATATGTAAGTATAACAAACAGTATGTTATAATTTCTGCAAAATAAGATAAGTATAACAAAGTACAACTAGGAACCAATCATCTACATACTTAGTTCTATTTAGATTGTCACAATTGATCGTAAAAATCAAATAACAAAACTAAATTGTGCTCAGCGGAGCGAGGTAACTTGCGAAACTAAAGCAATTAGATTTATTTTTACTAACTTTAGCTTATTTTAAACTTGACAATTCACTACCGTGGCATTAGACCAAGTGAAATAATGTGACCAAAGGTGTGAGTTATTTTATTATAGACTTCGTTCGCGTAGATTTCGATTATCATTATTCTCTCGGGAACTTTTAAATTTCCGGGATAAAAACTATCCTATGTCCTATTTCAGGACCTAACCTAGATATGTTTGCCAAGTTTCATCTCGATCCGTTTAGTGGTTGAAACGTGATTGAGTAACAAACATCCAATCATCCAAACTTTCCCATTTATAATATTATATAGTAACAGTAAGTTAAGATAACATTCAAGAAAAAAATAATGCGTAAAGATCACCCGTAACTGCATTTGGGCAAAATTCATTTATACGTTTCTAGATAGAACGGATGTACATTTCCGGAAAAAATGCCTCGATGGCTATTCCACAATCTAAGTGAAAATGGCGCTGTTTTCACGCAAATACACTTACCTACTTCCTCGTTTGATTTTCAGTAAGTATAAAGGGATTCAATTTAGTTGCCCATACGTAAAATAAAAACGAAATGTTACAATAAGTACCAAGTTAATTATAATTCTTATAATATAATCTATAGATTGCAATATGCACAAATAAATTCAAAGTAAACAATGTAAATGATATTGTCAACGAATCGAATCGCTGTTAAATCGTTGGCCAATCGATCTACATCGCAACAGTTGTGACATGTCGCGGACAATGCGCAAGAATGCTTTTTACAAATATTTGCACACTTTAAACCGCTCGGGCTTGGTTTAAAACCGCGCTACATTTTAATGACTTTATTTTATAGTTTTATTAGTGAACTGTTTTTTTTGGACCGTAACAGTGACATTGAAACCCGAAAACTGATTATTTTTACGAATTAACGATTTTTTCTGTATGCATGACAAAAAATTGTACTTAGTAAATAATGTGTAGGTAAGGGCATTCACACGAATTCCAAAAACATTTTAATTGCTTTATAAACACCCTCAATGCTGAATGCCTGTTTCGTAATATGTGCACCCTGTATTTCTCTGTCACGATACAATTATCTCTTTGTAAAATACTTTATTACTCACGTCAGTTCAGTGGTTAACATCATTTTGGCAACATGGCCCACAGAGGGCATGGGTTCAACCCGCGTCATATACTTCTTACACATTATATATCTATAAAAATCAATTGCCACATGTATGACGAAGCATCTGCACTTGAGAACGGCTCGACCGATTTGACTACATTTTTTCTTTATTTCGTTATCAGGACAAGGTTGACATAAAAAATAAAACCCAGGCAACGCCAGGCACGATCAGCTAGTGTTTAACGAAATAAATTATTTATTTTATGCTAGGGTCTGATATGTGTTTACGACCTCAATATACAGGGAGTCCCAATTTACAATAAGATGTTTTGCAATATTTGAACGTAATAGCCAAAAAAGTTAATATGTCGTCCATTCACACACCAATTTGCGCTCTATTTACCGATAATGTAAGTTTTACGATGTAAAAGCATTTAATTTGCTATATAAAAATGTACTTAGTTGCGACAATACGGCCGATATTACGTAATCATTTCGCTGTCGCTCAGTTGACCTTACGCAATAGCTTTTTGCCTAACTGTTTCAGTTTGTATTTTTTATATATTTTTTTAATGATTTCTTAGGTAGCTGTTGCATTTGCATTTTTAAAAGATCATTGTCGAGTGATTGGTTAATGAGGATTTGAAGCTTATTAATTAAAGTGTCGAACCATGAATTACTTATACAATAAAAAATATTTCTATTCTATTTCTGTTCTATTCTATGAATACTATGCGGTAAGGAAGGTAAAACCACACTTTCATTTTTTTAGTGCGTCGTTGAGTATAAATATTTTATCTTTCAAGAAAAATCCACACATTTTTTTATCTCTCGTACGATTTTTAAGCGTAGACTATGCCTTATATACTGAAATGCAATCACCAATTATTTTACCCGAGTGTAGGTTTTACAATGTAAATGGATTCTTAGACATATTTTTTTCTTTTTAATACATGACAATGTATCGTTTTACATTATCATACAATTACATACTATACAGCATACATGCACCATGTTATGTGCATGTGAGTATGCTTCAATCTTTCAACGGAACGAATTTTAATGCGGTTTTCATTAATAGGTAGTAGGTAACTTTATAAGTCTCTTTTGTTGTTGTTTAGTACAAAGTTAGTACATTGTAAAAGTGCTTTGAATAAATATTTACTATTATTATTTATTAACTAGGACAACCGCGTCGTAATATCAGGCTCCTGGCCTGTCAAGCCTGTGTTACCTGGTGCATAGCCTGTTGCGCCGCCTGTGCCGCCGCCTGCGCAGCTCGCTTAGCCTGCATCAGCTGCATCTCCTCGCCCTGGAGCCCCACCTTCGCGTCGCGGACTTGCTGTTCGAGTCCGGACAGAATCACCTGCACAACACATCAATGATAAATAACAAATAAATATTTCAATCAATTACACTTTCATAAAAATAATGAGCACAAAGCGTCACCTTTTTGCTTAAGAAAAATAAAGTACCATACAAAATTCTAGTGCGCTGTTTTAATTGACTTGATTTTTTATTGAAACCTTCTTTTCTTGCAGTAGGTAGTTGAAAGAAAAGCACGTTATGAACTTTGCATTAAGTTATTTTATGATCATGCTCTTTGAGCCGTCGCTGATGACGTTCGGAGTCTTAGTTAACTTCACTCAGTGCACCAATAAATTACTTTTTGCTTGGTGTAAAAAAATATTACTAAATGACAATCTTACAGAAAATTACCTAGTCCCAAACTAAGCTCTAGGCTTGGATTATGGTTACCAGGCCATGATAAATACTTATAAAATTCAATACAAATCCCTGCACGCTACATTAGTCCTTTGAACCGGATCTGAACTTATGAATTTGACAATTGAATTGATAGTTTTTAACATAAAAAAAAAACTTACGTCAAATACAAAACGTGTCAACAAAGTCTCTTTTATCTTCAACTTGTGTCGGCTGTGGCTGTCGTGACGTCAATAACACGTCATTCAGAGCCTGCGTTAGGTTAGCTGAATTGTATGTATGGTGCTTCCCTAAAGCTCTATAAACACGTTTAACATACCTGTTTGCCAGCGAGCGCCGCCTGCGCCGTGGCACTGGCTTGCCCAGCGGACTGCGCGAGAGTGTTCTTGGCGACGTACGCGGCCTGGTATCCCGCGGCGGCCTGGTTGCCCAGAGCAGTCTTGGCTTGGTTGGCGGAACCCACCGCGATGGTCCGGAGACCGCTACCTTGGCTGAAGCCTGGGAAATAGAAGATTGTGTTACAAAGGCGAAAATATGTATATACAGGGTGGTTATTAAATACAAAGTGAAACGAATTCTGCAATTTTTTCAAATTTAAAAATACTCGCTGGTGAGCTATTTATCTAGGTGTAAATACGAGTTGTGTAAGAGAAAATACTGATTGTAGCGAGGAATTAAAGTCATACCGTCCAAAACAAAAATAATATAATGTTATAAAAAATATAAAACCAAAAACTTAGATAAAGAAAAGCAAATTACATACATGCATACATTAAATCACGCCTGTTTCCCAGAGGGGTAGGCAGAGACCACTTCTTTCCACCTGCTACGATCCTGACAAATCTTTTTCACTTCTTCCACATTCATACATCGAGTCATAAACAAATTAAAACATAAACAGTCAACAATCGTACAATAAACGTTTCTATAGATATAATAGGCCACCTGTTAAAACTAGGAAGGATGGTAAGTTATAAACTTTGTAAACAAACACATTTTTTTTATTCAAGTTACGAGTACTCAGCGTTCAAGTGCGAACGCATGAAAGAGTTAATGAATAATGTATTTATGCAAAGTAAACGTTGATCGAGACCGTGAAGGTATACTACCTAGTAGATACGATAGAGCGTAGTGTAGCTGCGATCATATTTACAAGAATTGGCGAGATCGCTATCGGACTAGCGTAGCGTGATCAATGCACACATCACTAGGAAATCTAGGAAAATGTGGCGATAGTTAAATCCTGCCTGCAATCCATGTATCATTATAGAACCCTAGAAAAGAAGGCTTTTTTATAATGATTCAGGAGGCAAAAGAACCAGTGAGTGACCTGATTAAAGTTACCATCGCCTTCGATGGACAATAGAAAAAGATTGTATATGCATTGCCGGTGTTTGAGAAAATACTATCGGAGTATCCTTTTGTCGTGACACGGTTCGAAAATACTGCCGCAAGTGCCGCAACAAGGTAGTTTAATTAATTTAATTATTTTTTTCTGTCAGTGATAGCGGGATCCCACTTAACGGTCGTCGCAATACATTTCATATGAGGCTATTCATATCTAAAAAAAATGTAGGTACTTAGCTTAAGACATTTTTATGATTGTAAACTGCTTTTATGTGCCAAATAAATTATTTTTCATTTTCATTTTCATTTTTTCATTTTTCATCTATGGGTGTAGGATAGGTGTGAATAGCGTCATATAAAATGTCCCTATTGCCACCAGAATACCTGGGAAACACATTAATGGATTCTAATATAGTTTATTAAATGTTGCTTATTGTCAAAAAGGTTTAAAAATAACCTCAAAAATTATAGCACTGGGATCGCAATTAATTTAAAGTTCATTCCGATTAGGTATAATGTAAGTTCCATCATTAAGATCATACCCCACAGGATAGGCCTTCCCAAAACATCTCAACACCAATCGATACAACAAGTTTCCAAACTAACATTCAAAATGGAAAACCCCTGTATTTCCCCACGTCCTTATTAGCAGCACTTCCAACAGTTCAATCATTTTCTTCGACTGCTAATTGTCCGTATTTGATAGCTCTGTTTACTCTATCATTACTAACATGCAAAACATTTCTTTGTGAACGACCAAACCTCTTCCTGCTAGCACGTAACGTTTGTTTTTAGTCAAGCGGTAACCTCTGTTTCACTTCAATGGATAAAAATAAAAACGTGCAAAAACCTGCAATAAAACTGTGCGGTATGGAGCGAAACGTGTTTTCTATAGTTAAGACGTTTCTCGAATATTTATAGTTTAATAGCAATTACTCTAATAAGTTCGAATATGAGAAAAAGCGTTACAGTGCCCTAGTGAAAAACCTCATGATTTTTTTGAAAAATAAAATGATATCAATGAAGAAATATTACATTGATGATGATACTATGTATTATGATGTCGAGACCTTGAGATTTTTTTATAAAATCTAATGGTGGATTTTATGCGCTTATTTTTTTTAACATATATTGACGACAATATTAAAAAATGCTTTCGAGTTTTTAAAGCTTGATTTATATTTAGTATATGCTTTGTTTCACTAAGCTGCTGCTTATTTTCTTTGGACTGAGTTATTAGCGTGCACCTGACTTGGTATCTCGGATGTACAGTCAACAGCATAAATAAGTGATCATTTATGTACCTTGTCGCTTTCAATCGTTTCACAATTTTGTATAACATTTCAAGCACGACGTTAAAGTGCCAAGGTACATAAATGATCACTTATTTATGCTGTTGACTGTACTGTTATAGTTACTGGCATCGCAGAGGCTGTCTATTATTTTCCCTTCTATACACAAGACTAATTAGAAGAAAACACGGCATAAAGCATTGGCAGTGCGACTGAATGTAGAAGTCTCAATGTCACTGTACCCATTCTTTTATTCTACCACTATCCGAAATGGGACAGATTACGTTCCTGTCCTGATGCGCCACTAGCGGCTACCGTGATGTCCTAAAGCAACATCCTCCTTACTCCGGAGGATTTTTTGCTTAATTTCTTCTTAAAAGTAATGGGATGGGCTAAATAAATACCTTTCTTGGCACCACTTCTGAAGTTTTTCAGTTATGATTCCTATTTTTGTAGACTATGGTTAGAAGAATTATTTAGTTACAGTACAATAGCTCTTACTCTCTTAGTACTAACTTATCGTCATTAAAGGATTCTAAGTGCGACCTTTAGTCCTCTATTAAGTTTCTTTCAGCTTTCTGCGCTAAATATTTAAAATTAAAATGGGGGATCTATATGGGGAAGGGCTATGTCCAGTAGTGGACATCTTCATAATAATGATGATATAGCTTTCTTGGGACCGCTGGCTGCAACCTTGACTTAAACAGGTCACGGTGGAGATCTTTGGGAAAGGGCTATGTCCAGTAGAGGGTTCTTCATAATAATGACGATATACCTTTCTTGGGACCGCTGGCGGCAGCCTTGACGTATACAGGTCACGGTTGAGATCTTTGGGGAATTTATGTTCAGCAGTGGACATCTGCATAATAATGATAATGTACCTTTTTTGGGACCGCTGGCGGCAGCCTTGACTTATACAGGTCGCGGTGGAGATCTTTGGGAAAGAGCTATGTCCATCAGTGGACATCTTCATATAATAATGATGATATACCTTCATTGGGACCACTGGCGGCAGCCTTGACTTATACAGGTCGCGGTGGAGATCTTTGGGGAAGGGCTATGTTCAGCAGTGGACATCTTCATAATAATGATGATATACCTTCGTTGGGACCGCTGGCGGCAGCCTTTACTTATACAGGTCGCGGTCGAGATCTTTGGGATAGGGCTATGTCCAGCAGTGGACTTTTCATAATAATGACGATATAACTTTCTTGAGACCGCTGGCGGCAGCCTTGACGTATACAGGTCACGGTTGAGATCTTTGGGGAATTTATGTTCAGCCGTGGACATCTGCATAATAATGATGATGTACCTTTCTTGGGACCGGTGGCGGCAGCCTTGACTTATACAGGTCGCGGTGGAGGTCTTTGGGGAAGGGCTATGTCCAGCAGTGGACATCTTCATAATAATGATGATATACCTTCGTTGGGACCGCTGGCGGCAGCCTTGACTTATACAGGTCACGGTGGAGATCTTTGGGGAAGGGCTATGTCCAGCAGTGGACATCTTCATAATAATGATGATATACCTTCATTGGGACCGCTGGCGGCAGCCTTGACTTATACAGGTCGCGGTGGAGATCTTTGGGGAAGGGCTATGTCCAGCAGTGGACATCTTCATAATAATAATGATGATATACCTTCATTGGGACCGCTGGCGGCATCCTTGAAATATACAGGTCGCGCTAGAGATTTTTGGGGAAGCGCTATATCCTGCAGTGGACCTGTTCATAATAATTATGATATACCAATCTTGGGACCGCTGGCGGCAGCCTTGACTTATACAGGTCAAGGTGGAGATCTTTGGGGAATAATGATGATATACCTTTCTTGGGACCGCTGGCGGCAGCCTTAACATCCTGGATATAAGCGTCATAGTGGCTGGCGGACTCCTGGGGCTCCTGCGCCGTGTTGGCCTGGGGCGCTGCGGCCTCGTACTCGTAGTCGTATTCGTGGTGCTGCGGCTGCGCAGCTGGGACCGGCGCCGACGCGGCCACCGCCATGGCTGGAAGAATGAGGCTTTTTACTGCTGTTTTCTTTTAAACTGTCATATTATCTAGGATGAACAGGGTGGTGATTCTCTACTACTTATTCTTCTTGTTACTTATTTTATTTTACATAACATTCAGTAAGTGTTTTGAACTAAACGTATAACGATAAAATATATACCCATGTACCTACATAGAATACTTTTCGTTCAGGAGAATCAAACGAAGATGAGGGGTGGAAAGAATGAAAGAACGAACGCCACATGGAAAAAGTAATTTCTACGCAAAGGAGACTAAATTCTATTTTTGAAATCCATAAATACTGTATTTATAGATTTTTGAAAATTCGTTTGTTTCAACCGAGAATCAAACTGGTCGTAAAATGATACGGATTGAGAGCCATTGATACGGGTAGTGATTGATCATTTATATCTACAACACATACACCTACAAACTAAATAAAGAGCGTAAAGATAACACATTCGAAAAAAAACAAATACAGTATTTATTTTTTCAAAAACAAAAGTAAGTCTCCTAACTATGAGTAGAATATGCTATGTCTAATATTTAAGGTAGTCGCCGTCCATGTCGCGTTCGTTCTTCCCATCCTGTATTTCTCGGTGGACGGTGACGAGCTCGTTTGATTCTCCTGGACGAAAAGTATCCCATTTAGATGGGTATATATTTTATCGTTATATGTTTCGTTCAATATACCCACTAACGAATGTTATATCAAATAAAATAAGTAAAGTATTTCTTTTGCTTTCTCTACCATTCAACAAGTTAATTGTAGCTGATTTAGCTATACATAAATAGTATTAAAGGCCCTGGGAAAATTATGATTTAAATCAGGCCAACGTAGTTACAATGGTCCAGTTAACTTAAATTTATTCAACGGCCAATTTATTGGAAATATCATCCATAAAACAATTGCGTTAAACACTAACCCCCTTACTAATAAACGTTGAGTAACGGTGGTGTAGCCAAACCATGCTTTGTCCTTATCTGTCAAATTCAAATGTTACAATCACAGATAAGGACAAAGCATGGTTTAACTACACCACGGTTACTCAACTTTTATTAGTGAGGGGGCAAAATTTGCAATCGTAGCCTTCGAAACACTAACTCGTGTTATCAAAAACCACGACTTGTATGTATCTCGGATACTATTTTATTTTTATCTTTATCTTCGCTATCGTTGGTTTTGGCTACACCCTGTATAAACTACAGCCAAACAGCAGTGTTCGCATTGTTGTGTTCCAGTTTGGGGATAAGGCCGGTGAAATGACTAGCACAGAGGCATTCCATCTTCGTCCTCAGGGTTGGCAACGCATTTGCAGTCTTGTGAATGCGAATGTCTATTGGTCACACTTTCCACTTACAATCAGGTGGCCTGTGTTCGTTTGCCTTCTTTATGCCATAAAAAAAACTAACTGTTGTATTACCGCAGGACATTGTAATCAATCACACACCTCGCTAAAGTCGGAAAAAACGGCCATAAACAAAGAAAGCATTATCTAAACGTTCATAACATGCAATTAGGTGCTATTAAAAGTAATTTCTTTATGCAATCCGCACAGGAAATGCGTGCGCGAGCGCAGTATAGTTCCGATTGTATTAGTTAACCTATTTATTTAGTATTCAATGTTTTAATGGCGGGGCAAGTAACTGATTTGATTTATTTTCTACTTTGAGTTATATACAGGGTGTTCGGCAGAAGGACCGACTCATCAACTTTTATTATGGGACCAACATACAAATCGCGAAAAACAAAAAAACAGCTGTTCCATACAAACTTTGAGAGCTAAACAGCCGAAATGTATGGAACAGCTGTTTTTTTTTCGCGATTTGGATGTTGGTCCCATGATAAAAGTTGATGAGTATGACCTACAGAGTTAGTCCCTGAAGTTTGTCGGTCCTTCTGCCGAACACCCTGTATATTTTTACATATTTTCATTATTTTGTTATTTATGTTTGGGATAATTTCATCTATTTTGTATCTTTTTCCTTAAATTAGTACTGTTTTTTGTGACCTATTACTAATTTCGCAAAATTCAGACACGATGGGTTTTTTTTGTATGGAAATGCTTTGATTCAAATAAATATCGATAATACATAAATCTGTCCAGTATCCATCGAAATGAATTCTGCATAAAATACATTTTAAAATTATGGTTTATTTCTATTAACTGAGACGTTCGCAATTAATAGTCTAATTATTTTTAATGGCGCGTGAAATGTTGGTGATTGGTTGGCGAAAGAGAACTTTTCAATAATTAAATACTTTAAAAAGCTTTTTAGTTTTATTTTCAGTATAAGAATACATCATAATTATATTATTTTATATTTCCATTCCATTTTTTTTAAATTAGGTAATAATAATTTCTAATAGAATTGTAAGTTAATCTTATTAAAATATCAATGTCATTTAATATTAAATGTATTCAAAAATCATTGTCCTATTTAAATTTGTTCAAAATATAAATACTTATCTTGTAAATCTTACAGTGATAGTTATAATAATAAATAATATAAGTCGCTTTTACACAGTATCAATGAGAAATCTATTACCCGGATAAATATTTTCTAAAATGGTTTTTGCCAAATTCGGTTTATTCCAAATTTAAAAAGTCTATGTTTAAAAAAAGATCCTTCCGTTTGGCACAATATGGGTCTACGGCGTAGCAGATGTCACAGAACGGTGTTTCGAGCCTCTTGCGCATCGTAGCATATATGACTAATCTATCAGCAAAGATTTATTCGTTTACAGAGAGAAATAAGCAAAAAAATATATACCTAAATATTACTAACGTTAAGTTATTACTGAACTTTCACCTATAATCGGAGGCTCTTTCAATTATTTTTAATTTTATTACTTACTTGAAAAAAAAAGTAAAAAAGAATGAAATCTAGACTTACCGATACATAATAACAACGTCCTGGTCTTCATTTTCAGTCGAACTGAAATCACAATGACACTTTTAGATAAAATAAATTGGAAATAACTAAAAAATCACCAGATCACGAAAATACCTTCCAAAATTTTCACAAATTATAAATTGGGTTTAGTGTTCGGTGGGGGGTGTGACCCCTCTTGTTGGCTTTCAGTGAGGCAATGCACCGTCCGACCGAGAAACTAAAATTTATAGCGAACCGCTCGGACCTAGAGAGAGGCCGAGGAGGGAACTATATAGAGCTGTTCATCTTACGTTCATTTTAACTTTTATTTATTTATTACATCACTTTAGGTCTAGATAGTTAACATATTTATGAACCTAAAAAACGATTTTTTTTAAGTGGCAGCTACCTTTTTAGTTACCTTGTAATTTTTGGATCATGGTGCCAATTGCCATTAGAACGTAGACATTCAATTAAAAAAAAAGGCCTATCTGGGCACATATTAATGCGTACATATTGTATGTATTTTTTTTATCACAATGAATAATTTATTTACTTAATACGCAACATTCTAATTAATTTTATATAACCATCATTCTGACGAATCATTCGTTATATCATTCGTCCAAAATCCTAATCAAATCATTATGGTATAAATGCTACAGTAGGTATGTTTATATTTGTTTGAACACATCGTCGTAAGAGAACTTCAGATCAAGTTATTATGTTGGGATAAAAATGAAAAAAAGTTCTGTAAGGAAAATCTCGGCTTCTTTCTTGTCATCAAGTAAATCTAATTTCACACTGTCGAATTTATTTATGTTAAATTAGCAACACTAAATTAATCTAGTTTGAATAACAAAACTTATTCGTTCTTAGTTTTTAAACATAAAATATAATTATATTTTTTAAAATATATTACGCTATGTACTATCAGCCCAATGGAACCTTGATCCACCATAGAACGGTGTCACATTGACATTCAAAACAATTTGTTTGACACTTCTTACAACTTGAGTCATAACGTCAATGTGACACAGTTCTACGGTGGGTCAAGGTTCCATTGGGCTGATAGTACCTACTCGATAACAATTTAAATATCAACTTCTTTTGACTTACAGTGTAAAGATTATTCGGCTGTGAAAGACTGTCAATTTACCGGTTCCATTTTTACCCTATGACTTCTTGAGCCCTAATCAACTGCCACTCATAAACTGGCGATTGGTAATATCATCTCTATATGCTGTCGGTTATAGAGCGTAATCTTATTCTTTCATTCAGCAAAGGCTTGAAGGCGAGGTCCGAGTGGAACTGGCCTAAAATACTTATAACTCCCGTTCTGTCACCCTATTTGATAGGCCGATTTATCAGAGGTTTTTAGGTGGTAGGTATATGTAAAAGTTAATAAAAACACAAGGTAATAAAGTAGTAAATAATTATTTTACACACTAAAAATATTTTAAGAAAAAACACTTCAAATAAAAAGGTCATTTTAATCTATATATAACTCAGTCAGGCAGTTATAAAAGGCAAACCTGACTGACTTATATATCAACGCACAGCCGAAACTACTGTACCTAGAAACTTGAAATTTGGTACAAGGGTTCCTTTCATGATGTAAGTGAGCACTAAGAAAGGATTTTCCGAAATTCGACCCTCAATGGGAAGAAATGGGGGGAGTAGTGGGAAAATAATTCTACACGTACAAAGTCGCGGGCGTCCTCTAGTAATTTTATATAATGTATCTATATGTATATTAATAAGACTACGAGAACGACACGATGAGGTCTCTACGTAAAGAAAGATAACTAAAATAACTTACTGGAAAACAAGTCGTTGCAAGCGTGAACAGACCGGACCTCAGCAAATTCTCAACCATCGCCTCCCTCAACCATATGTGTTCGGGAAGGTGGCGAGCCGAACAACAACACGTAAGTAATATAATGGGTTGACAAATGACAACTATAAGAGTTCTGCAGTTTTAATAGTTTAATAGTGAAGCTGAAAATTTTCATAAAAATACGTAGAACTAGTCCTTTTTATACTTTTTTTTAAAACATTGTAGATATATAATCAAAAACTGGGTCTGAACGTTTTCCCTTCCAAGAAATTATTTCTTTGAAACAAACAAATAAAAAGAAAACGGAAACGTTCAAACCTAGTTTTTTGATAATAACTACAACATATTCAAAAATCGTTGAAATCGGACTTGATTTATCGGGTTGAGAAACGGTATCGCCCGGAGCTAAATTAAAGGAACTTTTTTGACAGCTACGCGATTTACGCGTTGGTTAGACAACAATTATCTTAAGATTGTTATCCTAAGTTTATTAATCCTAATGTCTATGGATTTCAGAGTCTAGTTACCATTTCCATTGTGTGCTAGTTTGCTTTCCTTAATAACACAAGGTCCTACCGCTAAAAAAAAAGCAGTTCGGTTAGGTGATGTTTGTAAAACCGTGCATGTTGGCGTGAGCGTTGCATTATGCACGTTTGAATAATGATACAGTTTATCCTGCATATGAAACCGTGCGTGAGAACTGACGCCGGCGCAGGCAGGAAGGAAGGATTTAATAGGCTTCGAACTTAGATTTTGTCATCATGTTGGACTCCCACTGTTGGGCATAGTATGGTTTGTATCACTTTATTATTGTGATTTGGTCAGAGAAGGGATAATTAGGTATGATTTGTTACTACCTCTTTAAAATTCTCCAAAATAAATATTTATTTAGTTATTTTTAATGGGCAGCGTTAATAATATCATAAAAGTGAAATGTTTTCGACAACACATTTAGCCTAGTTGTTAGTGACTCTCCTTCTAAGCTAGCGGTCCTGGGTTCCGAATCAATGCCAGTCAAGTTCAAATGGGTAGCAATACAAGCACAAAAATATACACTTCTTACCTTCCACGTGTTTAAAAAAAACCTAAAACCCAATACATATCCATGCTCTTTACAACTTAGATAAGAGCTGGGGTAGGCATGAGGTGCGGGGTTGGGGTACGGTAAAGCTCATATAGTCACTGTTGCCCTCTCCCCGCACATCGTTACTACCCCCCCTCACATGTGAGTTGTACGCCTATAATAGGTCGTTTACCTTTTTGTATAACCTGTTTATTAGATCTTTGTTAATTATCTACGTACAAACAAACAATTTAAATTGGGGCGCGCAATGGTTTAATTAATTTTAAAGCCTAACTAAATGCCTTTACGTAATAGGCTGTAATTCTAGACTTTTAGAAACTTATTATGACATGAAAAATTGGCAAAGAGCGACTCGGACTCGCACGCGAAAGGTTCCGTACAGCCCTCTCTCATTTTTATTTTAGTTTATTTTTAATATTTGTTGATATAGATTATAAAGGTAATTCAGTTTTTTTTTAAATACATATTTCTACTTATTACGGCTGAATAGACACTTAAGTACAGTGTTTGTTAAGATTGATAGCAAAAAACGGCAAAAACGTCAAATTTCTTGTTATGGGGACTGGGAGTTTCATTTTTAAATTGATTAAATTTTTTTTTGCTTTTATAGGTGTACCTATACTGCTGTGTACAGTCTGTGGAAAATCTGTCTACCTATTACGGTTTGTGAAAGAGACAAACAGACGGACTTAGTAATAACCGATTAAATTGCATTCCCTATTGCCTGCATCGTGGGGGAGATATAACAGTTAACAAATATATGTTTAGGTACATACATTCATACTAATATAGTGAAGTTTAACAAACGCTAGTAAAGACTCATTAGTATCTAGTGACCAATGGGAATCGAACTCAGTACCTTGCGGATTCGAGTCCAAGCCTCTAGCTACTAGGCCACTGACACTGCTGAAACCAGTACTTCGCATTG
Source organism: Acleris cristana (assembly GCA_948252455.1). Taxonomy (NCBI): domain Eukaryota; kingdom Metazoa; phylum Arthropoda; class Insecta; order Lepidoptera; family Tortricidae; genus Acleris; species Acleris cristana. The sequence continues at coordinate 718,372 of OX411791.1, read as the reverse complement.
AATAATTTACGGATTTCCAAATTTTGTAAACTAGTTTCGGTTACGTACCTTATAAAACGACAATTTACTTGGTTCAATGTCAATAGGCCTACCGTAAAAACGCAACCTCGACAGAAATTACAATATCACCATTATTACAATTATTATCGACCATCGAAACGAAGTATTATGAAATTAATTCTGTAACTGGGGGCAGGTGTAAAAGGAATTTATCAATGGTTTTACTATTTTCTGTTGGTTATTATGGATCGATCCTTGAGAACGTCTTTGTATTTTTTCTAAAAGAGTAGGGCCAACGATTTACTGTCATTAGGTACAAATGGAAAATCGTCCACGTGAAATAAACATTCTGAAAATGGGTCAAAAGTAATAGTGTCCAAAGTGAATTTAGTCAAAATGTAATTGTGCTCAAAAGTATTTACAACCAAATTTATTTTCGTTGTAAATTAATTAAGTCCCAATGGAATTTTGTCCATTATAAATTATGACCAAAATGAAATACGCACAAGTGAATGTAGTGTAATTTGAATTAAGACCATATAATATAATATAAATTGTACAAATTTCAGGTAGGACGTATTTACAATTGGTCATATTTTTGAGTGTACGTAAATACAAATAGACATATTTTTTTCGTCCAATGTCACATTGGACAATTTTACCATGGGACATGATTCCATTTTAGACGTTTTTCAAGATGGACAATTTTCCTTTTTGTTGTATTTCAAATGGTCATTTTTCTGAACTGATGTATAATTTCAAGTGGACGATTTTCCATTTGTACCTAATGACAGTAAATCGGGCCAACGTGTGAGTCAGTTGTAAACTACCGCTACCTTCCGCAACACTAGAGAAACCGCATATGCTTTAATGTATGCATGTACACTTTTTATTAAGTAAACGCTGCAAAAACACAACATATAGATCTAAAAGTGTACACTTCATTCACGAATTATGGACACTATGAGGAATCTTTATTTTCCTTAAAGTTAGCTAAGATGTTTAATGTTCCTCTCTGTATAATCCTGGTCGCGGCACCGATAATCCTGGTCACGGCACCAGAAATCCTGGTGATGGCACCATTCTGTATTAGGTCTGTCTGTTAAAGCAAGTCAATCTTTACATCATTCAAAGACAAATTTTGCTATTTCTGTGTACACGACCGACTTCTATTTCAATTAATCTTTCGATACGCTCGTACAACACAGTCTAGCTTTCATTGAAATGATTATTGCTTAAAAATATTCAATTATTTGTACAGTTTTCACGGTTATGCAGTTAGTAATATTCATAATTATTGAATATTAGAAATATGACATATTTTAGAAGTGTCTTGAAGAAACAAACAGACAGACCAGAATAAATTACTTAGCTCTTAAAATATTAGTTTTGATAATCCGGAAGTAGCATCTTTCGGAACTAACATCAAAGTTACAATAATAAGCAAAGATGTTTAATTAACCAAGCATTTCGATCAAAAACTAGGCTTTACTAAAAATAGAAAATGCCTAGAACGATTACGTGTTTCAGGAAACTGAAAGTGACCCAGTTTTTATATCGATGATTCAACCAAATACTGAAATCGGTCTCAAATCACGATTGATTGGAAATCATCACGATGTCATTGTGAGTAGACAAACTGTCGTTTAACAATGGATCTGAGTTAAATCGCGGATAAACGTGCTTTACTGTCTCGCGCACGATGGGTCAGTAGCCTCACAATTCTCGGGGAGGGTAGACGGGCGGTTGAAGCGCAGCGGGTTTTTTTTTGCCACAGAGAAGGCAAACGCGCACACAAGCTACCTGGTATGGTAAGTAGGATCTGTGCGACCCATAGACATTTAAAAACCGCATATGTGTTGCCGACCCTGAGGACTAAGATGAATGTCTATATGCTAGTAATTAATTATTACCGTATATTATATTTTATTTATTTTGCTCTATGTTACTCGTAAGTATTTAACAAACGCAACCTACCCCCAACAGACTGCAAACTAAAGCGTCGGCTGATTGTGTTTCTTCTCTATAAACAAAGGATAAGTACGCTGCAGTCTGCATTCGGCCCTTAACAAAATAACATTGTACTTTGTTGAAAATAAAACTCTTTTCTAATGTTTATACACCTTACACAATACTGTCCGCAAAATAAGTGCTCTGCTAGTGCGTGTGTAAGACGTGTCTTTCCATTATTAAGTTGTGTAAACATAGAAATACCACACATTTCACCGACTGTACGTAACTAAATGACAAAACAGGCATTTTATCAAACTTTGATTCGAGTACCTAACAGTAAAATACATACATCCATTTTTAATTTTATTTCGTCGTTTAAAATCCCGCTCGTCTGCCAAACACGCGGACCGTACGCGACAAACGAATAAGTGCATTTTTTTAAAAAGGGAAAGTGAACCGATATAGGGCCTTGACCCAGCGCCCGACATTGCGCGCGCGCAGCTTTGACATATTAAGCGCCAGCCTATATTATTTCCTTACAAACAAGGCTCCAAATGGTGTTCTTGGTGTTCTATTTTTTACAACGTTTGGTACCGGTGACCGCTTACTTCCGATTTAGCAGAATTTAAAAATACTAGTTTCCTAAAACACCAGCCCCGAAATGAAACATTGGGTAAAAAATAATATAAAATATGTGACCGCTAACTTCGTAGGCAGGGTTATTACTATATACCCACTGCTTTGTAATGTAGATGTAAAAAACCGCAAGACGCGAAGTGTCGTAATAAAAAACCTGCACAAAAATGCATACTTACATGCCTAATTAACCAAACCCGTTCTGCTTGCAATGCACTTGTCCTGTCATGTGTATTTTGAAATGCACAATAAAAGTCTTGTTGTTAAATTAAAAGCATATTTTAAATTCAAGGTCGTCCTTATAAAAAACATAATAATGTGATCGTGTTTAAATGTGACTCAGTGAATAATTAATATTAGTTTATAATGCTGTTGCTTATAATCATTCGCTCAGTCAAAATACGCTTAAAAGTAGAAAATTAATCTCACACGAAGGAACCAAACGTTTCACGTTAGTTTTCGAATGAAATTTTCGTGTGATAGGCATGAGGCCTTCCCCAAAAATTGCCACCACACCAAGATCACCCACACTAAACCACCGGTAGCGGCAGTGGCGTAGCTAGGGGGGGGGGGGGCGGCAGGGGTGGCCCGCACCGGGTGTCACCCCTAAGCGGGTGACACCCGACCCGACCGTGGACATCAGTAGTGAGCGGAACCCTCTTTCTAGCAAAAGTAGTTGGAAAGAAACTTCCGCTTGTAATTTGTAACTTGTAGCTTCGTGAAAGTGATTCTGGTGTCGGGTGCAGTGGCAAACTCGTCACCCGACGAAGATAGCGAGGAACTGGACGAGGAGCAGCACCCTTACCACGAGTTAGCATACTCGCTAGCAAGTGGAATGCTCTGTTCCTCGCACTCTACAACAATACTGTGAGAGACAGAGCATTCGACTCGCTAGCGACTACGGTAATTGTAACTCATGCTAAGAGTATACAGTTGGCTTATTGTCTAACGCACTCGCAATCACAACCGGCTTCAAAGTGGAGCAATTGTTTTCATTTTGTATGCAGACAACCCTTCGATTTTCAAAATGAAAACGATCGTGATTGCGAGCGCGTTAGACAATAAGCCCTCAGGTAAGGGTGGAGACCGTGCGTCAGCTGTCTTCGCTTCTTGAAGGCGTTTTGATGGTGTGGTCGTTTTAGGGTTCCGTACCCAAAGGGAGCCTAACGGAACCCTATTAATATGCCTACGCTGTCCGTCTGTCCATCCGTCCTAACTTTAAACAGCTGTATCTTTTGAACAGTAATATATAGTTACAAATTACAAGCGGAACTCTCTTTCTAGCAAAAGGAGTTAGAAAGACACTTGGTTGTTTTTTTTTCAGAATGTTTGTTATTGCAGCGGAATTATTAATATATATAAAACAATTAAGAAGGTGAAATAACAAGTAACGTTTTTTTTTCTACATATTTTTACTTTTGTTGTATCGTAGAAACGGTAAACATACAAGCGTAATATTTAGTATGATTATAGTACAAACCCTGAAGACAAATAACAAATAAGAAAAATGGTCATGTGTGAGTTGACCTCCCGCTGATTAGTATCGAAATCAAATTCAAATCGGGGTATAATAATACCTGCGCGGCATTACGGAATTCTCGGTGCGCGAGTCCAACTCTAGTGTTTTGCTGGTACTTAATGAAGTAGGGTTACCGAAGTTACGCTTCGGGTCTGTTACCTTCATCTGCGACATGCGCACGCGCCACTGCGAGTTCGGTTTCGCACAAAGCCCCCCCTACTCGCTGATAAGGGGTTTTTATGTCAAAATGAAACTAGGTTTCTATTACAGTGTCACCTCGGCCCGTTTGCCGAGGTAAGTGCTGAAAAAGGTGCTTATTTTGTCCATTATAAAATCGTTTGTTTTTATGTGTTGGGGGTTCGATTTCTGGTACGCGCAAATATTTCTGTAATGAGAGCGAATATTCTTAGAGCACCTTAGAGCTAGTAAGGGACTTAATCAAATTATGTGAGATTTTTTCCTGATATTTATGTGTTTATTATACATAAGTTTAACGTGTGTGTCTGTGTGTCTGTGTATGTGTGTCTGTCCGTGGCATCGTACCTCCCAAACAGATGGACCGATTTGGACGCGGTCTAAAAAAAAGCTACTTGAATGTGGACAGTCTTAGGCGTTAGCTAGGGTCCTACGGACCCTTGAATCGCTGACACTAATTTCATACTTACTTCGCCGAATTTTCATTTCTTCGACAAGCATTTACACAGGAGCTACAATTTTTTGGTGGTTACAGGTCCAAAATAACCTAATTTACGTAACCCATGCTTAACCTAAAAACAATAAGGTTATAGCAGAAATTTGCTATCGATGAAATGAAATTCGATGAAATAGGGTGACGGAACCAGTAATGGACAAGGACCAATGATGGACACTTGATTCTTATTTTACAGAAAATAACGGTTTATCATTTGTTTTGCAACAATCAATTTAGGACCGTATGAAATTTGAATCTAGAGTGAAGTGTCTATTACTGGTGCCTGTCAGCTAAAAGTGTCCATCATTGAAGCCGTCACCCTAATAGGCACATTCGATCAAATAAATATAAAGTGTCGGTGATTCAAGGAGACCAGAGGGCTTATTGTCAAACGCACTCGCAATCGCGATCGTTTTCATTTTGAAAATCGAAGGCTTGTCTGCATACAAAATGAAAACAATTGCTCCACTTTGAAGCCGGTTGCCAATGCGAGTGCGTTAGACAATAGCCCCTCTGAACCCATAAAAATCGAGTGAGTTGTTTCAAAAATATCAGCTCTCAAAGAAGGCACTGCCATTCATTCTGCCATTATTATATTGGGAGTTTGTTGCCTTTAAAGGGATCCATACACGGAACGATCCGTCGTTAGACCCGCCATACACGGACTGCTTTGAGCAGTCGGGAACCGACTGCACTTCGTTGCTATTGGTCGGTTTGAACTTTCTAGAGCATTGAAACTGCAAATCGACCAATAGCAACGAAGTGCAGTCGGTTCCCGACTGCTTAAAGCAGTCCGTGTATGGCGGGTCTTACGATCAATCTGAAACGATATCGTGACGATTCATATTTCTATTGAAATTTAGATGCGATATTGAGTCTGAATCTACGGATCGTACCGTATATGGGGCCCCTTAAATTGTTATTTTTGCACCTACTAGATTATCACTGAGTGGAGGTCACGGACGACCTTTATCCTGTCAAATGGTGTCAAATGACTGAATTCACCGTCGAATTTAAATCTCGCAACTTCAGTCACGGATTACAGTGGACCACGTGACGTTGCCAATCTTTGTGCAACTGATGTTCCGCAAGTCGGGGTTCGATCCCGCTCACGACAATTTATGTAACCGATATTTTAATGCAATTTGTATTGAATTTGATTATTGATTTCGAGAAGTGAGACAATACTAGAGAATGCAATTTAACCGGTTGTTAACCGTTTTGTATGAAAATGACCTGTTAAAACCGGTTATAACCGGTTATTTGCATTCCCTAGACAATACGGGGAAACACTGAAAACAAAGCGTTTTTTTTTAACTTTACTGCATGTGCTTTATGTTATTGCGTAACTTTTTTCATAATAATTTTTTAAATTCTAATTTTAATACTCACTTTGTTTCATGGTCATCATTTCAGTCATAAAAAGACGTCCACTAAGAGGTGTAATTGGAGCGAGCGAATCCATACGAGCGGGATCACTCGACGGATAGAGCTCCCTAATTAAGAACGCTCCCCCTAAACTTAAACTAGCCGGTTAGTAATCTGTCCTTCGAGTTGAAGAGCGAAAGGCTGATCACCTACCATGGCCTTCTCCAAGCATCACCTACCTTTGCCTTCTCCAAAAAAGGGATTTTCCACGATGGTTTCGTAATTGTCGCACGTCACACATAATCAAAATAAAGCACCTGCCTATTTCACCTTCTTGACAATGACAAGTGACAGGTGACAATTCGGTATAAATGGCAAAGTCAACACGCTGATACATGATCGGGTTTCATATAAGCTGCGCGTACCTACACTGAAATATCACCTACCTGTCATAGTCAAGATGGTGAAACAGGGCGCTGGTGACATTACTCACGGCACCTAGTTGGTCGAAATTGGGTCATCGATTCGTCATCTCCGAGGGAAAAAGAGCCATGCATGCGTAGGTACTTACTAAATATCTCTGTAGGTATTATCAACAGCAATACTTTCCTTGTGGGATTCGAGTAAAATTGCAAATGAATATAAAACACTAGAGGACGCCCGCGACTTCGTACGCGTAGAATTAGTTTCCCGCTATTCCCCCCCCATTTCTTCCCGTTGGGGGTCGATTTTCGGAAAATCCTTTCTTAGTGCTCACTTACATCATGAAAGGAACCCATGTACCAAATTTCAAGTTTCTAGGTACAGTAGTTTCGGCTGTGCGTTGATATGTCAGTCAGTCAGTTTTGCCTTTTATATATATAATATATATATATATATACCTACTAGAGGACGCCCGCGACTTCGTACGCGTAGAATTAATTTCCCGCTACTCCCCCCCATTTCTTCCCGTTGGGAGTCGATTTTCGGAAAATCCTTTCTTAGTGCTCACTTACATCATGAAAGGAACCCATGTATCAAATTTCAAGTTTCTAGGTACTTACAGTAGTTTCGGCTGTGCGTTGATATGTCAGTCAGTCAGTTTTGCCTTTTATATATACATAGATAGATTGCAGCAATAAGTTTACAATCCAGTATTCTGAGAGTCCACTTTGTGAAGGTTCATCGAAAGGTTTGACCATTTAAATCGGCAATGTCACATTCTCCAAGACTATCACCGTCGACATTGGCCGGTTCGTGAATCAAACTATTGCCGGTGTAGCCCTGGAATTATCTTAAAATCTTTAATTATCTAAATTAATAATGAAATAATGTAAGTGTGCTGCATGAGAACTTTTACTTTTAACGTTTTATTGTTTACAACCGGACAAACAGACAGAGGGACGACAAACTGATCCTATAAAAAGTAATTTTTTACAGGTCCCGTAGTCAAACTTCGAATTTACTTTAATCAAAATCCATGATTTACTTATTTCAGAAGAGTAAATTGTTAATCAAGGGATGAAAATGATCAAATTGCATCCCGAGATAGGTATTAGACTGCACGTGCTATTAATTGATACTTTCACGCGAGAAGAACACAATTTTTCATTTCGACTGAGAGGAAAGTAGGTTTAATACATATAAATGTTACATATGTTATTATCACGAACTTTATCTTTATCTATGTATTTTCAGACAAAAATAAAAAAATCAAAATCAAAATATTTATTACCACAGGCCAATATGGAGTGAATCTACTAGCGCTTCGGACAAGACAATCATTGCGGAGAAGAAGCGTTTTGACACTGTTTTAAATCGACTTTTTTTTAAAGTCCGAATTATTTCGTAATGGCTTTACCTATAAGATTCTTAGAAACAGTTTAAAATGGCTTAGTGCTTGACCAACTCTTTATTCAAAATCACTTTTCGCCCTAGGGATTAAAATGCCATTTTCAGCCCGACCTTCGACCAACATGCTTTTTTCCGGTTCTATACCATTTGTCTTATCTTATCTTACACATGGGCCCTTTCGGATACACTTCGACCCTATAGGATCTTTTGTGCAATTGCTCTTACAGACTCAACTGTTCGAATGTGCAGGTTTCCTCAGGATGTTTTTCCTTCACCGTAAGAGCGTCGGGTAATGCACGTTAGAAAAACTCATTGGTTCATGGTAACCGCGGGGGTTCGAACTCGGTACCTTACGATCACGAAACCGAACCATTAGATAAGTACCTATCCATAATTACACGTATCATAACTCGATGATTACTGGTCGGGCAGTTCGATTAATCGTTATTATTATTGTGGTAGGTATTATGCGATTAGGCGGGTCTTATTACCTAACTCTCAGTTACCGATAAGAAAGCGCAAGTCTACCGAAAATAGTAATAAATTAATTAAAAAACAAAAAACCCGACTGCAATAAAAAAAACTGAAAAGCGAGAAACAAGCTCTATAATTTATAGAAAATTGTAAGGGCAATGTACTTATTGATATTTATAACAATTTAAATTTAACTTAAATATTGGAAAAGGTACACGGGGGGACAAGCAATGAATTACAAATCCTATTTCTTGATATAATTTAACATTTGGACTAGCTTGTCCCCGCCTGCAATACCTTTTCCAATATTTAAGTTAAATTTAAATTGTTATAAATATCAATAAGTACATTGCCCTTACAATTTTCTATAAATTATAGAGCTTGTTTCTCGCTTTTCAGTTTTTTTTATTGCAGTCGGGTTTTTTGTTTTTTAATTAATTTAATTTATTTCACTCTTTTTAGTTTTTATTAATAAAATAGTGGTCTAATTAATTATTTCTATCTCGATTTTTCAATGTCACGAACTTGTCACGAAGCTAGAATTGACAAATTACAAGCGAAACTCTCTTTCTAGCAAAAGGAATTTATTACTTAACATTTACGTATTTTTTGACTTTCCTGTCAAAATGGTAGCATCAATGTGCTATAATTTATATATATTTAGAATGGGCTATTTAATAGCTTTCATTTGATACCCATATTGTTATAGTAAAAAATATTTTTTTTTATTCTCCCTCCATATTTTTTTTTGCGGACGCCATTTTGAAATTTTATATACCCTATGTCACTCCGACAATTAAGACGAATCGAATGACACCTCGTATGTTAAAATCCGTCAAGCCGTTTAGGCTGCAGAGCGTGCCCAGAAATAGACATACATACATACATACATACATACATACATATATACATACATACATACATACGCTCGAAAAACATAACCCTCCTTCTGACGCAGTCGGGTAAAAACAGCCTGCAGATAGTTTTTTGACGAAAAATAGAAGAACACTGCTAAATTAGATCATCGTAGTTCTGCTAAATCGTTTTTTGTGTTATTATTTAACTACAAATCTTTGTTTATTTGTACAATTTAGTTAAAATCTTTCAAATCTATTTTAACACATTATTGTAACTTCGACAGCGTGTTGGTGGCCTAGTGGCTTAGGGAATCGACTGATATGGCTTACCGATGTATAGTTGGTTCCAGTTTAAATGACGAAAATGCATTTAACGCGGGATTTTACAACTTCTTTTGTTGCTAAATATGAAAGGAAAAGATAACAAAGGGACGACCGAAGTGTGGCACGTGCCTTGGAGTAGCTCAACCCTTCTTGATCATTGAAATAAAAGATTTTTTAAGCCGTCTATATTGTAATGCAAAAATATATTTAATAAATATTCCTATATTATATACATTCAATATAATTTTAAATTGTCATTATTGATACATAATAAATCAACACAACACTAAAACATATCGCATATTCTTATGGCTAACATGCAATAAAAAACTATCAAGATTGTTTATTCAAAGTATACTTTGGCCGTACCGACACACCTGCGTAATTGCTTTACAACCCTACTTGAAGATAACAATTGAACAATAGTTTTTGGTAATGGATGGTTTTAAGTGCATTTTCGTCATTTAAACTGGAACCAACTATAACTTTTTCCATTACGTCACAATAAGTAATTAACTATATTTCTCATTAAAAAAATTGTGCCATCTCAGACAAAACTCCTGTAGCAAATACAACCATTTTACTAAGGAGTGAGGATTGCAACTGCTTTGGTTATTGAATATGAGATACGGCTTACTGGCGTATGAAGGCAGTACATAAATATTTAACTAATTATCGTGACGTAATGGAAAAAGTTACCGTTTGTTAATGAAAGTCCTCAACTACGTGCGCTTTTTTTGGAAAACGCCCTCCAATGAGTTTTTCTAACTTAAGTACATTACCAGACGCTCTTACGGTGAAGGAAAAACATCGTGAGGAAACCTGCAGATTCGAACAGCTGAGTGTGTAAGATTGTCACAAAAGATCCTAAAGGGTCGCTACAAGCTCTAGGCTTATACTATGGGTACTAGATAATGATATAAATACTTATATAGAACAATAAATACTTAAATACATAGAAAACATCCAAGACTCAGAAATAAATACTCGCGCTCATCACACAAATATTTGCCCTTACCGGGAATCGAACCCGGATATATCCTGCTGTCCTACTAATAATTCATCCATACCAACTTATATTAATATTATAAATGTGACAGTAACTTTATCTTCTTGTTACGCTTTCACGGCTCCGTACTAAGCTATCTCGATACATTTCATCGAGATTTCAGCACCGTTTTTGACGCAAGCTCCACACACCAATGCTTAAAAAACGGTGACGGTACGGAATCGCAGTGACGCGTCGTATCAGCATCGTTTTTGACGCACGCTCCCCACACCAATGCTTAACGGTGCGTATATTACGGTACGTCAAAAACGGCGCCATGTTGTTACTATGACCCCGTCTTTTGTTTAAGCAACGACACCATTTTTTAAGCAGCGGTGTGGGGAGCGTGCGTCAAAAACGGTGCTGATACGACGCGTCACTGCGATTCCGTAACGTCACCGTTTTTTAAGCATTGGTGTGTGGAGCTTGCGTCAAAAACGGTGCTAATACGACGCGTCACTGCGATTCCGTACCGTCACCGTATTTTAAGCACCGGTGTGGTCGCAACTTAAAGCGGTGAAAGAGTAACAAACAGACAGACAAAGTTACTTTCACATTTGTAATATGGGTATTAAGTATTATAAAAAAATAAGGGGAGGTTTTGAAATTAAATAGAAACAGCATGATTATTGATTACAAAAACTATTTTTATTACACAAACTCAGAAATCATCATGGTAGACAAAACGGCTCAAAATTTTCAAACAGCCTGATATTTAGTCTATAATTATAGTTTATCCTAGGCATACCTACATTTATTTTAAATCAACGCCTACAAGTCGAGATGAAAATATCAACAAATCTGCGTGTGAGAAAAGGAGAAAAAATACTAGCATGCATCTCGACTCGATTTTACATTATTAGTAAATTAACAACTTCGTCTATTTAATTTTGATACTGCTTGTAAAATACCGAAAGCCTGACTAGAGAGGTTTAGGCACTTTTGAATCATAATGAATAGTAAAAAATAACCTATAATGGAATCCATAATTTGATACACCAGTTTGACAGCGCAAAATGCAATGTTGCCAGTTTTTTATGACAAGGAGAAATCAAACGAGCACATATGCCACCTGGGGCCCTAATAGGGCTGCGTTTATCGCGTGACAAAGTTTGGATAAGGCATCCGTCACCTTCTGACACGTTAATAAGTACGAGAGTGACAGATGCTTTATCCACATTTAGCACGCGATATAGACACAGCCATACTAGGCCCGCTGCGTAAGTAAGATCTGATACTTATAGACATTTGCTATCTCGAGACTACAATCCCGAGACTGCAATCCAAAGACTGCAAAAGCGTCGCCAACATTAAGCTATCGCTATGGAGTGAGCGAGTATAAACAGTAAAAAAAAAACATGATATGTTTCAATGGTCCATCTTCTCTCCGTGAAGGTTTTCGAAATCTAATTTGATTTATATCATGACTTTATATATCTTATTTCTGAGGATAACAGACCTGGCATATTTATAAGATAACAATATGTAAAAAATAATACTGCCCTTAGACTTGATACATGTAGGTTCTTATTTCATACATTATCTGTCAAGCTGGTCCGTCAAATTATGAATTCTGCTAATACTAACACACAAAACCACATGAACGACGTCAACATCACATTCTACAAATACACCAAACAAGGGTTTGTCAGTTTTCATCTCGGTGCCTGATTTTCAGGTATTTCTATGGCAACATGAAGCAATAAAGCAATTAATTTGAGGTTTTTTTTTAACGCTAAGGAGGCCAACGGGACCTTATTACTAAGTGTCCGATGTCCGTGCGTCCGTCTGTCATATGTAATAGCTACCCACTTGAAGTTTTCAAAGTGTAAGCTAAAAATAAAAGATGATCCTCATTCAAGAAAGATGTGGAACCGTACGTGTCAGACACTTACCAGGCCGGTTTTTTTTTAAATTGGGCTGTTAGATCTGATATTAGTAATGTAATGGCGTAATTACAAATTCGTTGCTTAATATCACGGAATAGAAAAAACAGTGGAACTGGCATGAGCTTTGCTTATAGTCTGTACTTTTAGATATTTAAAAAAATGTAAGCAAATAAACCCACGTGATAGTTCGTCAGCCAATAGAAGTAGAGCACTGATACGTCAAAGTTCGATTAAACGGTTTTGATTGGCTGTTCAACAATGCCACGTGGTTTGGATTGTTTACATTTTTTTAAATACCTAAAAGTACAGACTATAGTATCAAACCTGTTGTCGCCAATACTCACACTATCATAAAAACAACACGCCACCATAGAAAATGTTTTTGGTGCGGCTATCATTTTTACACCCCAAAATAGCACAATAAGGCATGCTTCTGGATTTATTTCCTATTTCAGAAATATCGAAATAAGCGATCGCGGCAAAAGTATGGTTGGTTGCACGGAACTCCGCATAACTATGCCACACGTTACACGCCCACTTGACACTTCTACTGTTTTTTCTGTTCTGCGCTTAATATGATAGGTTTTTATGCAAGTCGTTCCACTGTATTGCACCGGAAAAATAGTGCGAACACTGCTACATTAGCAGTGTTAGCTATTACGATGGTGGTAACGATACATAAATTACTATAAGCCATTCTAAAGATACCTCTTAGAATAAAATCATTGCACATTCCAACAAATACCTAATAATCAGGGGTCGGATTTTTCATCGCATGGTGAGATGAAAGAAAACTGTGGAGTCGATATTAAAGCTAAATTTTAATTCATATTCATACTCATACTCACCAATTTTCTTAGTCCCGTAATACTTTTGTCCCTTGTGCAGGTTGACAGATCGAAAATGTTAATCGAAAATTAATCTTACTGAATGTAATTAAAATTATTTGTGTAGTATGATTTGGGAAGTGTTAAGCCTTTTGCTTGAAATGGACAATGCACATGCCATACCTTGTCAAGATTTTGAGGCACTCATTCCTATATCTACAAGTTTTATGGATATTGGAAACTAGGAGCATATTATAAAAGTAATATTTTATTTTATTTTTATTTACGATATAATTTATTTCTACTCATATGACTTATTTTATTTATAATTTAATTTCGTTCTTAATTAAATGAATGAGTATGAATATGAATTAAAATTTAGCTTTAATATCGACTCCACAGTTTTCTTTCATCTCACCATGCGATGAAAAATCCGACCCCTGCTAATAATCTAGTAACATTTGATTACCTTGATTGATGTATCTATACAAACGTATTTAAATATAATGTCAAAAAGTAAAATAATTGTGAAAATTTAAATGATTCATACGAATGAGCATGATCAGGGCCTCTATTCTAGACAGTAAAAACCATATTGTCTTTGACCTGTTATCGTATTGTTACGTTGATAGCTCCTATTTACTTGAGAGTAACTTAGAAACAATGCCATAACATGTCAAAAGCAATATTGTTTATCGTCGTATGCCCTTAATTATAAACGTGGAATAACCATGGAGTAGCTAAGCCAAGCTTTGTCGAATTCAAATGTCACAACGACAGGTAAGAACAAAACATGGCATAGCTACTCCAAGGTTATTCCACGGTTATATTTAAGGGCAGTAGAATAAAGGCCCTGCTTATGTGTATTTATAATTGACAGAAGCCGTATTTCAAGAGATAATAGTCAAATCGTAGACAAATACAGAGAGAATAGAGGAGACTTGGACGGAAGACTTTCGGATTAATTTATGTGTCATTACAAAATTACAGCAAATTATATTAGAAGTTAACCTAATAGTGACTATTAGATTTGGTAGGTAGGAACCGAACTATTACTTTAGAAAACTTGCCACGTTATTTGTCTCTCGATTAAATACATATTATAACAAAATTTTGGGATGATAAGTAGCCTAAAGTGAGGTAGCTTAAGAGGAAGAAACTGACAAACAAATTCTGACAACTGTCCATAATTTTGACTATCTACCCATGTTAATAGAATGCGAGGCCTATGGACAAACTACAAATAATACTATAGCAAAGTTATTTATATTTTGAATGTAGATTAACTTATGGATTTAACCAGCAACAAATTTTTAAATAACAACACCCAGAAAAAATAAGCTGGATTTAAGCCTTGAAGTAATAAGACAGCAGTTAACATCATCAAGTTTTAATAGGAGCATAATACGCACATTGGAACAGTGCTATACAGTATCTAAATTTATTTAGCCATCACATCTGACCATGTTTGTCGTGTAACCTAAAAACAGATAGTTGATGACTAATAACTAATAATAAGTTCAACTTTGAACATGTTTTGTGACCTACTTTGTAATTTGAATCATCATAGGCTTGCAACCACTTTCACAACCTTAATGACTTCATTCCAGTCACATTTCTCGTGAGCACCTGATCAACCACTAACACTAACCACTGATTTCCAGAATGTCATGATTACACTTCACTTAACACTTTATCTAAGCACTTGAGATGGGCTTCACTTCAGCTATGTGTGAGATTTCATCATTGGAAGCATCTGCAACACTTTCATTCTGTGAACCATCTATGACTCTCTCGATATCAACTTGTTCATTATTTTCATCAACGGATAGATCACATAGATTTATATTGGCATTGCTTATGGCTTGAATGAGAGTTTCCATTGCTTCTTCGTCTATCTTTTCTTCAAGACTATCTATGTCATTCTGGATAGAGTCGGGACTAGGATTGGTTTCTTCTTTGACTTCATCTTTGACTGGTTCCTCAGGTTCTGCTGTCGCTTCTGCTTGCTTCTCTGCTTTCTTCTTGGATTTCTGTTTTTTTGGTTTCTCTACCTTGGGCGGTTCTTCCTTCGTCCCGTTCTTGTTGGTTAGGGTGCTCAGTTGACTCTGTAGGTGAACTAAGCTTTGCCTCAGTTGAGCGCAATTAGCCGCCATCTTGTCCACCTGAAAATTGGAAAACATTATATAGAATGTCATTCTCGTTTCTCGCTAGATGGTGCTAACAAAGGAGTTAGTTGTCAGGCCAACATATAAAAAAAACCGTTGAGAGATTTGTTCCAAGCAAAGTGCTCCAAAATCACAATTAACAGAATATGAATACAACGATTGTTACATTGGTGTGTATTGTGATACATATCATATTATTTAGCAAGGAGAAAGCTGCTGAGGAGACCACTTGACCCAAAACTTCATTATATTGTACTCTACTAGTAATATGGATTAAAAACTGGTAATTCATAACAATGAAAAAAACAGGGAAAAATAACAAATTTGATTTTTCGACATGAGACTAAAATAAATGTCCCGCAACTATGTACTTAAACACAGGTTTATACAACTAATATTATAAGTTAATAAATTTTACCACGGACCTGTCCGCTATCCCCTTCAAGGCGTTTGAATGGGTTCGCAATACCAAATCGGTTTTGCTCGTCAAAACCCCTTCAATTTGCATTTTAAACGTTATTTTTAGGAATAACTCTCACGGCTTATAGAATATCCTAAACCCCCGCAGACGGTTTTTAAAACCCTTCGAAAGGATAACCCGATGAAGCGGTTACCTGTTCTATTTCTTTCTACTCAACTTTTCATTTCGACTTAGAGGAAAGTAAACAAAAACATTGCATATTACGTCGCGAACTTTGTCTTTAAGTATTGCCATACAAAAACTATTAGTGTTTTGACGCAATTTCAAAACGAGTTTGTTGGAGTTATTTCGTAATGCCCGTATAAGATTCTCACACGGTCTAGAAAAGAGCGCTTGACCAATTTTTTTTGGATCGATGGAACATTTTCAACCCGCTAATGAGACTCGGAAACGTTACCTTCCGAACAGGAGAGATGAAAAAAAAATGACATGTAGCCTTCTAGTTACCTTGTCATTGCTGGCCTTGGAGGGCGGGGGCGGCGCGGGCGCGGGCGCGGGCGCGGGCGGCGGCGCGGGCAGCGGCGGCCGCTCGATGTTGTGCTCCTTCAGCACGCCCAGCAGCAGCGAGCGCTCCGCCTGCACACACACCGACAAGCTCACTCACTTCACCACCGCACAATTCATATACCATAGGACATAGTACACATGATGACATACGAAAAGTGGCTGTGTGCGATTGGAACCAAAAACTGGAAACCGAGCTCAGTGGCATGCTATGAGAGAGAGCTATGTCCAGCGGTGAACGGTAATGTGCTGATGATGATGATGATGATGATGATGGTGATGGTGATGGTGATGATGATGATGATGGCGATGATGATGATGATGATGATGATGATGATGATGGCGGTGGTGGTGGTGGTGGTGGTGGCGGTGGTGGTGGTGATGGTGATGATGATGATGATGATGATGATGATGATGATGATGATGATGATGATGATGATGATGATGATGATGATGATGATGATGATGATGATGATGATGATGGTGATGGTGATGGTGATGATGATGATGATGGCGATGATGATGATGATGATGATGATGATGATGATGATGGCGGTGGTGGTGGTGGCGGTGGTGATGGTGATGATGATGATGATGATGATGATGATGATGATGATGATGATGATGATGATGATGATGATGATGATGATGATGATGATGATGATGATAATGATAATGACAATGATGATGATGATGATGATAATGAAAATGACGGTGATGATGATGATGATAATGATGATGATGATAATAATGACAATGATGATGATGATGATGATAATGAAAATGACGGTGATGATGATGATGATGATAATGATGATGATGATAATAATGACAATGATGATGATGATGATGATGAGGATAGTTATTTGTACAACTAGAGATCAAAGTTTAATTCTAGGTTAGAATCCTGAACGCAGCGAAGGTTCAGAGACACGAGATGCGAATAACTTCAGTCTCATGTTGCACACATAACTTTTCACCTCAGCAGCGAGAACATAATACCTAAAAGTTAACAATTTTAATATAGTAAAAACTAAACCTTAAAAATTGTTTTACATACCCAAAAGACTCAGTAATCTTCGACTTACTCCAATGAAAGGTTAATCAAACGGTACAGTTAGTTCGACTTAGCACTTACCAAAACCAAAAACCCTATCATGTTTTTCTATCTTCATGGTTACACACTCGACTTATTTCACTATCCACAATTGAATGGTTAGTGGCACGGTTACGTTAAACCACAAATGGTTTATTCAAATTTCTAACCATCACGTTGTCCTTACCCTTGTCCGAACCATTGACTATACTACATTTCTCGCCGCATGAGTTTTTTTTTGGTAGTCACAAGTCTTACCTAACCTAACTTACGTAATTCATATTTAAGATATCCTAAAAACGTCATTGTTTCAGCAGAAAATAGCGTTCGATAAAATGATAAAATCGAAGAAGTGAAACTCGATACAATAATGGGTTACCCTACACAATATTAGGTGCAGGGTTACCATTACATGCTACAGCAGTTCAGTTTAGTTTGCGAGAAAGGGACAGAGCTGTATAACTGCTATAACTCTGTCCCTTTCTCTCAACCTAAACTGAATTGCTTTAGTATGTTATGGTAACCCTGCACCTGATATTATGTAGGGTAATCCATCATTTTGGTCACGGTAACCCCCCGGAACCCTGGCAGGGGTATCTGACCTGCAGCGTGCGGCACAGGCTCTGCATGTGCAGCAGCTGGCGGCTGGCGGCGGCGGCGCGCTCCTCGCCGCTCTGGCGCTCGCCGCACATGTCCAGCAGCGCCGTCTGCGAGGTCTCCCAGCGCTTCTTCCACGAGAGGGACTCCTTCTCCAACTTCTTTATCTTCTTTGACATCTGGAAAGAAAGTTGTTGACAAAATTGACGAAAAAGTTGAAACAAGATAAAAAGGCCTGCACGGGTAGCACTGACTAGATAGAAAGATAGAAAGAGAGATCCGAGTGACAACTAATTCGCGGGCAACTTGTGCTAGCAGTGCTGATATGGTGGCCACCTCATTTTTCAAAGCTGATATCTCTAAAACGGCCCAATTGCTTTTCATGAATGAATTGAATGATCGTATTGTCCCATTTATTTTACAGCTACCATGCGATGACTGATACACATGTCAATTTCTCTTTTTGCGTTAGGTGTTTAAAACAAAAAAGAAAGATATGACAAATAAGATATAATAGTGTCAAAGCGGGGTGATGCTCAGCATGATACCGTGGCGTGGCAAGCCACGACCTACGGCAGCTGGAATGAGGCACTTGGGTTATGGTAAAATTGTTTTAAATATTTAAGTATATTATCTGTTAATATGTTTGTTGGATGTTATAAAATGGCGTTAAAACTGGGCAATTTTATGATTTTACTGGAAGGGTTCGAGTTCCTATAGTAATCAATTAATGCAAAAAAAAACAGAGACATGGCTGTGGCAGATATTGATTCTCTTGGTAAAAAATGTTCATGTTATTTTATTATACAGAAAGGAAACAAGAGAAACTACATACATAAACTCATGCCTTCATTCCCAGAGTGGGGTAGGCAGAACTACAGAATAACCAACAACTCTAAAAATTAGTAAAGAAACTAGACTGCCCAAAATGTCTACTAACCTTCTCCATCTGCTCCTTGAACCCTCCAAACACCTGGTTACTCTTGACCAGCGCGTTCTGGAACTCGTCATACTTGTCCGTGTACACCCCGAGCTGGGACCTGAGCGCTGTCTCCGTCCCCTGCAGCTCCATGATCTTGGCTGTGCACTGGGCCACGGTCACTTTCAGGTGTTCCATCTCAGCCATGAGGCGCTCTTTTTCAGCTTGGTGCTCTAGGGCAGCTTTTTGGAGCTTGGCGTCTGACAATTGGGATTCTAGAGACATTTGCTTGCCCATCTTTTCAACCTGCAATAGTTTGGTTAGAGAGTACGTATGTTAGTAAAAACCATTTTGAGGAATAGGTTTGCTGGTGTCAATATCAATCAACGCGTCTGGAGTGTGAACTGTTCAAAATATTCATTTCACTAGAAGATATAAAAATGAGTCTTTAAAATGCAAAATGTGTAAAATTAGTTTCCTAGAATGGTTTTGAAATGTTTTTTTTGCCTCTTGGAATCACTGTTTACCTGACAAACTTACTTACGTGATAGATAAACATAAAGATAAAACGCTTATTTGCGTATTACAATTCACAGATACAATTGCAAAATAAAAAATAAGCACAGTGACACTAACATTACACACAAATGTGTGCAATTACACTAATTTTACCTGGTCCATACTTTCCTTATATGTTGAGACTTTCTTTGAAAATAACAAACCATTAAGTACTTCAATATAATAAATACTGGCACATTCCAAAAATAATTGGCTGTTTCATTTCTGATTTAAGAATGCGCAATTTGTTTTTATTATTTTGACCTTTAATTCAAGATTGATGCTTATGATTGTCAATCAACTTCTTTTGCATGACCATAAGGCCAGCTAGTGTGGAGCAGACCCTTACAGGTTCTGAACTCCTGGTAGGGTGACTGAACATTCATCTGAACGATTGTCAATTTAGAACAGCTTAACAAACTGGATTCCTTCAAGGAGACTGATAAACTTGACGCTAACCCAGACAGTCTCCAACTAACCTGCTGCTCCCTGAGCTGGTACTGCTGCACCACGCTCTTGAACTTCTCGCTCATGCTGATATTATCGTCCCTCAGCTTGGCATTCTTCTCGTTGTTCTGCTGGAGCAACGTGGTGATCTCTGTCAGGGTGTTCTGGAACTTGGCCTGTGTTTCTTTGCGGCGCTCCTCCTCTTCGCGGATCTTTAGGAGGGATTCTTCCTGCGAAAGTTCAAGTGGAAATAAAGTTGATTGTTTGTATGTGGTTACCACAGAGAAGATTCGATTTTAAACAAACAGGGCCACCCTGGAATCTTGTTGTTTGGTATGGGTCAGTAAGGGCAGCTGCTGGAACCCTCGCTGCTGGGCGAAACGAGACCATGGGTAACTTTTTAAGTAATGACAATCAGTATCCACATTTTATAAAGGTCTGGCTGTTATGAAATGTCAGTTTTGGCTAAAATCTATGAAACCAGCCACCTTCAACTAGAAGAGTCACTAACCAAAAAAAACACACAACTTGTAGAGTAAATTTAAATGCTCAATCTTCCCTTCTTTCTTTCCGCTGGACTTCCTTCTCGGATGCTCACATACCTGAAACTTGGTTTTTTACCTTGATGGCTTTATTCTGCTTCTGCAACTCGCGACAGAGGCTCTCCAGCTTGGACTTGACAAGAATGGTCTTGTTGAACTCGTGCTGCAGTTGCTCTTTCTCTTTCTGCAGGAGGGCATACCTGGTGAAAACACATAACGCTTACGAACAAAATAAAATAATTTAATGAATAAGTTTGCCACATCAGGGCTCTATTAGGGTCTCCCCAGACCTATCGACGCGGAATCGGCTTGAGCCCGTAAGAAAACTTTTTTCCATGCAATAAGAGCGAAAATGACATCGCTCCGTTTGCAACGGACATAAAACTTTTTCTTTTTCTTACCGGCTCAAGCCGATGCCGCGTAACAGTAGACAGACAGACGGGAGACAGTAAGTTTGCCACATCAGAGCTAATAGACGTTGGGATATATTTCAAAAAAAATATGTTTGAATTTGTCAATTTCATTAGAGATGCCATGAGTCATTTGTAACTTATAGGAAACTCAACCTTATTGTTGTAGAATGCAAAATTGACTTTGGACCTAAGGTGGATCACAAATTTAAGTATTTATTAGCACTGTGTCTCTATTTTACTGACTAGATTAAAAATATAAAAGGAGATGTCAATTAAATTTTCACCCGCACCTACCTTTTATCAGACTGTTTGATATAAAACGTCAGTTTCTTGTTAGCGTCAGTACACTGCACGTATTTCTTGCAGACCTGCGACAGTTTCTCTTCTAGGGTTGGCACAGAGTTCAGGGACTTCATGAACTGCTCCACGTTTTTATCATCTTTCTTGTTCCGTTCTTCCTTTCTAGACTTCTTGGGGCCCTCTTGGGGAGGAGGGGTTGCAGTTTCATCCTTAAATAGTTCAGGCGAATTATTAGTTTATTGTAATTTAATTCTTTAGGGCAGTAAAGATTGTATTTCTACATACTAGGCCCGTGCGGCCTACTTACTGAATAAACATCTTAAAGATTTGACTTGGATTTGTGATCAATGAGTTTTTTTTAATGTCTAATAAGTAAGAACTGACCAACTACTGAGAAGTTTTATTAAAAAACAGTTAAAAAAAGTTAAAAGTCTTTATTGTATAACTGTGTACAATTTAGATGGTACTTAGAATATAAAGCTTTAACAGTTTGCCCGAATCAGACACGTACAATATAAAGTAGATAATAATAATTAAAACCAATAACAACTTACGTTAAATACATGTTTACATTCAATCATTAAACTATTATGATTCTTCGTGGTTAAAAAAAACATTTAAATTATAAAAAACTTTGTAGATTAACCAATCCTTCAATTCAGTTCTAAAGTTATTTCCAATTAAAATTTTATATTTAACAGGCAGCTTAATAAAGATTTGTATGGCGGTGATAAAGGAACTCTAGTACAATAGGGCATTTTTCACTCTAGGTAGGTGCAAATTGTGTTTATATTGCGTGTGTAAACCATGGCGCAATGAGCACTTTTAAGAATTAAAAAAGAGTAATTTCAAAGTAGACATTTATTGCCTTTACGTTGTTGTTGTAATAAAGTTGAAACCTACTTTACACAATAGTTATTTGTTAAACAAGAGAGCAAAGTAAGTTTTTGCTGTGAGTGTTGAGTTTGAATTCCAAGAAAGCAAACGAGCCTATAATCAAATCACAGCAAGTGATTCTAGGTTAAAATCCTGAGCACAGCGAGAATGCAAATGACTTTGGTCTCGTATTAATAAATGAATGAATGAATGAATGAACAAGTTTATTTGTCAACACGGTCTTAATTTATAACACAGGCCCTCCACAATTTGCCAATAGACTGGCGTACAAATAGTATTGCATATACAACTTTTTACCTCAGCAGTGAAAACATGTTACCTACAGTAATCTACACACACAAGTAAGCATGGCCTACCTGCTTACCTGCCTGTAAGATAGAACAACTGTACTCTACAATATCTCTGGCATAAAAATAAAAATTGACAGTTGCATGTGACAGCGATATACAGATGAGTACTATTAATATTCTAGTTTTACTGCAAGCCACCATGCTCAACAGCAACTTAATGTGGCCCAGACTAGGGAATCCAAATCCGCAAATGAGTTAACTGTGGGTTTAAGCCTGCTTGATTCGCAAGATATACTGGACACAGAACAGTTGTTTATCTTGCCTTGATCGTATGTGTCACGAGCCACCACAAACAAACTCAACAGGACGCACCATGTCAGTTAAGTCGGAGCCGCACGTAGACGAAACTCTAGCGCTTAAGCAGCAACAAGTAATAAAAACTCCAATAGGGCCGGGAACAAAGACGTTTCTATTTTGTACTATTGTATAAAATGCTGGGATTAATAGTAAAATAAACATTGATATCCTCTCTGTGAGAGGGAATTCGCCTATTAGCAAAAGGGGATTCCCATAGCATGAGGCTTATTGAAAATACATTCTCATCCATATCTTTACTGGCCAGAGCCGATAACCCACATTTAATTTTTAAAACATGAAATGGTGCTTTTTAAATGCGGAAGTAACAAATGGAAGAATATACAATCTCATTATAACTTTAGAAAGTCAATTCTTCCAACCACAGATTGATAGTAGTGTGTCCACAGTAATTAAATTAACTTTATGAATGCTATTTGGTCAGGTGTAGTTGAAAAGGTCATTTTATTTTAAATATGTTTATTAATGAAATATGATATGTGCCATGAATTTACATTTAATAGTTATAAATAATTAAATTTGTATCTGTTAAAACATTGCACTGCAGGCAAAACAACTTCTGAGTGAATAAATAGAATTGGTAAATAGGGCACTTCGTAATCTGAATATTGTAAGTAGACCCATGCAGAGAAAATTATTCTAATGTATTCATAACATACAAGATACAAGACTAGATTTCATCTGAAAGTAATGATTCTGAATGTAATAACAATAAAACTTTATAATAATTTAATATGTGAGATTTCATTTTATAGCCTTTATAGAGATATTAATAAATCTTAGGAGATACTGAAAATGAAATTCATTATGAATGTTAATAGCCTGGAACTGGCCTCCATGGTAACATAGCTGGTTACACAATGGAGTTCTCGGGTTGGCATCGGGTTGTCAACCATAAAAGAAGAAAGTGCGGAACGTGCTTTAGAACAGAAATATCGTAAACATTCCCTATCTGGCAACATGCCAATCGAGTTTTAGGTTAGCAATTTCACCTGTTTTAAACCCAAATTCATGATAAAAGTATCACCTAAAACCGGCAAAACATCATAAAGATATTATTTTTTCAAGAGATAATTAAAACGATCTCAACCAGAAGTAAAATATCAGAAGAAATGAGATTCCCATTTACCGACATCCGATCGTATTCTATTTATAAACCGGAGAAAAAATAAAAGGTACAAACTTACTTCACCATTTTTTTCCGGTTGTACATTCTCAGTACTATCTTTTAAAGTTTCTTCAGCTGCTGCTTCCATGTTAATTGTTTAAAATTTATTTTGAAAATTTTCTTCCTCGCCAAACAACAATACGAAACGACGACAATAGAACTACAAATGCCGAGAACGTTTACTAAAAAAATATTTTAAATATAACTATTAACAAAATACTCTTTAAAGTTATTAAACTAAAGTCTACTTTCATGTAAGCGTTTTTTACTAAAAGTAAAGACAAGAACGATAATAGTTTGAGCTTTGACAAGTACTCGCACCCTGCTAGAACCTCTGTGGGTAGCATAGAATAGAGTTTTTATTTTATTCTATGGTGGGTAGGATCGCCACAGATAAAATACCACTGTACTATATAACTGCGACTCACAATTAAAATATAAAAATAAATGAACCTTGGGGACTTTATTTCATTCCTTATTTAAATATTGCTTTTAGAGATTTTGTTTGCAAAAATGTATATTCGAAAAATTTAATTAATAAAATAGCAAAAAGAATCCAGACCCAACTAGATTTTTTCGGTTATTTAATATAGTGTTACCGTACAGAAGAATACTATCTACTGTGGTAGAATAATGTAAATCTTGGCGCGACGTACCCAACCAGAGGCTCTACTTTGAAATCCGTAATTCGAATTTCGTCTATTGCTATCCCTTTTGCTCTCGACGCATCACTCATTCGCAAGAAAGTAACGGGGCGATCCGAAGTTCAAATTACTGATTTCAAAGTAGAGCCCCAGAGGCCCTACTTAGAAAATCGAAGTTCGAAGTTAAGTTAGCTCCATCCCTGTCACTCGTCATTCTTGACTAAATTGAGAGAAAGAGATGGAGCTAACGTAACTTCGAACTTCGATTTTCAAAGTAGGACCTCTGATTCTTGTTATTCTTGACAATCCTAGCATTCCTAGCGTAAGTAAATCGTTAACCAAAAATCAATATTGATTTTAATAAGTACTTAAATAAATGAGTCTATCAATACCAAAAATTAACTTTTTAATTTTTTTAAACTCCGGAGCCTCGATTGCTATTCATCGGATGCATACCTTACACCTCACATCTTAACAAGGTTAGTATAATAATTATGAACGGGTCGCCCTAGCCAGTCGTACTTTTGACTGTCCTTTTTTTTGCAATGTCCAAACTAATAAGTCCCAACCCCCCAACACGGTGGGTCTACGTTAAATATAGCGAAGATCCTGTCGCCACCTTCCAACTCCATCATCAGAGGCCCGTTTCACGAAGCTACAAGTTACAAATTACAAGCGGAAGTCTCTTTCTAACTCCTTCTGTTAGAAAGTGAGTTCCGCTTGTAATTTGTAACTTGTTGCTTCGTGAAACGGGCCACAGATCAGCTCTTAGATACCATAATATTGCATTGTGATCGGGTTTACATACGTGGTCCAAACTTCAGCCTATCCATAAACAGGAACTGATTCAAAAATGTCTTTGAAAATTAAAAATTGTAATTTTGACGGACAACTTACATACATACGAACAGTGCAAGTTAAATAAAAGCTTGAAGATTGGTCAAACATAATATGTCTCCGATTGTTACACACTTGATGATTGATTGATTACCTAGATGTGTTGTTTGTTTGTATGGCTGATTTTAAGCTTGTGTTTATTGTTTTGTTTTGAGTAGTGTAACTACACTGACGCAACTGCAACTGCGTCAGAATAAGAACGTTATTTACATTAGTGTTTTAGCGGTTTGTAAAGCCGGTGCATATGAAGTATTAACTCGTTCCGCACCCCACCAAAAACGGCAGAATTTTATGCTTGGAAAATTGTGCCAATGTGTACTCCAGCTTTATAAAACAGGCCCCTTTTGATTTGATGTTGTTGATTGAAACACATTTGTTTTAATGTTCTATTGTCTAAACCCATTTCTTATTTATAAAAATCGCACGTTAGAAAAACGTCCCTGTTAAAGATGTAGCCCACGTTAATATTTTGTAATCGTGCAACCGCGTCTTTTATAGAAGTATTTTTAAATTTCCCCTTGCAACATTTTCGGTCGTTCACCAATTATCTTTATCTCTCTCACTCTCGCATTCCTTCAAAAAGAACGAATCCGAGTGGTGGTGAGTAATCTTTTCTTTGATAAAAATCGTTATTGAAGCTTTTCCGCATTATTAACATTGGTATAACCGTTGATAAACCTTCAAGCAATTGTTTTGTGCACTTCGTTTTAGGTGAGTTGATCTAATGTTTTTTACTTTTTGCAAACCTATTTGCAGAAAGCGTTCGATATTAGTCCGTTATTTTTCAAGATTCGTAAAGGTCAATGCGCTTTAGTGCCGTAGGAGGATGCTTTAAGCCGCCCGGTATGGTTATTTGGGTTATTCGCTAAATATATCCTGTTAATATTTGTTTTCACGGGAACTTAATGGTTGTCAGACACGGAAAAGCATGGCGTTGTCGAACAAAGAAGTCACCGTTATGGGTGCCGCATGACCGACTGTACGACGGATTGATGAACTACAGTTATGTGTCTAAAATTACATTATAATTACTAGCTTTCACCATTATACTCTTTTCTGGCACATCGGCTCGGTTTTTATTGTGGCCGGCGTCTGACGCATTCATTTATGATAACGTTTTCCTTGCGCAGTTATGATAATGTACTGTTCATTGTAATTTAATTTGCAGTTAAATGTTCGACGCAGTGCGTTTGAAATGTGGTCAGGGTGATACTTTACCTAAATTTAACGCTAAACCGATTAAACAACCTACAATAGGTATTGCATTTTTTCCATAAATTACCATACAAAATTAGTAACTTCAACTTCTAACAGATACATTTTTATACCTTTCCAAAGCATTCAAAGGCCTGTTGTTTATACAACACATTCTTTTGCTATCTTTTTAATATGTTTGATACGAATGATATCATAAGTCTACTCTACAATGGGTTTATTGAAAACTGGCTCAAGTGGTGTGTTCAGAGGATATTGTTATCGGAAGGGTGGATTAACTTTACTCGAAAGGTTATTTCATGTTATTAGTTATTTGATAGGTTGGCCCAATAACACATTTTAAATATACCAGCACTTAGGGTGCTCATTATCTGAACCAATAATTAAATAATAGAGTTATTTAATGTTGTTTCACAAAAAATTACTCTGTTTTAACTAACGGTGTGTTATTACTAAATAAAATCAGGATATGGCCGAAATCAATTTTGATGTTATAAAGCTTAAAAAAGCAGCATAAAAGTATGTTCCTATAACTTGTTTGTTCAATCAAATTTAGAGTGATATTCATTTAGCATAATTTTTATCATCCACTTGATATGGGCTTGGGCCTCCCTTCAAGGAATTAAAGTGCAGTTCGGACTACATTCATTAAATATTCACTTGTCTGCACCCTATCGGGGTTGTTTGGGTTTTTCCATAATTGCATTCTGGGTTTTACCTTTTTAAATATTCATATAATTATGCAAAAACCAAGCATTATAGTCTTTCAATTGATACCTCCTGCTTGATGAATCAATGATTAGGGATCTTTTTTAACATGCTTAGATCTGAAATTAGTTTATGGCTGATATGATGATTATGACTTAATTATTGCATTGTTAACCAGTTTTGAGCTAGGTATGTTTATATTAAGTCATTGAAATTTGTACCAAACAAACAAACAATCAAACATACAGTTATGATGCAAGGTAATAAAAGAACAGTTTTTTTTATTTCAATACTACATTCTCAATTATTTATTTCATTCCATAAAGTATATACAGGTGGTACTTAAATTAACTTAAGTTATGAGATCATCATGGACCCTTTAGGGCATGGTAACTTAAAAACTAGTGAGAGTGCTTACCTATTTGCTAAGAATACAATAGATTCTTTACTTATAATCTATTAACATTATAACTTATCATCTAATCTGGTGAATATCCCTTGAATGAAATTGCAAATGAACAATAATGCCTCGTTCAACTCCTTTTTCACATAAAAAAATATGAAAAACATAGAAGACGTGCAACCTCTTCTTTCACTCCTTCACTTTATGTATGTGCCTAGTCTTTTAATGATAATTGACCTAATCAAGCTGCCCAATTTTAAAAATTGACTATTTCCTATGTGAACAGCTCTAAAACTTTCATTTTAACCAAGATTTACATATAATGCTACATTTTGACAAAAAAAGTTCAACAAATAAATTGTTTCTGCATTGCATTACAATGTAAGTAAGTATACATTGTAATATAATTTAAAACATTTAAAATAAGGCCTCGAAAATTAACAGTCTTAGACCTACTATAAAATGGTTCTCTAAATGTTGCTGAAGTTGTTTATATATATATTATATACCTAACATGGGAATTATGTTTATTTTACCCAACTAAGGGAATACTTCTTTTAACTGACCTTGGATCATAAACAAACGATAAAATCAGTTTGTTTAAGGCTAAATCTACTCCGTTGGTAACCCTACGCAAGTTGTCCATATTAGCACACAGACTGACCATTATTATTCCAATGTATTTCCTTACGGTATGCATTACCTTGTGGTCGGCCAATGTGGACTGAGTGCACATTCCAATCCATAAATGAGTTAGATGGCTGTAATAGTGTTATTATGTTATTAAATATTGACTAGTTTTTTTTTTGCTGGTCGATTTTTAGTTTATACAAATGTGAGCTAGGGATTTTAAATTTTGCGAAATAGATAGAACGTGAAAATCTATTTGTTTTTGATAATTTGATCTTTGTGCAGAATCCATATCATTTTCACTTCTCTTTCATGAAACTATAACTTCTCTAGAACTCAAACTCACAACGGAACGCCATAAAGAAAAAACCGGTCAAGTGAGAGTCGGACTCGCGCACTGAGGGTTCCTTACTGAACAAACTCATTTGTCCGGTTTTTTATTAGTTTCATTGATTTAGGTGTGTTAAACACCAGTTTTGACGCTTGCATATAATATTGTTTTGAGTACCTATAGAACAAAAAAAAACTTTTTGCCTGCCCAAATGAGCTACCACTGCTGGGCATAGGCCTCTGCCCTTGATCTCCATGAGTCCCTAATTTACTATAAATCGATCTTAAATTTTACTCAAATCCCACTTCTGATTCCACGACGTCTCGTGACGTCTAGATAGCCCTCTAGTTGCGCAATTCCTATATTTTCCTGTTTATAATACTTAATTGCAACTAAGCAACTTGTTTAAAGTAAATCCAAAATGCATAATCTTTAGTATATTGAATTTTAACAGTAAAATCAAAATAGATAATTCCGATTAATTAATTATTGGTTAATTATATGGACTTGTTACTCTTATGGTTCTCAATTACTCATTTTTCAAGTTATTTAATTTAATTTATCATGTTTCTTGGTCAGAATTTTAAACCCAAACCTTGATAGTATTGTAACCTGTTATTGGTATTGCTAAAGTCTGTTACAATACAAAGGCTTGCCACAAAATTGTAAATTATGTCAGAAATATATCGGATCTGAATGCGAGCTCGAGTCTTGTACTAATCCCACTTCTGATTCCGCAGCGTCGTGCAACATGTACTAGATAGATAGTCCCCTAGTTGCACTCTTCCGCTTGATTAGACAGCCTAGATTGTATCTAATACCTATTTGAACAATCTGCCATTCGCGGAGGACCTTATCGTCTTAGTCATAGGAATCAAATATAGTTTTCTTAGTATTTACGTCATTTTGAATTGGTCACGGTGTAATGAGAAAAGTGACTGGGAATCAATGAGTCAAAACGATTTCGCTGATAGTTATTTGTTTGCTAAATTGATACTTAAAATGGGTTGGACTAAGTTAATAGCTTGGTTTTTTTCGGTGGATAATGTCCTTCGGATATAGAGTAGGAAATCTAAGTGTAATGAATTTGATCGGAAGCTTAGATTTTATATGTACACTAGAGGACGCCCGCGACTTCGTACGCGTAGAATTAGTTCCCCGTTACTCCCCCCCATTTGTTCCCGTTGGGGGTCGATTTTCGGAAAATCCTTTCTTAGTGCTCACTTACATCATGAAAGGATCCTATGTTCCAAATTTCAAGTTTCTAGGTACAGTAGTTTCGGCTGTGCGTTGATATGTCAGTCAGTCAGTTTAGCCTTTTATATATATAGATATAGAAGATGGCAAAGGTTTATTAGGTTGCCGTCGCTTGGAAATAATTTATTTATTCATCGCAGTTATGGGTTTTACAAGATCTTATTAATATCCATACTAATATTATAAATGTGAAAGTGTGTCTGTCTGTCTGTCTGTCTGTCTGTCTGTCTGTCTGTTACCTCTTCACGCTTAAACCACTGAACCGATTTAGATGAAATTTGGTATGGAGATAGCTTGAGTCCCGGGGAAGGACCTATTTTTTTATCCCGGAAAATTAGACCGATCCCGAGGGAGCAGCGATAAACGACTTCTACGCGGACGGATTCGCGGGCAAAAGCTAGTAACTATATAACTACTAACATATTCTACTTATCATAACCTAAATGTAACCATGTTCTTATTCAGTCTTTTTTTATCCATATTATAAATGCAAAAGCGCGTTTTGTTAATCCATTGTTGTTTGGTTAATCCATCTTCGGGGATCAAGGCCTCTATCGATCGAAGTTAAATTTGATAAAGAGATCGTTAGCCCTATTGGCTGATTTACATTGGTCCTGCAAAAGCATGCCAGTAGTAAGTACATTGCGTCGTTACAATAGCTCTCGCCTCAAACGTGAAAACCAACTCGTCGATGTACTTCTACTGGCATGCTTTTGCTGGAACAATGTAAATCAGCCAAAAGACGGACATATGTAGGGCGATTGTTTTACAAGGAATTTTACTCTCCGGCAGTCCGATTTTTTACGGTTACACCATAAATACTAAGCCATAAGAACTAGTTTGTGCAAAATCGGACTGCCGGAAAATTCCTTGTGGTACACAATCGCTCATACCTAGCGACTTATTAATCCGGGAACTCTGTCAGATCCCGAGAAAATACCTAGTAGTAGGCCAAAATCTAATAACATCGATATCATTATGTCTGTAAATGTAACAACTTTTGTTAACAATAGGTGATTAATGATGGCTAACAAATGAACCATTAATTAATTAATTTATTGAAAAGTTCAACAACACAAATACAAAGCGATTACATTATATAGGTATGTTATTGTATAATAAAGGCTAATTAATTATAGAAATTACTGGGTTAGCTAATAGCGAGTAAGTGACATACAATAAATCTGAAATTAAACTAGAACTTAGAGTGAAATCATTGAGTGTCAGTTTAGTTACACGCATTGTCAAATTAAACAATGTATTCTTCAAGTCAGCACACAATAAATATTAATAAGCTTTCCGTTTTAATTAATTCAAGCCATAGTTTCGCCATTCTTCTTGCCATCTGGTTCCCAGGCTGTTCACCGAGGGGCCATATGCTTTGTAAAGAGCTCCCTTGTTCCTTGTCTATTGATTCAACGAAATCTGTCGGTTACTTCGAAAAAACTTACGCTGTTGTAATTTTTTTGTTATAAACGGGAAATTATTTGTTATTTTGGGTCAAACGAAAGTTTAAAAACATTGGTTGGATGATGAATGAGGGTTGAGCGCAAATTGTAGGTTCTTGGGTAATATTAAATTAAAGACGAATTCCTTACATTATGATTTATGATTACCTATCTATGTTAAAGAAATATTATGTACATGGGTACAGTCACCAGAAATAATATATTATCCAACACTGGGCTCAAAAATATCCGACACGTTTTTAATGCTAGAGGTATAAGGGCGTGTCAAATATTTTTGATAGCAAAATTGAATAATGTAAATTGCTGTGCCCTTTCACGGTTTACGTTGGACTATTTTATTAATCGTAACACCACTGTAACACATAACTGCAATAAATGATATGACTATGACTAACTAGAGGACGCCCGCGACTTCGTACCTACGCATAGAGTTAGTTTCCCGCTACTCCCCCATTTCTTCCCGTTGGGGGTCGATTTTCGGAAAATCCATTCTTAGTGCTCATTTACATCATGAAAGAAACCCCTGTACCAAGTTTCGGCTGTGTGTTGATAAATAAGTCAGTTAGGTTTGCCTTTTATATATATATATAGATAGATATATAGGTTAGTTCCCGATTCGCCGGGATTTCTTATTTATAAATGAGAAAGTCAGAACTCTTAATCGTTAAGAAGAATCCGGCGAACGAGAATCCGGCGAACGAGAATCCGACGAAACGCGAATGCGACGAGCAGGGAACTAACAATTTTTCTGGTGTCCGTACGTACAGTCAACCAATTTGAATCATAGGCCACTATGCAAGCATGTCAAAGTGACGTATTGATTACAACGGTAAGAAACTTCTTAAGAATCGAATCAAAACGTCACTGACATAGTTTCATAGTGGCCTACAAATCAAATTGGCAGGTAAAAAATAAGGTCACGTTTGGTGCCTGGAGTAGAAGCGATCGATGGATAAATTAATTTTTCGTTAGTTTCTTTCTTATTGTCTAAAGTTTTTGTTATTATTAGACCACAAACTATAAGATTTAAGTCCCGACGCAAATGGAGGAATGTTATAAGTAAAACGTATGTGTGTATGTTTGTGTCATCGCAGCTTCCAACCAGACTCAACCAACCAGACCAGAATCAAACGTGGTTTCGAGCTTTAGCCCGCGACTTCATCCGCGTAGAAGTCGTAGAAGGCGGCTCCCTCTAATTTTCCGGCATTAAAAGTATTCCATTTCCTATTCCATGACCTGACCTATATGTGTGCCAAGTTTCATCCCGATCCGTTCAGTGGTCGAAGCGTGATTGAGTTACAAACATCCAAACTTTCTCGTTTATAATATTAGTAAGATTTATTCATTTCATTTCTTTATTTTTAGGGTTCCGTACCTCAAAAGGGAAAAAACGGAACCCTTATAGGATCACGTTGTTGTCCGTCTGTCCGTCTGTCCGTCTGTCTGTATGTCAAGACCCTTTATCTCGGGAACGCGTGAAGGTATCGAGTTGAATTTAAAACCATATACTCCGGTCTACAGTCCCTTGAAGCTGTTAAAAAATTAAACTTCTTCATTAACATAAAAAAGAGATACGGCCGTTTATGTCGCCAAAAACGTGTATTTCGACACTCTCGAGGGAATCAAAATGTATAGGGTATTTCCCACTGACCTAGAACTATGAAATTTGGCAAGTAGCACCGTCTTTTACTACAAGTATAGGAAAAAATATGAAATCTGTACAATTTTAATTAAATCACAAAAAAACAGGATCTTTATGCAAGGAACGGCGGCGGTGCAAGTTTTGAATTGAGTTAACCGTGTCATGTGCGGAACCCTCGGTGGGCGAGTCCGACTCGCCTTGTCCGGTTTTTTCATTATTGCACAAAAATACAAATTTGAGGACATAAGGTGAACTCACTCACTGTTATCGGCTCTAAAAGTATAGTTCACCATTATATAGGGGCTTTTATCAATCTAATAGGTATAGAATCAACTCTATTGTTATAACCGGGTTAAAACATTCAGTTTCTGTGTATCAGCGTCCTATCTAATCGACGTTTTAGTAGGTACTTCGTTTGTTACCTTTTGTAGGTCGACATAAAACGTTATTTTTCTACTCGGTTTATAATACCACCAATAGCGTAACCGAAGCGGGAAAACAATTCTATAATGAGCGTTGCCATGGTAAAAACAGTTGTATAATAATTATTAGGGCGAGTTGTTTGATCAGAAGTAACCTGAACAAAATGTAAAAAATTGAAAAATGTACCGAAATTTTGGCATTTCCTTGAGATTTAACCATTAATTACGATTTTTAACGAGTAGTTAGTTTAATTACTGATCAAACAACATGCCCTTAGTTATTTTATACCTAACGGTTAGTAGACGGTACTTAAGTCATTTATTATTAAAACCTGTCATTAGCAAGGCTACGTATCTCAAATCACAGGCGATTTGTTTTGGTTATGGTTCTGTATTTCAGACGTGAAGCCATAACACTTAAATATCACAAACATAAAACGGTGCAATGTTTTGATACTTTATCTATGGTACCCAAAAGAATAGGTTTCATACATCAGTCCACCAGGTTATACCACCTAGTAACTTAATTAATATCTTGGCTAGTTTTGCCATCCGCTTTAGATGTAACTTCCTACCAAGAGTTATCTAAGAAAGAAGAAATTCCTAGGGCCATATTTATAAACTAGTATAGAGATGAGATCAGCCGTATTTATAAACGAATCTAGCGTGAGATCAGCCCCTATTCCACCACCTTAACAATGACATGTAACAGGTGACATTGTCAGGTTGCTGGAATAGGAGACAGGTCTTAAGCTGCGTTATTATTTTAATTGCAGTTTAAAGACTTCTTTGACGTGTATTACGGAGATCTATTTGTTCTAAAATAATTTGTTTTAAACTCGCATCATATAATTTCATTCGATTTAAAATCACATGCTATAAATAGAAATTCTTATGTAGGTACTTACGTGTAAATTAGTTTACCGCTACTCCCCCTATTTCTTCCCGTTGGGGGTCGATTTCCGTAAAATCCTTTCTTAGTGCTCCTCTAGGGTACCCAAGAAATACGCCCTCCAAATTTCAAATGCCTAGGTCCAGCGGATCGTGGATCTCTTCCAGTTAACATTAGGGCGTGTGAGAAAAAATCAATGTAGCAAAAAAATGAGGAATACTAAAGTAACTCCAAAATATAAACGAGAGGAAACAATAAAAACCAATAACTTTTCAAAAATCAAAATATATTTATTTTGCGTAAAATGTGGTACATACAATGGTCTTACAATATATTATAGGTTTCACACACTTTACCAGCAGCTGGCATGCAAACTATTATTGAGATATTAAAACTAAGAAGACAGACAAAAATATGAAATTAATAAAATAAGTCACAGCTACTAAGCAACATGAAAAATATTTATTTACATCTACATAGAAAATACATATTATTTTGTATGCATGTGAAAATAGGTACCTAACATTTGATAAATTGATTTGAGATCAAACTAGTGTACCTTTACTGCCTAATCTTACTAAAGATCATTTAATTAATACGGCCCTTCGAGATACAATTACCCAGTAACCTTGACCCCGGATCATCCTAATAATTGTCGAGAATCCAAAGCCAATAGATCATTTCTTAAATAGGTAGGCACCTATCAATGGATAATGGAACAATAAACAAAAGAATCCGATCTAAGTATGTCTCATGTTCGTGTTGCATGAATATGCAATCTGGTATGAATAGCTACAGTGCGTGTTGATCTATTTTATCTAGGTAGTGTTTAGTTTCTACTATTTGATGGGTCTTGACTTATTAGTTTAAACTACTAGAACATTGTGATTTTTACGTAAACAAAGCAAACACTGATATTCGTTTCTTTTCTCTGTAAATAATAATTGAAAAAAATAAAATGCTTTTGATTTTGAACAGAACACGTTCTCAAAAAAATCGAATAAAATATGGTTTTAGAAAAAGTAAAATTTGAGTTCTAGTGTCAATCAGCTAGAAATGAGTTTCCGTAATATTTTATTAACAATTCGTAAACGAAAATGCAATCTACGTGGGCAGTTCGAGTGGTTTCATTGACCCTGGGTTTGATGTGACGTAAAGACAAATAAGTACGTCGTAATCTGATAGGTAGGTGCCTGACCTCTCAGTCGTACAATCTGTAACTATTACTGCTATAGTACGCTTTTTTTCGTTTAGGAGAAAGGCCAACGACCATACATGCCTGATGGGATGGTCAAATAGAGTTAAGACCGATGGATGTTTGTAATCTTAAGGTTGAAAATACTTTTCTAACCCTGTTGACAACCCTTGAAACTGAAATAAGATGCCACTTTAGTTGCTATTAGACTTGAGCATTAACGAGCATTCTAGCGTATGTGTTCAAGATCAGCACCATAAGCTAACAATGCCAATACCGCTTTTTCATTCCTTACTTTAATACGTCTAGTAGTGACTAAGATTGAAAATGTAATGCTTCGATGGTTAGTTCGCCAGTCATTTGGAAAGAATGGACGAAAGAAGATACAGAGCGAAAGTGAGTGGAAGAACGTACTTTTTTGAATCAAATCGTAGAAAGACTGGAAAAGAGCCGAATCTTAAGTACCCGAAACCGACGTGCGTGCATGACTCGATGTATGAATGCAGAAGAAGCGAAAGAGTTTGCCAGGATCGTAGCAGGTGGAAAGAAATGGTCTCTGCCTATCCCTCTGGGAAACAGGCGTGTTTTAATGTATGTATGTATTCCACAATTCAATATTACCCTTGAATAGCCGGAAATTGGAAGAAGTCCAGTGTCTCTGGTACCTAATTGGATTTAAAATTTTGGATGGACATAGCATCGGCATCGTATCTAAAAGCACGAGCAAATAGAACTGTTGGATTACAAGATTAGACGTTTTACGGCTTCTACTCGTATTGTCATAAAACTGTATCTACTGAGCGCTTCGTCGTCAAACAACCGTTGTGTACGTCGTAGCTGGGGAAAACATGTTTCCTGTTGTTTTACAAGGGATTTACCAAAAGTGTGATTCATTTGTGTAGTTTTTTAGTCTATCTCTATATTTAGCGCTTTTCGCATCGTGTCTAATTTATTCGAGAAAATAGCGTAAGAGATGCACGATCGCCGTGCAAAAACGTAGGTACTGAAGAAGCATACCTATTTACTAATTAAACCGGTGTCTGTAGGTTTGAGCTGTTAACAGCGGTTCGCACTCCTTAGTTCGCGCGCGAACTAACTAGGAATTCTCATTCCCAGTTGTTCACACTGCTGAAATAGCCTTTAGTTTGTAGGCCGGAGTGAATTACAGAGTAAACCACTTTTGAGTACTTATTTCTCCAATCTTGCCACACATCTATAGATAAGGTGAAACTCATACTGCAAATTAGACTAGGTAGCAATTTACCGTTATAACGGCACATATTACCTTTTGAGAAATACTCTAATAATTAGGTATGACCCGGAACAGTAGGTATTTTCAACAAAAAAACAGATGTTCACTCAATTTGAACCAGAGATTGTTTTTATCCAATACCCCTAGCCCTACTTTGACTAATATATTGTACCAAGTAGTGGTTTTGCAAATAACTAGCGACATGCGTAGGAAGTTGCCAACGGCAAGTCACGGCTACTTTCAAGTTTACGGATAATCAAGCTGGCACGTCGTCTGGCAGTAAAGTAGCATCTGTCTAGACTGGATTTTACTGTTTACTTTAGTCCATTCGGTCCGAAGAATGTTTCTTGGTCTCTCCTTTCATACTTACGTACATACAGATTAGAACTAGGTAGGTATGTGAAATAGGTTTATCATAAAGTGAGTCATTCTTCTGACATTATACAACAGCGGTCACCGGCAGGCTATTATCGGCGAAATGTGACGCACGACTTCAATTTTTATTAGCACACGTACGTTTTCCATTTTTGGCTGATGAAACTACTTTTAGCAAAAGATCCGTTCTCGAAATTAGTTTCAAAATTCTCGAAAAAACTTGCTGAATGAACATAAAGCGCGATATGTATGATCTTTGTTTAGAAATTCTGGGGCACATATTGAAGGCGATTTTTATTGGATCACTTCGTTTGCCCGAATTTCATTTGCCATAATTGTATCACTTGCCATAACCATAATATTCATTTGCTATAAAAATATTTTTTTCTGAAACCGTAAACCTTTCTGGTAATTTTTACATGCCATCGTATAGAGTTAGGTTAGGTTAGGTTAGGTTAGGTTGGGTTTCATAACAATTCTGAATAGTTCGCGGTTTCAGAAGAAATGCCTTTATGACAAGTGATACAGTTATGGCAAATTAAATTCCGGCAAACGTTTAAGAACCGATTTTTACATGATTTCTTCACTTGTAACTAACAATGTAATCTAATCTTGGAAGTCAATTTTAACCTACTTCTTACTGTCGGATTGACTTGAAAGGTGGCATACTTACTTATGCAATTCCAATGACAACACAATAATATTGTGCTGGATTAATAATGGAGACGCAAGGAGGCCATACGAACTCCTTAATAGTTCATAGAGTTTGGATGAGTCCAAAATTGACTCTTCTTTGATAGCAAGTTTATAATCCGTACAGTCGTCGGCAATAACATGTCTAATAAAAATAAAATGGTTATTCTACTGGATAACATTTTCGTCTCGGGTGAAAGGCTGCTGTATAGTTTAGTGTACCATAATCACCTTTAAACAAGCAATTCTTGTATATATACATTTTATCTGAATCTCGGAAACGGCTCCAACGATTTTCATGAAATTTAGTATGCAGGGGGTTACGGGGGCGATACATCGATCTAGCTAGGTTTCATTTTTAAGGAAACTTACAAAAAAATATATACCAGGTACTTATTTCTGATAAATCGTGTTAAACAACCAACTTACTTAACTTGAATAGTCCTATTGAAAACAGAGGGGCTAGACAAGATGCACTAGGTACGCTAACTATCGTTTCTAATCGCTTCGTTTTTAAACCAATCACGTCACTGGTAGATCACGTGACTTTTCGTATCACGTCATCTACGAGTTATGCGATTGGTTTAAAAACGTAATGGATAGAAACGCTGGTTAGCGTAATGCATCTTGTCTAGCCCCTCAGTTCTTCAATGCTGGAAAACATTGTTTTTGCCCGCTCAGGTTCAGTTTGTCCATATTCTCATCTCGTCCACATTCTCATCTCGCCCACATTTCTATCTCGTACACATTCCCACCTCGTCCACATTCCCATTTCGTCCACTTCTCATTTCGTGCACATTCCCATCTCGTCCACATTCCCATCTTGTCCACAGTCCCATCTCGTCCACAATCCCATTTCGTTCACATTTCCAACAGCGAGCGAACAACCGAGTGATCGAATTGATATCGAACAGCCCTACAATCCAAGTTAGGTTGCAGACGAGTTAGGAATGAGGACCAGTTGGGAATGTGGATTAATTAAGAATGCAGACGAGTTGGGAATGTGGACGTGTTGGAAATATGAACGAGATAGGAAGAGGACAATTTGGGATTGTTATGTGGACGAGTTGGGTATGTGGCCGAGATTAAAATGTGGACGAAATGGGAATATGGACAAAGTGAACCTGAGCGTTGTTGCCAATGTTAATAACGGAATGCTCAACTTATACACAGGCAAAATATTCATAACCAAACTTTTCTCGTTCCAGATAATTAAAAAACATGACTTCTACAAACGTCAACGTTGGCCTCAGCGGTGACCCGCGAATGTCCAGCAGGGTGCTGCGCCCCCCGGGCGGCGGCCACACCGACATCTTCGGCGGGAACCCGGAGCCCCCGCGCGGCCGCAGGCTCAACCCCGCCGCTGCTTCTGCCACTTGTAAGTACTTGGGAATCCGTACAGTAGAACACTATTTATATGGCGTGTCGTGAATCTTCGTTCGCGCAGACACGACAATGATCCGATGATTTCCGAGAGAACGATTAAAACCCACGAGAATTGTACGTAATAGTTACAAGGTGCAAATTAAATTGCATCTATTTTTTCACGGCTGACTGAATGACAAGCGGACGCGCGTAAACATGGCGCCACTAGTAACCAATAATACATATACAGACGCAACGCGTGGATCATGCTGATTGGTTCCCGCGCTTCGAAAATTCGTCTTCTGTGCAGGTACATCGGTAAGCCATATCAGTTGTGTTTTACTGTACCGGCAGTCTGAAACATTTGCAACTATCCATCAAATAGGCTTTCCCCCCTCAACGTAAATGACAACAATTTTTGAAAAGTTTGTCTGATAAGCATATATTTTTAAATGTTTACAGAGTTGTTTTTTAGGGTTCCGTACCTCAAAAGGAAAAAACGGAACCCTTATAGGATCACTTTGTTGTCCGTCTGTCTGTCTGTCAAGACAACGACAGAGACAACGCGTGAAGGTATCGAGTTGAAATTAGAACTATATACTCCGGTCTACAGTCCCTTGAAGCTGAGAAAAAAATCAAACTTTTAAAGGTACTTAAAAAAAGATACAGCCGTTTATGTCGCAAAAAACTTGTATTTCGACACTCTCGAGGGAATCAAAATGTATGGGGTATTTCCCATTGACCTAGAACTATGAAATTTGGCAAGTAACACCGTCTTTTACTACAAGTATAGGAAAAAATCTGAAATCTATACATTTTTTATTAAATCACAAAAAAACGGTCTTTATGCAAGGGACGGTACAAATTTTGAACGACTCGCACTTGTCCGGTTATTTATTGAATATATTATCAGTGTTTGCTAGGCCCGCTTTGGAATAATGGTCGGAATGACGTCATTTTGTTTGTAACCGCGTTACGTAGCTGTGACGTTGAAAAGACCATGTGACGTTTTAGCTCTTCAGGTTTTTTTATTTGTTTATTTATTTTCTCAGTAAATAATGAAAATAAAAACCGGCCAAGTAAGACTCGCGCACGAAGGGTTCCGTACCATTATAGAGCAAAAAACGGATCTTTCAGATCTCATATCTCTAAACAGCCTTATTATTTCTATGTAAACTTAGCTAAGAACCATCCCTACTAAACTTGTTTTCAGCGCAACACCATTTGTTTTGTAAAAAACGTAAGAAAATAAGTAATCTTCTGTCTGTTCCAGCTCTTGGCGAATACGGCCATCCGCGCAACGGCGCGGCCGAGCACAACGGCGCTCAGGAGACTCCGCCGGCGGTGACGCCGGAGGCAGCTCCGGAGCCCAAGGTCGTAGCCCCAGCCCCGGCTGCGGAGCTGCCGAGGGTCGAGGCGGTCAAGGCAGCCCCCGAGGCTCCCAAGCGCGTCCGAGTGCCCCCCGGCGGGT
The DNA here is from genome assembly GCA_948252455.1 of Acleris cristana. Classification (NCBI taxonomy): domain Eukaryota; kingdom Metazoa; phylum Arthropoda; class Insecta; order Lepidoptera; family Tortricidae; genus Acleris; species Acleris cristana. The sequence continues at coordinate 677,337 of OX411791.1, read as the reverse complement.
TCTCTTCCGGCCTCTGGTAAACTAGACAAGGAACTCGGGTTCGTGGCGTTATTAACTCGCTGGGACCAGTTAAGTTAACGATTTAGGCTTATTAATTTGTCTTTGGAACGTGCCTTTGTTATAAAAAGAAGTTGGGTTTTCGTTTTGGCCATTGGAGTTTGTGTGGTCCCATGCTATTTGTTAGCGTGCTCGCTTCAGCCAGTGTTGCATTGGTCGTCTGTAACCCTCGCGTCCCTTCTATTTACTGAACACTTTGTAACTCTCGGTACTAGTATTATTTAGGAGATTACTTTATATTTAACCATTGCATTTTTGAGCTTGCGTCGAAGCATTCGCGTCTAATTAGACTTATTTTGTCACAAAAGTTTTAGTAATTTATCATATTGGCCAAAAATTTGTAAATGTTTACAATGGGTTCTATACCAAAAGTTTTTAAGGAGATTTACATTCCTCATGACAAGTCTGATAGTTTACGAAGATAAACGTTTTGGTATGGAGTCCGCGGTTACTTGTTTCTCTATTAGTGTTGTATGAAATCTTTAAGGTTTTGAGCTTACTGTTGGGCTCGGACTGACTCGTGCCTCGTCGATGTGTTGTACTTAACTTTAAAGGTGTCTTGATAGTTTGCAGTTAGTTTTTATTATGATGGCCTACGGCAAAGAATGCGATTATGTATATTGATAATTATAATTGTATTTTTATATGAATTAAAACAACCTTAACAACAATGAGCAGTTTTATTTATTGACGAAAAGAAAGCCAGTTGCAGAGATAAAATAATTTAAAGCTTAAAAGCATCATTGCATTCTTAGGGCCTGTTTCACAATCGACAAGTAAATTTATGTGCCGGTTAAAGTTAGCTCTCTCCTTGTCTATGTTCAAGTGTAAGAAAATGAAAGAGCTAAATTTGTGTCAAAATATGCTTTACTTGACGATTGTGAAACAGGCCCTTAGTATCATATAGCTCATGCAATTCACGATGGCGAGTGGGCTTTATTAGTGGTTGAACGTGTACATGCACATTGCGGTAGTGTGCGTGTCTGACGGAGCGATCAGTCGCGAGCGCGCCGTCGCTCGAGTTACTCGTGCATATTGTTTCCACGACGCTTACTGCCACGAACTACCGTCAGCATGTCCAATATCCAGAAAAAACGCAAAGTTATTCATAGCGAGGTATAACGGATTTTTATTTTGAAGTATCCTAAAATAAAAATAGTAAATTTATGTAGAACTGTGGGCCTATCCGTGTTTATCGCTTGACAAAACGGTAATAAAACATTCGACACTTTCTGACAAGTACATACATATAAGTGTGAGAGTGACGGATGTTTGATCCACGTTTAGTCACCCAAGAAACGGCAATAATAAGCCCTCTAAAATAAAGATAAACCTACAGATAGGTTTTAATTTTAAGTAACATAAAATTTTACGTAATTTTAAGACAGAAAATACGGAGACATTTGAAATGTCATCTTCGCGACAAGATAGAGTTAGGTATCGGGTGTACCAGAAAGTATAAGCACAGATTTGCAGTGCTACTATTTTTTTCATAATAATGATTAAAAAAATAATTGAATGTAGTTTTTCTGTTTCAATGGTTACCGACAAATTTTGTTATTATTTGGTGTTTATTTTTGCAAAATAAGCAAAATACGAGGCATTTATCCAGAAAAACGTAAAGAGATCGTGCACAAATGGTGTACGATTCCTAACATAACTCTTAAAGAGTTGGCAAAAACGGTAGGTGTCAGCATCGGAGCCGTACGTACAGCTTCTCGGAAGTAAGGTGAGGAATTTCCCTTTTATGATGCACTGAAAAGAGGCCGTTAAACTGGAACTGTAACCGAAATTTGGACCGGGAAATCGCTCATGCGTTTAGAAGAAAACCAGACCTGTCTGTCAGGGATGTGGCCAAAAAACTACGAACATCGGCAAGTAATGTCCACCGAGCCAAAGCACAAATTGGTCTTAAAACATACAAAAAATAGAAGAAACCAAAACGAAGTGATAAGCAGACCGCATGCGTGAAACCAAGAGCTCGAAAGTTTTACGACAATCTCTTGTGCCGAAAATCAGCATGTATTATTATGGACGATGAGACATGCATAAATTTTGATTACAAAATGCTATCGGGTGATTCATTTTAAACCGTACAAGAGAGCCAGGATATCAGTGATGCCAAAAAATCCATTTACACTAAAAAGTTTAGTAAAAAAGTAATGGTGTGGCAAGCTATTTGTGAGTTCGGCAAGTTATCTAAGCCATTTGTCACTACGCAAACAATGAAGGTCGATACTTACATCACCGAGTGCTTAAATCGTCGCCTACTGCCTATGATCCGCAAGCCTGATGGACCTGTTCTATTTTGGCCGGATTTGGCATCCGTGCACTACTCGAAGACCACGTTAGCTTGGTATAAAAACAACAGAGTCGAATACGTGCCTAAGGATATGAATCCTCCGAACTGATCAGAAGCCAGGCCTATTGAAACTTTTTGGGCACTTACCAAAGCATATCTTTGGAAATATACTAAGACAGTGGATTCCATTGAGACCTTTAAAAGAAATTGGTTGAAAGCCTCCAAAGTCGTGGGGAACAGTTCTGTGCTGAAACGTATGTCTAGTGTCAGGTCCAAGGTCCGGTCTTTGGCATACCATTAATGGTGTTAAAAAAATTGTACATCATATCATTAGATAATAAGTTGAATGTACAATTATTTAAAAAAAAATGTGTATAAATTTAAATTGCAACATTTTATTTCATATAGAACTCGTGCTTATACTTTCTGGTACACCCGATACATCAATTTCGTAGAAGATGCAACCAAGAAGGTCGCTAGTGTCGCTACTACATGTAGTATGACTAAGTAGTTCGCATATCACATCAAGAACATAAATAAGTAGTTTGTTGTTTTATAATATTTAAGGCCAAACAAAAAAAGAATTTTTGAAATCAGACCATAATTGATGGAGAAATCAAATCGGTCAAACTGAGAACCTCCTTTTTTGAAGTCGGTTTAAAATACTTAATTGCATTATTTCTTATCATTATTTGCTAGAGGGTTTGCGACAGTATAATAAGTATAATGTGTCCATTACTTCTCTTTATTTTTTATGCTTACCATACCCGCTCTCGCTGTCACTGGAGGAGTGAAGGTCTCCCCACACCTATCGACGTTAGCTGATCAAAATACTCTTTGTGTCTACGCATAAGAGCGAAAAAGACGTCGATCAGCTCTGCCGACGCGAAACTACGATTATCGACCGGAAAACGACGATTTGCGTTAAAGCTGTTCGCATCCGTACGACGCTGTTAGCAGTCAACCGCACGTGTTCGCATTCTTACATCGCCGAGTATCGCCGGCGAGGGCTAAACAGTTCTGACCACGGCCGAGTAGCTACGATGAGAGCCGATTAGAGCTGGTGACAGCCGTTCAGCGCCGACGACGGCCGAACAGAGCCGACGACGGCCGAACAGAGACAACAGATTACGATTGCCGATCACCCGCTGCTACGTCCGTTAAGCCGACTCAACGCGCGGCTGTACGCGGGTTATCTGACGTCTCGACGGTAGTACGGGGCACGCGACAGCCGACCGTAGGTTTACAGCTGCTGCGATAGCAAATCGCAGGCGATCGGGCGTCTCTGCCGCCGTACGAGGATGAGACTGCTGAACGTAGGTTTACAACCGCTGAGATCGGTTAAATGCGAATAGTGTGGTGTAAAACACTCGACGAAATCGGATTCCGTGTCGATAGGTGTGGGGAGACCCTAACTGAATTTCAGTAAAAACTTTTTGGTTACAATAAATGTCACTGGCTATCTATAAAACCATGCAAACGGTGCATGCCATCTAGCGCTCACGCCGGCGTGACATACGGCCATGACTGCTACCCATCAATTATGAATCTACCAAATAAATTATTATAATAAATTATTATTATGCCATAACCTACATACCTACATTGAATTGAAATTGTTATAAGAACAATGGATATGTGCTTAAAAACAGTAATGCCGTTATTAATTTATCGGTCTACACATTAAATATTATTAACGTAAGTAAACTATTGCTTACCTACGTACTTATTACACCAGTATTCACAAACAATACTTAAGGGATCCTTCACTGAGTAAACGCTCTGCGTTCAATACTGCTTTGTGATTGGTCCTTTTTGACCGACCTTTTGTTTATGAGACGATTTGAACCACCCTGTGCGTTCGCGAGCACTGTGAGACCTCATAGTGACGTTTGTGAATACGGGTGATTTTAGTTACTAGACCCCGTTATCAAGCAGGCATTCAGGTGGTTACTATAACATTAGTTGTGTGGTACAAACTATCCTAGTCTCGACGTTGTAGCTATGTATGGGAACACCATTTTTATTGGTGAAAATTGTTCAGTTTCTTTGACTGAGTCGCCAAGCAAAGTTTTAATGTATGGTAGCCACCAAACTACCCGCTTGATTACAGGGTATACTTATACCAATAAAACATCTGCAGAAAATGTGGGCGAACTTGCTGGCTTCATACCTTTCATCCTCGCATTGGTATGTATAGCCACCAAAATAAGACTATTTAATATCTAACGGAATCGCAATTAATCGCCAAAGACCTTAGTGATGATAATTAGGTAACTACATACATACATAAACTCACGCCTTCATTCCCAGAGTGGGGTAGGCAGAGCCACAAACTCACCAACAACTCCAAAAACTTGTTGATAATTCTGTGACCACATTTTGCACAACCAGGCTAAGATGTTATCCAGTGTATTAGTGACAGGTTGCAAACCCATCGCCTAACAGCACTACACAGCCTTAAGTCCCTTAGTCGCCTCTTACGACATCCAATGGAAGACATGGAGTGGCAACATTCTAAACCCGGCACCACACGGTAACTACTTACCTAGAATTCAATACTTGCTACTGGCTTGCAACCAAACCATGACAACCCGTTGTTCGAGGAGAAAGTATCTCCAAATTAGCAGGTATTTATCTCAGAAGAGTGTCAACAGTGTTACAGCATGACCATAACAAAAATGTGTAGGTATTTGAAAGTTGAAAGCATAACACTGAAATACCGTGGGTCCTAAACAAGGATATAACCGTGTCCGCGTGTACCAAAGGAGTTACAACTAAAAACTATGTCCAGTACCTCCTTTGCTACACTATGACAGTGGTCGTCAGCACTTTGAATTTTTTTTCAACTTATTCAGTGTGTGCTGTTATCGCAAGATACCTAAAGTACCTAATATTTTAAAACTTATCTACACTGTTTAATGAGGCACTTGTACACGGCTAGCAGCGCGAAAAGCAAGAGAGCGGGGGGGAAGTGATGCTAGTTATATTTACATTACGAATACATGCGTCTAGTTACTACACCTAACACTCCTCGCTTCGCTCTTCGTAGTAGCTGGGTATAAACCAAAATAAATGTCCAGTTAAGTATTGTCACCGTAACGAAACTGTCGATTAACGTCAAACACGTACATTTTTGTAACAAAATTGTAAGTTCAATGTAAGACATCATTGAAGTGACATTAAATAGCGTCTTTATGTACATTTATTTTGGTTTTTACCCACCTAACAGACTCTGGGATTGTCCTACTTTTTTAGCAGTAAGTCGGGTGTGATTGCAATATACCGGATCAGTTGAAATTTTCCAAGTCCCAGCAATACAAATATGCCTTTAAAAATTACAAGTGTTTGTGTACCGCCTATGCTACACTTTAACCCTTTAACTGCATCTTCTCTAGCTAGCTGTCCACCTGCATTACCGATTACAAACCCTTCCGTTTCTTGGACCTGGGTTTTTAGCCAGAGACGGAAGCTTGTTCGATTATAAAATAATCAATTACACGAGGGGTCAAGCCTTCATCTGTCAGCTGATAGGATGTTGATATCGGAATAACTAGAAATACATTGTTATCGGTCAATGCACGTAGCAATGGTTTACATGATTGTTGTGTAATCTTTTAACTTATCATAACTAATGATATTCCTCGAAGAATCCTATTCTACATTTTCGTTCTTTCTGTGTGGTTCCGTACCTCAAAAGGAAAATACGGAACCCTTCAGAATCAGAATTATTTATTTGTAAGATCACTTTGTTGTACGTCTGTCCGTCTGTCTGTCTGCATGTCAAGACCCTTTATCTCGGGAACACATGAAGCTATCAAGTTGAAATTCAAACCATATACTCCGGTCTACAGTACCTTGAAGCTATGAAAAAATCAAACATCTACATTTACGTGTATTTCGAAACTCTCGAGGGAATAAAAATGTATAGGGTATTTCCCATTGACCTAGAACTATGAAATTTGGCAAGGTAACACCGTCTTTTACTACAAGTATAGGAAAAAATCTGAAATCCGTACATTTTAAGTTAAATCACAAAAAAACATGGTCTTTATGCAAGGAACAGCAGCACAAATTTTGAATTGAGTAAACCGTGTCATGTGCGGAACCCTCGGTGGGCGAGTCCGACACGCACTTGTCCGGTTTTTTTAATTACCAAAAAATCAATTTGCTCGAAAATCATTTTACTTTCGTAAAATCGTAACTCGTTTTAGCCCCAATAGCCTTCAGCGGTCTGCTTCTTTTTATTTAAATATCATTAAACAAGTAGGAACTATTATTACATAACTCGATGGGGCAGAATCACTTGGCGTTTCCTGGCACGGCCTTTCCACGGGGTGCCTCAAACAACCAAAACGTTGCGGTCTACTCAAAAATGCCTTAGGTTAGGGTTGGCAACTATACTTTTGCAGTCTTGAGATTGTCGTCGTAAGATTGCAACTTTAGAAAAAAAAACTACTGACCTAAACTTAAATGAGTTAGCCTTCAACGCCCTCAGCCCAGGACATCCACCGCCGGAGACGGGTCTGCGCCTGAGCCGCATGCAGGGCGGGACGGGGGGGCGGCAGTCGCGCCTGCTCAGCCGGCTGCTCGGCAAACTGCGTGGCGAGCGGTTCGACACGCTGGACAAGCGGCAGTCGGCATCTAGCGGGTAAGACCTACCGATTCGTTTTTTGAAATTGGAACTTGTTCTTTTTTACGCTATGTCAAATTTACAAAGTTCGTTACAGTCTGTGAGCACTTAGAAGATGCTTCGGTTTTGTACCTCTCTCACTCGTTCTTTATAAGATCGTAATTAGAGCGCGTGAGAGACAAATACAAACCCGAAGCATCTTCCAAGTGTTATCGCACTGTACTCTCATCCAATGACTGATAGAAGTCATTGCGAATTCCAACGTTACGGCTACAAGATAAGTTATTTTTAGGGCTCTGCACCCAAAAGGCGCCGAACTGGATCCGTACCTATATAAGCCTACTCTGACCGTCCGTCCACTTTATAGCTGAGTAATTCTAAGTAAAATTAATCAAATTGATAAAGATTTAAACCTTGTGTGACATGATACATTTAGGTGTGGTGTTTTAAACTGTTTAAAGTTCACATCTGAGGCTTTAAAAGTAGGGCCCATAACCTGCTACGTCCATTTTTTATTGACGACTTACTTAAAGTAAGGCATAAAGGTCGCAACAGTGTAAAGCTGGATTCACAATAAAGAAGGTGAGCATACTAGACGGTAGACGAGCGAGACAACTTCACGCGAGATTTGGTCGCATGCAATCTTCATTGTGAATTCACCCTAACCTAACACCAGCCCCTTAACGGCATGAAGGAGGACTATCCAGAGGCCCTATTTTGAAAACCGAAGTTCGCAGTTACGTTAGCTCCTCCCTTTCTCTCGATTTAATCTCTAGTGACGAGTGAAAGGGACTCGGCATCCGAAGTTTCGAATTTAGTGGTTCGTGGTAATGGGGCTTCCATTAATTACGTGAGGCGTTTTACTTCCCTGACCTTTTCCTTACCTAACCTAACCATCCAGCTACTGACTCAATTCAAAAGCGCTTTTAATCCTGCCTAATATTCCAAGAATCAGCGAAGGCGTATGCTGCAGCAGCTCCACCAATGAGGACGAGAACGAAGAACTCTCAAATGTTGCGTCCTCGTACTCCACAAACTCCCGGTTCGAGCCCCCCCTCACCCCCTTCAGCCCGACGCGCGCCACCTTCGTGACGCAGGAAGAAACCCGTGATCCTTTCTACGACGAAACGCAGTTCCCCACCGCGTCGCTGGATGACTCACAGTTTGCCGCCAACATCGATTTGAGGTTAGGATATTTATTTATTTATTTATTAGGCATGGTAACAAAACATAGATTACAATAATCAGTGCGGTGGACGAAGGGTCCCTCGCCCGACCCCTTCGGCCGGCGCACTGTATCAGAAATTAACCTAACCTAACCTAACCTAACCTACGTGTAGGTAGCAGTTAAATTATACATTGAATCTAAAGTACAGAAGGAGTAAGGAGGGCTAGGGGTGAGTGGAAGGGTCGGATGAGGCCGCCCTGTGCGAATCAAATCGGAGAAATACTGGACTTTGCCGAACCTTAAGCAGGTAACCGATGTGCATGCATGACTCGATGTATGAATGTGGAAGAAGCGAAAGAGATTTGTCAGGATCGTAGCAGGTGCAACGAAGTGGTCTCTGCCTATCCCTCTGGGAAACAGGCGTGATTAAATATATGTATGTATGTATCTAAAGTACAGTAGTCGATTTAGACGACTGTCGATGTTTCCACTAAATACTTTATTTGGCTAAATATAAGGATCCTGGGGATTCCACCTTAACTATTATCACTTATCAGATTATCACGACCAATATAGTTTAAACCTTCTCTGGCTTTGTGCAGGTATGGCGGGCAGTACCTCTCCCCGGACCAACTGCCGGAGTTCTGTGAACAGCTGCATCATCTGGTGCAGGTGATACGGAACATTCACTCGTACGCCAGGATTACAGGAGAATACCCAAGGTTAGAAAAGGCCATATTATGTTTTTTTCTATCCACTACTTGGCATTTTGCATATTCTTCTAAATTTTCCTCCGTTAACCAGAAGAGATACTCTATAGGGATAAGTTGGCCTTTGTACAGTCAGCTAAGAAACTTCTTTACCATTTGAGGTTTATGGACTTGAGGGTTCAACTTTGGTAAAATAGCACTGAACTTGTCAAAATAGAAACGATACGGAAAAAAACATTTCAGCTGAAGGACGTCCATTGCTGGACATAGTTTAGACCTCCTCAAGGTTTGCCACAAGCATCGGTTCTGCCCCGCCTGCATCCATCGGTTTTCCTAAACCTTGGACACGTCGTCGGTCCACCTTGTTGGAGGTCCACGCTCCGTATTCTGGTACTCGAACGCCAGTAATGAACTCTCCGATTCCATAGAGCATCGTTCTGCGAGCGATGTGCTAAGATGTAGAGATGAGCAATGAGCAAATTGATATGTATCTTTTGATCACTGGGATATGATGAATCACTTTTTTGTATATTTTTATCCTTATGTATCAGTAGCTCACGCTCATGCACACGCGCATGCACAGAGCTAAACTCAACTCTATCCAAATGATCCAATCAATCGGTGAATGATATAAGTAGATATAGGTGTTTCAGTTGTTTGCATTTTGCTTGGTCGTTACATGAAAAAATTGTCATGATTGATAAATAATAATCACTTGAAAAATGAATTTAAATTTTTAGTTTTAAAATCATTAAAAACGACGTCGTGAGTGAAGATACACTGATACAGTGATACATTCGGATTTGAACGGATACAAAGAGTGATTGATGAAAACGGATTGATTCATATCTTTTTTATCTATCTCTCCTGAGTTACCCATCTCTACTAAGATGTGCTTATGAGGCCACATAATGATAAAGTCGGTAGTGTTCCGCACTTTAGGCTAGATCTCAATAACCAAAACGCCGATGTGTCGTTCTTTGGATATATTTAACTTGATCATATTTCCTTGAGACTGTTAAACGCGAAAACACGAATAGAAACAAAATCCTCGATAGTTTTATTTTTTAAACATGACACCTTTTTCGCATGTTTTTGGCCGAATCTTCAAAACCCTACAATCTTTAACGATGATTTTTAATTTATTACTTGAATATTTATCAGTTCTTTATTCTGGTAAACCAGTTTTTTAATAATGGAAGCGGTTATAAAGTAAACAGCAATTAATTGAATTTGACACTCCCATGCGCGCAAACTATCTGCATCTCACGTTCTTCGCGCGGAAGCTCGTCAAGCCATCCCTTTTCATTCTTGTGTGGCCTCTTAAGTTGCAAAAAATATATTTATCACAAAACAGAAAAAACAGCAGAAGTGCCAAGTGGGCGTGCAACGTGCGGCATGGTTATGCGGAGTTCCGCGCAACTTACCATACTTTTGCCGCGATCGCTTATTTCGATATTTATAAAATAGGAAATAAATCCAGAAGCATGCCTTATTGTGCTATTTTCGAATGTAATAACTATAGCCGCACCGAAAACATTTTCCATGGTGGCGTGTTGTTTTTATGACTGAGATTGGCGACAACAGGTCTGATACTAAGCGAAGCTCGTGCCACTTCCACTGTTTTTTCTATACCGTGGTATTTATAGTGAACTAGAGCGCCGGTTGGAGCAAGAAGCGCGCGAGGTGGCGGCGCTGGCAGCGGAGGCGCGCAATGCGCGGGACGTCGTCTCTCGTGCGCGGGCGCAGCGCCGCGCCGTGCGCGCGCACCGCAAGCAGCTGCTGGCGCACCTCGTCAGCCTCAAGGAGACGGGTATGACCCCTTATAATAATAGTAGTAGCGACCCGCCCTCGCTTCGCTTCGGTTCTTGTGAGTTTTCTGTAACACCCGAGCATAAACCAGAATTTATCGTACTAATATTATAAATGCGAAAGTTTGTGTGTATGTGTGTGTTAGTTTGATACTCCTTCACACTGCAACGGCTGGACGGATTTGGATGAAATTTGAAGTGGAGATAGCTTATACCCTGGATTAACACAAAGGCTACTTTTCATCCTGGAATATTTAAAAATTCCTGAGGGAACAACTATAATCGAAATCTACGCGGGCAGAAGCTAGTTATACATATTAAAATCCTTCCTCTTGAATCACTCTATCTATTAATGAAAACCAGTTGCGTAGTTTAAATAATCTAAGCGTACATACAGGGGGACAGACAGCGGGAAGCTGCTTACTGGGCATCATGTGTCTAAGGAACCTCGACTCGAGAAGAAGAAGCGGGAAGCGACTTTGTTTTATACTGTAAGATACGGTCTTGCCTCTGTGGAATCAACTATGGGCATCTGTGTTACCGAACCAATAGATCGATTACTAATAATGGGCTATCAACAAATGGGCTTACTCTTTTCTAAAAAGGCAGGGTGTTTTTGCGGGTTTCGCTTACCATCACGTGACCCGCTTGCTCGTCGGCCTCCCGTTCCCCTAACTAACTAAATGAAACCCTGGGTCCCTCCGGTAGGTAATCCAAGGGATCCTCGTAAAAATTCAATATTTTTTGCTTAATACTATATTTTACACGAAGAAAGTACTTCCCTATTTTATTTATGTTCTAATCGAAGTGGGTATCATGGAACTAATAAGCTGGGTAATTTTCTAGGTTTAATCAGTTGGTATTTAGCAAAACAACAGGTGTTTGATTACCCGGTTTTTGGTATTTAGGTACCCAAGGTAAATACAAATAACCGGGTAAAGTTTGCCTATAATCAAATCCGAGGCACATTCCTCGGTGCTTGTAATAAATCTAAATACAATAAAGATATTGCAAATTCGTATCGTGGTTTTTAATCACGAGTATGATTACAAAAAATAGGTTTTAAGTTGAAACATGACATTTTTAGAAGTACGGGAGTTGGAAAACTCTATCCGGCTGTCCGACCGGAAGCTATACAAGACCTGGGAATCTCTGAAGGATTCTTTAGATCCAGCTGCCTATGAACCATTGCTGGATGAAATAAGGGTGAGGGTTTCAATTCTTACCCCCTTACTAATAATGGTTGTATAGTGGTGGTATAGCTGTACAATGTTTTGTCCCTATCTGTCATTGTGACATTTAAATTTGACAGATAAGGACAAAACATTGTATAGTTATACCACCACTATACAACTATTATTAGTAAGGGGGTTAAAAGTTAGATTCTAGAATACATATCGTCAACTCTTGTAACTTTTGGGTTCACATCTCAGAATTTTACAAATTCACATACATACACATACATACCTTCACGCCTGTCTCCCGATGGGGTAGGTAGAGTCTATGGAAAGCCAGGTGCCCGGTGCTCATACAACTTTCACTTCCTCTACATTCATCAACCTCTTCTTTCACGAGTACAGTCAGCTTCAAATATATAGGCACAGTAAAACTTTAAAAAATATGTAAACTCGACTCTGATGCGAGGGAATAAGGGTGTATATATATTTCTGAAACCTTGTTAGCGTATATATATTTATGACGCTGACCGTGCGTCCATCCTATATGGTGGTCGAAATAGTTTCAGACAGATCTTTGACTTACTTCGTGTTCATATAATTTGTATATGGGTAGGCAAAAAAAATCATGATTGAAAAATCGTTTTATAGTGTTATGGATTTTTATGTTTGAGGAAACGATAATTTTTTAAATTAAGTATTATTTTTGATTGTAATGTCATTTTTTTTTATTGTTTAACTTGTGTTTATTTGGGCAGTATAACTCAACTAAACTTTACACTAGCCACTTCTTGATCGTTCATCTCGCAAAGGGGCGTAGGTTGAGCACCTATGCGCTTCAGTCATTCTCTAAGTGCCGGTTTCACAATTGATCAGTAAATTTATCTGCTATTTAAAGTTGTTTCTCTCCTTGTCTATTTTCAAGTGTCAAAAAGAGAAAGGGCTAAATTTATCCGTCAAGTATGCTTCACTTGTCGATTGTGAAACAGGCGGTTAGACTCATAAGTTTGTTATGTGCAGAATAAGCAGACCGCGTTGGAAAACCTGGTGCGACTGGTGGACGGGCGGCGCGCGAGCCTGGCGCGCTCCGCCGCCGCGCCGCCGCCGCTGCCCGCGCCCGAGTCGCTCGAGAGCAGCGACGGTGCGTACACCTGTAGCTAACTGTACACCTGTAGCTAACTGTACACCTGTAGCTAACTGTACACCTGTAGCTAACTGTACACCTGTAGCTAACTGTACACCTGTAGCTAACTGTACACCTGTAGCTAACTGTACACCTGTAGCTAACTGTACAGGCCAGCGGCTGGTGGACGGGCGGCGCGCGAGCCTGGCGCGCTCCGCCGCCGCGCCGCCGCCGCTGCCCGCGCCCGAGTCGCTCGAGAGCAGCGACGGTGCGTACACCTGTAGCTAACTGTACACCTGTAGCTAACTGTACACCTGTAGCTAACTGTACACCTGTAGCTAACTGTACACCTGTAGCTAACTGTACACCTGTAGCTAACTGTACACCTGTAGCTAACTGTACACCTGTAGCTAACTGTACACCTGTAGCTAACTGTACACCTGTAGCTAACTGTACACCTGTAGCTAACTGTACACCTGTAGCTAACTGTACAGGCCAGCGGCTGGTGGCCGGCGCGGCTATAAACCACCTTTCCCTTCTCGAGCGTTAATAAAACACGATTAGACAACTTCGCGTTTGCAAACGAAATTATTCTCAAAACCTCAATCCAGGCCGTATAGTGAACTGTTTAACCCTGCCAAGTTGCAAGCAGCGAAAATGACACAGCTATATGACTTCTATAACGCCCATAACTCTACGACTTTAGGTTGGCGCAGACTTAACCACTCGATACCGGATCAGCTCAAAGTGAGACATTGCCTGCGTCAATCCTGTCTCTGCCTCGTATTTGACAGGTTTTAATAGCTAACTATGCTGCATTTGATATTATCTTACAAATCTTATCTCGCCTTACAGACGAGCAACCCAGCCGACTTGAAATTAAAAACATTTAATTTACTCTTGCAGCTAATGCTCCACTTCTCAATGTAACCGCCCGGAGCGCGTGTGCCAACTCAATATGACGTCCGGTTTTTTTTCAATTTTTTTATCAGACCCGTCCAGCGTTCCCGGACGGAAGCGATTCGACGGCTCGAGGCGCGCGGGGAAGAAGAAGCGGGGCTCGTCGCGGGAGCCGCGCTCCGTGCCGCTGTCCGGCGAGCCCAGCCGCCACGGCCCGCCGGCGCAGGTGAGAGCACAGGCATCATCATTTCAGCCGAAAGCCGTCCGCTGCTGGACATAGACTTTCCCTAAAGTTTGCTACAAGTATTGGTAGTGGGCTGCTTGCACCCATCGGACAAGGCCATTATAAGAAACTAGAGGACGCCCGCGACTTCTTACGCGTAGAATTAGTTTCCCGCTACTCCCCCCATTTCTTCCAGTTGGGGGTCGATTTTCGGAAAATCCTTTCTTAGTGCTCACTTACATCATGAAAGGAACCCCTGTACCAAATTTCAAGTTTCTAGGTACAGTAGTTTCGGCTGTGCGTTGATATATAAGTCAGTCAGGTTTGCCTTTTATATATATAGATAATATACAGGGTGTTAGGCAGAATGTTGGACAGCTGTTCCATGCAAACTTTGAGAGCTAAACAGTCGAAATGTGTGAAACAGCTGTTTTTTCTTTCGCGATTTTGATGTTGGTCCCATAATAAAAGTTGATGAGTATGACCTACAGAGTTAGTCCCTGAAGTTTATCCTACCTTCTGCCTAACACCCTGTGTAAGAAATGTTTCATTGCCACACACCAAGAAAATTTACATTTTAAGTAGGAAATGAATATATTCTAAAATTGCTTCGGCGTGTGACAAAAGCAGCGGGCTCAGAGTATGATGCGATATTATGAGAGTACCTACTGGAATTGGGTTTTGGACTGGTATGTTAGCATCGCACCGAGACTGGACCGAGGCTTAAGTAGGAACTGTCAAGTTCACACCAATACCAATGCTGAAGACTTCTAATGCTGGACAGAGACAGAGAAGGCTTACTTTATTTATTACATTTTCCAAGCCATAGACTAAGTGCGTCTATAATAAACTGCCTCTGACGATAGTTTTAATTTGAGATTTTAATTAGGTATTTTCTATATAGTGATTTCTACCCAACTGATTGAAGCCAAAAGAAGGGTCATGACTTTAACAGTCTATGTATGTATGTAATCAGTAATGAAATGTTACGTAAATCCTTAACTATTGGACCGATTTTAATAAATCAAGTGTCATATAATTCGTAAAGAACGTGCCAGTGTCGTACGTAAGCTGTATGAAAATTGTATGGGTCCGTAATAATAGTCGCTGGTCGGGTTTCAGTTTAAAACTGTTTTAGGATTCAGAAAGTACTTCGCGTTACCGAGTGGGCAGCGCGGGTGCAGTGGCGCTGGCGCCGCTGGAGCTGCCGTCTCACGGGAGCGTCCGGGACATACTCTTCTTCACTGTCAACTAACAACTGTGCACATACTTAAACACAATAAAAAAAGTACATGACACTTTTGGTTTATTCGTTCTTTAGTTACTAACATTTTACTTGTATTTACCTTACAAATGTTACACTTACCCGGTGAATACTTAATGTAAATACACTAGTTTAACCGGTTTTCGGTATTTACTTGGTTTCCATACGTCAAAGGATGCTTACTAACATCAAACGAAATCTGTTTGGACTTTGGTTACTTGGCTCGTATTGTCTGTACAGTTGTGTAAAAATATGGGAGAGCGCAACATCTCACAAATATATCCCAATGAACATTATTCCGGTGTAATAAGAATTTCGTAACATATTTATGAGAGGATTCTTTCGATACATATTTTTGCACTTGACTGTACCCTATTAAGGACACATTCTGTCAATGATTTAAAGCCAAATTCTTCCGTTAAGCTAAAAGTTAAACTATAGCCTAACAAGCACATGCGCGACCCGCCCGCGGGGTTGAGAGGGGGGCGGGACGAGGCACAGTACGGCCAGCATATCAACGTACACGGACCGGCGAGGACCTGTTTTTCCACTCCGACCAACTAAACGGAACAACTAACCAAATGTTTCAAAATCAAATTTAACAGAATCGACGGAGCGCTGCTGTCCCGGAGCTCCTATTCATGAGTGTTTTGGCCCTTCGGGCCGGCCGAAGGTCTAACATAACTTGCCTCATATTTATGATACAGATTTTGATTAGTTGATCAGTTTTGTTAGTTGGAGGGGGAGGACCCGCGAGGACGTCGGCGCTATAGTCCTCAGAGGGATCGCTAGACTCGTCTAGCAACGACAGCAACTCTCTGTGGACTCCACTCTGAAACGCCGCGGGGGGACAAGACCCCGCCCCTCCCCGCCGTCACAAGACGCGACCACCATCTACCGCCCTCCACCCGGCTGCGCCCCGAGGACCCGACCGTACGGTCGGCGCAGACTACCCCGGTCGGGGGCCATCGACCCGGCACCGGCTCCTCATCCCCCTTTTTTGTATAAAAAGGGAGATCGAGACGACCAACGAGAGACGGACCCGCCCTCGTATTTACCGTGCGTTAGCTCTTAGAAGGCGCTTCGGGTTTGTACTTGTCTCTCACTCGCTCTCATACGCTCTTAGTCACAGAGAGAAGAACAAACCCCGAGCACATAAGTGCTCACAGACGGCAGTTTGTATTAAAAATGTAGGTATTCTTAGAACGGCTTAGGCGAGACATGACGTCAGTGACACACGCTTAGGACCATAATTCTCATGGCTCTCGTGTGTAGCTTTTATGTGCGTAGAGTGCACCGCAGTGGAATTCTGGATACGTTTAGTCACTTACTATATGTTAGGATGAGAAAGTTGTATGCCAACGATTGGCGGGCTGCGCTGGCTGTCAGTCTGCGCGTTGCTCACTAGGGTACCGCATCGTAGCTACATCGCAACGTGCAATGTCGCAATGTCCACCACCGAAATTGACGACACGACATGCCCTGTTCTTCCACTCCGATCAACTAAACTGACCAACTAAAACAGGTCAACTATTTTTCTTTCCCAACGGCTCAACTAGATATCAAATTGAACAGAGTCGACGGAGCTCCTATTTCTGGATGGTTTGGCCCTTCGGGCCAGCTGAAGCGCTAACATAACCTAAACCTACCTCATATTTATGCTATGAGACTGGAAAAGCGGTCTATTTGGTCGGTTCGGTAGGAATAAGTGGCTCCTTGGAGTTCCATTCTGTACAACTGGTTGGTCAGTTAAGTTGATCGGAGTGGAAGACGCCGACATGCCGTATCGATTGTGGTACTGCGTCTCTTTATAAACGATAAACGCTGTAGAAGGAGAGGTTATTGAGCGGCAAAACTGTCCTCCTCCCTCCCCCCCACCGTATCTTTTAAAGGCCTAGGCTGTCTTCGTGGGACAGTCAAGCATGCACTTGAACGTATGTTAAAAATAATTGTATTTGTTTTACATTGAGGGTGTAGAATAAGGAAATAAGTAAAATAAAGTGAATCAAGTTCTAATATTTAATTTCAAAACATTAGGCGCAATTCCATAAGTTATTCAAAAATGTCGCGATGCTAACTAAATTTTATGGGAATTTTGAGATCTTTAAGCCTCGGGCCGCGACGGAGATCTGTGGAAGTCCCGTTAGGGCTTCTTGGTTGTTGTCGAGGTCGATTGTGGGGGGTTGGTGGTCGGCTGAGCAGTCGTCTGAGAACAAAAATATCAAGGTAAGTACAGTAAGTCCAGCTTCTTAAATCCTAGCATCCTAAGAGCGTGTGGGGTAAAGTTTGAAATCACTTCGCCCAGTGTCCATTATATTACATTAGGCATTCGGAGGTTCATAACGTTTGCGTTGGCAACTGTTGCTGTCTTACTCCTACTTGATATGCTGGAGCAAGACACCCATAGGTACCTACCGTAAAACGGGGTAAATAGGAACTAAGGGGTAAATAGGGACAACCTAAAATGAAGCATATTTTCATTTAATACTTGTTCTTATTTGTAACAAGTTATGCTTCATTTTAGGTTGTGTTCCTATTTACCCCGTTTTACGATAGTTGCTGGCTACTCATTCCCATGTCAATTTTGAACAGCTTAAGTGTACCTATTGTATTGTATTGTTCCTATAAACCTCAGTCTAAAATAAAAGCAAGTATGTAACAAAATAGTTTATTAAAATAACTACTTTTTTAAATTCACAATTCTCATAACCTCGCGAACTTTGTTTCGTGATAGCCTTAGTCGACGAGCTCAATAGACTCGCAAGCAACACGTAGGGCCACGCATCTAAGGCTGAAGCTTGCATGTTTCGTCGCCGTCTCGCCTCGAGCCGGGACCGGCGCAAACCTGACGAAGCGTTGCAATGCACTTAGGGTAACTAAATACCTAAAAGTGGGTATTTACCTACCGGTATTTACCCCATTTACCTAATTGGCTATAATACCCCAGTTATTTACCTGAACATTGGGTATTATAGGTCTACCAGAATCTCATGACAAAAAGGGAAATTCAAATTTAGGGGTCCGCTCGCGGCATGGTCCCTATGACACTGGCTGCGTTACCTCTCTGGATAGCTTGCTTGCTTGATGCTTGATTTTCCACCAGTCCAATAAAAGTATGTCCGCGAAGGAGTGTTTCTTTCATTACAAATTATTCCTATTTCCAGAATAAAATTTAAATATCACCACAGGCCATTAACTATCTGTGCCGTGAAGATGGAACAAACGGGTCCATATGAACTATTATAATATTTTTTACTCATAAAATGTTTTAAGTCATAATCACCGGAATTCATAACGTAATTTTTTCAGTAAGTAACTGTTACTTTTTCAGGATTTTTATAAATCAAACCTAACCTAACCTAGGCTTATCTACACGTTGAATATTTAAGAACTTCTGAAAAGCTTACGGTTCCAGCGATAATAAAAAGTATGAATAACAATTTTATGAAATCCAAATGATTATGAACAAAAAAGTAATGTGAAAAAATGCGCTCCCGGAACAAACCGTAGAGGGACAGAACAAACCAGTGTTTTTAATATTAATTAATAATGGTTAGTTACCTACCTAACCCTTAAACCCAACTTTGGACTTGCATTTCTTATTGTATTACGGTTAAATTAAAACAATCATGTGTATTATTTATGTTTATTAGGATTTAGTTGAAAATTACTACAAAAACTCAATTACGTATCATTGCTTAACTAAGGGTATGTAATGTTTAGCATAAAAACCAATGGTCTAATGATCATTTTACATAACACTAATTGCATAATTTCAATCTGCATAATAAACCATCGATATAATAGTCATGATGCATAAAACGAAATGCATAATTTCAAAAACTATAATGTTTATAAATAAAAAAATTAATATTTCTAACTGCTTTCATTACTATTAATGTGGTCACAGTTCTAACCTGACCTAACCTAGTTAGAAGAAATTTACTTAAAATGCATAATAACAAGAAAATAACAGTTATGCTAAATGAGTGTTATGTTATTCGATTGTATGCCAGATAAAATTATACAATTGGTTTTTATGCTAAACGTTCATTATGCTTTTCGTGGTTAGTTAAATGATATACTTACAAGGTGTTTTTATACTGATTGAAGCGCATCCCTTAACTAACAATACCGCACAAGTCCAAACTAATGTATCCAATTTTGAATTTTATATTATATTACATGAACTCTTAATTCATGTTCAATCGTTGATTTACGCGGTTTTGCTAGCTAAGCGACTATATGCACTTTAATATAAACCAATTTCGTATTCTGAGGACATGTGAGGTGTTTATTCGTATTCTATTTCTCCTGAACCGTTCGTGTAGACCAGCCGGCTAGGCGGTGGGAATAGAATCTGATAATCCTGGAATTAAATGGCACCTCATTATTAAGGTTTCTAAATGGACTTTTACGTTTCAGAAATAAAAGCCAAATGGTGTTAAGTAACGTTCCTGCAAATGTACAGAGGAACTTAAAGTATCAATACTATTTGGTTTCATTTACTAGTCTATTAAAAACACGACACTAAACTAAATATTGTGTTAGATTTACATGTTCTTGCTCACAATTTTTACAGTACACATGATTAACGATATTTTTTGCCTGAGATCGAAGGGCTTTAACCCTTTGAACGCCAAGAACCACTAAAGTGGTCGTGTACTGTCGTGCCTACCACGCCATCGACCTATATAGTGGTCACAGATACAGTGCAAAATAGACCCGAGTATTTGTGACGTAAGGTTGACATTCGCTGTGGTTTTAAGCTGTCATTGGCGTGCGAGGACAACGTTTGTATCAAGTCGAAAAGGTTAAGGGCATTTTCCTGATAACTAACGCTATATTTGAGTAAAAACAACAAACAATAACAAACTCTGACAAGCGGTGAAATTTGAATTGACTGGGGTTAGGTAACATTGCCATATGGAAATCGATTTATTTTTACTTTTTTTTTTATGAGATTCTGGTAGACCTATAGCTAAGTATAATTATACCCGCGGCGGGTATAAAGTGTCTTTATCCGTATTAAAAAGATTTAGAACAAAACTGCACAAGATTAGCATACTTTGAAGTCTAAAATAATTAGCAGTGTTTTCAATTTTCCAAGTCAAATTTAAAGTTTAGAAATATTAATTTTTCTTCCGCCAAGTTTAACATCGCACGGTGTAAAAAAAAAGTATCAAAAAGTGCATGGCTGCTTTCTTAAAAATTTGCCTGTTTAATGTAAATTCTAAAATGATATCAAAATTGAAATAATTGATTATAGCAGCGAAGTCATTATTAAGTTTGTCCAAGAAAGAAGACTGAACTCTATCAAAGTATCGAATTTAAAAAACGACTTTGCTACCGTTTGATATGAATTTAACTGGTTTTAGATGTTTTAAAAGACATGAATGAATGTAAAATGCTACAATACGATAAATGGTAATACTACGATAATAGCCTATTTGATCGATAAAAAATATGTCACATTATCAATATACAACAAACTATTATGGAAATGGAATCTAGGATTAGGGGAAATGTGTACAATATGATCCCTCTAGGTGAAATGATTCCCCATCGTATCCGAGTGACTGTTAACGATATCTATCCAAATAATCATTAACCGTATTCGTCGCGACCCCGCCAGTTGCCTCTCCAAGTGCCATCGAGCTGGAAGCACTTAGCGTGGTTTTATCTAAAAAAAATAGAAGAATGGGTGTCTAATCGATATGGTACGCCTATTTGTAAAGTTTCTTTACTTTCTGAATGCTGAGTTTTATTTAAATATTGTTATATTGGCGGATTCCATTGAAGTTCACCTGTAATTCAGCTAAGTGAATCAGCTAAGTAATACCACATGTTGAAGTTGAAACTTATATTTTGATCGATGCTTTGAAGTTCGGTGTTTGAGGTAAAGTGATCCCTTTTCGTGTGTATAAAATGATCCCTAGGATCAAATTACCCCATTAAGAAATTTTTATGGGTCACAGATCCCACTTATTATCAGGTGGCACGAAATATCGAAATATCGAAATAAGCGATCGCGGTAAAAGTAGGTATGGTAGGTTATGCGGAACTCCGCATAACTATGCCACACGTTACAATCGTTATGGCAGAAATTAGTTGCTGTTGCATTTCACATTCACGTTGTCTTTTGAAACATCCAAACCGCATCCAAATTGGTTCACTCGTTTAAGAGCTACCATGCCACAGACAAACACTCGGACAAACACGCACACAGCGGTCAAACTTTTAACACCCCCCTCTTTTTGCATAAGGGGTTAAAAATAGAGCCCCTTAAACTTACCGGCTCTGGCGGCGCAGCCTTTTCGCTCGTTACAGCAGCCTCGACGGGAGCGGCCTTGGCGTCCTCCGGCGCAGGCGCGGCGTGGCACAGCTGGACATGAACAGAAAGAACATTTCAACATTAAATTGATTGCATACGAAAAAGCAGCAGGTCCTTACCATTGGTTAGACGTTGCCTAGAAGTATTATGCATTTAATAAAAAAAAAATACCCGGGTAAGTTAGGTAAATACCCGGTAAATACCCATTTTTGTGTATTCGTGTCTATGTCCCAACTCTCTTATATTTCAATCCACGACGGCAAGCCCCCCCTTTTTAATTGACGTTGCAAGGTTGCGGTAATGTAAAATTAAGTAGGTACCTACCTAACGGGACGACGTCGTGGATTGAGTCGTGTATAGTTGGTAAATTATTATACAAATGGAATACCCGGGTCAATACACAAAAATAGGTATTTACTGGATACTTACCCAAATTATGCGGGAAAATAGAATTAAGTAGGTATTTTTTTGTAAAATGATGATTGGTCAGATTTCAGTAATTAGTAATTACTTAAGCAAACAAAGGTAACCAAGCCTTTGCGTTTTTTCTTTGCTAAAATATGTTTGGTAATATCGGAAATATTATTAACATCCAAGTGACTAATACTTATAAAATGTAGTTTTAGAAATAAATGTGTACAAAAAATCGCGGTAAATGAAGCATGTAGTCATAAACGCTTCTAAATTAATGAAACTAATAAAATAATACCACGACAAATTGATACCATGGCGTTCAAATAATTAAATTAAATGAACTTATTTTACTATAAAAACTAGCGACCCGCCCTCGCTTCGCTTCGGTTTATGTGAGTTTTCTGTAACACCCGTACGTAAACCAGAATTTATCTATATATATAAAAGGCAAACCTGACTGACTTATATATCAACGCACAGCCGAAACTACTGTACCTAGAAACTTGAAATTTAGTAGGTACGGGGGTTCCTTTCATGATGTAAGTGAACACTAAGAAAGGATTTTCCGAAAATCGACCCCCAACGGGAAGAAATGGGGGAGTAGCGGGAAACTAATTCTACGCGTACGAAAAAACCTTCCGTGAAAAATACTAACTGATGGTGAAAAGCGCATTAAAATCAGTTTTTGAGATCATTGCAAACATACACACAGACAGACGCGGCGGGGCACTTTATAATATGTAGTGAAAACAATAACATAAATGACACACAAACAAATTATCAAGTACATATTTAAAAAATTAACTAGTTTAACAAGAACATACAAATCAGCCCTCATTCGTCTCACCCTAGCACAGGGCTTCTCTCATGATGATATCTCGTCTCAGCAACAGTCCACACTAAGTAGCTTGAGGCGCATCAGGGACTTCACATAACAATTAATTGCTCTGTATGTGTGCCGATTTCCTCACGATGCTTTCTTTCCCCGAAAACCAATACGCTCTCTAGTAATAGCATCGCAATTCAGTTAGGAAATTCTGACAGAATCTTCGGAGCTATTAATTTAAATTAAATGCCTATGCTATCATGCTTCCCTTTGATTTATTTAGGATATATAATAGGTTTGTTTAATTATTTAATCCCTTAATTAATACTCCTTATTAATAAAGAAAACGAATTACCTGTACAGCCACAAAGGCGAAAACGGCGAGGGCAATGATGAACTTCATTTTGAAACGATTGATCAAGTATCTCAATTACAATAGGCGGAATTGTGGCAAAAGTCGCCAATTTATAACAGTTCCGCCGCGTTCAGGCAAAATAACTATTATGATTTGTTCAATAGCTGCCCGTGTTTATAAAACACCGCGAAACAATTAAAATCGTTATCGCCAGCCATATTTGTCGGCAGCGTGAACAATGAGCCTCTGACGCTGCTATTTGTGGGGTGAGGATGATTGCGATGCCTCTAACGTCGAATAAAACTTGTGTTTTTTTTACCGGAGTCCCTAGGGTGGGAAAGGTAACCTGCACTTTGTCAGTCGATCGCAAAATATAATCACAGGTACCTGGAAGACCGAGCGTGTTTTTCGGGTTGACAAGGTGACAGATCGTTTTTTCAAATGTCATCGCAAATGGTTAGAGCCTTTTTTGAGACCGTGATTACAAATATAAATACAGTCTGTGAGCACTTAGAAGATTTTTCGGATGTGTACTTGTCTCTCACTCGCTCTTAATAAGAGCGTATGAGAGCGAGTGAGAGACAAAGTACAAACCCGAAGCACCTTCTAGAGCTATCGCACTTGTACCTTTTTGTAGAAATATTGCACGTTTAATAATAAAGGATAAGAGAGAGTACTTATACGGTTAACTTGACTAATACGCAGGTAATCGAATTAGAGAGAGATAAATAAAACATATAAATATGGCATACTAAACGTGACAGCGTGGCACATTTTTGATTGCACGGAAAGTTATTTTTTTAGGCTTTTATTCGCTTGAACAACTAACTTTTCAATTCATCGATGAGTATTTACCGAACCGACACTAAAGGTTTCCAATCGTCACTACTTAAGGCAGAGTTGCTTCGTCGATAAAATCTGCGACTAAATGAAACAGCAGATTGTTAAACAAGGGATGAAAGGCACCTATTTCACACGAGACATTTTGTAGTGTGAAATAAATGGCAAATTTCAAAACACTACTTTTCATGTCGGGGAAAAACTTGATAATAAAACTTATAAGATTTTAGCATGGCTTAGTCCTTTCTTTACATAAGATTACTACAGAGAGGCTGTATAAGTTTCTGCGTCTGCACAGGTTCATTGCCATAGTTCTGTTTTCAAATTACTTTTCTTACCTAGGGTTAAAATGCATCACTTTCAACACGCTTCTAAAGTTTATCAATTGCCTACCATTTTAGAGTACGAGACATGATGGGACAACTTATGTTAGCCGTTTAGTTATTCGTCAACGAATTTAACAGTGAATTGTCTCAAGAGAATCACCTAAAAGGCCATCGCGTGGTTAGCTTTGCGCCTGTTGACATTTCACTCATGAATTCATGATATACTTAGTCGTATGCATTTATAATCCGAGAGTTTGTGCTTGACCATCCCGCGGTGAGACAGACGTTGGAAGAAGTGGTGACTGATAGGCAGTCGAGAAATAAAAAGTTTAGAACCCTATTTCAAATTAATGCTGGGTTAAGGTAAAAAAGGGACGAAACTTTTCAATTGCGAACACATGTAGAAATGGATAACTACCGACTCAAAAGCGGGTACCCAAATTACAAACTATGTAAGGTAAATACAGGGTGTGTTCCCAAGTATTTACCCGAAAATTGGGTAAATATTAGTGTTTGCGGGTGCATTGCGACTTTCTTCCCCGTTCCCGCTAACACCAAAAGTAGTATTGTCCCAAAAAATTGCTGAAGCATGAAACCCTGCTTTGAACGTTCATACCCTAAGCAATGCATCCTTTTGCTTAAAAAATCGGAAAGTGCGAGTCTGACTCGTACACAGAGGGTTCCGTACCACGCTATAATATAAAAATCGACCAATTTTTCTTTTGTATTTAGGGATCCTCTTTAATTATTTTATTTTATTTTCATTATACACTCTGTAAAAAATTAAGTGTCTACCGATTACGGTTCTTCAGGTGATATAGCTCGCTGCTATAAGGACGGACGGACGACTGAGGCTAGTAATTAGGGCCCAGTTGACACCCTTTGTGTACGGGACCCTAAAAAGCTTTTGTATGGCCCAAGACCATGATTTTTTGCCATATCGTATGACATAATCGTTACTTTTCAACGTTACGTAAAAACATCTTCACCTACAAATTCAAATTCAAATTCATTTTTTTTATTGCGTGGCTAAATTGAACGGTTGCTCCAAATTATTCAAATTATTAAGTACCTACCTAGGGTGATGGAACCAGTAATGGACATGCACTAATAATGGACACTTGATTCTTATTTTCCAGAAGATAAGGGTTATATTCATTTGTTTTGCAACAATCTATATTTATGACCGTATGAAATTTGAATTAAGAGTGAAGTGTCCATTACTGGTGCCTGTCAGCTAAAAGCGTCCATCATTGGTGCCGTCACTCTATTCATTTCTATTCAAATATTGAAAATTATAAAATAAACGTTATGGTGGTAAGTGCGCAATTTTACGGTTAATCTCTTTTACGGTGCTAATACGTTACATGAAATGTAAATGTTCAATTGAATTAGTAATCAAGTACAAGAAAATCATGGAAAGTTTTCACGCAATTACAACATCCTACTATTGTTTCCCGGGCACGCGCAAACCATTATAGCTTATGAAAAATTAAAAAGATTGTTAAAAAATTCAATACAATGCAGTAGGTACTTACTTATTCGTTTTATTGTAGATTTTTTCCCGGCCCGAGTTGGTGTAATACGAAGCTAAGTCTAAAATATGTCTAAATGATTTGTTATATCAATAATTTTATAGAATAAATAAAATAAAAATATGTAGGTACTTATATATGTTTGGTTTGTATGTAAAAACATCTTTTTTTAAACTGGTATCACCTATTTGGTACCTAATTTCAATTTCATTCCGAATTCGCGACCGTTGCGTGATTGACAAAAGGATGGAGGAGAAGAGACATCTACAAGTAAATTACCGAGGGTAAATAAAATTGAGAAAAGAAGTAAAAACCCGACCCTTCGGACTTTTGCTACCTACCTACGCTCACGTAGGGTTGTCGAATTTTTGTCTTTTTTTTTACGCAGAAAAATGCGGCGACGGTGCAGCCCTGACTTACTCAGCCTCCATTAGATCATGCCAATTTAAAATGGTCCAAATTTGAAGCATGATTTTTTCAAAAAAAAAGAATCATCATAATCGGTTCCCTGTATGGCTGAATAAATATTTAAGTAAAAAAATATGTCTGCTGGTTTTGGAAGCTGCTTAAAAAATAAAAATTTCTCCCAAATTTTCCCAATCACATGGCCATCCTACCAAGATCGCCAATTTTATCCTTTCTGTTGATAGCTAAGTAATTAATAACCAAGTAGTTCAAATCGGTGAGTAATCGACTTTCAATTTGCTGATTAGTTCCAATGTTACACGTGTTTAATACGACCGCCATTAAAAACCTAATCAAAAATTACACGCTATTTAAAAACCTACATATTGTCATTACATAAGTTGATTGCTTTTGCTTACAATAATTTAGAGCCTACTGCTTTAATCGCTGTAGGCTTTCGTTTGCTTGTACAAACGTACAAACGAATTGATGACGTTTGATAATCACACACCACACTAGGTTCTACTCTACTAAACTTCCTCGAAACTAGCCAAGCTATAATATTCAAATATAGCTTGGCTAGTTTCGAGGAAGTATAAAGTAAGTAAGGAGAATTGTAATAAAGTACAATTTTCTACAAGTGAAATGAAATGTACAGGGGCCCATTTCTCAAAGCGTATTATTCTAATAATATTAGTGTTTTGTCTCGCTAGTAAAACTACAAAATGAGACTGAGAGAATGAGAAAAATACTTTTTGAGGAACGGGCCCTACATGCATGAATGGTGGGTGGTTTTATTATTAGTAGAGGCCGGAATTCTCGTAGCACTTTTGAACTGTTATAGGGATTTCTCGTTTATCGATTTCCGATATACATATTTTATCGATACATTATAGAACACAACATATTAAAGAAGATTAAAAGTAGAGGTAAACAACAGGCGGTCTTATCGCCAAAGAGCGATCGCTAATAGAGAAGCTGTGCAGTGGAGATCGTGGCCACCTTCCCATTCCATTATAACACGCTTTTAAACATCATAATATTGTATTGTAGGCATCAGATTTGCTTTAAGGGGCTTCTAAACGGGCCATATTTTCACTGAAATATGTGGCCGGCAACTATTGGTGTCTTTCTCTAACACACGAGTTAGAGAGGGACACCAATAGTTGCCGGCCACATATTGCAGTGAAAATATGGCCCGTTTAGAAGCCCCTTTAGATCATTGGAAAATTTATGTTCCACAGCGGTACCTACAAACAAAAATGATAATATCAATGACGCACGCCTACTAGGTATATCATTTTTTGCATGTGGCTTAGAGTGTAGCATGTCAGTGTACCAAGTTCACTGAAAAATAGTATCACAGGACTTATATCTAAATGATGTCCCGTGGCACGTCTTAGTTTTGTATCGATTAAGTTTTCTTAGTTAAGCAAAAGTGTACTATTTTATAAGACAAATAAAATTATTTTATTATCATTTTATTTAATTTCAAACAACAACATCCATAATCTGCACGATTATATACCTCTGGAACTTGGACGCACATTAAAACAAAGCGCTTTGCTACCTCGAAAGATATTGTTTTAAGAATTTAAGTTTTTTTTCACTTCTCATGCTCTTAAAATGTTACTTTAGTCTCTGCACATAGGGACTAAAATTCCTTATTAATCTCTAGGGATTAAAGTTTTTTTTTATTTACTTTGAAAACCCCTAAACAACCAGTCACGGTGTTTGTGAATGGTGGATTATCGCCATTTTCAGTGATTGTGTATGGACCATTTTTAGGCTGTTGTGGAAATAACCTCAAAATGACAACTGCGCAAAATATAAAAAAAAATTATTATATTCGTGAAACACGATTAATGATTACGAATGTGAATCTATTTAAATATATTAAGGATAATTTTATTTTACTAGGCATGGGCCAAATAGTTTCAAGTTTATATCTGTTGGCTAAATATGCAAGCATTTGTCACACTTTGTAAAGTGTCACTTTACAAAAAACAAACATGTCTAAGAAACGCATCGTAGGTAATGATTAAAAAAACAACCGCGAAACAAATTTGTCAGAAACTTTGTTACATATTTGCTAAATATTGTAACATCGTTTTTTTCACCTCGCATTCTAAGTGAAAAGTAGAGTGTTTAACGCGAGGCAACAACCATAATGACACTCGAACTATGAACATCTCGTGTCATTAGGGCTTGTTTTAGTCTCTTGTTGAACAATCTACTATTTTAAGATATGGCATTTTTTTAAACGTCCTGTCAAAACCCAGGCAAGTAGTCGCCTTTACTTGCTCCCCAGCTACAACCGTGTACAGTCGACTACAAAGGGATGTATCCACTTTTGGCCTTCATTACAGATTTACAGAACAGAACAGAAAAAACAGTAGAAGTGTTAAGTGGGCGTGTAACGTGTGGCTATGCGGAGTTCCGCGCAACCTACCATACTTTTGCCGCGATCGCTTATTTCGATATTTTTAAAATAGGAAATAAATCCAGAAGCATGGCTTATTGTGCTATTTTGGAATGTAAAAATGATAGCCGCACCAAAAACATTTTCCATGGTTGCGTGTTGTTTTTATGGTAGTTTGAGTATTGGCGACAACAGAGGCTCTACTTTGAAATCCGTAATTCGAACTTCGTCTATTGCTATCCCTTTTGCTCTCGATGCGTCACTAATTCGCAAGAAAGTGACGGGGCGATCCGAAGTTCGAATTATTGATTTCAAAGTAGAGCCCCTAGTCTGATACTAAGCGAAGTTCATGCCACTTCCACTGTTTTTTCTATACCGTGCTCATTACAATGTGCAATTAGGTGAAAAACTGGGTTCATATTTTTTTTACTCGACTGTTCAATTACCATCATAAATATCATAATGTTGGATAGGCTCGCGATTTTAAGGGCCCTATACACGGAACGATCAATCAATCTGAAACGATATCGTGACGATTCATATTTCTATTGAAATTAAGATGCGATATTGCCACACACGTACAATCCATCGCTCGATTTCAGTCTGAACCGACGGATCGTAACGATGGATCGTACCGTATATGGGGCCCCTTAAACGCCCGTTTTTTTAAATAGTTTTTGAGGGTACTTTGTGAACTTAATAGCGGGTAGTGTCAATCGTCACCCGGCAGCCCGTACAAGAAATCTAAAATAACTTAAATATCCCACTATAGTCCCTTTAGCATACAACTTGCTCTCAAATTTTAATATTAAACGGGTAAATTATATTTTCAACTCTGACCTGTGTTTTTGGGTTTCAATTGGAAGTTTTTGGACTGATTTCTCCAAGGTAAGTATCCAGAAGTGTAATTTTATCTTAGCAATAAGTTTTGATCATAATCATTTACGTAGTATTTCCGAATAAAATATTTTACGAGGTATTCACAAAGGTGCTTTCTCAGCTAGGGTCACATAACAAGCAATTATTCAACAATGTGGGTATGTATGTATGTAACCAACAATCGCGATGTTCCACTTCAGCTCCTTAAGTAATATTGGAGTAATTTGACAAAATGGGGTGTGTCAGAGATACAAGTATAACAAAATAAAGTGCATCATAGGTACCTACTAGTCTCTGGGTGGGTTTTAGTTCTCATGGTAGATAGAAAGTCCGTAGACTACAGTATGATAAACGCCATACTAGTTAAAGTTCTTAATTGGTTTACTAGTAACAATTTACTACTAAATGCTAAGAAAACTAAATGTGTTAGGTTCGCTTTGCCTAATGTTAAACCGGTAGATTCTAGTATTTTTATAAATGACGAGTGTCTGCAAATGGTAGATAAGGCAGTTTTTCTAGGCATAACAATAGATAAAAATTTGCAATGGGGTCCCCATATAGCTGTACTGGCAGGTAAACTAAGTTCGGCAGCTTACGCCGTTAGGAAAATTAGACAGCTAACTAATGTTGAAACAGCTCGCTTAGTTTATTATAGTTATTTCCATAGTGTCATGTCGTACGGTATTCTGGTTTGGGGTAAGGCAGCTGAAATACAAACTATATTTGTTTTACAAAAAAGGGCCATTCGTTCTATTTATAACTTAAATTCTCGTGACTCCTTAAGATAACTATTTAAAGAAATTAATATCTTAACTGTAGCATCTCAATTTATTTATGAGAATATTATTTATGTTATTAAAAATTTAGATTCTTTCACCAAAAATTCTGATATACATAATTTAAATACAAGAAATAAAAATAAAATTGCTATTCGAAAATTCCGCGTACGTAAAGTATATAAATCATTTGTTGGTCAATGCATTCATTTCTATAATAAACTACCTGACGTAGTTTTAAAGCTATCGTTTCCAGCACTTAAAAACTACTTAAAAAAGTCGTTAATGTCAAAAGCGTACTATAGGGTCGAGGACTACCTAACAGACAAAAATGCTTGGCCTAAACCCGAAACTTAGTCATTCATTAATAATTTGTGCAAATGCAAAAGTTGTATCTTGTCTAGGGGACACCGTTGATGTAGGAAAACATGTCGAAACTTTTATGTGGTTATCTTGTTGTTTTTTTTTTTCGTTTTTCTCCCTCTATCTCTCTCTCCTAATGTTTTGTCATGTTTTCCTGCTGAACTACGCATGATATTTGATGTTATATTTAATTTAATATTTATAGCTTTATAATAATACTAGACTAAGTAGTATCATTGTAGTAAGAAATATGGTTAAAAAATGACTGACTGCTGAGTTTCTTGCGGCGTTTCTTCTCGGCAGTGGTCTCCTCTTGGGAAGCGCTGGTAGACTCCTGACGTGTAAAGGTGCCCGTGCGGCCTACTTACTGAATAAATGACTTTTATCTTTATCTTTATCATGATTTAGATTATAGAAAAAACCGGACAAGGCGAGTCGTACTCACACACCGAGGGTTCCGCACATGACACGGTTAACTCAATTCAAAATTTGCACCGCCGCCGTTCTTTGCATAAGGACCCTGATTTTTTTGTGATTTAATGAAAAATGTTGGGTTTTTACATTTTCCCCTATATTTGTAGTATGAGACGGTATTACTTGCCAAATTTCATAGTTCTAGGTCAACGGAAAATACACTATAAATTTTGATGAGAGTGTCGAAATATACCTACGTTTTTAGCGGCATATAACTTGGAAGTTTGATTTTTTCACAGCATCAAGGGACTGTAGACTTGAGTATATGGTTGAAATTTCAACTCGATACCTCCACGCGTTCCTGAGATAAAGGGTCTTGATAGACAGACAGACAGACGGACAGACGGACAACAAAGTGATCCTATAAGGGTTCCGTTTTTTCCTTCTGAGGTACGGAACCCTAAAAAAAACTTCTAAAACAGAGGGAGGGGTTGATCCGAGCCTCGAATGAAAGGGTATCTTAAGGAATGTCGTATATCGTTGGTAAAAGCGGGCAATGCAGGGGGCCTTTTATGGCTGCGTTTATCGCTTGACAAAATGGGGATAAAATATCCGTCACTTTCTGACACGTATATACGTACGAGAGTGACGGATGCTTTATCCACATTTTGTCACGCAATAAATGCAACCATACTAGACCCGCTGCTGTTTTTCAACCCCCAATGCAAAGAGAGGATCCCTATCATATGTGTGTGTGTCTTTCCGTGGCACCGTAGCTCTTAAACGGGTGAACCGATTTAGATGCGGATTTTTATTTATTTCAAAGCAGGTTTTCTAGCCATGGTTCTCATTCTTATGATTCTAAGGCTTACTGTTGTTTCAGGAAAAAAAGAAACAATGGCGTTTAGAAAGAAAGCCGCTTTGCAAAAACCTAAGCGTTTAACGAAGCTCAAACTGAAAAAGGCGCTTAAAACAACGCAAAATAATACATTTTTGGCGGCAGTAAAAAAAATTACGGCGGCGGCTTTAATGCTTACGATGCTGCAATTTAGAGAGATTGGGGAAAATAAATTCGGAAGGCGATTTGAAGACAAAGAAAAAATATTGGCGTTAGCTTTGTACAAACAAGGTCCGCGAGCCTATAGATGGATGAGGATTTTTTTCGTTTTGCCGTCACCACTTACTATAACCAAAATGGTACCCAGGGCCTCCCTCAGAGGGCATCACCACTCGGTACCACGCCCAAACAGGCATAGGTAAATGAAAATATTTTGTGGGTGATTCTTCGAGCGTTTCAACCGCTTCATTTTTCGGGACACATTTTTGCAGACGTGGCTGCAGATTCCGATTTTGTTTCTGGTTAGATATCTAAGTTTACCGGACATCTAACAAATATCCGAAAACGGCATCAAAATATACGCCCAATTCTTTAAAAATATGTCCACGGAAATGAGGCGGTTGAAACGCTCAAAGAATCACCCACAAAATTTAATGGTACAGTCAACCAATTTGATTCCTATGCCACTATTGACTTTGTCAATGTGAAGTTGTAAACCAAATCATAAGAAGTCTGTAACGTTTGGTTGTCAACGTCACTTTAACATAGTCCAAAGTGGCCTAGAAATCAAATTGGTTGACTGTACCTTTTATTCACCACAGTTTTAGAATAATCAATTTAAGAGGATGTGAAGATACAGACGGACAGCGAAGGCTTATTTATAGGGTGCCCTGAATTTCGTGTTTTAATGTGGAACATTTTATTAAAAATAAGTAGGTAGTTGTATTTGTTATTTTTTTATATTGTTTTTTTTTATGCTTAAGTAGATGTTTAAACTATTCGATGTAAACATAACCATTTTGACTTACTTAATTTTATTTTGTTAATTTTACAATGAGCTTAATTAAATTTTGGAATATTGAAATAAATAAAAAAAACATTTTATGATTTTTAAGTATCTGTGTTTGTGCGGTAAGTCGTGTATAACGAGCGAGAGTGCCGACCTTGCATGCTTCACACCTTTTTAAGGCCGAGCCACACCGGACGCGTGACGGCACGTGCACGTGCGCGTTCGCTTTCCACTGCGTTGTATAGTAAGAATTCTCATTACGACATGTCACTATACAACGCAGTGGAAACCGAACGCGCACGTGCACGTGCCGTCACGCGTCCGGTGTGGCTGGGTCTTTAGTGCAACGTTACGTCCGTATTTTTTTAGGTCCGTGGTTCGAACACGGATTTTATCTATATATATAAAAGGCAAAACTGACTGACTGACATATCAACGCACAGCCGAATCTACTGTACCTACCTAGAAACTTGAAATTTGGTACGTGGGTTCCTTTCATGATGTAAGTGAGCACTAAGAAAGGATTTCCGAAAATCGACCCTCAACGGGAAGAAATGGGGGGGGGAGTAGCGGGAAACTAATTCTACGCGTACGAAGTCGCGGGCGTCCTCTAGTTATCTATATATGTTTAAGATAAGCTCTTACTTACTAAAACATACATGTCATATTTCTACCAGCACCGTAAAAGAAAAGACCCAAGCATAAGTCATAATCATAATATAGTCTAGCTTCTGCCCGCGAATTCGTCCGCGTAGATTTCCCTCGGGAGCTTTTAAATTTTCCGGGATGAAATGTAGCCTATGTCATAGTATACTATGCCTATAATGTGTTAATTAAAGGTATAAGCTATCTCCATTTCAAATTTCATCCAAATCCATCCAGCCGTTGCAGCGCGATGGAGTAACAAACTAACACAAACTTTCGCATTTATAATAAATTATAGTGGGAGAAATAGAAAGTCGTTTTTTTATGGTGTATGTAGGCAAACGAGCTGACGGATCGCCTGATGGTAAGCGATCACCGTCACCCATAGACACCTGCAGCACGTAAGTGTGAGCACTCGTGCCTTTTCAGCGAAGCTAGTGGTTGATACTCTCCTAGGCTTACTAAAGAGTATTTACTCCAAAATCCCTAGTCCCCATGTTCATAGGTATAGGCTGCGTTCTCTGTCTGCCTGTCTGTTTGTCAGTCATGTCATGAAAGAGTTTAGGAACTTGTCCCTCAGCCCGCGAGGAATGTTAAGGGCCCTTTCCCGTGGCAACATCCCGTTTTTTGCAGACAGGTACTGGGTAGTGATTCTTTCAAAAGCAAAGGTGAGCGAACGCAGGAGTGATGTCCAAGCGGCGAGTTTAAGTAGTCCCGTCAAAGCGAACAAAACACATTTCAGCGCGTGTATTCAATTTGGCAGCATGGCTTCTCGAACGTATAAGGCTGCCTAATTGAGAATGCACGCGCTAATATGTGTTTTGCTCGCTCTGACGGGACTACTTAAACTTCACTCCTGCATTCGCTCACCTTTGCTTTTGAGAGAATCAATACCCAGTTTTGTGCAAGATCCCGTTTAGTAGTGTACGTGTTTTAACACTAGCAGTCACATGAGCATCCTGTTTACGGTATTCGGCTTACAGGATGCTCGTGTGACTGCTATTAAAACACGTCGGTACACTAACTAAACTGGCTACGGAAAAAAACTGTACTTACCTGCAAAAAACGGGATGTTGCCGTATGGGAAAGGGCCCTTACTCCCATCTGTTACCACCAGCTCACCTTGCTGGCTTATTACAGACGAATAAAGTTCAAAGAGGCAACAAAAAAACGCTGGGGTAACAGGTGGGAATAACCAGCGAGCAAGCGATTAGTTATCGACTATTTTCTCGCTCAAGGGGTAGTACATTATTGTCGGTTTAAAAATACGAAGCCTGCAAATTGCCGTTCCTGCCGAGGCAAATATAGCGCTTTTCTCAAAAATCGCAAGAAAAAAATTATGTTGGAGTAAAATCTTCATCGCATGAACTCATTTTTTGAATTGCATACAAACAGAAACTTCACGTGAAAAAACCATCACTCTTTACCGCCCAAGTTGTAATGGAATTTGTACCTATGCAACATTCCGGGCTTGTGTAGCGAGCACGCAATGTCAGACTGTCAATAAAAGAGACATAATTATTAATAGTTGATCGCTGGCTCGCTTCTTGCTCATCGTCGGTGGTGGGAAAAGTGTCATGTATACTAGCATAGCCCGCGATTCCGTCCGCTTAGGTCGTTTATCCATATTCCCTGAGAAACAGTCCTATTTTCCGGGATACAAAGTATCCCACGCCCTTCCCCGGGACTCATGCTATTTCCATACCTCATCGCAATGGTATGAACGGTGTAGCAATGCATAAAATACGAACAAATGGCCAGACATTGATTGATTTATTAGAAGATTTCGCACTTCCCAACAAATTCCAAAGGAAACAATCAAATAATTAACTTTAAAGTAAAGTAACATCGACGGCATTATATTGGACCGCAAAACCACAATCATCAAATGCATTCTTTACGACCCCATTGATATGAAATCAATGTAGAAATTAACAAAATAAACAAAACTCCATCTATCATGATATTTTGTAACTAACAAATTTATTCTATTCGACGCTAGATGGCACTAGTAAGTAAGTGATTTATGTTAAGGGGTGATTTCCGGGATAAAAAGTATACTATGTCCTTGGGGTTCAAGCTACCAAACAAATACCAAATTTCATCAAATTCAGCAGTTTAGGCGTAAAAACGTAACAAACAGACAGACAGACTGACAAATATTTGTAAAAATTAAAGATTTAGTATCTCTATTAATTTAATATTTGTTCACTATACATTTTTCTATTGATTATTAAAATTTTGGTCAATATTTTGCAAAACGTTCAATAATTTCTGAACGAATTTGAAAAACCTTGAAACGTTGGCACATTTGGCAGCACTTTGGCAGTTCTGATCTTTCATTTCTTCCGTCTGGCGAAAACTATTCATGAATTGACTGAAAAATCAAATTTACGAGGAATTTTATCTAAATGGTGTCTCTATAGTGCTTTCTTATAACTATTTAGAGTATATTTCAAAGGCTCGGCGGACTGTTAAGTTACGAAAATGGCATCTCGAGGCGGTGTTATGATAACTGGGACAAACGGCGCTGATTTTGAGCATAGGGAGAAAATTGCCGCACAATATCAAATAAGGTGAGTTTAAAGCAATACTTAAAACTTTAATCACTAGTAAAAGTACTTATAATGTGCCTAAAATGCCTGTAAATGTTTAGGACCCGTAGCTTTCAGACTGGGGCCGAGTCGATCAGTCAAATTATTTTTAGACGAAGCCAGCTTAGAGATACAGTAACATTTCAAACCGTTTATTTGAAACATTAATCTTTATTTTATGTTTTTGTTTACTTTTAAATTAAGAAACTTTGAAATAATTTATAGATTTATATTTGAAAGAAATAATTATTTTTCTAGTTTGTTATTGTGTACTCATATCTTCTGGTAAAAGGTTAGATTTTATTAAATTAAATAATGAAATACGTAGCAAGGTTCCGATTCCATGGCCTAACTAGAGCCACTGCAAGTTGACATGCATTATTTTTCTTGTATAGACCCTTGTATGGAACTATTACCAATATTCTCTCTCAATAATATACTACAGATATGTGCTGAAAACATGTACAATAAATTCTAACTTAGTCAAAGTTCTTCTTCACAGTTTGTACTTGCAAGGTCAATGTACTAGGATGCATCATTCATTTTTACATTAGCAAGATAGTGTTCGCAAGTTTAGCGCTTGGTAAAAAATAATTAACTATGGTGACTGATTGCACTGCAATTGACTCAAATATACTATCACATTAAGCAATAGTTTTTTAGAAAAAAGGGATCATATTGTCATTTTCTTCCAAATTGCTGCTATTTTTTTTCCAATCTCTTGTTTGCCTTGCTCACTGTTATATTGCTGATTCTTAATAAGCTTTATTATCGTTTAAAACCTGTTGTTTTGATAAAGAATAGAATACCATTGCATTAAATTATTAAATTTAATAGGTATGCAAGATATTGAGTTGTGGAACCACCGTGTTGTAAAATACAAATACTGATAGTACAGACCACATTCTGTTTACTAAATAAAGCTTAACATTTTGAACGCCTTTGACTTGATACAAACATCGTCCTCACACACCAATGACAGCTTAAAACCACAGCTAATGTCAACCTTACGTTACAAATACTCGGGTCTATTTTGCACTGTATCTGTGACCACTATACAGGTCCATGGCGTGGTAGGCACGACAGTACACAACCACTTTAGTGGTTCTTGGCGTTCAAAGGGTTAATAGTATGTTTTACATAATAATCTTTACCTAAGCTAAGTTATATGCCAGTTGAACAACATGCACAATTTATAATGATATGATTTATAAAGTTTGAAAGAAGCGTACATAAGTACAGAGAGACAGATTCCGGGAAGCAACTTTGTTTTATAACTATGTAATAAAGATAAACAATGTGTAATACATGTGAGATTAATGACTCTTTTAGCATATTATTGGTGTATATGACTATACCATGCTTTTGTAACGTTTCAGTGCACTGAACAAGTCCCGGCTGAAATACTGCGTGTTCTTCCACAATGTGCTCTTCTTGGCGATGGTAGCCAAGCTCTCCGCAGACATACTGGACAAACTGGACATATTCATACTCGAGATTGAAGAGATGCAAATACCGCAGGTAATATTATAGCACATACAAGTATTTTTAAGAGCTATAGTTGGTTGAATCTAGGATGTTTCCTGTATCAGCTTGTTTTGACTGTTCATAAATACTATTTTGATAACAGCTTTAAGACAGTATTTAGTACCTCATTTAACTCATTAATCACCTATTTTTATATGCCTGTTGCAAGATTAGTGTACAAACAAATTACGATATACATTATCATCACAAAATTGTAAGTAAGCAGCATGATGATTGCTGCCTGCTGCAATCAATTCTCAAATGATTGCAGCAGGCAGCAATCATATGAGAATTATTTATACTTATGTTAAGGGCATTGGGTAAGTTTGAATAAAGATTATTGTAACAAAAAACAGCGGCCTGGATGTTTTTTATATAATGGTTTGTAGGACCTCTAAATACATGTAAATAGGTATATATATTTAATGGGTTTAATAATATCCGAGCCGAGATATTAAAGATTAAAGTAATACGTTTTTGGTACTACAAGTATGCACTTAAAGAGTGTTACATTATAAAATAAAATATGTTTATTTTGAATTGATCTATCACAAATATCACAATATACCACTTTTAAGAATGGCCGCTCACTTAAAAAAAAGTATGTCTTACTAATAAAAACACTTACCCAAATCCCTTTCTGCATAATAATGTAACAAAACCGGACTTGAAATGTTTAGAAACGACATTGAAATGCACTACCTGGTCTCTCCATAAATTATTGCCCACCTGAAGGTTTTCAAATTATGAGAAAAAGAATTCTAGTGGAAGTAGGTATAGTAAAAAACACTATACATACTTTACTTGTTTCAAACAATGTATGTATTTTTTATAGGTTTTAATGAAAACGTAAGCTGGGGAAATAATTATGACCAGTAATGTAAGCAAACTCTCCTAATTGTTGTTTTTTTTTAAATACAATTCTATTTATGTATTAGTTTACTACTATAAAAACGTGTGATGTTCATAATAATAAACAAATTCCACCTTAGATTAAGGTTTCCACCATAATATCTGTTATATGTTATGATAGCAAAATCTCTGGTTGACATTAAAGTTTTCAAAACATACATTACATGTCCATTATCTATAGCAAAACTATAACTTGATCATATCATAATATTATCATTCTAGCACAATGCCGTCTGACTAATCCAACTTACAAACAATAAATTCTCCATTCCAGCCACTCTGGTGGGAATACATCTGGTGCCTGTCCCTCCTGGTTTCATTTGTCGGTCTCTCCGCCATCAAACGGAACAACATCCGGCAGCTACGGCACTATCTGTACGGTATCGGAGTGCTGGGCTTCGGACCCTTGTTGTACTGCATCATATATTACTGCGGGGACGTCTGGAGGTATCTCACGTTTGATGAAGATGATGATGATAGCTCGGAGATTGAGGTGGAGCTGTGGCAGGTGAGTGTTTTTTATTCTATACATATCTATCTAAATTCTATATCTGTACTAATATTATAAAATGCAAAAGTATCTATATTTTCATTACTTGCTGAGGTATTATATTACATTATTTGTAGACATAACATACCACACGTGAAGATAATGTACAGTGTAAAATTTGACTCTTGGAAGGATCAGATGTGAATCCTACAACAAATGACAAATGTTAGTTTTTTGTTTGTTAGGCTTTCAAAGCTAAACTGCTGAACCGATTTTGCAAAAATTTGGTATAACACACAGACAGAGTAACTTTTTTCCCACGCAAAATAGGCGCACATTTGAGTCGACGAGTTGCGGAAAAGAGCCCGCCACAACAGAGTTACTTTTACATTTATAATATACTAGCCACCCGCCCTCGCTTCGCTTCGGGTTAAGTAAGTTTTCTGTAACACCCGTATGTAAACCAAAATTTATTATATGCCCTAATTATATGTTTCTAATTTAAGGCGGTGCTCAAAGGACATTAAAATGTGCGTGTGAATTTAAAAAATTGTTTCGAACGTAAAGTGGACTTTCAAATAAAAAGCCTCAAAAGCATTTTGAACATTAGTCTGGGAATAAAACTTAAGTACATACTAGTGGGTGCCAAAGTGCTAAAATTAGTAAGTTTCTTACATGAAAAAAACTAGTTATTTATATGATTAAAAAGTATAATATAAAAAATTCAATCACAGGTTCAGTAATCAATTTCCCGTATATAGTTTTTCGAATATTCACAATCCGGATATTATTATGGGGTGGTGTAGGTTTTGGCCATCTTTACACCGTTTTTGGCCACTCTAAATTTTAACTCATTACATCTATATATAAAAGGCAAACCTGACTGACTTATATATCAACGCACAGCCGAAACTACTGTACCTAGAAACTTGTAATTTGGTACAGGGGTTCCTTTCATGATGTAAGTGAGCACTAAGAAAGGATTTTCCGAAAATCGACCCTCAACGGTAAGAAAGGGGGGGAGTAGCGGCAAACTAATTCTACGCGAAGTCGCGGGCGTCCTCTAGTTATGTATAAAATTACAAAAAAAAAATTATATTTTATCTTCAGTGGGTATTACCTATTTATAAATATTATTTTTAATTTTGAAGTATTTTTGATACTCATTTCAACCTTAAGTGGCCAAAAAGGGTACAGTATCCATAAACGGTAGGTACTTACGTTAGTGATAAGTTCGCCTTTGTACACACCTTTTGTGTTTCTGTTTCTTTTCTTGTTTGTTATTTTCTGTTTGTGCAATAAAGAGTTAACATAAATACATACATACATACATACATACTTATACCCTGCTACCTTTCAGGGCCTCTATTCTAGGCGGTAAAAACCATAATAATATCGTCTTTGGCCTGTTATGGTATTGTTTTAACTCGGCCGCCATTACTGTCAAGTAAATAAGATGGGATAGAAGCTTTCCGTCCACATCTCGATATGACTAGGTAGCAAATACGACCAGATCGCTTTGCGACTACATCTCGGTCTGACTACATCGCTTTGTGCCTAGATCGCAATACGACTAGATCGCTTTGCGACTACATCTCAATAGGTCTGAGTCGCTAAATTACCACTTTGTTTTTTCATGTTATGTCTGTGTTAGCAATGTCGACGGAGCCCCGCATGGCGGGGCTCCTATTCCTGGGAAATTTGCCCTTCGGGCATTTGAAGTTACCTAACGAACCTAAACTACCTAGTAACGCAAGCGAAGTGGTCAATTTGCAACTCGGCCTTTTGAGATGTAGTCGCAAAGCGATCTGGTCGTATAGCGATCTAGGCACAAAGCGATGTAGTCAGATCGAGATGTAGTCGCAAAGCGATCTAGTCGTATTTGCTACCTAGTCCTAACGAGATGAAGACCTAAAGCTTCTATCCCAATAAGATCTATCAAAACGTTGACAATGCAATAACAGGTCAAAGACGATAAGGTTTTTACTGCTAGGATCTCGGCCCGAATCGTTGAGCACGGCTTTATCCTTGACATAGAGAACTGAACCTTCACATAGATTCGTTTTTAGATATAAGTAAACAAATAAGTCGGTGCCGTGACTTTTGACTTGACATTGATTTTTTCCATACAAACGTGAACCACCCTAGTTGTATGGGAGCCCCCTTAAATATTTATTTTATTCTGTTTTTAGTATTTTTTGTCATAGCGGCAACAGAAACACATCTTCTGTGAAAATTTCAACTGTCTAGCTATGACGGTTCGGGAGATACAGCCTGGTGACAGACAGACAGACGGACAGCGGAGTCTTAGTAATAGGGTCCTGTTTTTACCCTTTGGTTACGGAACCCTAAAAACAGTGGAAGTGGCATGAGCTTCGCTTATTATCAGACCTGTTGTCGCCAATACTCACACTATCATAAAAACAACACGCCACCATGGAAAATGTTTTTGGTGCGGCTATCGTTTTTACATTCCAAAATAGCACAATAAGGCATGCTTCTGGATTTATTTCCTATTTTAGAAATATCGAAATAAGCGATCGCGGCAAAAGTATGGTAGGTTATGCGGAGTTCCGCGTGCCACACATTACACGCCCACTTGACACTTCTACTGTTTTTTCTGTGCTGTGGATATGGATGATTATAGTGTCAATGTTGGGTACGTATCATAATATATAAAGTTCAAAATACATAATGGGTCATAATACATAATGGTCATAATATATAATGTTTTTATTTCTGAAACCGCAAACTTTTCAGGATTGTTATGAAACAAACCTAACCTAACCTAATGGGTTTTATAAAATGGGCTTTTAAAAAATCCTGAAAAGTTTACGGTTTCATAAATAAAACCATTATATATTATGACCATTATGTATTATGACCCATTATGTATTTTGAACTTTATATATTATGATACGATTCCGTCAATGTTTCCTTACTAACAACAACCGTTTCTCATTCCAGGGTCTCCCGTACGGCCTGCTGTGGTACGCGTTCGTGCTGCTGGCGTCCCAGGTGCACTTCTTCGAGGTGTACTTCTCCCTCACCCTGCTGAAGGCGTGGCGCGCGCGCGGCGCGCTGCGGAAAGCCGAGTAGGCCGGCCGAGTGTGAGAGACTGGTTTACTGGCAAGCGACGGACTTGGATATTGTGAGGTGTGTTCTGCCCAGAAAATATCTAAGGTAAAGTGCTATGGAATTGGGATTGTTCATAATTATGTTTACAATTACTCTAATTCGAAAACCATTTCGAGGAATAGGGTTTTAAAGCCATTCTGCATCATTAAATATTTGTCTATTGCGGATATTTCGACAAAAGTATATTTAACCTTTGTTTGACTTTCGTTTTCAGCTTGAAGCCCTCTTAGATGTATCTTACGAGTTAGGCGAAAACCGCTTTAAATAGTATGTTACACTATTACAATCACTTTTTATCCTTAGATAATTATCATTTAATTGTAGTAATTTATTAGAAAATGCCAATTCAAATTTAAAATGATCATGTCATCCATAAAATGTCTGCTAAATATATAAAGGTATTAAAACAAAACTATTGGGTCAGATACAAAATTAATGGAATTGGTCTTTTAAAATTACCTATTCTTTCGAATTCGAATGTAAAAACCGTGAGTTATTTTTTTTGGTCTATCCCAATTTAGGTAGCCTTAGGCACTTGTTCCACGCGATCGATTAGTTATCTACTGTTTCTTTGCTCAAGAAAGACGAACGAAATATTTCGAAAGATCCCGTTTCAATAAAAGAGAAATATACAGCAAAACAGAAATATATCGCGAAAAAAAAACAGCTGTTCCATACAAACTTTGAGAGCTAAACAGCCGAAATGTATGGAACAGCTGTTTTTTTTTCGCGATTTGGGTGTTGGTCCCATGATAAAAGTTGATTAGTATGACATACTGCGTTAGTCCCTGAAGTTTGTCCCACCTTCTGCCTAACACCCTGTATTAATAGATTGCTGGCTGTTAACACTGCCAGCAAAAATTCTTCCTCCAAAAAAAGATATAGGTAGTTTCCGTGTAAATAAAAGAGACGCATATATTGATAGTTGATCACAATGATCACGAGCTCCTACTCACTTCTCGCTCATCGTTGGCGGTGGAACAAGTGCCTTACACCCGTATTCACAGACAATACTTAAGGGATCCTTCACTGAGTAAACGCACTGCGTTCAATACAGCTTTATGTTTGGTCTTTTTGACCGACCTTTTGTTTATGAGACGATTTGAACAACCCTGTGCGTTCGTGAGCACTGTGAGACCTCATAGTGACGTTTGTGAATACGGGTGTTAGTCATTAGGGTTTGCAATAAAATTTTGACATCATATCCTTCAACCTACCGCCAGCAAGTGTTCGCATTGTGTTCCGGTCTGGGAATAAGTTTGCAACGCACTTGCAGTCTTAGGATTGCAGTCTTCTGATTGTAATCTAGAGGATGCAAATGTCTTTGGGATCCCATTTACCATCAGGTGGTCTGTTTGCTAGTTAGCTTTTACTATGTCTAAAAAAAAGACCGTTGGGCTTGTAGCCCACTATAAAAAGCACTGCCATAACAAATAAAAATGTGCATTTTAGCCCTGTGTATACAAGGGTCGATCACCTTTTTGTTTTTATTCTATCTCGTAAGACAGGAGACAACACTAAGGGCATGTTTCACAATCGACAAGTAAATTTATGTGCCAGTTAAAGTTATCTTTCTCCTTGTCTATGTTCAAGTGTAAGAAAAGGAAAGGGCTAAATTTATGTGTCAGATACGCGTTACTTGACTATTGTGAAACAGGCCCTAATAGAGTTTGAGTGATTCTGAGGAGAAAACTCATGAAATAATGGGCTGGCAATTGCCACAAAATCTGTTCTTTTGCTTGAAAATCATAGTTTTAACGAGTCCCAAGTGACAT
Source organism: Acleris cristana (assembly GCA_948252455.1). Lineage (NCBI taxonomy): Eukaryota > Metazoa > Arthropoda > Insecta > Lepidoptera > Tortricidae > Acleris > Acleris cristana. Next base: position 633,154 of record OX411791.1, on the reverse strand, counting down.
CACCAGACATAGGAATCCAGGGGGCAAAATTGTATCCTATATCGATAAACTCAATTATCGATGATTGTTCTATATACTAGTGATCACTCCAAGTTTTGTCTGTAAAAATATAATTTTATTAAAATTGTAATATTTAAACAAAATAATAACATAATTCTCTCCTTTTGTTTAAAACCGATTTTTGAAATATTACTCATCATAATTTTTTCTTCGTTACTGTCCCATCTACTAATGTCAAAATAAACGATCAGGATTTGTTCAAAATATTCGGACGTTAAACGTCTCCGTCTGGGCTGCTAAATCAATTCCAGGTAGCTAAATGACTTTTCAATGTGTGTGGAGGTCATAATTTTTTTATTAAAATATGCTTTGTGAATTTTATACTCGTCTTCAGAAAAATACTTACAAAAAAATACATACAATGCTGGAGGCGATCACTAGTACATGGAAAAATGTTGCCCCCGGATTCCTATGTCTGGATATCACCATAGCAACGAGGTACAACAAATAGTCGATGGAACCACATGTAGAAATCACAAGAAATCCCAAGACCTGTCTTGTTACTAATTTATTTTTTACATATACTTACACGTAAATTTTCGGAAACCATGTAGTTGTGAAAGCACCCTTATGATATACAATCAATATTTTATAAGTTTCTATTAAAGTGGAGAGAAGCGAAAACAACCAATTATGTAGTTTGGACATCAAACGCATACAACCAAACAATTGGATTGCATTGGATTGGATTGGTTGGATGGTTTGTACAAAAAACGCACTAAAAATTCAATAAATCCTTGTCAGTAAACTTATATGTAAATCACATTTATTTTCTCTTTCTAACACCGTACGCTGCATAGTACTGCTAAGCTCTTCCCAAATATCTTATTTATGTACCACGTGTGTATGAGCGAGAGAGCGTGAACTGTCAATTTTTATGATTAGGGTTAGCAACTTGACTCAAAAGACGAATTGATGTTTAAACGTAAGGCCGCGAGACGATCAGTAATATTGATCAGTTTTTTACTCTTGCTCTGACTTGGTACGTTAGAGTGAGATAGTGATTATTATTACTGATCAGTCGCTATAGTTTAGAATTACCAATAGAATCATAATATGCCTTTTAATGTACGTGATTTCGTAATAAGTATCACATAAATGTGAGTTAAGTTTTCAAAATTGATTGTATTGCCACATTCAGGCAAGAAACAAAAACAAGTTAAGCTTAAATGTCAAGCAAGTGTACTGTATAATAAAATATTGTAATTTAATGTTACACTGGCGAGCATTATAAATGGATCTTTCTACATACAAGTCAGATCCGTTTACATTTGCTCTTCGGTGTATTTAAAACAGTGTAATAACATATTTAAGATATAAATCCACAACCCTAGTCATTTTGTATAGCGGTATGACCTTCAAAATTATAGTTTCTAATTGAAAAAATTACACTATTTAGTGAACTCACTCAACTTTTTCCGATAGCCAATCTGTCACTTTTTACACAAGTGTTTCAGATTTTTAGTCTTAATTAGTAAATATGCAACAAGTGACTCGGTGTCTATTTTAGATAAATATTTTAAAGTTTTAGATGTGGTATTAAGAAAGCGCAAATGACATTTTCTTTTATTATTTAAAACATTCTCACTTTTTGACTTATTCACTGGGTATATACAGAGGTATGCTTTTTGTTAAGTTACTTAATGTTAAGTAAGTTGAAAATTCTATCAATAAGTTAAAATACACCTTAAGGTGCACTTACACGAGTAAATTTTAACGTCACTTTATAGCCGGCAACAACAGCTGTCTTACTCTAATTTTGCTTAATAGAATGAGATGTCTGTACTGTCGACAGGCAATAGGGAATATTCAAGACTTTTTTTTTATAGCTTCAATAAAAGCTCATCCATGTAACAAACAGATGAGAAAACAATTTTTTGAATAACTATAAAAATAACCAAACTATAAGCCAACAACGATTTGTTCCTATCTCTTTATTAACCGACCTGTTACATGACGTCACAGTGCGTATCGGATCTCTCCGTCAGTTTAAAATGCTTGTTTCATCCGTATTTCTTGGCTGATTTGAATTTTAATTTAATTTTCCGTGATCCCTTTACGGTATTTTCATATTTTGATGCGATTTAAAAAATTCATGCATATTCCCTATTATTGCTAAATAAATAAAATAATATAGAGGAAGAAATTGACTGGCTGACTAATCTAATCGCATAGCCGAAACCGCTGGACCTTGGGACTTGAAATTTGGAGGGAATGTTCCTTGGATATCCTAGGGGTGAACTAAGAAGGGATTTTTGGAAATTCATTCCCTAAGGGGTTAAAATAAGGGGAGTAGCGAGGAACTAATTCTACATGTACAAAATCGTGGACGTCCTAGTTGCTAATAAAATTTCTCGTGTAAGTGCACCTTTATGTTTACAAGTAAATTTAACTTACTGCAACCTGGCCTCTTCCGTCCCGCTTTAATAACTGCAGTGCGAATAGGACGGTTATAGTCGTGGTCGTGTTGCTATTTCAAGGCGGTTTTATTTTGATTCTTTTGACACTGTCAATTATACTGACAGTCAGATTTGTCTAATGAGCTGTGACGTGCTTTAGAACAAATAATTAAGTTAAATTCTATCATTATTATTGACAGTGTGTACTTTTATTAAATTATTTATTAAAAAAGAAATTTACTCATGATTACTGTATTAGAAAGAAACGAGATCGTATCATAATATATAAAGTTCAAAATACATAATGGTCTTAATATATAATGGATTTCCTTCTGCAACCGTAAACTTTTCAGGATTTTTTAAAAGGCCTTTTTATAGAACCCTTAAGGTAAGGTTAGGTTTGTTTTATAACAATCCTGAAAAACTTACGGTTTCAGATTTTTTAAATGTATTTTGAACTTCTTATATTATGATACGTTCCCGAAAGTAAAGATATAATATTTGATCATTGAAAATGTTTTATCGATTACGATATTTTTCTATTGTAATTGTCACATGGAAAGATCGATACTTTATTGATCGAAGGGTCGATATTAATAAACAATGACTGGAATAGGCAAAGATGATTTGTCTAAGCTAGCAGAGATAGAGATGAGAATACATTTTTCTTGCTCTTACTGTTTCTATCATATTAACGCACGAAGAATATAACAGTTAATAATAGTCTAAACTTTACTGAAGTTTATTCAAATTAGCTTTACCTAGTTCCACACAGTAAATAAGTGAAACACTCTGTATAATAAAATAAAATTATTTTGATTCAGATAACTTTGAATTAATGATAACTCTATCATTGAATTACATTGTACGAGTTGTAATCATTGTCAACATTGTAAGAACCGGTTAAGTGCAATACAGATTCGTGCGCTGAGGGTTCCGTACCATCACAAGAGCAAGCACCCTTTGGGAATGGATCCCTGAAAATTATAAAATGACTATTAAAGATGTTTAAGGCTACGGTCCCATTAGGCAAACAGTTTGCGACTTCATGTCTGCTCTCCCATATTGTATAGTTTGGTGAACACAAATTGGCGAACTGTCTAATGTGGTAGGGCAGACATATGTCGCGAACTGTTTGTGAGACTGCAGCCTTAGTAAAACTGTTTTTTTTGTCTCTCTTATGTATCTAAAAAAGGCCTAAATTTAATTTTAAGTGATGATGTAAATAAATAGTTTATTTATTACGTTTGACTCCAATTTTAATGGTGTTGTTTGTTTTGAGGTGTTCCCTTAAACTTGTTTTTTGTATGAAATAAAAATATTTTTTAAAAATTATCTTGATCGAGTATTATTTATTAGTTATCTGTGGATTGGATTATGGATTATCGAGGGTTTTATTAAGCTTATTATTGTTTTTGCTGTTATTTTATTTTATCGCGGAGATTGTATATTAATAATCGAGAGACGAGCATCCTCTTTTTACCCGACTGCGCGACGTAAAGAAGAGTAATATACTGATGTATGTATGTATGTTTGTTATTTTGTAGCGCTTTAGAGACTAAACGCGTGGGCAATTTTGATGATTCTTATATCAATCGATTTATTCTTAGTTTCACTAAAGATATGACAGTAATCAAAATTCGATATGGCGGAAACCAGACGCCATGTTGTGAAGAAAAAGGCGACGAACTATGCCAAGTGAGGAGCGGGCCGCGTACGGACTCCGTTTTTCTTACAACGGTGACTCCAAAATGTTTCCACCATGAGCTAACCTCTTTAAAGTCACCGTTGTAAGCTAAACGGAGTCCGTACCAGACACGCTCCGTTCGCAATGGAAGACGGGCATTAGACTGCGCGTTAGCCTCGTTGGTGGTGACTGTCTAAAAAGCTAGCGGCCCCGGGGTTTCATTCCCGGTATGGCCTTTTTTGATGAGCATGAATATTTTGTTTCTGAATCTATGTATACCCTTTGAACGCCAAGAACCACTAAAGTGGTCGTGTACTGTCGTGCCTACCACGCCATCGACCTATATAGTGGTCTCAGATACAGTGCAAAATTGACCCGAGTATTTGTGACGTAAGGTTGACATTCGCTGTGATTTTCAGCTGTCATTGGCGTGTGAGGACGACGTTTGTATCAAGTCAAAGGCGTTCAAAAGGTTAAGAATGTATTACTCTATATGGCACTGGTCCCACCGCCGGCGAGTAAGCTATGAATTATCGGCTATTTTCTTGTCCAAGAAACGAACAAAAGATAATCGCACCCGTGTAAATAAAAGAGAGAGATATAAATTTATAGTTCATCGCTGGGCGAGTGAGCTATACTCGCTCAACTATGAACTATAAATATATATCTCTCTTTTATTTACACGGGTGCGATTATCTTTGTTCGATTCTTGGACAAGAAAATAGCCGATAATTCATAGCTTACTCGCCGGCGGTGGGACCAGTGCCTATAAGTACAGTCACACCTTAGGTCCAAAGTCAATCTGACATTCTCCAACAATAAGGTTGAGTTTCCTAGAAGTCACAAATGATTTGACATCTCTAAAGACATTGACGACTTCAAGCATATTTTTCTTGAAATGGGTCCCAAATTAACGCTCGTGACCGTATGTTGTATGTTATCGATATCTAGTACCCATAGTACAAGCCTACAGCTTAGATTGGACCTAGGTCAATGTGCGTGAGATTGTCCTCTGATATTTATTTATTTATTTTCCTTTCACCCCAAATAAAACCCTCACGTGCTCTCTGGTATTATATATTGTTTCCGTTAGTTCATGGTCATCGTTGCTGTTCTTGGATCATCAGCTCCCGTCGGTGATGTGCACGTCGTCGTCGCTGTCTTCCGAGCCTGGGCTCCCGAGGTCCGAGGAGTCGGGCGTCAGACGGCGCCATTTTGCGCGCCGATTTTGAAACCAAGTTTTTACCTGGAATTATACGGATATTAGTTTACTGCGCATAAAAATAAAACGGCCTATGTTACTCAGGGGTAATGTAGCATTGTAATGGGGAAATAATTTTTGAAATCGGTCCAGTAGGTCGTTTTTGAGTTTGTTCGATACAAACGTACAAAAAACAAATCTTTCCTCTTGATAATATTGCTCATGCAATTTATGATGGCGAGTGGGCTTTACTTGTGGTAAACACATATCTGTATACGTGTCAAAGTGTGCGTGACAGCGAGAGCGGGTATGGTAAGCATAAAAAATAAAGAGAAGTATTGGACACATTATACTTATTATACTGTCGCAAACCCTCTAGCAAATAATGATAAGAAATAATGCAATTAAGTATTTTAAACCGACTTCAAAAAAGGAGGTTCTCAGTTTGACCGATTTGATTTCTCCATCAATTATGGTCCGATTTCAAAAATTCTTTTTTTGTTTTGACCTTAAATATTATAAAACAACAAACTACTTATTTATGTTCTTGATGTGATATGCGAACTACTTAGTCATACTACATGTAGTAGCGACACTAGCGACCTTCTTGGTTGCATCTTCTACGAAATTGATGTACCTGTCGCGAAGATGACATTTAAAATGTCTCCGTATTTTCTGTCTTAAAATTACGTACAATTTTATGTTACTTAAAATTAAAACCTATCTGTAGGTTTGTCTTTATTTTAGAGGCCTTATTATTGCCGTGTTTCTTGGGTGACTAAACGTGGATCAAACATCCGTCACTCTCACACTTATATGTATGTACCTACTTGTCAGAAAGTGCCGAATGTTTTATTACCGTTTTGTCAAGCGATAAACACGGATAGGCCCACAGTTCTAAATAAATTTACTATTTTTATTTTAGGATACTTCAAAATAAAAATCCGTTATACCTCGCTATGAATAACTTTGCGTTTTTCCCGGATATTGGACATGCTGACGGTAGTTCGTGGCAGTAAGCGTCGTGGAAACAATATGCACAAGTAACTCGAGCGACGGCGCGCTCGCGACTGATCGCTCCGTCAGACACGCACACTACCGCAATGTGCATGTACACGTTCAACCACTAATAAAGCCCACTCGCCATCGTGAATGAAGAATGTCAGTAGGTACGCCAAATCGCTTGAAACTTTGTAACAGTAATGTTTATAAATAAACAAACATAATACTTTTTATTTCATTCAAATAGACCCAGAAGTTTTGATTCTACAAACGTTTGAAATTTGGGTCAATAATATTAAAGCGCGTGGACGCCATCTTGCTTGAGTGACGTCATCGTTCAACTGCGGTACGCGCCCTTATATGAACGAGTAAGTTTACAGGGCTATATATAAGAGGGGTCCCCATACAAGAAACATGAAAAAAAATCTTTATTTTTAGCATTTTTATACGGATTGTATTTTTATAATGGCTTCCTATTTTGATGCTATTTTAAACTTAAATTGTAGTCTAATTTTCATTGTTTACGACTAAATAGCAATCTTAAGTAAAACTTCGGCAACTATGTGACAAAACTGATTTTATCAACACGATGGTTTAGGCGGTCACCCATCCTGTTTTAGACTACGCGTGTAGTTGCTTAACTTTGGAAGACGAAATACGGGTTGTATTTGTATGATAGCTTTTTATTTCGGTGTCACATTAAGGTTAAATGATAATCTAAACTCCATACTAACATATATAGTTTACGACCAAACAGTAAACTGTAGTAAATCTCTTACAAATATGTTTAAAAGTGCCTAGTTTAAATCAACACGATGTTTAGGTAAGCGGTGGTTGCTTAACTTTGGTGGTAGGCCTTTCTTTACAAATTTCGTGTTAAGTAATGTATAATTAATATCGCTACCGTATAAAAGAACGAACTATAAAACATGATTTTTTGATTGACCTAGTAGTAGTTCTGATACTTCGTGTATTCATTACATCGATTTCAAATTTCGCGCGCGGGCGCTACCAGGTTCCTCACTCAAGGTAGTGTGTGTTGGTTTTTTTTTGTGGGACCAACGCCCTTTGTTACACTTTGGTACAATAGAGGACAATCTTGACTTCTACGGCTCCGACATTTTAAACGAGTAAGATCACTTAAAACTACGGGTACGCTGTACGAGACCGCGTATATAGGGAACTGCGTGAATCATAATATTGTTGAATAGTACAGTCGAGTACAAAGATATGTATACACTTTTTCACCTTATTCCATTGAAATAAGGGCCACAAATGTATACATATCTTTGTACTCTACAGTACCTACCGCTGCAGGCTCGGCCGCCTGTGTCCCGCGTCTCGCACTTGGTTTTTAATTTTTGGCATGTTTCACCTTAGCTATCAACATACTTTATTGGTATTTTTATGTAAAAAACGGTGAACCCAAAATTAAAAGTGCCTATTTATTATTCTAATTTTATTTAACCAACTTACTCGACAAACATTACAAACAGAAAGGCCGGTCAGTGACAGAAGGTTTGTTTAGTTAAACTGTATGTAATACAAAACAATAGATACCTAACCATAACTACCATAGTAACATCAAAACGAATTCGTAAAAATAATTACGAGTATTACGACTTACAAAGTTAAGCAACTACAAGCGTAGTCTTAAACAGGATGGGTGACCGCCTAAACCATCGTGTTGATAAAATCAGTTTTGTCACATATTTGTAGAAGTTTTACTCAAGATTGCTACTTAGTCGTAAACAATGAAAATTAGACCACAATTTAAGCTTAAAATAGCATCAAAATAAGAAGTCATTATAAAAATACAATCCGTATAAAGATGCTAAAACAAAAGATTTTTTTCATGCTTCTTGTATGGGGACCCCTCTTGGGATTTGATTTATTGTTCATTTTATAGTTTTAAACGATAGATTTTATAATAACACGTATTCTGTGAAAATTTCAACTGGCTACTTATTACGGTTAAAAATATATAGCCCTGTAAACTTACTCGTTCATATAAGGGCGCGTACCGCAGTTGAACGATGACGTCATCATCCGTGAGCGCTAGCCGCCGAGTTTCGAGCGCCGCATACGAAGTTTAAAATTCAATATCTCGAAAAGTATTTGACGTATCGACATGATTTTTTTAAAGCAATTTTTTGTTTTTAATGAAGAATACGATAAGCCAAAAATCTAAACTGGCTGACATTCTCTATTGCATGAGCTATATATTAGTTTAAAAATAGTTGACGGCTGGTTCGAAAACTTTGGGAACTTTTGAGCGTCTGAGGGAAGAAGTAGCTGACGGGAAATGTCTGGCAATGCTGAACATTATTTTGTAATAATATTGTAAAAAAAACGGTCATGTATAATTTAAGTAGTAATAATAGGACTCAGCTATTATTATTTTTCCGACTGCGCGAATGAGTGTTATATATGATGTATACATGTCTATTTCTGGGGACGCTGCTCTGCAGCCTCTAAACGGCTTGACGGATTTTTAAATACTCGTATACCTATTAGGTGTCGTTCGATTCGTCTTAATTGTCGAAGTAACAAAAGTGTATATAATATTTAAATATGCAATGGCGTCCGCGAAAAAATAATGAAAAGTTTTTTTTTATTACAATAATATACATAGAGGTCTCAAATGGAATCTAGTAAATAACCCATTCCAAATATATTATATACCTATTATAACACTTTTATGCTACTATTTTGACAGGAAATACAAAAAAGTACGCAAATGTTAACATTAATTAAAACTTAAAAGTGTGAAATAGACTGAATTAAGTATTAAAAAAAACTCGACTGCCAAAAAATTATTAACTGAAAATCGAAAAACAAGTCTTATTAATCTATAAAATATGTTGTAATTTTCGCTTTTCAGTTGATATTTTTATTGCATTTAAGTACCTACTTAATTTTCTCAACTTATTTTATCTTAAGTGTTACAACGAGTATGTACCTTGTCTAGGGCGGTTAAGGTTGCATAGTAAAACTACTTTATTCCTCTCAATTTTTTTAATAAGTTACGTCGGGGGCCCTGGGAACTTGGACTCTTAGGCCCGGTCTTGATCAATAAACTCACGATAAAAATTAAGAAGCATAAACTTATTAACACATATTATTAAGTTGAGCAAGTCCTGCCGCGTGATTGCCTGCTTAGAATAGTGCTACTCCATGTCTTCCCGTGGAAGTCGTAAGAGGCGACTAAGCGAATAAAGGCTTGTAGTATTGTTAGGCGATGATAGGATTGCAACCTGTCACTAATATACACATGGTAGTCATCTTACTGCCTCACTCAGAGACGTCAATTAAATTTAATGCTTGTTTAGTGACGTGTTGTCTTATTATATTGCTGTAGCAAAGAAAGTGACAGCAGCAACTTTAATCAAGCAACATTAAATTGACGTCTCTGAGTGCGGCAGTGAGCCTGATTGTGTAAAATGTGGTTAAAAAATTATCGATTTTTTTTAGTGTTGTAGGTAATTCTGTAGCTCTGCCTACCCCACTCTGGGCGAATGAAGGCGTGACGGTAATGCATGTATTAATAGTTGTTTATCTCCTTTTTACAAGCTTTTGTTAACTTGCAATATTTCTATGTCTTATGTCAGTTTAGGTCATCTTGCAAGTAAATTTAGAACGAGGTCCCGTTATAGGAATGGGCTGAGCTTTGGACCACTTATGTAAACCTGATGACAATGCAATATTATGTAAGATCTGATGATGGAGTCGGAAGGTGGCGACAGGGTCTCTGCTACATTTAAAGTAGATAGGTACACCGTGTTGGGACTCATTTGTTTGGTATTAATTAGGAGATAATAACTTTTGAAGAAAGGAGTACCTACAGCCTTAAATGTTTGGCTCGAAACATGTTAACGTTTCTTGCGTCACTTATTTTAACTCAAGAAAATTAATAAAATCGGGGGAAATAATTCGTGTAGTTTTGTAAATTGGTACAGTTATACCTTGCGGTATCCAGATGAACATACTAAAAGTCCTCAAAGGTGGGGGGTGTGCTGAGTGTGTAAGGGGGAGGGGGGGGGGGGGTGGATGATGGTACTTTTTCTGATTTTTGCTCATATCGAGTATCTGTACGAATATCATTATGATTTCTTCTGCTCCGCAATGATTACCGACGTGTAAAAGAGCCCTCATGAGGCCAATTAACTGAAAGAAAATTTTGAATTTTTGAATTTGAATTTTGAATTACTTGTGACAAAAGTTTGTACATACAATTTTCTACAAAATCTGCTTTATTCATTTTTAATCTAAGATCAATACTTTAGGAGCTACAGGGTGTTTAAGTTAACAAGGAGATAAATTATAGGCACGGTGTCAGGAGCTAGAGGATCAGTGGTGGTAATTGGTTCGAGGGTTCCATCAGCTCAGCACATTTCAGGAGGCATTTCGTTACCCAGCCACTCTTGTAGTATAGAATACTCGTAATGCGTGATATTTCGCCGACCCTTTAGTAGGGGGGAGAGAGGAGAGATCAGCGATCTTCTACATCGACATCTTCGTCTTCTCCATCTATGACATCTACAGGTAGGTACACCGTTTATGCATGAACCCAAGCAGCAGAAGCATACAAGACTGCATGAAATACCGGCGTTTCGACATCCGCATTTTCCAGTGCAACCAATTACGAAAATTGAAGTCGATGTGAGGGCGACGAGTAACATAATAAAGAAGAACTGATTTGCTTTTTCTATTTTTAAATAAAAAATAAAACCTATTTCGTTTTTACTTCTTAAATCGTCTATTTATATCTCCTTGTAAACTTAAACACCCTGTGGCTCCTACAGTATTGATCTCGGAGTAAAAATTAATAAAGCAAATTTTGTAGAAAATTTTATGTAGAAACTTTTGTCGGAAGTATTCATACTGATATTCGTACAGATATTCGAGATATGAGCAAAAATCTGAAAAAGTACCTATCTTCAACTCCCCCTTACACCCTCAGCACACCCCCCAGCCTTGAGGAGTTTTAGTATGTTCATCTGGATACTGCAAGGTATAACTGAACTATTTTTTTTTAAATAAAACACCCTCAATTTAAATTAGAGTTTGTGTCAAACAAAAATTAAAAAATATCTCTTTATTGGATAAACCACAATAACAAGTACATAACTATGTACATAAGATTAAGTGTACCTACAATGGCGAAGTTTTCCCATTAAGCTTTTGTCTAGAGCTATTTAAAATCAATAACTCTCCGTTTGGGCATACGATTTGTTGTGAAAAATGGTTACTAGCTCAAATGATGCACTGCACCTAGTCAACGTAATTCGGGATGCTTTAGACACTATATTGTTTTGTAATCTCCTTTTGGAAGAAGTCGCGGGTACAGTAAGTTTATTCTTTGTCAACAGTGACAAAGGGTAATTCCTTCGTAGGTAGATCTATTTTTGGTTTCAAAGGAGGGAGGGCTTATTGGATAGGTAATTCTAAGTTGTAAAATTATTACTATGGCAGGTAGTTCGAAATCTTTGTGTGAAAAAAGTTATCGCCGTGCAAAGACAGCGGTGTTATGCTAAGTAATTATGTTAACGTCTCGTCTATGTCGTCCCGATGTTCCAGATTTTTTAAATATTTCTCACAGTTATTTGAGGTTTCCCGCTACACAAAACCCGCTATCCGACGATATAGTGCTTATTGTTATTGGTTTCTAGGCCAGTGTTCATACATTTCTGCCCATTCTCCTTTTTCACTTTCTCCATCTCAACTTTCTCTTTGGAGTAGTCTCTTCTGGTTTGATAATTCTTAGACTTTTCGTAACATCACGTATCCATTGCAAGTGGGGGCTCACAGCAGTAACAAACGCTACCGGTCCCCAACTATCTATCGAGCCTGATACCACAGCAATTATTTTTCCGTCGTAAACTAAGGGTCCCCCTGAATCCCCGGAGAATGGCTGTTGCTTTTTAACAGAACATTTAGGTGCGATACATATTCCCGAGGATATTTTCTGAGGACACTTGGTCACCACCCCCTCCCCCACCTGAACAGGTTTCCACTTATCTTTTTTAAGCAATTCACTTAAACTTTGACTCTTCTTGCTTGTGCGACCAAATCCAGCATACTTGACTGGGAGACCCATAATACTCATGCAATCCACAGCCGAAAGCTTTGCAAATGATTTAGTAGGTACCTTTTCAGTAAGAATTAGACCAACGTCATTTTTCACCCGTGTCTTAGTTTTTAAGTAGCCCGGATGTGAATATAAGTGGATCGTTTTGACATATGCTTTAGTTTCATTTGGCCTCAGCGTAAAATCAGCGTATCGCGTAGTTATACTATCAGGAGGGCACGTAGTAATACAATGTCCAGCAGTGATGACCCAGTGGTCGGTTATAAGGCTCCCGGTACATATCCTTAAGGTTAGCTTATGGTCCAAGACGACGATGAATGGGAACTCGGTGAGCAGATCTGTGGTTCCGTGTAAGACGCGCAAGCTTGGGTCCCGTAGTAACGCCGCAACCGCGCAGTACCCGCCCAATGAGATCAGATACAAGAGCGAGAATAAAACCATGATAAAGCTACCTTCACGTCAGTATCTTATAAGAACTTTTAGAATTTCTTGAAAACCAGGTTTAGAAAGATTTGCTAGAGTTTTATGACTACTTTTCTGATAAAAAATATATTATTGCCTTCGGTCGTATAAGCAACACTTATTTTTTTGCGTAACTTTTGAATTACGCCATATAAAACAATTGTAACTTGGTTTGCTTCTGATAGTACCTACTCTCCTTTACATGTTAAAGTTTTAAAACATGTTTTCATTCGCTCGAACCATTTTCCAGACCAGAAAGCCGATAATATGCAATATTCAAAATGTTTATTCAGTAAGTTGGCCACATACGGGCTCTTTTACACGTCGGTAATATGGAGTGAATCTACTAGCGCTTCGGACAGACCATCATTGCGGAGAAGAAGCGCCGCAAGAAACTACAGGCTGGCCTTCACGGCTCTGCTCATTGAGGGGAACACGGCTGCGATGAATTCAGAGCGCCATCGTATCTCAGTGTTTTAAGGTGGTGCTTCAACCTCAAAATCATTTTGAAACCAAACACTCTCTTGCGGAGGAAGATAACTACTAATATTGTAATTAATCCATATCTATCAATAATTGTAAGTAGGTAGTTTTAGTATTAAAATAATATCGTTTTTTATAAAATTTCTTTACTTGACGTCGACCAGGACATGACGGCTCATCAAATGTTATAAACCCTAAATTGAGATTCATAATTTAGTTATGTTACTAGCGCATAGGGTTTTCGGTAAGGAAAAAAAATTACAACAATTGTGAACATGATGATCTGATTTTACTGTGAATGTATAATTATTTTGTTCATTGTTTTTTTATTGATAATTAATTGCTCTTGACTAACTCTTGCCCCTGGAGGACGAAGATTTTGTCGACGATGAAGCGAGCTCACGCAGAAGATACCTATTCACCGTAGCTTTAAGTAGGTAGGTAGGTACAGATTGTATGCACTCGGAAATACGGAGATTTCCATGAAAAATGGTTTGTGTGGTGTTAGTAGTTGTACTTGGGGACGGAAATGCATGGGATACTTTATCCCGTTATATTCCAAGCATTTTCAAAAATCTTGTAAATACTGGATATCTGAGACATCTAGCTAAGAACCGTTGCTAGGAATCCTGCTGTAACACATAGCTTTTACATAGCAGCCAAACTTATAACATCCCTTTGTTTTAAAAACAACCACAATAGACCTGCAGAGATCCTTACCTGTCTGTCGCTCAGCCGCAAGTTATGCGCAAGCGCTCTCCGCTCGTCAGGGCTGAGGTACTTGCTGGACCCGAACCTGCGCTCCAGCGCGCTGGTCTGCGAGGCGCTGAACCGGACCTGCCCCCCCTTGCGGCGCCCTCCCAGCCCCCACCACGAGTGACACCAGGCGGGGGATACTGCGGACAAAAGTTACTCTGTATTTGTACATGCGGCTTCAAGAGAGACTTCTATGTATAGGTACCAGAACTGTGCATCCACGGGATCGAAATCGGAGTGTAGGTACCTATCTACGGAGCCGATGGATGGAATTACGCGCCACGTACATAAAAAATACATAAGCGGCGTTTAAAGTTGGGACCGCGGGAAACGCCACGCGCCGTTCCAATCTTCGTTCCGAACCGTACATTTTTTACTATTTTACTATTACAGTTGCATTTACACGTACGGTTCGGAACGAAGAATGTAACGGCGCGTGGCGTTTCCCGCGGCCGAACTTTACGTGTGCAGGCCGCTAATAGCAGTCTCCTCCCTCCCCTAACGTCAGCCACCCTGCGCGAGAGTCGCGCACGTATTTGTCGGCCTATAGATATGGCCTATCGTTATGGAAGCGAATTTAGAAGCGCACTCTCATCAAAATGACTTATCGCACAATAAACAGATAAAGTGGTAGTTACGTCTATCATAACACGTTAGCCCCACAATTCACAAATAATCAATTATCAACAAGCCCCATATTTTTCTACTAATAGATAGCTATAGATAAATTTAATGGCGGCGTACATTTTATCGTGTAAGTAATTTCAATTAGGTACTAGATAATTTTTGTTGGATTTTTTGACTCATTGATTGCGGCTGTTAAGATTAGCCAGCGTTTTCACTTCACGACGGCTTGCCCTACCACTCGAATTGAAGTTGCGCGGGTCGGCGTTAATGTATGTAGTATTATAGTCGTACAACTTAACAGAGCCGGGGTATGCATGAGGTGCGGGGAGAGGGCAATGGTGACTATAAGTTTTATCTCATCACCTCCGCACCTCCTGCCTACCCCAGCTCTGAATTAAGTTTTAGGTACTCCTATAAGATTGGGGCCAGAATTTCATGGACCAAAAACGCTATAGCGTCAGCGCCTTTTGGCCGAACCTTGTATTTCTATATGTATGGTTGAGTTTATCGCGTGATAAAATGTCGATAAAGCATTCGTCACTCTCGTACTTGTACAAGTGTCAGAAAGTGATGGATGTTTTATCCCTGTGGGCCTAGTATAGTTGCGTCTATATCGCGTGTCAAATGTGGATAAAGTATCCGTCACTCTCGTACTTATTTACGTGTCAGAAGGTGACGGATGCCTTATCCACACTTTGTCACGCGATAAACGCAGCCATGTTAGATCTTCTATTCTTCTTTGAATTTGAGTTATCGTATTGTTTTCAACTCAGCCGCCATTACTGTCACATAAATACGAGCTATCATAACGTTGACAATACTATATCATATAAAAGGCAATATGGTTTTACCGAGTAGAATTAAGGATCTGTAAGACCACTGTTAAAACCATGGACATAGTGCTACTCTATGTCTTCCCGTGGAAGTCGTAAGAGGCTACTAAGGGAATAAAGGCTTGTAGCATAGTATAAATAGACTATTACTTTTACTCTATTTATACTATGCTTGTAGTATTGTTAGGCGATGGGCTTGCAACCTGTCACTATTATAAGCATGGTAAACATCTTAGCCTGATTGGGCAAAATGTTTTTACAGAATAAACAACAAGTTTTTAGAGTTGTTCTTAATGAGCTCTGCTTACCCCACTCTGAGAATTAAGGCGTGAGTGTATGTGTATGTAATTATAATTTAAATATGAATATGAACCTTGTACTGTCCATATCCTTAGGTAGGTATTTGAACTTTTTTATAAGTGTGTTTGTTCCCCGCTTATAATTCCGTGGACTAGTTCGCAATGTCAAGTGTCGCCCGATATGGATGAGTTGCCCATTCCTTAAGGCTGCGGCTCCACTAAGGCAGAGATGAGTGGAGTGGAGCGGAGCTGTGCCAATATTAACCGTTAGAATCTAAACTAACGTGCGCAAAGTGCGCTCGACGTGACCGCATGCGCCTTCTATTGGTTGATATTGGCACAGCTCCGCTCCGCTTCGGCTCAGTGGAGTCGCAGCCTAACTTTGAATTATTTCAATAAATGATAAAAAGAGTTTCAGAAATAATTGCATTATTTTCTTTGTCGTTAAGTTACAGCCAATACAGTGCGACCAAAAAGAGTAGAAATTAAATAAAATGGAACTAAAAAAATTCTATACTAAATTGTTGCCATGTTCAAGCATTTTACGTCAAAAATGTGACAGTTACGTAGAAAGTGGCGCCCTCATTTAATTTCTACTCTTTTTGGTCGCACTATAATCTTTCTCTTTATTTGTTTAGATAACAAACTTTAATCTCCAAATGTATTAGGCTGTTTGCGTTATTTATTTGTTTTTTTATCAGTAACCTGTTTGGTAATGTAATTTATAAAATCTTATATCACGAAACGATATAAGTTGTTTTTGAGAAAAGTTAAACTTTAACATTAATTTATTAACATTACATTTTTTTTTCAGAATATGTTTTATTAGGGCAGAAATAAAGTGGGTCCGTACAAGAAACGTTTTTTAAACGTATTTTTACATTTTTACGGTATCGTAAAAACGGTGTAAAAAAAAACAACAAATACTAAAAAATGGTCAAGTGTGAGTTGGGCTCGCTCTGATTTGATTCGGAATCGAATTTAAATCGGAATATAATAATACCTACTGTGCCGCGGTACGGAACCCTCGGCGTGCGAGTCCGACTCGCACTTGACCGGTTTTTTTTTTATCATACTGATGGGCCTATATAGAAAGGTGGTATCTTACAAAAGTTACATTATCAACACTATAATATATAATTATTTTCGAAGAATTACAACTCTAAAAACTTGTTGTCAATTCTGTAACCGCATTTTGCATAAACTCATAGTTTAATTCTTATTAAGTTATGTCATAAATAAACCCTATAAATTGTGTATTCATTTATATCAATCAATTAGATCATTAGAAAACACAATTACAGTACCTAATGAGGGAGCCACTGTACGCTCTATCTAGCATGACTGAAGCAAACGTCACAGAAACAAACAGAGGGCTTACCTATTGTCTAACGCACTCGCAATCGCAATCGTTTTCATTTTGACAGTCCGAACGCGAGTCTTCATACAAAATGTAAACAATTGTTTCACTTTGAAGCCGATTGCGATTGCGAGTGCGATAGGCAATAGCGACGTAATCCCAAAGTGGCTCAAACATACCTCGATCAAAACCATAAGGCTGCCTCACATACGGCGGCGCAAACCTATTGGCAGCCAGCTGACTCCTCAATATGTGATTAGAATTCAACATGGAGTCACTGTAATAACTGAACTGCCTGTCAAACTTCCTATACGGTGGCCAAGGAAAGCTCGGCTTCAAGGCAGTAGGATATAGAGGAAACGTGTTCCTCCTCTGTTCTAAATTCATTTTGCCATATTCAAGTTCTCTATCTACTTCGGTCATAACATCAAATTGGGTCTCCTTCTCGTTTGGCTCTGGTTCGAAGTCAACGGGTTTCTGGGCATAGCATGTTAGAGGTTCCGTAGGTTCACTGCTGATGTGCTTGTAGGGTTTCTTCGCGTCTTTGAGGATGTCTTCTATGAAGAAGGAGGATTTCTTTTGGCGACACGCACACATGGCGGCGGCGTGGTTGACACTGCCGAAATCTTATCGCTAGCTGTTATCGGGAACACGGTAATTGATAGCTACTTATTAAATGGACACGCCTAATCAGGTAAGAGATTAGTGGTTGAACGTGATGGTTTCGGCGATGTAGTGGATGGTAGATGCGTCAGTAGAAAAGAAAATTGTTAGCATTGTTGTCATTGTTGTGTTCTGGTGTGTAATAAGACAAATGGTGATATTACTATCGTGCTCGTAGAAGCATTCTACATTGGCATCGCATTTGCAGTTTTAGGATTGTAGACTTGAGAATGCAAATCTCTATGGGTTTTGGATTCCACTTACCATCAGCAGGCCTTGTGTGCCCGTTTGCCTTCTCCTTGAAAACTGAGCGTCTCTGATATATCCGTAATAGGGGAAACTGGACTCATCTGGTAGGTTCTATTAAAACTGGATATAGGTACGTATTAACTATCTCTTATTCTTCAGTCTTCAGTGACCTAAATATAAAGTAGTTAAGCGTAAATTTTATCCATTTCAAGGATTAAGTACACCACCATTGTGAGTGCTTCATTCGGACCAAAAATAAGCTAATGTCATACCTACCATTGAGCTGGTATTATAACAGAGACAGTTTGGACTTACTCCAAGTAGACCAGTGGCCCTAGACAAGATGCATTGCGAGAACGTCATCACATCATTATCGAAAATGTATCGGATTGACGTAAGCTGACAGATGATCGCATCGAGCTCATAAATACGAATATACGGTCGAAATGAGAAACTCCTCTTTTTTTGAAGTCACGTTAGTCAAGTTGCTAGCATTTGTAGTTGTTGAGGAAATC
Organism: Acleris cristana; assembly: GCA_948252455.1. Classification (NCBI taxonomy): domain Eukaryota; kingdom Metazoa; phylum Arthropoda; class Insecta; order Lepidoptera; family Tortricidae; genus Acleris; species Acleris cristana. The sequence goes on along the minus strand of OX411791.1, from coordinate 614,467 downwards.
CGCTGTGACATACAGACAGACAACGAAGTCTCACCATAAGGGTTCCTTTTTTACCATTTTGGTACGGAACCCTAAAAACATGAAAATTCAGTTTATTTCAGGGGTTTGTGCTACAGATAAGTTCAGAACTCGTTTTCAAACAAGGTGGTTCAAAAACGTAATGTACGATTGAAATGTTATTGCAGTATTGCACGCGATACTGTGGGCATAAATGTTTTCCGCATCTATATTTTTCTAATTCTAATAGCGATTCTGCACTCCAACTGTTTTGTACGATGGAATAAGGATTACAGTGATTGCGTTATCGGACACCACGCAATCAATTAGCTGGAGCTTATTATAGCTTTCAGGCTTTTAGGGATGACAGTTGCGTGAAAGCTTTGATGGGCTTTGGAACAGAAGCTTTTAAATAATCCATACTAATATTAACTGATTATGTTATTATTAACCTCTTGAAACTGTAATTGTGGTTTTCAATAGACATATTGAGTAATAAGACAGTAACTATTTAAATGCGGTGCGCCAAAGTTCATCTAAAATTGCAACTCCGATTATAGGAACTCCTAAAATAAAAAAAATATACCGCTGTAACCATAAACTTTTGTGAAGTTCTGAAATATTCAACGTGTACATACCTAAGACTAGGTTAGGTTAGGTTTGATTTATAAAAATCCTGAAAAAGTAACAGTTGCTGAAAAATACGTTAGGAGTTGCAATGATTATGACTTACAATATGTTATGAGTAAAAATAATTAGATGAGCCAATATGGACCCATTTAAATGCGATAGTATAACTCTGTTTTTATTTGTTATCGTTTCATTACAATACGGCTAAATGGAATAAAACTAGGCAAAGAGTTAGATTTTATCCTAGGGAAGGACCTAGGATACTTTTTGTGTTGGAAATTTATAGTTTCCGAGGGAATTAAAGATAATCAATATGTACGCAGATACGCGTTTTCGGGATAATAAATAGCCTATGTACTCGTATTAATCCAGTTTATAAGCTATGATAGCTTGAAACGAAAAATGAAAGTTATCTTAAAAAAAGAAATGAAAGTTGAAAGTTAGCTATGAGTGGTAGTTAGTTAGTTTATCGCGTGACAAAATATGGATAAAGCATCCGTCACTCTCGTACTTATACATATACTTACGTGTCAGAAAGTGACGGATGTTTTATCCACATTTTGTCACGTGATAAACGCAGCCATATTAGGCCCTCTGTATTCCAAATCTGTCCAGCCGTTGCAGCGTGAAAGAGTAACAACTACAACACAAACTTTCGCATTTACGAGATAACATAAGATAAAAAGCATATAGGCATCTTAGCTCTCAGATTTTACGACGCATTGCAGTCTTAGGATTGTAGTCTTGGGATAAGGTAGCCTGTGTGCTTGTTTGTCTTCTCCATATTATAAAAAATCTTATTAAAAATCAGTAAAATCAAAATGTCATCGAATTATCATCAAATATTTATTGCAGAATGCAATGCATATAAAAATAATAACTTAATGACAAAATAAAAAGATTAAGTAATAAAATATATTTTTTATCTCTTCATCGCAGTTCAAAAACAGACTAAGATACACAATGTGGTCTACTGAAATCCATTCTCAGTTCCAAAGTATATAGAGTTCAAATCTCATTGAACGTACTTATAAACCTGTAGTTAAGTTATTTTCAAAATGAATGTGATTATGATATAGTATTTTAATAACAATTATCTATTTTAATCTTCATGTGATGTTTTTACGACGTTTTATACGTGATAATCGAAAGGATTACTTTACTGTTATTATTGAAGATAGTGGCAGTTGGCATCTATTATCATCGGACTAAAGCTTCTTAGATTTCAAAATAACAGAATAAATGATCTTGATTTTGCAGTTGTATTCCGTTTAACGAAGTTAAAATTAGAAATTGAATATATTCGTATTTTTTCAGTATAAATAATTCTCAATTATTTAAGAAAATGTGCTTTTTATAGCGTGTAATTTGACTTTGCTCGCGTTTGTTTACGTAGCAGCTCGGCCAAAGAGGTTGGTATGGTACAAACTTAGTTCTAACTTTCCAGCCTTTAATCGTGAGGTGCAACTTAAACTCGCCAATTAATAATTCATTTACGAATTGTCAGTTTAGTACTTTTAAGAAAGTAACGTAACGTAAACGATTTTCGAAAACTGACAAAATGTATGGAATTGACGTAAGCGCCTGACGCGACCGTCTGACAGCTTACGTCAATCCCATATATATTTTCGATGACCATAACGTTCTCACAATGCATCTTTGTGTTCTTAAGAGAATTGGAATTTTTCATACTTTTACAATTACTCTAATTCGAAAACCATTTCGAGGAATAAGGTTTTAAAGCCGTTCTGCATTATTAAAGTTTTTGAAATATTTATCTATTTCGGATATTTCGACAAAAGTATATTTAACCTTTGTTTAACTTTCATTTTCGGCTTGAAGCCCTCTTGGAATAGTATGTTTTAATACACTATTACAATCACTTTTTATCAGTAGATATTACTTAAATTGTTGTAATTTATTAGAAAATGCCAACCCAATTTTATAATAATCATGTCATCTATAAAATGTCTGGTAAATAAATAAAGATATTAAAACTTTTGTCTTTGTTCTCTTAAAATTACCTATTCTTTCGAATTAGATGTAAAAACCGTGAGTTATTTATTTTGGTCTAACCTAATTGTCAAGCTAAAAATTTCCATACAAAATGCGATAACGTTTTTTTTTATGGCGTTAAGAAGGCAAACGAGCGCACTTTCCTGACTGTAAGTGGAAACTGTGACCCATAGACATTCGCATTCACAAGACTGCAATCCTAAGACTGCAAATGCGTTGCCAACCCTAAGGAATAAAATGGAATGCCTCTATATCCCCAAATCGGAACACAACAATGCGAACACTGCTGTTTGGTGGTAGGTTAATGGATAAGATGGTGGTAGCGATCCGGACGGACCCTGCACAAGGTCCTACCACCCCCTCCCCTTAAACCTACTCCGATGTTTACGGTTTTTGACTATGTTGTAGATATTATGAAAAACTGTAGGTAGGTCTGTAGGTTTTTCTTTCTAAGACAATACTTCTTGGAAAGAAAAATTAAAACAAGAAAAACAGAACAATACGGACGTAGTTTTTCATAATAACTACAATATATTCAGAAATCGTGGCAATCAGTTTTGATTTAAGTAGTGAAAAACGTTTTTTTTTCTTAATTAATGGCTTTCACCCCTTGTTTTAACAAGGTGTATTTCGCCAGTATCGAGTATTTGACAATCGCCATGGACTTATTAGAGAAACAAGTCCATGGATATCACACGCGAGGACAAATTGTTCGGTTAAAGAGATTTACTCTGGTGGACTAAACAGAAGCACATGGGGTTAGCACCACGCGCGTCAGTCAAGTCCAATAAAAACGTTAGTTAAAGCTAAATTTGTATAGAAAACTTTTAACAGCAACGCGATTTAAACGTCGCTTCACAGTCCTCTTAATTGAAATAACAAATAAACACACGTTAGCGTGTATAATATCATCGCTTAATTAATCGATCAGAGGCGCTCAACCCTTCGCGGTTCATTACATTTATAAGTTATCCAAAGGTTGGCAACGGGAGCCCGACGTGTACTTTAAGCTATAGTATTATGATACCGTTAATTAAATAATTAGTTATCGAGTTAAAGTGGTTTCTTCATCCATACTTTACTTAGAACTTAATTTTCGCTATCGCTAGTTTAAGTTATAACTTTTTCTTCGTCATATAAAAGAAAAGAACCATTAAAATGTATCTAACAGTTATCTGTAATCTGGATATCGATAAATCAGCCATTCATAAATTAACTAGCTTCTGCCCGCGACTTCGTCCGCGTAAATTTCGATTATCTCTAATCCCTCGGGAACTTTTATTTTCCGGTACGTACAGTAGCCTATGTGTTAATCCAGGGTATAAGCTATCTCTATTCCAAATTTCATCCAAATCCGTAAAGCCGTTGCAGCGTGAAGAAGTATCAAACTAACACACATATACCTAAATAAAACCGGAATATATATAATCAGTAGGTTTGAGAATAGGACGTAAACTATTTTTCATAAGGTTTGTATGAGATAAAGCATCTGTCACTCTCGTACTTATATACGTGTCGAAAAGTGACGGATGTTGTACCTACATTTTGTCACGCGAAAAACGCAACCATATTAAGTAGGCCCCCAGATGGGCCCTTTCTAATACATTACGACTCTGTAGTAACGTTATTGTTAACCTTACTTACTTACTCATTAGAAATTTCAGTTTTCTACGACTGTACGTTTACTGTGACAGACTTAAGGGCCGATTCGACTAAACTGGAATAAGACTTACTCCTATATATATCTATATATATAAAAGGCAAAACTGACTGACTGACATATCAACGCACAGCCGAAACTACTGTACCTAGAAACTTGAAATTTGGTACATGGGTTCCTTCCATGATGTAAGTGAGCACTAAGAAAGGATTTTCCGAAAATCGATCCCCAACGGGAAGAAATGGGGGGAGTAGCGGGAAACTAATTCTACGCGTACGAAGTCGCGGGCGTCCTCTAGTCTAGGTATAAGACCTTATTCCAGTTTGGTCGAATCCGCCCTAAGACGTTCATCTTACTCCAGGCCAGTTCAATGATAAAGCAGATAAATTAACAACAGAGTTGTTTTAGAGATTTATCCACCACTACATGAACTATGAGCTAAGCATTATTTATACAAGTACCCCCAATAAAAGTTGCCTTCGAACTAAACTAATTACTAGCAAAAGTCCCCTTCCCCTTAACCTCTTACATCACAAAAAAACCTGCCCATTTACAGATATTACTTTCAATTTACAAAGAAAATCCACGCTATTTTCAACCCTATCTTCTAGAGGATAAAGCATCTCTATTTTCCAATTTACGTCAACTCCCAAGAGAGACGTGTGTCATGTCATCTCAGTTGTAATCCTGGTAGTTTAAGAATGACGTGTTAGTGGGAATTGAAACAAAGAGCGCTGACGTCTCGAATTGGGTGGTTATTCGCCCCAGGTGGGCTTGCCACCAAATAAAAATAGGCACAAAATCAATACAACGCTTTGCAAGATGGATTAGTGGTGCGGTGGGGCCGATATCGATAAAGTTTGTTACGTTTTTACTGTTTTTATAGTATTTTCAATTCAGTGAGGCCCGGCGAGTAAAATTGACGTCGTAAATTGGGGCGAGATGTCATTGAAAACACCTTAACATGTACAATGTACATTAAATTTAAACACAAATAAGTAAATTATTACTGCAAAAATATGCAAAACTTTCATATTTATATTTAAGTGGGATTAGTAAGGTTTGTTTTTATAATAAAACGCAAAATTCAAACCCATTTGGTAGTTTTTTATTAAGTGAGAAACGGGGCGACCATCAGCGTACGAGTAGGTATGTAATTCATTTCAATTGGCATAATAAGGCACTTCCACTTCCTTCGTTAGCCAAGTACCTACTGGTTAAATAAATCTTGTGAAACTTTATTTCTTGTTTTGATTGACACGAAATGCATAAAACAAGTATAATCTATGCACCCAGTTGACTTAACGTTCATAAGAACTTATGCTCCATTAAGACACTTTCTGTCTTTTTGTAGTTAATCTACATACGTTTGAATTAAATGTACTCTAATATTATCTATACTAATATTATAAAGAGGAAAGATTTGATTGCTTGTTTGTTTGTTTGAAAAAAATCTTTCACTATTAGAATCCTACATTATCCCTGATGAACACAGGTAGACGGCGTCGCGGGCAACAGCTAAGTAGTTTTCAATAAAAATAAATCTGTCAAATATTTTATATCGATAGGTGAATTGCGTCGCATCCCTATAATTCCGTAGGGCTGTCAGCTCTAAGTAATCGGCCATTATCTATATCGATTCAGCCGCTGTCCACCGATTCTCGATTCCTCCTACAACAATCAATAGTGATTAGTATCAATATTTTGAGTTGTGCTGTGTACATTGCTGGCTAATAATGTTTTTTGCTTTATTTTTATTGTCTCTCTGTAATTCTGTATAGATTTTATACAGTTTCTGTAACTGAAAACGTTTTTATACTAGACTAAGGAACAAGGAGGCTTATTTATTTGACCTATGTTATGTACAGTCGAGGAATTTGATTGTTTACCAGTTTGATGTAATACGTCAATTTGCCGGGTTATACATTTTCCACTGTCGTTAGTCGTGTTACACCGGGAAATGTATAATACGGCTATTTCGCGTATTATATGAAAATGGTAAACAATCAGTTCCCTTGAGTATACCTACCTATGGTTCTTCGTTACCTCGTACAGGACAAGACGAATTAAGAAAATAACAAAGAATTGATTAAAAACGTACTAAGATAAATACTTCTAATTTTGACATGTAATGCAAACTTATACTGTATTTTTTTTAATAAAATAAATTAACTCAACATTATATAAAGGACAGGATCAAATCAAGCAGACGGGTTTAAAGCTTGCCTTTATTTTGACTTGTTCGCTTGAATTTGTAAAGTAATTATGTATTTATTTATTTGTATAAAATTCAAATAATATATAGTTGAAACTTCGTCAAAGAATTGAAATGATATTTGTTATAGAAAACACCTCAGGGTATTGATTCTCTCAAAAGCAAAAAAGATAAAAGATAAAAAAGATAAAAGTCATTTATTCAGTAAGTAGGCCGCACGGGCACCTTTACACGTCAGGAGTCTACCAGCGCTTCCCAAGAGGAGACCACTGCCGAGAAGAAACGCCGCAAGAAACTCAGCAGTCAGTCATTTTTTAACCATATTTCTTACTACAATGATACTACTTAGTCTAGTATTATTATAAAAGCTATAAATATTAAATTAAATATAATATCAAATATCATGCGTAGTTCAGCAGGAAAACATGACAAAACATTAGGAGAGAGAGATAGAGGGAGAAAAACGAAAAAAAAAAAAACAACAAGATAACCACATAAAAGTTTCGACATGTTTTCCTACATCAACGGTGTCCCCTAGACAAGATACAACTTTTGCATTTGCACAAATTATTAATGAATGACTAAGTTTCGGGTTTAGGCCAAGCATTTTTGTCTGTTAGGTAGTCCTCGACCCTATAGTACGCTTTTGACATTAACGATTTTTTTAAGTATTTTTTAAGTGCTGGAAACGATAGCTTTAAAACTACGTCAGGTAGTTTATTATAGAAATGAATGCATTGACCAACAAATGATTTATATACTTTACGTACGCGGAATTTTCGAATAGCAATTTTATTTTTATTTCTTGTATTTAAATTATGTATATCAGAATTTTTGGTGAAAGAATCTAAATTTTTAATAACATAAATAATATTCTCATAAATAAATTGAGATGCTACAGTTAAGATATTAATTTCTTTAAATAGTTCTCTTAAGGAGTCACGAGAATTTAAGTTATAAATAGAACGAATGGCCCTTTTTTGGCAAAGGTGAGCGAATGCAGGAGTGAAGTCCAAGCGGCGAGTTTAAGTAGTCCCGTCAGAGCGAGCAAAACACATATTAGCGCGTGCATTCTCAATTAGGCAGCCTTATACGTTCGAGAAGCCATGCTGCCAAATTGAATACACGCGCAGAAATTGTTCGCTTTGACGGGACTACTTAAACTCGCCGCTTGCACATCAATCCTGCGTTCGCTCACCTTTGCTTTTGAGAGAATCAATACCCAGTATTATCCCGGGCCGCAATGTACTGCGACTATCAAAACGCCCCGCCATCGCTCGCGAGGCTAATGAAACGATCGTGTAACGTAATTGATTCAGCGCTCTGTGTCTGTGTGTTTGACACTACTTGTAGTGCTTGCTCAATGCCCTGACAGACTTATTATAGGCTTTGAATCAGCATCATCATAAATTAAATCTTTTGAATCATCATCATCATCAATTAAATCTTTTGAATCATCATAATCATCAATTAAATCTTTTGAATCATCATTATCATCAATTAAATCTTTTGAATCGTCATTATCATCAATTAAATCATTAAAATCATCATCATCATCAATTAAATCTTTTGAATCATCATCATCTGACTAAGACACGGTCTTAAGAGGAGATATAGGTGGAAGAACTTTAAAAATATGATTTAGGGACAATCTCAGGCGAATTGAACTAGACCCAAATTAAGCTCTAGGATTGTACAGTCCGCTTTATCTGTAACTTCACACTTTAAGATCCTGTCGCTTCAACGCCTTTGACAGAATCATGCAGAAGTTCAAACATGATGTCAAGTGTGCAGCTTACTAGATAACGATTAACATACTAATATAGAGAAATACATAATTGAATTATTAGATTACCTCCTAGATTCAAGGACAAACACTCGCGCTCATCACACAAATATGCCAAAGATGAAGATAACTTTTTTTAAACTTATCCCGCCGCAATGTACTTACTCCGTCTATCGAAACGCCCCGCTATCGCTGGCGAGGCTAATGAAGCGGTCGTGTAGCGTAATTGATTCAACGCTCTGTATCTGGTGCTTGACACTACTTGTAGTGCTTGCTCAATGCTCTGAAGCCTTTGAACCTTAACCTGACTTGGAGACGGTCTTAAAAAGATATATGGGTGGAAGGACTTTAAAGCAGGGTTTAGGGACAATTTCACACGAATTGACCTAGTCCCGAACTAAACTCTAGGTTTGTATACTCGGCCTTAAAGTCGCTGTCAATTGAATTTGCGAACTATGTAAACAAATTAGTACTGTTTGACACATAACCTCAAATATTCACCAAGCGTGTTTTTATTAAATATGACGTATAATGAATAGTTATTTTATCTTAAACTTAATATGAAAATGATGATTTAGTGTATATATCGTTGCAAAGACCTCTCTTGATCTTTAAAAGTACGTGATTATCGAGTAATCATGGTGAATCTGTTCGTTTGGTTTTGTTTACATAGTTCGCAAATTCTATTGACGGCGACTTTTAAGCAGATCCACACTTTTAGACCCTGTCGCATTAACGCCTTTGACAGAATAATGCAGAAGTTCAAAAATGACGTCAAAATGACAACGCTGTACAGGGCCCCATGCAGGGAACGATCCGTCGTTACGATCAATCTGAAACGATATCGTGACGATTTATACTTCTATTGAAAATTAGATGCGATATTGCCACCAATTTTATGAATCTATAAAAAATAATTATGTATGTACATAGAAAAATACTGTAAAACAATATACTCGCGCTCATCACACAAAAGCGGCGACTTTAAGTTGTCCCGTCAGAGCGAGCAAAACACATTTTAGCGCGTGTATTCTCAATTTGGCAGCCTTATACGTTCGAAAAGCCATGCTACCAAATTGAATACACGCGCTGAAATCTTGCTGAAATGTATTTTGTTCGCTTTGACGGGACTACTTAAACTCGCCGCTTGGACATTCACTCTTGTGCTCGCTCACCTTTGCTTTTGAAAGAATCACTACCCTGGGTAGTTTCAAAACGAATCTAATGACTATAATTTATGAAAATCGGTTGGCCCGTTGAGTAGTTACGAGGGACATAGGAACGGACATACATACATACAGGTCAAACACATAACCTCCTTTTGGATTTCACTGCAGTCGGGTAAAAAAACACCTGCATTCCCTCTGAATCGAATCTTATAACTATTTTACTCGATCAAATAGACGGCAATTTATCGACAACAGCCAGCAACATTAAACATTGTTCGATAATAAACACCGAGGAGTTTATTCCACGTTTATTCGCACTAGACACTTTATCGCGTCTGATTATCATTTATGAGTTTTATCGACCACTAGGGTTGCTCCCTCCTTCACACTCCTCGACTGACTCTCAATTATTAAAGTCGTATCCAGATGGGTATATTATAACGAGATAGAAAATGGCTGCTTTCATTAAAAAATTAATGGTGATCTCATTTGTCTTTTGAAGTACGTTAAATTATACATTTTTCTTATGCTGGATACAGGATTTTATTATTTTTACTTTTAATTATTATCGTATTTTTCTTATACGGATAAGTTAACGAACTTGGTCAAATCTTACCAACTTTTTTTTTTTACTGTCAGTACTGGAGGTCTGTTCTACCGAGTAAAACCTAATTGCTTTTAACATTTTATCGTGTCATCAACGTTATGATTCCTTTCACAGGTATTATTTTACTAACTACCAGATCCTAACCTTTGCACAATTGTATGACCTAAAGGCTTTTAACCAAAATAATCATTTTTCATTATTATTATATTTCATTTGAAAAACAATACGATAACATTACAAAAGTAATTAGGTTTTACCAAGTAGAATGTAGTCCGTGTAGGGTAGGTTATACAATTAATTTTCTTACAATATTTTTCTTACTTTTTATTCTTCGCCATATTACTTTTAAATACAAGTTAGTGTAGTCTAAGAGTAGTGTGCATAATCATAATCATAGCTTTTTTACCCGACTGCTGAAGGAGGAGGGTATTGTGTTTATCAGCCTATATATTTATGTTTGTTCCTTTGTGGCGCTCTAGAAACTAAACGCATGGACCGATTTTGATGATTCTTATGTCAATAGATTTTTCTTAACCTTGTGAGTGTCACTAAAGATATGAGAGTAATACAAATTCAATATGGCGGCAACCAGACGCCATCTTGTAAAAAGAAAAAAAATAAAATCGACGAACTATGACAAGTGGGGTATCATTGAATAGGTATTTAAAAATCATCTAGGTTTTTTTCATCATTTTTCATTTTGAATGATCATTAAGGATTTATAACGATTTAAAGTTGTTTAGCAATAGTTGGGATTTTTAAAGCTTGCTTTTTGTTATTCTTTTATTTCAAATAAACAGATTTATGCAAAAAGTGAATAAACAGACGAAACCGTTGAGATCAGCGGAAAAAAAACAAAAAAGCCTTCATTAGCCCGCCGCTGTTTGAGCAAAAATTTAGACAAAGCGAATAAAGGGGCAAGGGGTAATACCCCAATTAATTAGGGACAATTACCCTCCCTTCCTGCAACAAAAGGTGAAAAACTCCGTCCATTAATTACTGGGCCGTGCTCGCCGAGGAGCTGTCTCTCGGGATGATTTACGCTGTGTTTATTAAGTGGGGGTAAATAGTTTTATTAAAAAATAGATTTGAGAACATCCTGTGCAGTCTTGTCGCGGTTTCTAGGAATTATCTTCATTGTAGTTTTATATATACATGTTGTTCTTAAAAGACGTTTTATTATTTTTTCGTTTAATTATTTTGTAAGTAAATAGTCATCTTATTATTAAAAACATAAAATTATTCCGTGACTGACTTAGAGACAACCCACAGCCTAAACTACTGGATCTAGGAACTTCAAATTTGGAGATAATATTCCTTATACCCTAAGAAAGGATTTTTCGGAAATCGACTCCCAACGAGAAGAAATAGGAGAAGTAGCGGAAACCTAATTCTACGCGAAGAAAGTCGGGGGCGTCTTATAACATTTTTTATTTGTGTTGTGAAGTTACTTTTTTCTTTTATACCTAGTACTTTTGTAAAAAAAAGTTATCTCCCGCTAGAGCTTTTCTCGAGTTTTTTGCGGTGCTTCTTCGCAATGTTGGTTTGTCCGGAGCGCTGCGCTGGTAAATTCACTCTATTTTTTCACGTGTCAAAAGCCTTGACATGACCAATTTTATGAATAATCTATATTTGAATTTGATTCTGAGTCTTGGATTCTTTCTTAAAAGTTAGGAAACAACATGTATTTTTTTATTTTGGGTTACCTAGTACCCAAATTACAAGACAGCTTACTTCAGGACTATGTCTACTCGTGTGAGATTGCTCCGTGACATAAAAATAAACGCAAGGTATCGCAATCGATTTACCAATACAACACCACGGCAGCCATCTTGTAACAAATGTCAACAAAGCTTCCATCAATACGTTTATTAATCGTCAATGGACCCGTAACAGCGTCGAATATAAACCCCAGTTAAATGCACCCATAACAATAAAACTACTTATGCCCATAGCTGGGCAATCAAGCCATGGGTCCGTAATGCTCTTAAGGGTATTTGGAATAAAACATATGAAGATTAGATGAGGGGTTCCGTAGTCCATAGTAAAGTATATAGTATATAAACATGAAATTAATGATTTTTCGTGACATGGACATAAGGGAAAATTACAAAAATTCAGATTAAAATGATCAATATCTCCGAAACTAGTAAAAATCGCTAAACATACATAGGGGTTAAATCAATAGCTTTTTAGCTGCTCTATTAGCCCCCTCAGTTTTATCATTGGTTTTAGGGACACCCTGTATTTAAGTATGATTATCGTTGTCTAGTAGATTGAAAAAATTACCTTCTGCTGTAGTTTTTTGCGGCGCTTCTTCTTTGCAATGATGTCTTGTCCGAAGCGCTAGTAGATTCACTCCATATTACCGACGTGTAAAAGATCCCTCATGTGGCCAATTTACTGAATAAATTATTATGAATTTTGATTGTTTGAGTACCCATTGCACAAGCTGAGAGCTTAGTTTGGGACTAGGTCAATTTGTGTAAGATTGTCCCCAGTGGGCCTAGTATAGTTGCGTCTATATCGCGTGTCAAATGTGTATAAAGCATACGTCACTGTCGTACTTATTCACGTGTCAAAAGGTGACGGATGCCTTATCTAAACTTTGTCACGCGATAAACGCAGCCATGTTAGGGCACCTGATATTGATTTATTCATTTAATTAAGAATGCACACCTTAAAATGTCGTTTGTACGTTCGGACAACTTAAACTCGTCGATGAAAACTTCGTGAGTCGAGTTGTGAAGTGAGTTTATTTTATAAAAAAAATAAGAGTGCGTTCCATCATCAGATAAGAGACTGTTAAATTTGATTGATTAAAATTTAAAGTTAATCCATATTTATTAAAACTAAACGATTTATTATCTTCGCTATCGGACAATTAACAAGATATTTACATTAAATTATCTTTATGCAATGGAATACTTTCGTCGTCATATTTACAAATATGTATATACAGTGTATACAACGCTTCATAATTATACTTATACGAGTATATTATCTCGTCTTGTACTATGGGTGCTAGACTACGATTAACTTACGCATGTAATATATACGTAAGTTTCTATATTATAGAAATACAAGTTAGTATACATTCTATATATTTATTGTTATTGATTAATTTTTATGGTGTGACTGTTTGTGTCGTTTTTTAATATTATTTTTTTCAAGGATTAGTTGGAAGAAATTCCTAAAAGGGATAGGCTCGCTTTTGTTTGTGTGGATTTATTTATTAATTTATTATTTTATTAGTTACAACGCGTGATGGTTTTTCTTCCGTCCCAGAGAACCCTATTTCTACCAAACTGGGGTCGCACTAATTTTTATTTCCATTCGCTACCTGCCTTCATCCAATGCTAGACAAACACATTCCCAACCTTATTTGGTCACCACCAATGTTGAAATTAATTTGTGGTTACTTCGAGTGCTCCTTGACGTCAGTGTTGCCCGGATTAAAAGTTATCTGCGATTTTGGTAGTTTTTTTTAGTAAATACTTTTATCAATATTGGATTAATACGAGATAGTCGTAATACGAGAAATACCTAATTCCATTTGATTAAATATTGTTATGCTTTACTAATCTTAGTAAAGTAGATACGTGTATTTATTTTTAACAAAATGGCGGTTGTAAATCTTATTATCTTTTGATCGTGACTTTATCCGCGATACTTTTACGGTATTATTTGAAAATTGATGTTTTTAGATATAATAATTACGCTCAAAATACGTATTACCCATTATCTTAGTATTTTAAAGCGTTAAATGACAACGTGTAGACAGCCCATACGATTTTTGCATCTTAGTTATTTTTTTAAAATCATACGGTCTATATCAATTTAGTATTAGAATAATAAAAAGTACGGCACGGACTTTTGATGAGCCACTATAAAACTTTGTCGCATAAAACCTACGATGAATTCCCATGTAATTTCTATCTCATCACTTGACGCTGTCATTGTGACAAGGTTCTATGTTGGATCAACATGTAAAGTCCGTGACCGTACTAATAACTTCTCTATTCCAAATTCATTCTTTGATAAGAATGTTATGTGTTTTTGGTGAACACTATCTATTTTGATTAAAAGCTTACGACGCTACAACGTACCATCTCTATTTAACGTTCTTTGCACGAAAGTACATAAAGCCATCTCCTTTGTATTATTTATTTATTGATTCACTATATAATATTATTATTTTTTGAAGTATTGGGTTAGACCAAAAAAAATAACTCACGGGGGTTACATCCTAATTCGAAAGAATAGGTAATTTTAAGGGACCTATTTCATTCATTTTGTATTTGACTCAATAGTTTTGATTTAATATCTTTGTTTATTAAGCAGACATTTTATGGATGACATGATTATTTTAAATTTGGGTTGGCATTTGCTAATAAATTACAACAATTAAATGATTTCAAGCGGTTTTTGCCTAACCCGTAAAATACACCTAGGAGGGCTTCAAGCCGAAAACGAAAGTCAAACAAAGGTTGAATATACTTTTGTCGAAATATCCTAAACAGAAAAATATTTCAGAAACTTAATAATGCAGAACGGCTTTAGAACCCTATTCCTCGAAATGGTTTTCTAATTAGAGTAATTGTAAAAAATGAACAAACCCAATTCTCGATTAAGGGAGATGGCCTCTTAAATTACATCACATTAGTCCCGTTTGGTTCTTTTTATTTAAGCAAAATGGAATATAAATTCTGGCAACACTGTGTTTTTTATCACTTTAGATCCCCAATAAGAGAAAAAATGTCGCCGCGTCGACATAAAGACGTTCTAAAACAGATTTTTATAGGTTTTAAGGAGATTAGAATAGCATTTATACGTCTTACTTAATTGTTTACAAAAAACCGTTTTATTGGGTGACAGTAAAATTGAGCTATGTGGGGTAATTAATAATATATTCGAGATTGAATATTTAAACAGATATAAAAACCATACTGGTTTATAGGAATTTCGACTTTTTTGCTATCAAATTAGATATTATTGCCGGTTAGTATAATTTGAACTATTATGACGTTGGGTATAGGGGGAGAAATATTTAAGCTAGTATAAGACGATTATGTTTAGTGGATTTATTTGGATGTAGAAACAGGTAAACTCAGGGTTATAAACTTTTTTTATGTTGTTGTCTTGCATAGTCATATTTATATTAGAAAGTGCATATATTTTAATTTTTTGTTTATTTGCTCTTGCGTTCTGTTTTTTGACACGTTTTTCTGCTTAACTACGTATGATATTTTTATTTTATATTCATTATTTTTTGAATACTAAGTTTATTGTCATAAATAATATTTAAAAAAAACACTACTGTTGAGTTTCTTGCGGCGCTTCTTCTGAGCAGTACTCTCCTCTCCGCCGGTAGATTTTTGACGTGTAAAAGTGCCCTGAATAAACATCTTTTTTTATAGTTATTTCCTCGAGAATTGGCAGATATATCCAATAATTTGCCTAAAAAAATGTTACCTAACGTGATAGTCGCCTGCACCTAGTCACCGTTCAATATCTTTGCCACCCCGAAGAAACAAAAGTATATACTGGAATAACTGTATTTACTTACAAAGGGATAAACACCACTTACTTTTACTATTATTATAGTGCCGTTTCGTCGCCCTGAGCTGTATACATACATACATACATTTAACAGCTCTATTAAGCATAACTTATATTTTATTGCCGTTTTTATCGGTCGTTAACTTACTGTTTGGTTTCGGTTCGGAGAAACTAAGTTGTAACTTAGAATATTTGATTTTATTATGGATTATGGAATGGTACTTGACTGTGGGACGTGGAGCTATTTTTAACTTTTTAAGTGGTATTGCTTAGTTCCTCCAAGATGTTTCGTGTAATATTTTTTTGACATTTGTATTAGTTTTGCTTTTTATAATTTAATAAACGTTCGGCGGCGGTACCCAAATTATGGAAGGTACTAGAATGACGGTAAACGTAGTAGACTTTTAGGAAGTTTTTAATAAATACTGCGTTAGCCGTACTGTCAAATAACGTGCTACACGTTTTACGGTCATAGCCGGTACCGCCGCCGAACGTGCTAAGCTTATAGCTATAAGGTTGACAGTGTTACGTGCTGCTAAATATTATGGTATATATGTTATTGATATCGTAATAACTCCTAATATTTATGCTGAAATTATTACCCAGAATTTCCGGACACCCTGTATTTGCGAAATTCAAACATGAAAGTTAGTAAACAATAATTGGGCCCCATTCGAATTCTGTTCTCTATAACTTAAAAACAAATAAACGATACCTTTTGCCACATATTATTAAAGATCACAATAGAATGTCACGTCATAACTTCTTGACGCCCAAACAATGCGTAGCGCCTGTGGTAGCACTGCGTAGCGCTACGCCGTAGCCGGTAATGGACTCGCTACGGAACTCTACTTAATATTAAATTAATAGTTGCCCACTAATTATGGATGCGATAACTTGTTTGAACTTATTTTAATAAAGCTTTTGCCTTTTGTCTACCTTAATATGGTTTGTCTAAGAAAATGTTTTCTCGGCATTTTTACTAATATAATATGCGAAAGCTAGTTTTTATGTGGCTCTAACTGGGTAAAAGTAAGCTTACGTGGCTAAGATACTGAATCGATTTTGATAGCATTTGGTGTATTTTTGGTTGAGCTTTGAGAAAATACATTCGATATTATTTTGAAAAGCAAAAGAAATAAAAATATAAAACACACTTCTTGCTACTATTAATATCCAATTGCAAGAATCATCCTTTTTGACATAACTCTATTGTTCTAAGTAATGTCAAACTGTCAAATGCCGAATGTCAGAATACGGCGAGCAAACAAAGCCGGCGTAATCCTTAATTACAGCGTTATGTCAAATGGATACATAATCATAACAATGCACGCACACAATTAGAGTGCGCGCGTTCGGCCGATTGAGGTGCGCGGTTGGCATATTTAATTTTATTTGATTTTTAGCCCGTTTTGTATCATGCATAATTAAAAATAGACAATTTTATTAAACTTTTTTTATCTATTTCGCACCTTGATTATTTTTTATAGTAAATTATTAACTATGTTGTCAAGTCATTTGTTTTTATTTCTATAACAAAACAGAATAATAGGTTTTATCTTTAATCTAAATGTTTTTAAATATTTCATGAGTTAAGAATAGTAGTTTCGTTTTAGATTTATTTTTATATAATGTTGAAAATCAATTACAGTAATAGTTTATCAAATCACATCATTTAAAAAGGGAGGGATGCGTAGTTTTTTTTGTTTCATAACGAATTATTACAAGCTAGAGTTTGGTAACAAGTTTCAGCTTCGTAGAAAGATCGGACAGGAGTTCGAAAATAAAATAAAATAGCCAAGTAACAGTCAGATCACAACAACAGGTGTAAAGAGGCTAGAAATTTTCACGGCGGCCCTTGACAATTTTAAGGGAAGACTAATAAAACCCGACTTTGATAGGTATATTGATAGTTTTTTAGGGTTCCATACCATTTGTGTAAAGCTAAGCCTTCATCGTTTGTCCGTTCATCCATTTTCACTTTAAAGTGCTATAACCTTTTGAACCATAGAAGATAGCCAGTTGATTACACAATATTGTACTATTATAACAGCACGTTTTGTAACATTTTTTCTGTTTTATTTTTATTCTATATGATTTCTCTTCTTTGGTTATTTAGCACTGGAATTTTATAACAGACTTATCTTTTCGATATGGTCTTGAATTTTTTTAGAAACACCTTTTCATATCGCACCATACACCGTCGAGCGGGCTTCACCCGTGCGCTACACGTGCGCGTGTGTGCGCCGCGCGCGTGTGCGTGTAATAGAGCGATGACGTGATTTCCTGCGCTGAGTTATTGCTACTGTACCGGCGCTAAATGCCGCGCGCGCTGTGACCTTGCTGTGGGGGCTAGTTACATTTAAATAATATTATTTGATGAATGTGGCGTATACTCTCATTACTAAATTACTAATTATATCGGAGTATAAAATTTTAATTTGAATTGGCTGAATTTTGGTATGTAAAGTAGCTTGATCTACGGAAAGATACTTTTTATTTACAGTTTGATACAGTTTTCAAAAATAAAATAATAAACAAATTCTTTGTAGACTAAGTTGCTGGCAAAACAAATTCTAGACTTACACATAGTAACTACACTGGTTTGAGTCCATGCACTATATCTCACAATAAAATGGATAAACATGCATTTTCTTAAATAGTTAAATGCGACAAAAAACTCCTACAAGTAGTTAAGGTACACCGTAGTTTTATAAAAATCATTTTGAAGAATCATGGATTTACCTACCCATATTCTGTAGGGATCACATTAAATGATCAAACACAGTTCTAGCAAATAATAAAATATATTGAGATGTAAACAGATTGACGGTCATAATAAAGATGACTACTGTGACATGGAAACAAAACATTGTCATAATCCAAATATTCTAGATACAAATTACTACTTGTTAAACATAAAGAGGCTTTATATTTCACACGCCCCCTTAATTTGTATCGTCATACAAACCGAGAAAATAAAGACCCCCCAAGCTATTTAACCAAGAAACTTAAATAACAAACAAAAAACACATACCTATTTACTTTGCCTGAAAGAAAGGCTTTTAGAATAAAAACTAGGTAACACCTAAGCCCTTCACACACAAATTGTGCTTTTCTTTAGGTAAAGCCTTTGTTAAAACATCAGCAAGCATAAACTCAGTCCGTAAATGCACCAACTCTATCCCTTTATTATTACTAAGAACATTTCTTATAAAATGATGCTTAATGTCGATGTGCTTGCATCGAGAATGAGAAACTGGATCTCTTGCTAAACAGATGGCACCTTGATTATCGACATATAACGTTACCTTTGCAAATTGCGGTAACCCGATTTCAGTAAACAGACTATTTAAGTGCATAGCCTCTTTCATAGCCAACGATAAACTAACGTATTCAGCCTCACATGATGAGGTCGCGACGGTTTTCTGTTTTTGCGATTTCCAAGATATACCCGCGCCCCCTAACTTAAACACATATCCTGAATATGAGCGTCTATCTATCAAGCAATTTCCCCAATCAGCATCACAATAGCCTACAATCGACTTACCTTTTTTTGTATATGTCAAACCGTAACTCGAAGTTTGCTTTAAATATCGGAGTATGCGTTTCAATGCCTTCCAACACTCCTTATTCGGTTTGTTTGTGAATTGCGCCAGTTTAACTACGGCATTCGCGATGTCTGGTCTCGTCCCCGAAACTAGAAACATTAAGGAACCGATTAGATCCCGGTACGGCCATCGCTCATCACACTCATTGTTTTCATGATTGTTAGGCTGAAACTTCTTACCTACTTCCATTGGGGTACTCACTGGATTGCAATCTATCATTGCGTATTTCTTCAAAATATCTTTTACGTATTTTTCTTGCGACAACTTAATTGTAAACATGTCACTTTTGACAATGTCAATACCCAACATGTACTTCGCAACACCGAAGTCTTTTAATTCGAACTCGCCAGCCAGTTCCTTTTTAAACTTTTCAATGCAATCTCTTTGCTCGGAACTTATTAAAATGTCATCGACATAAATTAGAACAAAAAGGTTAACTAACACCTTTGTCCCTTTTAAAATAATGGCACGGCTCGTTTAAAGACTGTTGAAGACCCATGTTTTTCAGCTTTTCGTCTAATCTTTTGTTCCATTGACGACCAGCCTGTTTCAAACCATATAACGACCTTTTTAGTCGGCATACATCACCTCCAGCTTCAAGATCTTGTAGCATTTTCTCAGCGCGTTTGGAAACGTCGCTATCCTTTTCTTGCTTCATTATCTTATATAAACTTGGTTTTAACAATTGTGGTACTTGCATAAATATTTCCTCTTCTAAGTAACCATTTAAATATGCTGTATTTATATCTATTTGATGTATCTCCATGTCCAATTCGACTGAAAGAGCTGCTAAAAGCCTGACTGTTTCTAATCTTGCTACCGGAGCAAACGTATCTTGATAGTCAATTCCGTAGCGTTGACTATACCCTTTTGCCACTAGTCGAGCCTTTTTCTTCTCAGTCTTGTCCACATTTAACTTCGTCGTTAACACGTAACGACAACCGACTACATCGCGTCCTTTTGGCTTCTTCACAATATCCCATGTATCGTTCTTTATCAAGCTTTTTATTTCAGATAAAATTGCTTCTTCCCATCCATAATTTTCATTACTGGTTAAAGCATCTTTTAGGCTTATTTCTGCTGCTGCAAGAAATTCATGAGAATCGAAGAATTCATCCGATGATTTATTTTCAACTTGCTCTGAAATGCCTATGATTTCGTCTGGAGATTCTGTCTCTGCTTGCTGTTCAATCTGTACATCTTGAGGTTCCATTTCTGGCTCTGAAACTACCTCAACCATACGATATATTTTCTTCGGACGACCTACATGACCCTTTTCTAGGCGTGGTCTACCAGCAGCCCTTTTTAATAATCGTTCTCCGACTTCAGGCGTTTCCTCACGGTGGTTATTCGGGTTAACATCTGGTTCTGATGATCGCACACTCATATCCGATTGAATAATATCCGGTAAATCTTTTACGCCAATATTTTCCGCAGGTTTCTTATTAATCGCTACCTCTATAACCCTTGGTTTTTGTAAGTCGGCTTTTACCTCGTTTTCTATTTCAAACGGATCGTTATTTGTACTTTCTTCTTTGTACTCATTTTTTTTTACTTTCAAGTTTTCATGAAATTTAACGTCTCTTGCCACAACGACTTTTCTTTCTTGAGGTAACCATATTCTATAACCTTTTGTATTTCTTGGATATCCAACGAAGACTCCTTCAATGCTTCGAGCCGCAAACTTATCTTTCCCATTTACATAATCCCAAGCATCATTTTTTACCAGCAATGCTTCCACCTGCAGTCGCCAACTCTCGTAATTTTCTTTAGTTAAAGATTCAATACGTACGGAACTCATGTTCATTCCTTTTCGTGCTATCTACGCCTTTTTCTACGTACAGCACTTATTACACTGAATCTACACTAAACTTTATACTCGTCTTAAACTTTACACTCAACTAATTTTAGTTTACTGGGCCCATAACCATTGTAGGGATCACATTAAATGATCAAACACAGTTCTAGCAAATAATAAAATATATTGAGATGTAAACAGATTGACGGTCATAATAAAGATGACTACTGTGACATGGAAACAAAACATTGTCATAATCCAAATATTCTAGATACAAATTACTACTTGTTAAACACAAAGAGGCTTTATATTTCACATATTCAACTGTCAGATTTTTTAGATATGAGTTGTTTACCAAGTTATTCGTATTCTCGTCTTTGCTACATAACATTGACTTTTAGGATAATAAGAGACCAGCGTGTCCAAACTTTGCGAAATATTTGCATGAATGTAATAAGTTCCTTTAATTGTTTCTTTTTCAAATGTTTTTTCTATTAAATACTGGGGTAAATTGAGGGCGTATCCCAATAATACAGGTTTAGGAAATACAGCCAGTCTCATTTTGATATTTATTGTATTTAATAAGTTTGACCGCAATAGACAACGGATTATCTAAATTGATTCGCATTAAACGTATTTCTAATGAATAACTATGTTTCGATACGTATTTAGACGTATTATCTACAGATTAGATTACCGTAAAGGAAGTACTTAGCCTGGTTTAGTTGATCCTTCGTTCTACGAGTATTAGAATTATACCAATTTATTACCTATATACATTACACATAAGTTATTAAATACAAGACAGATTAAAATAAGATAGATAAAAAAACCGCATCAAAATCCATTGCGCAGTTTTAAAGATCTAAGCAAGGGACAGAAAGACAGCGGGCAGCGACTTTGTTTTATACCATGTAGTAATTATGCAAATATGAATTATTACTTACACTTTAACAATTTTGATACATTTTTGAGGGTGTGAACATAATGATTTTCAGAACAAAAAATGTACTAAATCGAATGACATAAAAATAAAATGATTAAGAACAAAATGCACAATTTCTTAACCCATTAAAGGCTAGCGGTTCCGTTTGGCACCGTATGTCGTAGTTAGAATTCGTGCTTTATTGTCATATACATTAAAATTCAAATAAATTTATATAATCAAACAATTCAGCCTATAATGTGTAATATAATCACCAGTAGCCATAATCTGTGGTTGCATAATGAATGAAAACTATAACAGTCATCTAATATAATATTTTACGTGTATAATATAGGTACATTTGATATACAAAAAATATAAAAAGTGTATAACCACGCGCGTAGTTAAACCTCCGTTGTTATTATTTCGAAAATGATGCACCTCCGTCAAGATAACTGCAATCAGAGTTAGCTTATGCAACTATCTTAAAGCGCACGCTCGCTAATCTGATAAAAAAATTAATATGATTTTAATCTGTAGCCTATTTATTTGATTAGCTTATAAACGAATTTATCAAATTTATATATCTTGAATAGAATTTAATAAATTGTAAATTGCTATATTGTAAGTAAGTAAACTGATAAGATTTATATGCGATGGTTGAGCAAAGTTTCATGTAACTATCAAACTTATATTACTTACTATATTAATATCCGCAATGAAATCCTAATCATTACTAATATTGTCAACAGAAAAATGTGTATGTTTGTAAGTTGCGTTTTCACTGTATAACGCTTCAAGCGAAAGAAGTGAAATTTTATAGAGCGATAGTTAATGATTATAATAATATATTATAATAACCCGGAGAATAAAAATCGTGAAAAAAAAAATCGTCTAGAAATTGTAGAAGATTACTGCAATTTCATACGTAAGTGTTTTAATTATTTTTTAACTTTTATTTCAAAAGCATCAAAAAGTAAACAGTCTTAGCTATAATCTTTACTTTTAAGATTGTATTAGCAGAATTAGTTATATTAGAAACATTAACTACAAAAAATAATTTTAGTAATCAATCAGTATTGCATAAATGTCTTTATCTTGCTTGCTAAATGAAATATAGCTTGGCAAAAAAGGAGTTTGACGCTGTTCAAAATGTTTATTGGTTACATTATCTTATTTTTAATAAATAGGTAGCTATATTCTTGAAATCATCGTTCATCCACCAACTACCACGTGAAACACTTCTTACCTACAAATAAAGATAGTCTTATCGACTATGGACGATGTTTCTTCGCTGTATTGCGTTAATCACTAATTTGTGTCATTATCATTATTGTTTTTATCAGCAGATTGAAATTTTGGGAAGGTTACATGCATTATTTGCTTTTTATAATCTAAGGAGTGTTTTTACCGATAAAATACTTAGTGAGGACTAATCTGTAGTGTTTTTAACTAGTCCGAATGTACTATCAGCCCAATGGAACGCTGACCCACCATATAACTGTGTCACAGTGACGTTATGATTCAAGTCGTAATCGTAAGAAGTGTCAATAGTTATTTGTAATACAAGGGGGGAAAGTTGTATTTTACCTGCGAGTGTTCATTTGAAACACCAGCTAGCGAAAGGATACTATGATTGACCACGAGCAAAGCGAGTGGTTCAAAAATAGAATCCTTAGCATAGCGAGTGTTTCAACACACGAGACGTAAAATAACTTTTCACCCGTGTATAACACAAAACTCACCTCACTACATCGAGGAAAATAAGAAAAAGGGTTTGTACTATCAATTATTATTTATTTACCTCTTTGTCAATACAATAATTATGATGTATAGAAGTTTTGGTAAAACAAAAAATAATGCGAAATAGCCTAAGCATATCCAGTCTTTATACTACGGGACTACTTAAACTCACCGCTTGGACATTCACTCGTTCGTCCGTCCGTCGGTCGTTGTTGAGAGAATCACACCCCAGAGCCTTGAGTGTAAGTTTGTGTTCACGCGGCAAACCGTCTTGAACGAGTTCGTTTTCATGTTATTTATACGAGAAACACAAACGCGTTCAAGACTATTTTTGCATTAGTAACTTACAGGTATAGCTCAGATTATCGAAAACTGACCAAATGTATGGAATTGACTTATGCGCTCTACGCCGGCGACCGGCAGCTAACGTCAATCCAATAAATTTTCGATAACGTTAGTTTGCCGAATGTATCTAGGGCCACTGATAGTAACGATCGTATTTAATAGTTATCTAGAAATGTCGCTACCTGTCTGTTTGTATATAATATATGCGGTAACCTCAGAAGCAACTGGATGAATTACAATGCGGTTTTCACCATCCTAATATTTATAACATTCAGAAAAGGCTCTAGAAAGAGAGTCATGGAAATTGCTCCACCGACAAGAGCGTACCTCTTAAATTTAAGAAGAATATTCACAATAATCGCAATACATATTTTTTTTGGATTTTTCTCCATCCCGAATCGGGGCAAGTCGCTTGTAAAAATAATACAAGCGTTTACGATTGAGTTTGTCATAGATTTATCTAAAAACCTAATGCAATAAATTATAATCAAGAGACCGCGCTTCAAAGTCACTCGCTCCGTCTCCGAGGGGATGGGGCAGGCAACAACTCATAAAATTAAGCGATTTGGATGTGAGTTAGTCTAACTGCGAGGATCGCCGCGTTAACAGCTCGCTCGTTGTCTCCCTCGCTCGCGCGTGTCTCACACAGCGACGCCGCTCCGCGCTCAGTACAACGTATCGGTCCAATTCGTACTGACTTGCGACTTCATTGTTCCCGCCACAATGCGTTGACAGTACGATTCGGAAGTGCTTTAATTGACAAGGATTGTTCCTAATTTGAAAATTTGAATTTTGTGTGCCAGTGTTTTTTAATCGGATTGGTATTTTTGGTAAGTTTGATGAGCCGATTTTATATCGATTGTTTTTTATTATTATGCTAATGTTGGCAGAGTTTTCAATATTAATTGGGTTTTAGCAACGCAATATAATTTTATTGGTGTCGTTTTTAATGAGTTAAGAACTTTCTACGGTTCATTAGTTATTCATTAAATAATACGATTAAATATAGTTTGGTCCAAAGATCAGTTGATAGATTAGTCCATAAAACGTTTTATGGCTTGAATATAAATCGGAAAACATGACTTGTGTTTATGTTTGTTATTTAACATAACATTAAGTTTGAAGCTATTTGCTTTGATTCGCAAGGATGTTTTCTAGAGAAACTTAACATAATATTGGCTTTGAGTTTTTATATTTGGTACGATAACTGGGAACGAATAAATATAATAAATATTACTATAACACGGTGGATACATTTTGGGTACTTTTGGCTACTTATTATGCCTAAGGCAATGAAATATTTACGGGATTACGAAAAGGTTTATCTAAACAAGGTAGTAGATACAAACCATATATTTTTTGTTTAATCTAGTGTTAATTGAGTTATCTTACTCTGTATCCTTATCGCTTTTTTTCTACTACCATTACCTATTAGGTTCTTGTATGAGTACCGGTACCTATTGCTTGTATAAATATAGCTACATTTATTTCTTTGATACTTGGTTAGATAAGTGTTATTGCTTTAACCGGGAACCGTTTAACGTCGGCTAAAAACGGCAACAATTGTTAAGTTTGTAGTAATAAGATGACCAAACGACCAACGATATTTTGTAAATAATAAAGTTTATTTAAGCCATGGAGATATTTTGTGATGAGCGCGAATATTTTTTCCTGAGTCCCATGACTAACAAAAAATAACATCCATATGTTTTCTATAATTATTTAAGTATTCATATCGTTGTCTAGTACCCATAGTACAAGCCTAGAGCTTAGTTTGGGACTAGGTCAATTGGTGTGACAGTGTCCCCTGATATTTAATTATTAATTTATTATTTATAGTAAGTAAGTGAGCGATTTTCGAAAATTCATAAAATGAAGATTGGCGTAAGATCGCGTTGACCACTTGTCAACTCTATACATTTCCAGTCTATTGAAAACAGAAACGTAAGCGGCTGTTGCATCTTGGCTAAGCATACTAAGGATTAAAACTAAATGCCTCTATGCTAGTCAGTTTACCGATTGTCTTACCCCCATACCAGAACACAACAATGCGAACAACGCTGCTTGGCGACAGTATAGGGTAAGGTGGTGAAACTGTAATAGCGATCCGGACGGACAAAAAAAGTAAGCTTAAATAAAACCCGTCTATTTTGATATAGTCGTCTACATAAAAAAGCGTCCAGTGACGGCAGTGACACCACCTTCACGTCAAAATTAAAAAAACTGGCTGACATGCCGTTTTATAGGTACCTACTGTGGATGAAGTGCTGACAAAAATGTCGCAAGTGTAATGCACTATTTTTAAATAATAACTAGAATAATACTTCCTAATATAATGAAACAGTAATGTTTAAAATTAATGATTTCCATGATTATTTTAGGTATAAATTATATTTAGCAATAAATAACTGAACTGAACTGAACTAAACATAAGTTTATACCCACCAAAGAGGAATGAAAACCGACGTTTTTAAGCACACAACAAATATTGTTTCAGTTTGTCGAATTTTCATTAACTTTCGACAAAATAGAGGCGAGTTATAAGTTTAACGTGTATGTCTTTATGTGTATGTGTTTCTATGTGTATGTCTATGGCATCGTAGCTTCCAAACGGATGGATCGATTTGGAGGCAATGTTTTTTAAAAGAAAAGTCGTTTATTCTGGATGGTTCTTAGCTAGGTTTCATGAAAATCGGTTGGGCCGTTTAAGAGATATCAGCTTTCAAGGAAGGAATCGCCATTGTATCGGAGGTTGTGATGATTCATACAAAATGCCGGTATCCAATTTAGGTATATCGGGTATTTATTTATTTATTGGTAGGAAATCCAACAGTTACAAATACAACATGAAACAAGAATAAGAAACACAAAAATTAAATTCTAAATTCCTACAAGCGTGATACTGACGTACATAATTTTAATACAAGAAACGCGGATCGCCTAATAAAAGTTCGTAGAAGGTTGGTCATGCCGAACAAAGGCCAGGTGATGGGGCCAACTCTGTACAACCAGCTCCCACAACGCGTTAAAGACGTGGCCAGCGTGTCAGGATTCCAGTCCTTACTAAAGAATATTTTAATTGAAAACACAATATATAATGTACACGAATTTATCAGTAGCACTATAAAATAATAAATAATAATAAAATGTTAAATAGATATTATCTGTAACTTGACATATCTTCTAGTGCATTTTATGTTTATGTAAATCTTAAATGTAATTGTCCAAGAATTGATGAATAAACTATTCTATTCTATTCTAAAACCAATTAAAGAATTTCACATGTAGCGACTGAGTAGCAAATTTAAAGTTTATTACAAACTTCAAAGATACACGCACTTACACAAAAACGCTTGCGCAAATAAAAGCTAAAATTAAAACTACTGCTAGGTAAATACCAGCCAGAGGTAGATAGCCAAAAGGTTATCTTTCCAATGGTAAATAAAACATGCTCAAACAACAACATTTCTCTGTCAAACTTCGCGTCACGGAAAGGATTTTATTGAATATAATTAGAATCGAAAATATCAACGAAACGTTGCAGATTCAGGAAGATATTTCAATTTTAATGAACACCGGTATCAATCCCTGCTTTTTAATTGTTATTTTATCGAGCAGCTCAAACGACAATTCAAACCTTACCTGACCTACATACGCAATGAATGTTCCAAACTTCGTGAACACAACAAGGCTTCGGCAAAAAATAGCTTTCGACAAAATGAAATTCGGTAAAATTATGATATTAAGGTCAAGCGGGGCTTATACACTTTTTTTCAAGGGAATTCAACGTTTTAAAACTATTTTTGCGTCATTTTATAGTAGTTCAAGTGCCTTAATTTCTATAAAAGGAAGCACAAATAGGTTTAAAACGTTAAATTTCCTTGAACAAATTAAGTAACGCATTTACCCCTCTGCCGGAATAGCCCCGCTGGACCTTATATTATTTATTTATTTATTTATTGTTTCATTTTAGCTACTATCTTTACAGGTTCACCCTGATACAATAGTGCCTTAAATTAACTTAATCAATCACATAATTTTAACATAAAAATAATACATTAGACATTAAACAGACAATACATACAAAGAAACGTTTAACGTTTAACGTTATGAAACGTTTGACGGTAATTCAAGAGGTCTCTTTAGACTTCCCGTATACAGTCTGGGGCTGTATTCTCCTCAGTAAAACCATATTGCTTTTGACGTGTTATGGTATTGTTTTTAACTCGGCCGCCATTACTGTCAAGTAAATAAGAGCTATCAAAACGTTGACAATACGATAACATGGCAAAATATATATGTTTGTACCGAATAGAATAACGCCGCTGTTATAAGTTTTGTTAGAGTAGGTAGTGTTTAACTTACCGCCTGTTTCACAATCGACAAGTAAAGCATATTTGACAGATAAATGAAGCCCTTTCTCTTTCTCACACTTAAAAAAAGACAAGGAGAGAGCCAACTTTAAATGGCAGATAAATTTACTCGTCGATTGTGAAACAGAGGTCCTACTTTGAAAATCGAAGTTCGAAGTTACGTTAGCTCCATCTCTGTCACTCGTCATTCGAGACTAAATCGAGAGAAGGGGATGGAGCTAACGTTACTTCGAACTTCGATTTTCAAAGTAAGGCCTCAGGCCCTTAGTGATGTTAATTGAAAGTTTTAATATGAGATTGACTGACTCATGGATGATGATTTATAGTAATGATGAATGGTGTCGGGAAAACCCTAAAATCTGGGTTCCTAGTGAAAAAGGTTGTAAGTCTCCCGAAGATCAAGTGAAAAAGGGTTTAAGTCTAGTGTACTCCGTTTATGTATATACCCTTTTGAAGAACAAGTTAAGTCGACTTATACCCTTTTTTATTAGGTCCCCAGAAATTTCGAATTATTAGTTTTAGAATAAGCTAGAAAGTTTGACAGTGTTAATTTTTTCATCGGTTTTCTTATCAATGGGCCATTTGCAAAAAATATTAAACATAGTTAAGGACAGTTAAAGCCTCATTTAAAATCCTTAACTTTTTTCCATTTCGTAACGAAAGTTAACCATAATCGAAGCTAAAATGCCAATTGGCGTAAAGAAGAACTGAATTATACTGTAAAATTGTCCTAAACGCCAATTGCCATTTTAACCGAATGATTTAAGTAAGTATAGTAATTTTCGTTACGCAATGGAAAAAAGTTAAGGATTTTAATTGGGGCTTTAACTGTCCCTAACTAAGTACAATGTTTTTGCAAATGGCCCCAATGCAAACGGAATTGACAAACTGTAATAAACTGTTTAACCTATACTTTTCGTTATTGGAGAACTTTTCTTTTAACTTTATCTGTTTAAATGTTTTATTGACAAAACGTAGAGAAAGAATTAGTGAGAAAATCTTTAGAATGAAACTTATCTTCCTTTCCAAGCGGATGGATGTTTCAAACAAATAATTATTAATAGCGCGTAATAAGTAATAATCCTGGGAATAAAATAATTATATTTCATTACTTTAATTAATTATAAAAAAATAAAGACCAAAGCGTCAATGTGGAGTTAAACGATTAATTTCCTACGGCAATAAACATTAGTGAAGTTTTCGCAATTACTGTTATGCTATAAAATAAGTTGTTTGTTAGCTGTTCCTGCCTGGGTAATATAGGTATAGTCGTGAGTAAATCATTAAACAATATGTGTCACGAATTTTGCCATCTAATAATAAGCATTGTTTTTTGGATAATTACTATGTGATAATTAATTAATGTACTTAATTTCACGCGACATAAGCACTTATAGTTTCTAATGCAATCGTAATCTTGATTAATTACAAAAAAACCCCTCTTGCATTTGGATAAAGGTTAGTAAGAGACCAATTACACGAATTAATAAAATAGTAAATGTTTTACATAAATTCAGAAATGAAAATAAGATTCATTACAAAATAGTTACATTTTGAATTATGAACAGTAAACTGATGCAAACGATCTCAAATTCCTTAAAAACGTCAATTAAAATAAATACTTTAATTAACGAACTGAAAACAACTGAAAATCAAGTCAATTAAAATGGGAAATTGCTGCACTGTTTTTATAATCAAGATACGTCCGATATCGAGGCAAATTATTTTGATATTTTGATTGTGATATGAAATTAAATAAGCCGTATCATTATTAAATTGCCATTATCTATAATGTTTGGATTGTGTCAAGTTACCCTCAAAGATGCTGCCCTCCTAAATAAAAAGGACGCATGCGCAATTTGATGGTCAAAGAAAAATTTAACCCTCCATCTCAAGAAATAAGATCAATAATACATACGCAGTTTTATGAGACATACGCCCTTTTTTCTAAGGAGGGCAGTTATTCGCGGTATCAAGGGCTCCTATCTTTTGCTGCTATATTTACGTAAAGTTCTGGGACACCCTGTATAAAATGACTTATTGACTTTCGTTTGTTATTTTTTCCTTAATTTAGTATTTTATAATAAGTTTATCAATAACGAATATAAATTGCTAATACACACGATTATACTTTACTAAGTAATTAATTTGATTAATCATTTTTACAATCTGATAAACATTCGTTTTAATACATTGTTATCATTCGTAATTGTTTTTTTTTCTTTAAATTTAAAGGTGGGTATTTAAATAGCAATCCAAATAAAAAGAACATTTATAATTCTCAGCAAATTTAGATTTTCTGATGTTTATCATTAAATAAAAAACAATTAACTCATTAAATAGAAAATTGAAAAGTCATATTTGTAGGCAATTGTATCGGAAAAACACAAGCGTCCCTAATTATGTTGTATATATGTATCTTCTACATCAATAGACAAAATTGAAGTGTATGTCTGTTATTTGAAAATATATAATAAAATCATACATTTCCGTTTTTAGAATTTTCGTCACTGTCCGTCCAAAATTTTGTCTCGAATAGAACGGCACAACGGAATTTAATGGAAATTTCAGCGGTTAAAACAGGAAATTCCGTGTCTGTTTAATTTCGATACCTGACATGGTTCTGAAGATATGATATACATACATTACATCACGCCTGTTTCCCAGAGGGGTAGGCAGAGACCACTTCTTTCCACCTGCTACGATCTTGACCAAGATATGAAATGAGAATTAATATTTGTTTGACTATTACTACCGTACCTTTTGACTTAATTATATTACGTCCTCTCTCTTGATTGACCTGTCTTATAATTTTCAAACTCCCCAGTTGGATCAATCACCCTGTATAATCATACTCATACTCATACTCACATAACATAAACTCACGCCTTCATTCCCAGAGTGGGGTAGGCAGAGCCACAGACTCACCATCAACTCTAAAAACTCGTTGATAATTCTGTGACCACATTTTGCACAACCAGGCTAAGATGTTATCCAGTGTATTAGTGACAGGCTGCAAACCCATCGCCTAACAGCACTACACAGCCTTTAGTCCCTTAGTCGTCTCTTACGACATCCACGGGAAGACATGGAGTGGCAACATTCTAAACCCGGCACCACACGGGCATACTCATACTCATTTATTTGTAATATCAAATATTACATGTCAATTTATTATTTAATACAATATCTAGTTACCTAATCGTCTTACTTACTTCTTATCTTACTAATTATTATAAATGCGAAAGTTTGGATGTTTGTTACTCAATCCGGCCAGAACGGCTGAACGGATCTGGATGAAATTTGGCACAAAGATATATGATAGTCTGGAATAGCATATAGGCTATTTATTCTGGAAAATTTGACAGTTCCCAAGGGAATACCGATAAACGACTTCTACGCGCGCAGAGCCGCAAAAGCTAGTACTGTATAAGTGCGAAATTACTTTGACGATCGAATTCAAATTCAACTTTTTTTTTGTATTTTATCTACAACGTACGTTAATAAAGTTTGGATGTGTGTGTGTGTGTGTGTGTGTGTGTGTTACTCCTTCACGCTGCAATGGCTCGATGGATTTGATTTGTGTGTGATTTGGTGATTAACATTATAGGCTTGGCATCCCGGAAAATTTAAAAGTTTCCGAGGGAATAACGATAATCGAAATCTACGCGGACGAAGTCGCGGGCAGAAGCTAGTTTATTTTAAATACCTAAAAAAATGCTAAGTAAAGCAATGGCCGATCGCTATTTGATAATAAGCACTTTATATTTAATAGGTTTTAAATCCAAACGATATCGTTATCGAAAGCGATATAGCTAGACGACATTATAAAAAGTAAGATACCGAATATTCGACACAATTGATTGTGTGATAGTAATAGAGATAGCGCTATCTCACCCTAATTAAGCATTAAAATGTTAATTGCTCTATCTAAAGAAGTGACTATTGATAAGAATCGTGATAAAATTCGGATTATGTACGGCGTTAATTTAGGTAAAAAAAATTGAATGTTCATGTCATGGAAATAGGAACTAAAACCGGATAAGTGTCAGTAGATATGACCACAGATTAAATAAAAGTATGATATGACTACCGCCGCGAGGGTTCCGCACGAGCTTGATTATCTATCTATATAAATAAAAATGAATCGTCAAAATGTATGTGATCGCATAACTTCCGAAAGACTGGACCGATTTGGCTGATTTCTTTTTTGTTGTGTGACAGAAAATAATTTATACTTACTTAAATAAAATAGATTAGGATTTAAAAATGCCTGTATTTCTGGCAGAAACACGGGCATTTTTAAATGCTAATCTATTTTATTGTCTGCTACACATAACAGTGGAAGAATGTCGTTATGGGTAGCCCATTTAATTTTGATATCGTAATCCCACTGTTGACGTTTTGACATAAAAAAACCGGTCAAGGGCGATTTGTACTTGTGCAACGAGGGTTTCGTACTGCCGCACAGTATGTATTATTATATTCCCATGGGGACCCGTTCCGTAATAACAAATATTCTGAAAAAAAATATCGCTGTCCATTATAGTATACAGTTCTTTAAAGTTAGGACGGACGGACGGACGGACAGCGCTGGCATATTAATAGGGTACCGCTGGGCTCACTCCGGTTACGGAACCCAAAAAACAAATTGTTTAAAGGATACTGTTATTACTATTCCTTCACACGCAACAAATAAGTATAGCATTGTTATACTTCTGTCAATATTATCCATATTCAAAAATTTCATGGTCGTGCTATGACTCAGTATTGACTTATCTACCTAACTAGACAAAGTCAAACTACAAACTATAAGTAACAGAACACCTACACGATTATGATAAATTGATAACTTTACGTTTAATAGTCCATTTATTTATCTTTACTATCGTCATAAAAGTAACTAGATAACTAGGAAGTTCTCGATTATACGCAATATCGATTTGGCCACGCGGCTTGACACAACCTTAATCGATAGTGATTGCCACGTACAAAGTCGCGGAAGTCCTGTGCGACGTGTGTGGGCCCTTTGAAATACCTACCGGCTAAATTAGGTGCAATAAATCAACGACATCCATCCCAACACCAACCTTAAACTAATTAAAATAAAGCTCCGAGTCGCGTGCCAGTATTTTCTTAGCAGCATAATTAAATTGGTTATGATTTAATTTAAATAGAGAACGTCGGAAGTGGCCGGCTTGTTCGCAAATCCAATATGGCGGTTTGACATTTGACAAGCCGCGTTTGATGGCGTTGATTGTTACATTTCCGCGCGGTTTTTTGAAGTTTGTCTTTGATTTTTTAAATGTGCTTTTTTATGGTGTAACAAAACGTTTATTAGGTCGTGTTTTGAAAATAGATGAGCTTGTTGTTTATCTTATTTAAAGAAATGAGATAGTTAAGGGGAAGACAGATTTATTTTTATTATGTTCCAAAACATCTTTCGTTAACTTACTAAAATTATGTACTCTTGTTTGTTTTTAATATTAATTTGGTTTACTATTAAATGCATATTTTCCATTTTCGTGTTAGGCACAGGTTATCTAGAAATTATAAGTACAGGTTCTGTCTCTTCAATGATTACCGGCCATTTTTTATTGTAATTTTTTCCATATTAGGTACTTACCTACTTATACTTTGGTTAAAAAAATGACTGACTGCTGAGTTTCTTGCGGCGTTTCTTCTCGGCAGTGGTCTCCTCTTG
Source organism: Acleris cristana (assembly GCA_948252455.1). Lineage (NCBI taxonomy): Eukaryota > Metazoa > Arthropoda > Insecta > Lepidoptera > Tortricidae > Acleris > Acleris cristana. The sequence goes on along the minus strand of OX411791.1, from coordinate 580,326 downwards.
GGAAGCGCTGGTAGACTCCTGACGTGTAAAGGTGCCCGTGCGGCCTACTTACTGAATAAATGACTTTTATCTTTTTTTTTTTATACGATATACCCAAAATGGAATGGAACACAATCATAATTATTGTTAGGGCCTGTTTCACAATCGACAAGTAGGTAAATTTATCTGTCATTTAAAGTTGACTTCCTCCTTGTCTATTTTCAAGTGTAAGACAGAGAAAGGGCTAAATTTATCTGTCAAATATGCTTTACTTGTCGATTGTGAAACAGGCGGTAAAATTCATAAAAAATGATTTTTTATCTTTGTGAGAAAACTTTACGACAAAACTTAAGCCGTCAGATAAAATTTAAGTGGGTATCCTTTATGTTGAGTTGCAACTTTCACTTTAGGACGTTTTAACTTTTAAATTGATTGCCAATACCCGCGCTTACAATACAATTAATTATAGACCCGGGGGTACCGTCGGTAACTCTACATGATCGAGTAATATCAGAACGTTGTCACTGAGAGACCGATAAAAAGTTACTAAAGTAGTTAAGATAGACAAAAAGATGGCCGGCCTAGGGGAAACCTGGGAGGTTGTTTACATAGTAACAAAATACGTAAGATTCATAGCAGCATTGAACTTTGTTCATACAATTTTCGATGAGTATGGCCAGAAAAGTTTGGTCTGCCGCGCTCTGACTTGGCAGTTAAGTCACTACAACCGATTTTATTCCACTCGGAAGCTATTTAAAATACAACAAACATATAAAATTAGTCCACCTTCGTATTTGTTCGCGTAGAATTAGTTTTCCGCTACTCCCTCCATTTTAACCCCTTAGGGGATGAATTTCCAAAAATCCCTTCTTAGGGCACCCCTAGGATATACAAGGAATACTCCCTCCAAATTTCAAGTCCCTAGGTCCAGCAGTTTCGGCCGTGCGTTGATTGAACAGCCTGTCACTTTCTTTTCTTTTATAAAAACAGTAAAGGTAATACTATCATAATAAGCACGTTCGCTACTATTGAGTGGCAGTAATGGGAATCTGCAAACTTCCGCGGCCATACTCATCCAGCTCTTGCCAGCCACTGCCATCCTCATTCCACCTAGTCTTAGGGCGTCCTACGTTGCGTTTGCCGATTCGCGGTTTCCACTCAACAACACTGTAACTCCAGATCTCAGGTTTTCAGTTCTGCGAAATTTCTGGCTGATTAATTTATTAGCTACGTCAATTACTGGGCGAAGAATTCGTTTATCGTTAATTCCTTCGCAACTATCAAGTTTTCTAGGATGAGAAGTATCTTTTAGCTTTCTTTAGCTCATGTTATCTGCATATAAAACTTCAGGTAATCCATCATTTTATCGAACTTAATTTAATCGAAAGTTATTTTCTGTTGAAACCATGATGTTTTCAGGATATCCTAAACATTAATTACGTAGGTTAGATAAGGTTAGAATTGTGATTACCAAAAAAAAAACTCATGCGGCGATGAGATGAAAGTTCTGAGTACTAATGATACATTCGTTGAAAGGCCTTTCTATAAAATAATAGATACCAAAAATTTCATCAAGTTTTATCGATACGAACAAACAGACAAACTTACTTTCCTATTTATAATATTCTTAGAGATGCCAGCGTGCAATTCTCTCATCATTAATTTCCTCACTATTAATTAATTACATTGCACAATAAAGTAAGTCTTCGAGATACGCCTCTCAGCATAATTCGTTTGATCGAGGCGTTCACTATGCATTACCTTATAGATTTTAGCATTATTGCAGTTTTGATTGACGTCACGACTCACCTCAATATCGTAGGCACGTTGGTTATGATTCTAATGTGTTTAACCAGATGTAAACAATTGTTTTTGTGCTCATAATTGCTTATTGCAGTAACCTTTGCTCGGCGCCGAATTCTTTGGCCGCGTAGACGTTGTATAGTCTAGGAAACTAGCAAAGGTTGGCTTACTTCTTACACCTAATTACTGGTATTGTTAGCTCTTCTGAATTCTGTAGGACTTTTCAGGAACCTATTTATTTCCGTTATTTGTGTCCGTGTGGTGCCGGGTTTAGAATGTTGCCACTCCATGTCTTCCCGTGGATGTCGTAAGAGACGACTAAGGGACTAAAGGCTGTGTAGTGCTGTTAGGCAATGGGTTTGCAACCTGTCACTAATACACTGGATAACATCTTAGCCTGGTTGTGCAAAATGTCGTCACAGAATTATCAACATGGGCTTGCAACTCTGCACTAATACGCTGGTAAGCATCTTAGCCTATATGTGCAAAATGTGGTTACAGAGCTATTAAGAAGTTTTTAGAGTTGAAGGTAATTCTGTAGCTCTGCTTTCCCCACTCTGGGATTACAGGCGTGTATGCGTGTAGGCGTGTATGTATGTATGTATGCAATATAGTTTTCCTCGATTTCGTCCGCAATCTTTTCGGGTATAAAAAATTATCCGAATCAATTTCAATGTCAGTCTCTTCCGTAAAAGGTGCTATAAAAACAATCTGTACTATAAATTTATCACACAATTTGTACGTCGAGATTTTTTGTTTGCGTGTTTTTTTTATTGCATGAGAAAGGCAAACCACGTATCATTTCGAAGTTTACGTAGAAAATGATCTCTAGTTTTTATTCGTGCGGCGCCTTCCATTTGAATAGCCATTTAATCTAATTGAAATAAGTAGCAACATTAATAATATTAGTTATGAAGTAACTAGGTGAGTCGATACAGCGGGGGTCCGATGAAAAATCGATGGTGAAGAAGATCGATCCGGATCGATTAACTTTCTACTAATCGACCGATTTATCAATTGTTACATTTGTAACGCAACTATTTGTTTTGAGCTACTAGTTTGGGTGGCTTCTTATAATTTAAGAAGAGTTAGTTCATATTGAGTTCGCATACGATTTTATAAGGAAATAAAAAATTAAGTCCATATAGTATTTTTGTAGTGATGCCTCCGGAATAGACGTTGGTGCATAAATTGTGCAATTTCTGTGACATAAGATAAAAGTTACACATTCATTTGTATAACACAATGACTTTACTAAAAACAATGAAATGAAAGTGTTTGTAAATATGTAGAAATAAATAAAAGAAAAAAAGCCAAACCTGCTGTAGTTGCTTAGAAATGAAAAGTAAACGTTTGATGGTCTTTTCCGAAGCGCTAGTAGATTCACTCCATATTACCGACGTGTAAAAGAGCCATCATGTGGCCAATTTATTCTTATTATTGTTTTTCAAGACTTACGTTACTAACCAACCTATCTAATAGTAGGTAACTTATAATTCATACATACCTTATTTCAATGCTTTTTTTTCGGATATGATTACTTATATGCTTTGTCGTATCCCGGGGTTGTGGCAGATTACCAGTGTTTTGCTCGCTAGAGTAATACTATACGCTGAGCCATGACATTTTTGTACTGCTGCGACGCACTCATGCGATTGAAATTGTACCTATTTTGTAAGTTACATTGATATTGTTATTTTCCACCAAATATGACGTTTTATCTATCTATCTATCTAATTTACTGTTTTTTTTTCTAAATTACATAATATGTAGCTCTTTCATTATTCAGTTGTTACGGATATTGACGGCTCTAGTTGTGAAATTTGGAGCTATCTTGTGTAATGTTTGGATTGACGTGCCTAATTTATTGATCAAGCATTAAGTAATAATGAAATATTTAACGATTGCATAGGAAATAAGATTAAATCGTATGTGTTTTGAAAGCTTCGGTTTTGTTAATTAAAGCTCTCGATGGTTTAATAAGTATGTATGTAAGTAAATTCATTATTGCACTAATAGATGTTAGAAGAAAAAAGCTTATAAAAAAAATGTACCAAAACGAACTCTTCCGTTAGAGCCTCTATTTTACAGACAGGGTAAAGCCATATTTTGGCTTTGACGTATTATACCTAGTATTGTTTTTTTTAAATTTAACAGAAACGTCTGTTTACGAAATTACATATAAACTATATTAAAGCGAAAAAATTTATTCACCATACCCTCCGAGTATGAAAAGCAAGCGATTACTAATTTCGTGGATCTGAAGTAGGGTCTTGGTGGCATAATTGGTAATGCGCCTGCATCGGCCCGAAGAGCCAGAGGAGATGTAGGTTCGAATCCTGCCTAAGACGGACAATTTTTTTCGCTTTAATATAGTTTATACCTAGTATTGTTTTTAAGTTAGCCAATGTTTTGCTATTGAGCTATCAAAACGTTGACAACACGGAAACATGTCAAAAAATAATAAATAATTGTATAAATATGCACATTTGTAGCACTGGAATTTAACATGATTCATCCTATTGTTATGTACAACTAAAACTAAATAATAAAACTTATTTGATTATTTACCCGCCCTAGCTTCGCATCGATTAATGTGACTTTTGTGTAATACCCGTATATTACCTACTCAGAATGTATATGTAGTATACCTAAAAACCTTCTTCTTGAATCTTTAATCTAATCTAATCTAATTTGTGAAAACCGTATTAAAATCTGTTCAGTTGCGTAGTTTAAAAGATCTAAGCTTACATACAGAGGGCCTATACTATTTATACTACTTATGTAAGGATTGTGCGATCAATTAATATTAAATTAAGTTCGATTTTATGCCGTGAGAATCAACTCAGTTGAAGTATAGATAGTCGGTATGCTTTCAATATTTAATCATCTAATAATAGGTAGTGCATCTGTTGGAATAACCCTACAATGGAAAATAAACCTTTAGTCACGGAAACTAGTTTTTAAAATTAAAGTGATTTTAATGTTGAGTAACGTTTTTAAGTGCGGACATAAGTAAAGTGTTAAATTGTTTCAATTTGAAAATGATTTATTTGTGTAATAAAGTTATTAAATAGCACGAAAATTTAGTACAAATGGCGGCGAAAATTATCCTTTAACCTTCCGCCAAGCAGCAGAGTTCACATTGTTGTGTTCCAGTGTGGGGAATTTACTATCAATTAGGTATTGGAGTCTTAAGATTGTTATCTCGAGAATGTAAATGTCTACGAGGCTCAGATCTCACTTAAGTTTAGGCGGCTAGGGGTTCTATTTTACTCGTTAAAACGATATTGCTTTTGACACGTTATCGTATTGTAAACGTTACAATAGCTCTTATTTACTTGACAGTATTGACGAGTTAAAAATAATACCTTCACGCCTGTAGTCCCAGAGTGGGGTAGGCAGAGCTACAGAATTACCTAGAACTTTAAAAACTTGTTGATAATTCAGTAACCACATTTTGCACAAATAGGCTTACTGCCGCACTCAGAGACGTCAATTAAATTTAATGCTTGTTAAGTGACGTGTTGTCTTATTCTATCGCTATAGCAAAGAAAATGACAGCAGCAACTTTAATCAAGCGTTAAATTTAATTGACGTCTCTGTGTACGGCAGTTAGATGTTTACCAGCGTATTAGTGACAGGTTGCAAGCCCATCGCCTAACAGTACTACAAGTCTTATTAGCGCCTGCTGCACACGTAAAGTTCGGACCGCGGGAAATGCCACGTGTCGTTCCAATCTTCGTTCCGAACCGTACGTGTAAATGCAACTGTAATAGTAAAATAGTAAAAATGTGCGGTTAGGAACGAAGATTGAAACTTTACGTGTAAAGGCCGGTATTCCCTTAGTCGCCTCTTACGACATCCACGGGAAGACATGGAGTGGCACTTTCTGACCCGGCAACCACACGGGACAACAATACTATAACATGTCAAAAGCGATATCGTTTTACCGAGTAGAGTAGAGCCCCTATGTGCTTTTTCTTTCTCTTCGTTCTTTTTTTCGTTTTATAATAAAATGTGAGGTAAATCGTCTGTGATACTGCAATACCGCATAACTAACAAATTAAATAAGTTGCATTGTACACCTTAGCAAGCAAGTCAGTAAGGTTTATTTTGCAACTCGTTGAATTTGTTAGTTACCGATCACCGATAATTTGCCTTCGCATGAAATGTATAATTTTAATACAGGTGTTGAAGCCCACGATCCCCTTCCGATCGATATATCTTGTATATCGCCGCGATTGTACAACCTATGCTCAATCGTTATGATAGACGTACTTGTGTGTACATACGTACAGTTGTAGTGTAGCGTTGATACAGCGTGTTCTGTTCTGCCATCGAGCTTTGTTTCAATTAAGGGATGATAGGGTTGCCTGTGTTTTATTTTGATATCAGTTTTTATTTTTCAACGATTATAAAACGATAAGTACGAAGTAAGAAATCCTTTTGTATGTACTCTTCACGTAAGAGTAAACGTCCGCGTTTGCATTTGTTACGAAAAGATCGAATGTAACTGCTAATGTTACCTAGGTATGGCGGGAGCCAGGTAACAGGCAAACCTTTGTACCATGGGTTCGGATTCAATTCCAGCGAGTAGCAAAATTCATGTTATAAACATGAGCTTTTGTACCAGAGTAGGTAGTATGTATCTATCAAAGACACTGATATGCTGTACAAGATAATCCTACTTTGGGACTTGATAAATTGTCCATCGTGTCCAAGATTTTATTGTACATCCACCGCTTATTTTTTACAAAGACAGCTTCAATTGTCCAACTTAGATCAATTTACCACCGCACAGCACGCCAATTAAAAAGCGCGACCAATTCAATAGCTCATAACAATAAACATCTCAAATTATAACGCATAACGATAACTGACACCTCATTGGCGCATCGATATCCAAACGTAACATAAATAACCTCTAACTGCGAGCACAACCCTAATATCTCTTCGCAATAAAAATCAATCAGCCTGTACCGATGGGAGTAGATCACACCAATTTAAAAAAATACTTTCATAGTAAATGCAACCTAAAGTTAAAGTTATTAAAGTGCAAAATCATTTGTGTGGTTATGGTTAAGTTGTGTGCGTAAGTACAGTTAAGTCGACAAGATGAGTTGCTGTTGGCACAAGATACAGCACGGTTCTACTGAAGCGTTTCGAGCGCGATTGTACTTGGCATTGTTCGTTTACAGGTTTGAATGGGCGCTTTAATTTTAGGGTTGCGCGTGAGGTTTATTAATGGATAATAATTAATTATAATCTACGGTGATTTATTAGATTGTAGTAGTAGGTTAGGTAGATTGATACGGAGAAAACACTTCTATATAGCATCAAAAAGTTTTATTATCGTTGTTTTAAAAAGTAAACATCTGTTGTATCCATTTTTCCAATAATAATTACACCACCTCTTGGTGGGTTTATGAAACTTGAAGTTTTGTTGGGAGTTAGGAGCCTTTGTTCATACCTTTTGTGTTTATTTTGAATTTTGTTATTTTTGTGTTTGTATTTTGTAAAGTGTTTTGAGTATAAATATTCCTTAATTGTTTAGCTATTGTATATAATAAATGAATGTTTAATTTTGAAATCAATTGTTAATTATTGTTGGTTACTTCACTAACGGTCTCGGTAACTATTTAGACAACTTTTTTAGCTGTAGTTACCGTGTACAATCAATTGGATATAATAAAGCAATGTTTTTGCTTTTGTTACTGGATTTTTATTTAGTTTATTTAAATCGCTTATGCAATTTAGTTTTCATTTGCAATTTTTACTTTGTATTATTGTTAATATTTCTCTCTATCAATAATAATTAAAATATTTCTGAGCAAAATTACTCTTTTCTGAAATTTGTGTAGGTATACTAGGTACCTATATTTGAAAATCTCAAGGCAAATTCCCTACACACAACAAAAATAGTTCCTAAATCCCCATCAAATTAGATTGTTTATCCTAAAACCCAATTAATAGCCCACAAAACTGTTGACGCCATTTTGTTTACCACAATTAGCCGGTTAAGTGCCTTCTTAAATCAATCACTCTCAATACGCTCTGTTACAGGAAACATCAAAGCAGCTTCAAACGAACCTATTAAAAGCTAATTCAATCATAAAAACAAACATGACACACATCCGGACATAGAAAGAGCACACATGAGCGAGGAGAACGAGACAGACAACATGCATGTCGTCCATCCCAACGTGCTCGAGCAAACAGACAGCAGACTCATAGAAGCACACAATTATGATTATTGCGTAGATAGCGAAATAGACGTGGAATTAGTTATAAATGATGAATCTCGCGATAATACTCAAAATATAGATGTAGTTACTGAAGATAAGAAAGAATTCGAGCTTTCCTGGCATCCGCATGTATATGGGAAGCCTCCGAAAAAGCCGACGCCGCATTCTATAGAGTATATCCTAGGTATTAACGATAAGAAGAGTCCATTGATTAACGTAAAGAGGTTCGAGGTGAAGAAGACGTATATGTTTAAGACGGCGGAGGTGCAGACGGAGAGAGTGAATAAGAATAAGCTGCAGGAACAGCTGTTGCAGAGAGTGAGGACGAGTGAGAGTGAAAAGGAAGAGCCGCTGAATCTCTCTGTGCCTAAGAGGGAGTGGGATGAGGAGAAGAGTGGGAAAGGTGAGTTTAGATTTAATAAGGCATATACAGGTTGTATAAAAATCCCTTAGTCTTAGTTCATACTTTTACGCGGTATAACCATAGTGCTTTTGCCGTATTGTACCTACAATAATGGCGGCCGAGTTAAAAACAATACCATAGCATGTCAAAATCAATATGGTTAATCGAGCAGAATAGAGACCAAGAGCCTGTATGTTATACGTTTAATATATATATCTATCGTAGTTAGGTTAACATTCGGGCGCGCTGTGGTGTTACACACACGTATTGCAAACTATTATCTCTAAATTACATACACTTGAGAAAATGTCATTTAGTTACTAGCCACCAATTTTATATAAAGACGCCGTTCGTAAAGATACTTTGACACTAGTCCGGATAACAACTCTGGATCTAGCTATCTAGTTTAATCGCACAAACATCGGCATACCTATCTTTTGCTTTACCTACACATATTATTGCAAAGTGGCCAGTTACTGAAAGTGTCCAATAATAGACGATAGAAAGACCTATGAAATTTAAATTTTTCTTCATTAATTTATAAACTTAAAACCATTTTTTTAGCCGCCCCGACCCTTTTTCTTTTTCATTTTATTGCCGCGTTAATTTAAAAAGGTTTAAAAATACTCACTTAGAAATAATTCTGGGAAAAATGTTTAACAGCCAATTATCCTTCCCTACTCCTTGATACCGCTTTCAGGGAAAAGCCGCCGTTGAAATGGATTTCTGATATAGGGGGATTTATTTTCATTTTTATAACATGTCTAGTTAGTTACAAAAGAGTTGTTATTTCACTTAGCTTGAAACATAACGCTAACGTTAACGAATGTCGCAAACTGTCAAAATGTATGGAATTGACATTAGCGCTCAATGCGATCGTCCGGTAGTTTACGTCAATCGTATACATTTCAATAGCGATAATGTTTGCCAAATGCACCTTATCAGGTGTGATATCTCTAGCTTTTAAATTCGGTAATGAAGTCTTCACCGGCCAAGCTAAGTTGCCCGTGCGCTCGTAAGGAAGTAAGTTAGTAACTTTTATGCGGAGTTGCTTTGTCGACAAATCCTGTTAATTACTTAAAAATGCTGTGACGGGACCACTAAGGTTCGACCATTTTGAAAATTCACTTATCAACTAGTGTGGTTTAAAATAATCTTAAAGTCAACATTGCCAGTTAGTTACGAAACTCTTAATAGTATTTGTAGAATCCTGCATATCGCATTTTAGCTTAAAGTGCTAAACTAAATAGAGATCCAATATCCATCGCCTCCTAATGTTTATCTTGCATTGAATTAATATCAAGAGCCACTCTAACCGCTATTAACCTTTCAAGAATTACTCCCTGTACCTACTTAATCAATCAGTATTAATGCGCCTGATATATCGTCATTCTAAATCGGACTCCCATTTATATCGTTACGTTTTAATAGAACCCCCTATATACCCCGTCGATTATCGGTAGAAAACAATGTAGCGTTAGAAATTGAGTCTTATTACGTGCTAATTATGTCTTAAAGGTGCTTTCTCAAGTGCAAATGTTATTTTGCGAGCTGTAATTTGAACGTGGAACGTCCAAGCAATAAGCTATTGGCCAGCGCAGCTGTGGCGTCCCCGTCAGGGTTGCCAACTTATTTTTAGAAGTAAATTTGTTCGGATTAATGGCAGTTGAGATGTTAATATGGGTTTATTGTCGCAATTCGAAAATGGAACGTTTATTGCGATGCTTTTTTTTACACATGCCAATGGACTTGGAGTTTCTTTTTATTACTGTTTTATTATTCGGATACGTACTTAAGCTATGGAATGTTGAGATTAATAGTTTTGTATTTTATGCACGCATCGGGAGATTGGTTTTAATGGTGGCGACGGTTAATAAAATTTGTTGGATGTCATTGAAAAACACTTTGCGTACGTGTTTAACTGTTTATATTGGAGGAAGTGTAAATATTTGTATTGAATGAATATTGATGGAACTATAATTAAATGGGCAGTGCTTAAAGAATTTGTAGATACACGATATAAATTGTTGTAAATATACGATATACTGTTGAGATGACATATTTTTATTTATTTAATCATGAACACTGAAACTTAAATAAGAGGATTTATGACAAAGGGACCTTATGTACCGTGTCTTATAAAGGCGAGATTTTACGAGGTGTAAGTGTTTCAAGCAAAGATTTTGTAAAACAATCGACGAAAGACGACACACGAACATTAGACACACACTCATCAGACCAATTTAGGTAGACCTTAACTAGCATATCGTAGAGATGTACTGACACGTTATCCCTAGGCGCACACCGGTCATGTTAGGTTAGTCTAGGTCATTCACGATTTCGACCGCGTTTGCGTAGACGAACTAAACTCTGCGAGTCACTTATACCGACTAATCGCCGTACTCACCTTATCACCAACTTATTTGATAAATACATCGTATCGACAATTACTTTTATGAGCATAGTTGGCTTTCTCACTCAATGTATATGTGTTATGTATGCAAGTTAACATAATGTTCGTGTTTTTAATACCTTTAATAACTGACAGTCAATACAAAATAACCTTGCCGTTATCAATTTAATTTTTGAATCTCATTTTCAAGTTTGAGTAAATATTTATTTGTTTGGCTTTCTCGCTCAATGTATAAGTACGTTAAGTATGCAAGTTAACACAATTTTCATAATTTTTTACTTTTAATGACTAACAGATAATACAAAATTACCATGACCTTATCAATTTAAAATTTTAATGTCATTTTGAAGTTTGAGTAAAAAATTAAAAGTTCTCAATTTAATTGGTTAAGTTCCTAACTTAACGGTTTATAATGGACTTGGTCTAAAATAATAAATAAAAATTTACAATAAGTAGTTTCCGGCGAGTGGCAGCCCTGGTGCAATTCGCGCGTCATCTGTCGCGACGCACAGCGATAGTTAATTTGTTGCGCCGTTGTTTAGACTGGACCCAGCTAAATATAGCACATAGTTGCAGCCGATAATATTACCCTTACACCTTCGCTAGACAAAGAACGTCACAGATAAAGTTCAATCTCAGCCTGGGGCCCACGTGGCGGCGTTTATTGCGCGACAAAGTTTAGATAAGACATCCGTCACCTTCTGACACGTAAATAAGTACGACAGTGACGGATGCTTTATCCACATTTAACACGCGATATAGACGCAGCTATACTAGACCCGCAGCCGGCCTATTATGGTGTTGCTTATCGATGTAGATAAAACATTTGTCACTCCCTGACCAGTATGTAAGTGCGAGAGCGACAGATGCTTTATCCACCGCGTTAAAGGCGACCATAATACGAGCACAGGGGACCGCATGACGGTCGCTTTTATCGCGGTGGATAAAGCATCCGTCACCCTCGCACTTACATACTAGTCAGAAAGTGACAGATGATTTATCCACATCGATAAAAATGACCATGATAGGCCCGCAGAAATGTATATTTGTCAAGAATAGGTACAGCCCCAAGTTAAAGTTTATGCAGTCAACCCACTTGCAGTTTCCTATCGTAACTTGATCTAAATTGAATGCATGTATAGTGCAACCAATTTTATAAAGTCAGTTGGGCTCGGAGAAGTTAGACTGGGATAAGATCGTACGAGAGTGAGCGAGAGAGAGCTTGCAACTGTATGTAGTGACGCGACTTTGATTTCTATATATGTTTTTTTATGTCATGTAGAGTTAGGACTTTTGGTAACAAATCGTGGTTCTAGAATCTATGGAGTCGCTATTTCCTATTTATTATAATACATACCACTTTGATTGTGACCTTCAGTATTTTAATATTTCAAAATTCATTTATTCATTAAACCGCTAAACCAGTTGAAACGAATTTTGGTATAGAGAATATTTATGTATGAGAGCGTTACAAACTAACATCATCATTCATTTTTGATTTTCATTTTTCAAGAGCGCAATACTAAGACCGTAAATGCGTTGCCAACCCCAAGGGCTAAGATGGAATATGGAATGCATCTATGCTAGTAATTTCACCGGTTGTCTTATCCCCATACCGGACCGGAACAATCAATAATTGTGTTAGATAATCATCACTTTTGGACTTTTGCTAAGTATTAGCATCCAATATTAAGTTTTCTTTAGAAAAATCGATAGTGTTAAAAAAAGTAATGACCAGATAACTCTAGTTCACCTCATGTATCTATAAACAGGGCCTTATATATTAGAAAACTTAGATGTGTTACGCCGCTTCTTATGCCCAAAGGGCAAACTGCCCTGAGCTTAGCCCCGCTCTGCGGTGCTCCCGTGGAAGTTATAGTTTATAAGTTACATCCCACTTTTGGAATGGAGGCAGCATATACCCTGGATTAACACATAGGTTACTATTATCCCAGAAAATTTAAAAGTTACCGACGGAATATCGATAATCAAAATCTACGCGGACGAAGTCGCTGGTAGAAACTAGTTATTGAGTAATCCTGGATTAACTTAAAATGCCTTTTTTAATATAGGTAGGTAGGTACAATACTTACCGAATCATATTCAGGTCTCTAAACAAGCTTGAAAAATCGTAATTTCAACTAATCTACATATAAATCTCAATATTTACCGTAGTTCTCATTTCTCAATATAATAACGCGTGCATGCGTATTTAATATCATGATTCGCTTCAACTACCGGATAATTCTGCAATTATATTTTCCAATAAAACTAATAGGAGACGTCAAATGCAGCCATTTTGATATTGTCAGTGTTGCCAGTCAATAAATAGGAGCTAATAGCGCCATTAACGTTTGTTCTTGTTGGCGCTGGGTGCTCGTTTTGCGTTTTAGAGTTTAGAAATTTATTAGGTAGTTAGTTACCGACTTTAAAGTCTAGTTGGCAAAGTATTTACTAACCAGTTATGTACTACAATTTCAAAGTCCAACACTAATAATAATAAGTTAAATATGTGGGTGAAATGTCTGTATTTTTGAACGGAGCAATACATTGTAAGTGATCTATTTATTCATTTAATGTCCATAATATTATTAGTTTTTTTAAATCATTAGCTGATCATGGCAGCCCCATTTGTTTGTATTTTAATAAACAGTGGTAGCCAAATAATAGGAGGAAAGCTTGCATTTTTTTTTAGAGCTATGTGTAAATACAGCGGGCAGACGGCGCGGCGGGAAGTTAGGTAGAGACGATAAGTCTAAAGATAAAATTGGTCAAGAATTCTTTGTTTAGTGAAATCGATGTAAATTCACAAAACAATCGTAATGTTATTGGTGATTAAAAGTAAAATTATATAAGTAAGTACTTCGATCTAAAACTGCTAAAACTAAGAACTGTCAAATGAAAAGCGCTTTAGTAATGTCAGTGTTGCCAACTAATAAATAAGGGTTAACGGGTTGTTCTTGTTGTGTTGCGTCTTGTTTTAAAGTGCTGAAGTACTTATTTATTAGGTACTTAGTTAATAGTTGCCCTTTGAAGATTGTGAGATTTGTGAGTACTATAAATTAAGCCAAAATCAGGATCAAAGTCGTGAGACTTAAAAATTAACTTAGAATAAAGTCTCAATGTAAATTTTAAAACCCGTTGTTTCACTATTAAAATTATCAATAGGTATAAATTTATGATCATTTTTTTCATTGTCACGTTGCAAATAAAATGGTCGGGTTTTTGTCTGCTAGCAACACGGAACACTTGTTCCGCCTGTTGTTGTGTTGTTTGTAGTTTGTTATCATAAAAGTAAAGAGACCTTAAACATTTACTTCTTTTTTTTAGGGCAAGGAAATAGACAAAGCTATAGTAGTGTCTCTTTCGCTGCCTGCAACTTATCAGCTTTTCAAATCAAATCAAATCAAAAATCAAATCAAATTCATTTATTTCATTACATTTAGACATTTTCATATATAATGGTGTAGCTTTTAACACCTCATAATACGGCCCATGTATAAATTGATGGTAAACACTTAGATTTGAGGTACTAATTATAACCAGCCTGCGCCTGCGCAGTCCCGGGGGACGCCTTTAATCTCGGCCGGGGTTGCCAGGGCGATAAATCACCGATTTAGCGCATCTGTGGTGAGCATTACTCATTTACGGCCAACTTAGACTATTTATAACGTTATGTAGTAATAGTATTTAGATTACGACGAGTATATGACATATAGTAATCGGTTAGGTATGTTTAAACAATAAATTGTGAGAAATGGACAGAGACAAAATTTAAACAAACCGGGCTTATTGTCTAACGCACTCGCAATCACGATCGTTTTAATGTTGAAAATCGAAGGCTTGTCTACATACTCAATGAAAACAATTGCTCTACTTTGAAGCTGGCTGCGATAGCGAGCGCTTTAGAAAATAAGCCCTCAGGAAGGTTTTCCATCAGTCCCATCACATACTAAAGCAGTTCCGTTTAGGTTGAGAGAAAGGGACAGAGCTGTATAACTGCTATATAGCTCTATCCCTTTCCCTCAACCTAAACTGAACTGCTTTTGTTTGTCATGGTAACCCCCCTGGGTTTGGAAAGAGTCGTAATTGATATGAATAGAGTTTCTATTGTGACTATTACGTATTCGTGTAGAATTAAAAAATATGGATTACAGCAGTGATTTTCGCAAAAAATAGTTGAATATTTCGAATGATAACCGACCTTTGTAGTGTAAAATTAGTTCATGCACGGAGTCGCGGCTTAACACTTTAAAAAAACCTGCCAAGTGCGAGACGGACTCGCGCACGTAGGGTTCCGTACCATCACTACATAGTATAAAACAAAGTCGCTTCCCGGTGTCTGTCTGTCTGTCCCTATGTATGCTTCGATCTTTAAAACTAAGCAACGGATCTCGATGCGGTTTTTTTTATAGATAGAGTGATTCAAGAGGAAGGTTTTTATGTATAAAAAATGCTGGTTTATTGTTCGGGTGTTACAGAAAACTTAAATAAACCGAAGCGAAGCGAGGGCGGGTCGCTAGTTATCTATACAACATTAGCCAAAAACGGCAAAATAACACGATAGTTGTATGGGAGCCCCCCTTAAATATTCATTTTATTCTGTTTTTAGTATTTGTTGTTATAGCGGCAACAGAAATACCATCATCTGTGAAAATTTCAACTGTCTAGCTATCGCGATTCATGAGATACAGCCTGGTGACAGACAAAAAAAAGTATGACTTCTCTTTGCGCCCTAGGTAGAGCAGTCTTACACAAATTGACCTAGTCCTGAGTTATAGGCTTGAACTATGAGTCCTAGACATTAGTTAGACAACGATAAACACACTTATACAGAGAAATACATACGTAATTAGATAATTATGAAACATGGAAGACTTAGAAATAGTTAAGTACGTATCTACTCTACATAAATGTTTGACCTTATTGGGAATTGAACCCGGGACCGCTATCTTTGCAGACAGGGTTACTACCAACGAGGAAACCGCGTCGCTGTAATTCTATATTATGTAAATGCGATTCTATCCCATTCATTCAAACCAACAAACTATAAATTCAAATTCATATTGGCTAGTATAAAGCACTTATTTGCTTATTTATAAAACTGCTACAAGTCCAAATTAAACCCGTTGCAATTTCAACCGTATTATAAACAGTAATAGCTTTGATTAGAATGTCGTCTCGTTGTGAGTTGTGGTGGTTTTGGTGGGATAGTTGTTGAGAGCGCTATAAATCGGCGTGTGCGCATCCGAGGCTGTAAAGTTTGCTTTGATGTGGCGACTCGTCGCGAGGTGGCGCTGCTGTCGGCATTGTTATAAATAGGGCTTTGAAATTATCAAATTTAGCCGTTAAATGTTTGTTAACTTTATAATGGAGTCCATTTATTTGACCTAAAGTACGTTTGACATACGTATCATTTTACAAACTTTCATTTCGCAAAAATGTACTTAGGTAGGTATTAGTTATAGTCATAGTCATATAATTTATTGCAAATGTGTGTTTACAAATGGTCTTATTTGTGCTTAACCTATTACATATTAAATAGGCTACATGGACTTGTTAAATAATTTAGGTTGGGTTGTTTTTTGACAACAAAAAGTATAAAATAATGCGGTGGGAAATACGTCTTTGCCAAATGAAAGTTGGCAAAATGACATTGTTTGCCAAATTATAATTTGGTAAAACATTAGTGAACCCTTTATAATACATTAGGCTTTACCTGCAACTTCATTCGAGATGAATATTTTCATTTTTTTCCTAGGATATCAAATTTTCTGGTACAAATGTTTCTAAACTTGTTGCCAAAGTTGTAAATTATTTCATAGAATTTTATTTCATCGAACGCAATTTTCTGCTGAAACCGTGATATTTTCAGGATGTCTTAAACGTTAATAACGTAGGTGCGGTTAGGTTAGATAGTGACTACCAAAAAAAACACGAGCGGCGAGAAATGCTTTTCGATGAAATGAAAATTCTGCGTAATCATACGTTCGTTGAAAGGTTTTTCGATAAAATAATAGTCACCTACCGTGCCGGTACGTGTAAGTTAGATTTAACTGCGTTTACTTAAAAAAAAAAACAGGGTGGGAACGAGTAACCCGCAAAATTTTAACCATCCATTCTAGAGCCTATTTGGAGTATTTAATGTAATTAATTTAATTTGAACTCTGTCACCTTAACCTAAAGCATTATTTACTAAGAAAGATTAATGTGTAAGTAGTAATATCATCAACGTACATCATAAATTAATTTAATCAATTTCTTAGTACCATAAGCTTTAAGTTAAAGTGACAGAGTCCAAATTAAATTAACTATGAAATTGTTTTTTAAATAATAAAAATCTCGGAAATTATGCGATATTGGACTACATTTTATTATATACCACTTTAAATACTCTAAATAGGCTCTAGAATCGATGGTTTTGCGGGTTTCTCGTTCCCACCCTGTATATATTATGTTATAATCTCTCTTACACTGTAGTCCAATTCTAATTCTTCTATTAGTGTTAAACAGCTAATAAACGCAAACCGCGACGTAAAAAAAAACCGCAAAAAATAACTATTGTGTCTCAACTCAAACGGACGGAAGATGTAAATCTCTATATAGATTCGTTACAGCTGCCGCGGTTTGGCAGGAAACGCATCTACCTACGAAAACAAATATTATCTCTAAGAGATTTGGGACGTTTAGAGGCAATTAAAAAATTAGAGGGGCTTAAAAAAAATCGCTACTCTTGAAAATGAGATTTGAACTTTCTTTAGCGAATTATTGCCTACGGTTTTTTGGGAATTGATTAATTTTCGGGATAAAATAGTATACAGCCAAATGACACAACGATAGGTTCAGACATAAACGCTTGGCTGCTACCAAGCGTTTATGCCTGATATTTGTTATTCTCTTAACCAATTTACTTTACAACTCGATGGACGAATTACTAACCGGCGAGTTTAAGTTGTCACGTCGGAGTCTAAGGGTGTTACCAGACCAATCGATCGATCGTCGATCGACGCCATCGATCGATGGTAGAATTGATTAGTCGACGTCGATCGATAGTTCCTACCAGACCAATCGATCGACTTCGATCGACGTCAATCGATGCCGTCGATCGGCGATCGATCGATTGGTCTGGTAAAACCCTAAGAAAGTGGTGTGCTGTGCATTTTCAATTAAGTAGCTTAAAACTCACACGATTGAGAGTTGTATCTTGTCTAGGGGACACCGTTGATGTAGGAAAACCTGTCGAAACTTTTATGTGGTCATCTTGTTGTTTTTTTTTTTTTTCGTTTTTCTCCCTCTGTCTCTCTCTCCTAATGTTTTGTCATGTTTTCCTGCTGAACTACGCATGATATTTGATATTATATTTAATTTAATATTTATAGCTTTATAATAATACTAGACTAAGTAGTATCATTGTAGTAAGAAATATGGTTAAAAAATGACTGACTGCTGAGTTTCTTGCGGCGTTTCTTCTCGGCAGTGGTCTCCTCTTGGGAAGCGCTGGTAGACTCCTGACGTGTAAAGGTGCCCGTGCGGCCTACTTACTGAATAAATGACTTTTATCTTATCTTTTATCTTATCTTTATCACGATTGAACGTTTGACTGTTCACACCACATTCATAGTTTCATAGTTATTTATTCAATAAATTGTGTTTGAATTCACAAACAAAAAAAACAAATCCAATCACAACAACATTCAATTTTAATAAAGTTTTAAACATGTCGATAATCCTGTTCCTAGTTAGGTCTAGTTGAAATATTATGCCAGCATTAAAATTATACACATTTCAAACATAACACACACTTTCGTACTACTTAGACTTATATAATAAAAGTATTGATGACCACTATCACACGGTCATTAAGAAGAACAAAACGCCGCCATGACATGACGTTCTCTGAACGCTGCCGTCATCATAACGCGAAACGCGCGCGTGAGAAAGCCGCTCGATCGCTGTCTGATTCATTACCATCCATTATAATTTGACTCGCAGGTCCTTAATAAACGTATAAATTTGGAGTTCAAAATATGATAGGCAACTATTGTAATGTCTGTTATATTTTGACCTACAGTCCTCTAATAAATGTATGAAATTAGAGTTCAAAATTTGCTAGGCAGCTATTGCTAGCCATAGCCTCTAAATTTCTAAACAAATTGGACTCTATAAAGAGTTCCTGGTGCTGAATGAGTGAAAGGTTTTCTTTTGAAGCAAAAATAAGCTTTATCCTTGTTACTCTTAAGTTACAAAGCAATCAAGAGTAAGAGACAGGGTGACTAACTATAGAAGTAACAAACAACTTAGATTACGGAAGAAGGCACAGATGGTCAGCTTCAATAAGATATCTATTACAGTGACACGTAACAGAACTTGCTTTTATTGCATTATTAATTGTTTTGTTTTCTAATAATTTAATGAGGTACATTGATAATGATGATGTCATCATCGTATATAGTGAAGGTTCGACTTCGTCGGCGTAGAAGTCGTTTATTGCTATTCCCTCGGGAACGTCTTATTTTTCGGGATGAATCGTACCCTGTCTATTCCTGGAGCTCGGGTTATCTCCATTCCCAATTTCATTAAAATCGTAAACAAAACTGATACTTTCGGATCTAAAAATGAAAAGAGCCTGTTTCACAATGTCCTGATAAATATTCGTACTATCTGCCAGTTAAATGTATGGCTTTCCTTTTCTTTGCCATGTCCTTTAGATATGGATAAAGCAACAATTGATCCGTCTGGTGGTGGTACCAGGAAATTGTGAAACAAGGCCCTAAGGTTGGATTTTTATTTTTACATGCAAGGGTGGAAAGTTGAACATGGATTTGCGGTTTAACTGATAGGACGTAATCACCGCCGCCCCAAACCACCGGCAAAAACTCATTGTGGCCTATTAGAGATGTACAGTCGTCGCCCAAATATGTGATCCGCCACCGTATGATATTTTTTTTACATGAGGCTAATGTCGGTCAAATTTGCACACGTTTCATTAAGTAACTTAGATTATACTAAAAAAGATTTGTCTTCATACTCTAATTCTTGTTATTAATTACTTGCAGAAGATACGTAATTAATGCAATTTATAGTTTTGATTTAGTTTAAGGCCAACACGGGTGCAAAGAGCCAAAGAAACGCTCATTTTATTCTAATTAAATATAAATTGTATTATTCATAAACGCGCAATAACTAAAGTGGGCTTGATTTACGGTATACCCACAGATCTGAATTACCTAGTTGCAGAAACGGATGAATTTTCCACTCACAATATTCAAAGCGCGGATAGATTTGGGTTAAGAGATCCTCTTGTGCTTGATAAATGACAAATTTTAACCCAAAGTAACCTAATCTATCCCCGGTTTAAATATTGGGAACTAATATATTGTCGATAAACGAATTCCGCCTATATTGTTATTGTAACAGATGTGATATGAAATACGGCAAATTAATTAATGGATTAATGAATAATGTTAGGTAAGTTGATACCGTGTGATCCGAAATTAGAAAGTAGGCTATATTTCATCCCGGAAAATTAGGTCCGAGTTTATTTCGAACAGAATTACGCAAGCCTTTTTAAAATAAAATACATAATTAGTCTAAAAATAATCACTTTGCAACCAGAGACCAGATAATTATTTACCAATGTTATTACTTATCATTAAATAATTGTTAGTACGGTGATACGGTCAATTAATTAGCCAATTATTGGCAACTGCAAATTTAAGACCCTATTATAATGACAACGTCAAACCACGAGTACAAGCCCATAGCTTAGTTTGGGACTAGGTCAATTGGTGTAACATTGTCCCCTGATATTTATTTTTATTTTTATTTTATAGTCCACCAGAGTAAAAACTCTTTAACCGAATAATGTTATCCTCGCGTGTGACCATGGACTTATTTCTCTTATTATCTAAAACTCGGCGAAATACACCTCGTTAAAACAAGGAATAAAAGCCATTAATTAAAAAAAAAGATGTCCCAATGCTCAATTGTCCTAAAACCCGTTCCTCACGAGACAATCTTATTAACAACAAATAAAAAAAACCTTTGATCTTGTAAACCGTGTCTACATAAATTTATACTGAAAAAATATATATGTCGCTTCTAACAAGATTGTGATTGTTGTGTATAAGCGTCTTGAATCCATACGAGCCTGACAAGACGTTAAACGCATCAACTAAGATGTTAGTTGAATCGCTAAAGAACTTGCTGTTTTTACTATAAGTTTTGTTTGATATAACTAATATCATGAATAGTGTATTCATTTTATGTCAACTAAGAGAAAACGTCTCTTGATTAGCTCACATTTTTTTGAGTGTACGTGAAATTGATTTGTGTAGAACTGGTCTAAATTGAATATCATAGATAAGCTCATTCATACGCATGTCCATTTGGTTTAGACTGTTTAGAGTGAGATACCGCGGCGAGTCAGCGCCGCCAACATTCCGGCAATAATCTCCGTCGATATATTCGATCTGGCCGCAAATAGCACTGTCGCATAGTCTGTGCATTTTAAGCCCTATTATACAAAGTACTTGTTGTCTATTGCAACGCTATAGGGTGCCAGCGACTTTGTACACGGATAGTTCGTTCCGTTTTTTTAACCCCCGACGCAAAAAAGAGGGGTGTTATAAGTTTGACGTGTAAGTGTGTGTGTGTATGTGTGTGTGTGTGTGTGTGTGTCTGTCTGTGGCACCGTAGCTCTTAAGCGGATGAACCGATTTGGATGCGGTTTTTTTTAATCGAAAGCAGGTTTTCTAGCGGTGGTTCTTAGACATTTTATATCGAAATCGGTTCAGCCGTTTTTGAAGTATTGAATTTTGAAATGTCAATGTCGGGGGTTTTCCAACTTTTTGTTGGTTAGGTTATAACGAAAGGGTTTTCATTTTTTGTTTGGTTATTGCGATGGTCATCTACGTATTTATGAATACTTACCATTGGTATTGGCAATGTAAACGCAGAAAGATATTATGCATTCGTTCTATAAAATTGTACTAAGAAGGAAGAAATAAAAACTTTTTCACAATAACAAACTTGCGAAAAGAAAAAAGGAACCGAACGTAAGTAAAATTAAGCAAAATGATAAATTTGTTTCGGAACGATCACCCTTTCACCCTTAATTTGGCAAAAATAAAAAAAAGTCGTGAATTTAAACCCTTTTTGATTTTGAACTAGATTCTAGATTTGATATAAGTATTATGATGACACAGTAACGTTTGCAAAACTTTTTTTTTAAATTTCTTGTAGTTTCTGAGCAAATTGGCTGTGACAGACAGACAAAAAGACGCACGAGTGATCCTATAAGGGTTCCGTTTTGTTAATTTTTTGTAAGAAACCGTAAAAACAAGACCTGATGCATCTCTTGTACTAGAATCAATCCTACTTTCATGTATGAGTTATCCCCTATTAATTCCTTCATTCCCTTGAAGTTCAAGCCGATTAAAGTTATGAATAATGTAGCTGGAAGGCCGTACATCAGTCAGGCCGCCCTCGTTAATCCGTTGAACTGTCACCAATTAAAATACTTGAGCTCGAGCGGGAGAGCTTGGCAAGCGCGCGGGAAGTCGGGAAGTGACTTGGGATTGTTTGGATTGTAACTAAACGGATTTTAAATGGACTTTAAATTTTAGTTTTGTTTTGGAGTAATTTAAAAAAGTTAAAGATATTGGTATCATCTACCGCAAAACAGCAGTGTTCGCATTACGTTCCTCGAAAAAATTACGAATAAAATCTGGTACTTGTTAAACAAATGGATTTCAAGGCCTGTGTGTGTGTGTAAGTGAAATCCTAAAAAGTTTGTAAAGTTTGATGGATTTACCTCATTTTGACATAGTTCCGTAATGTCCAAGAAATCCATTTGTTTGACTGTACATTGCTAATTACATGCTATTACTTCAAAAGCGACGGTAACTGCTGAACATTGGCGCGGGCAGTCTGTAGCCGCACTAAATATTTGATGAATTTACAACACGCCAAGCAGCTGTATGCACAGTGCGACTGTTGTGTTTTGTACTATTAGAGCCATTGAATGCCCTCATCTGTCATTCCATCTTGACATTGCAGCCTAGTTGGTAGAGATAGAGAGAGAGACCTAGGAACTATTAATAGTAATTAAGCCAGAGTCCTGTAAATTTGAGATGAGCGCTATTATTTGTTCCTCTATTGTAATTAAGTCCGAGGGTCCATATTGGCTCATATAAAATAAGTCTTTAGATTTTTTATACAATTAACGATTTGTGTCTATACTCATCATTTCTTCGAAAAATTTTGGTCATACTTTTTTGTTCATACTTTTTTGTTCATACTTTTTTTAAGTCATAATTAATTATAGCAACTCATAATGCATTTTTTTAAGAAACTGTTACTTTTTGAGGATTGTTATAAATCTAACCTAACCTAACCTACTTTTATCTACACGTAAGATATTTAAGAAACTTTGAAAAGTGTACGGTTCCATAAATATTGGCATTTATAAGTTCAGATGTGTATGAGTTCCGATCATTAGTATTAAAAAATATTATGAAGAGTATGAAGAGTGATCATTATGATGTAAAATAGTATGAGAAAAATTTACGGAGTTCCAATAATCAGAGTTGCAATTTTATATGAACTTTGACGCACCACAAGTCCACTTTTATTTTTCAAATTTTTCAAATTCAAATTTGAATTCAAATAATATCTACAACATATTCAAAAATGGTAAAATCGGACTAGGTTTAAGAGGAGAGAAACGTTATCGCATTTTGGAAATTTTCATCTTCATAATCATCTTACAAACCTAGAGCTTAGTTTGGGACTGAGTCAATTTGTGACAGGTTATGCAAATAAAAAGATAATGTGACGTACAAACAGACAGACGGATGGACAGGGCGAAGCAGGGCTAAGTGTTACTAGTTAGACTACGGAACCATAAAAATGTGCAAAAAGTCCACAACATTTTTTTTTTGACAAGTATAACACTACTCGTAAGTTAATGCTATTACATGCTATTAGTTCAAAAGCGACAGTAACCGCCGCACATCGGCGCGGGAGTTTGTAGACGGCCGCACTAAACATTTGATGAATTTACAATACGCTATTAGGCCGACCGTCTGTTTGATTTACGGAACGGCGGAAGGGCGAAGCGGTTAGCGATTACATATAGTTTATATTTATTTAAAAAATAAGTTGAATATTTACATTTACAAATTATCTACAAGTGGAAAATAAGATGAACGAACTTATTTACAAACTTACTTAAAACTATACTAATCTAAAAAACCACCACCAGTAAGCATCGTTCCCAAAATGCTGGCAGCATTGCCACGTTGAATGGCAAATACCGCAAGTGATTACAAAAGGGAAAGAAAATAGAAATGATGCGGTAGTGAATCAATTTGGACCACCTGACCCTAACCTGAACCTGTGTTTTTTCTAATTAAAAATAATAGTAGACTTAACAATATTTAGAGACACGGACAGGTTTGCGAGTGGCAAAAGTCGATTCGATTAGAACATTAGAAAATAAGCTTTAAAAAACTTTGCTAACTTTAATGTTATTGCAGTTTCCTCCTTGAGCAAAGTCTAAGTCAAAAAAAAAATTAACAAAGAGCGAAACCATCAAATTTAAATATATCGCTTGCGCTCCCGCTCCCGCGACCGTTCGTCGCATGGCCCCATCCAACCCATTTGATTTAGTGGCGAGTTGGTTAATTGCCACTGTAATGACGTTCGCCGGTTTATAGGTTATAGTGATTTAGGTAATTATTGGTGCATTCGGCTAATGAACGTTAAAAGCGATGTTACAGCGGTTTAGCTAAGTGGCTAATAGGTAATTATGAAAAAGTTAGGCCGAGGAGATAAACGCGGTCCTTTATTGCTGCGCTACTATAAAGATATCTGTTATTTTACTTAAGTATTTTTTTGATGTCCTTTGCTGGATGATGAATTAGATCTGGTATATGATATAGGTACTGGCTATGATAAATCCAGTAGGTACGTAAGTATTCATCCCAAGGAAAAAAATCACATATTGAGCATTCAAGCCCTTAATATAATGTATATAATCAATAAATTAGCTTCATTATGTAGAATTAATATGTGCATATTATCAATAGGTACTTTTTTTTTGTTCGCCTGGGTAACCTATCGATTTTTCGAACAACTTTTCTCCACTGTTTCGTTTGTCCGAAAATCATTTTTCTACCACCCAACCCAACCCATTTACTTTTCAAAATGTTTATAGAGACCTACAGAACCTGTAGGTTAGGTTAGTTTCATAACAATCCAGGATAGTTAAACGTTTTTAGAGAAAATGGATTTTCGGACAAATGAAAATTTGGACAAACGAAACAGCGGATAAGTTTTTAGAACTTAAGAGTGGTAACCCTAAGGAAAAAGTACTCTTAGGTAGAGTCCAAAAACCTTACTTACACAAAACTAAATTTATAGATTTTTTTTAAATTTGCGACGTATTGAAATATTTTAAGATTCCACAGTAATAGAAACTAACATAGTTTTGATGATGAACATGAACATTCAACAAACTAATCTCCTTCCAGATCCTTCGAAGCTGATCAAGCGCAAGAAGTCCACCGATGACGTCCGTTCCCCCCTCGGCGGGGAAGGCTCCCTCACCAGCGAGGAGGGGGAGGACCCGGGGCGCCGGAAGAAGGCCAGGACCACCTTCACGGGGAGACAGATCTTCGAGCTGGAGAAGCTGTTCGAGGTGAAGAAGTATCTGTCTTCGGGGGAGAGAGCTGACATGGCCAAGCTGCTTAACGTCACTGAAACTCAGGTAAGGTCTTTAATAACCTTACTCGTACACGTCGGATCCACCCACAGACCAGAGGCCCTGGCCAAGACGCATTACGCTAACTAGCGTTTCTATTCGTTTCGTTTTTAAACCAATCGCGTCACTGGTAGATCACGTGACTCTTCGTATCATGTCATCTACGAGAAGCGATTGGTTTAAAAACAAAGGAATAGAAACGCTAGTTAGCGTAATGTATCTTGACTAGAGCCCTTGAGCCTCTATTCTAGGCGGTAAGAACCATATCGTCTTTGACCTGTTAAGGTAGATATTGGGTCCAATTCGGATAAGTGACGTCTAAATTTAAATTTAAGTTAAGAATCTGTAATTTTAAGTTATGTCATTTTAGGTTACACGCCAATTGGTATTCGGATTACCGCCTATTTTGAAGTTGCCATACATTAAAATGTCTTAATTTAGAGAATCGCTTAAATTTGACGTTTATAACATTGAACTTAGAGATAGACGCCAATCTGGTATTCGGGTGCACATCACAAACGTCAAATTACAGATTTTTAAACGAAATTTTCTGTAAATTTAGACGCCACCTAAACAGTCCCGTGTAAATTTACACGATAGGTACTTAGGATTCTAAATCGGATGACAGATCGAAGCCTTACTGATTTTACCGTTCGTCAATAGGATCCTTCCTGTTTTAATTGCATTTTTTTTCACGATTTCCTGAATTCTAAAAAGGATTCCTAATAATTGAATGAAAGTGTAATGAAAAGCCCTTAAATGTGTCTGCTTTGAGTTCTGTGTCTGTACCTACCTATTTGCAAAACGCAAATGGGATATGGTTCTGTGGAATTCATTTCATTACCTAACCTATCGTACATAAAAGTGAAAATGTTAAAAAGAACCACCCTTAAAATCTGTGTGTGACCCACCGTAACAAGTTATAAATAAGTGGCTATTTGTTTAATTTAGAGAAGTCACATTAAGGCTTCCCTCGAGTCAGCTCGTCAATTGATACGATTGCTGCATAAATGAATATTAGGATTTCCCGGACCATCAAAGGTAAGTCATTTAATACACCTGCGGAAATAAATATTCGAGAGATAGTTTTGATATCTCTGTGAAATGCTTGATACTTGCTAAAGTTTTTTCTCTACTAAGTACCTAGTTACCTACCTTTTTATTTATATTTCTTACAATGATAACTTAGGATTTACTAATAAACAACTAACCCCCAATTTTTGTCTTTCTAGTGTTCAACAGTGTTATGACAAAGGCACTTTATAAAGTACCTAAATGATGCAGTGATATTGCACCCATATTATAAGATACTTAAAACATAGGCCAACACAAGGAATGCTGTATCAGTACATAGATACTTGTTGGTAAGTAGGTACCTATGTTATGTTATGAACTGCCATAATATAAATGGTTTTATGTACAGTCGGCCTTATAAGAAGCTGCTCACTTTTGTACCTTGTCGCTTTAACGCCTTTGAGAGATTATTGCAGCTGTTTATACATGATGTTAATGTGACAAAACACTAAAGTGTGCAGCTTCTTATAAGGCTGACCGTACGTACCTAAGTGTAGAATTGGAATTAATTTTATTCTCTAAGCTATACATGCACTTTACAAGTTGTGAGTCTACTAGCACCTATTAATGCTTCCTAAATAAACACTTGAGATGAACCACTGCAAAGAACTCCTTAATATTGTAAATTGTTTTCTACATAGGTTGTATACCTATAAATGCTCCGTACAAACAACATGAATAACTTGAATATCAATGTACCTACCTACCATAATTATGTTTAAAAAGTAGGGTCTTGAGATAAAAGAAACAAATGATCATAGAATAGTATTGTTTTTTATATTATAAATTTTTTATATTATGAAATATAAAGAAAAAGATCATTCAATAGTTTTATAGTAGTAGTATAAATACAAGCATTAGATGATTTACATTGCTATTTAACTACATAGTTGTTTGTTTCCCATACAACTATGAAACATCTAAGATTCATTGCTGGTATTAATGTTACTTACTGCACAGAAAGTTTAGCCCTATCCTATGTTAATTAAAGTTAGTTATAAGTATAATTTAGTGACTGAAAAAGAGCACATATTTTCTTTAAGTACCTAAAGTATGATCCAGCTCTAATGCATGCATAAGTGTCATGGGAAAGTGCATCTAGCTAGATTATAGTTTAATGATTTAACTAAAGACATGCCACAATTCACTCAGACCCAATTTTTTATTCTCATTGCTTTAAACTTTATTGCTATTGCTTATAAATGTGGAGTAACCATGGAGTAGCTAAGCCATGGTTTGTCCCTATCCTTGAATTCAAATGTCACAACGGTAAGGACAAAACATGGCATGGCTACTCCATGGTTACTCCACGTTTATAAGTAAGTGCATATAACATTTAGAACCAGCAATCTTATATTATAATTATTTTTTCAGATTAATAGTGGTGACATGCTTTATAGAATCCTGGTGAAATATGCATGATTCATAAAGCTTGGTGCGCTGAATAGAGCGAAGTGGTACTTCACATCGAGGCAAAGACTGTTGCTGTATAAGTCGCACGTCCAGCCCCATATGGATTACTGCTGTCATCTCTGGCCGGGAGCACCTGAATACCAGCTCGGGCCTTTTGACTCAGTTATGTTTTGGGCATTTTGATATAGGCTACGGTAACGGCTTACTATCAGGCGGGCCATATGCTTGTCTGTTTGCAGCTAGTGTAAAGTGTATTTCCAAATTAAATGTTATTGGTTAATAGTAATAAGGTAACATGATATGTGTTTTATTTATTATCTTTGAGAAATAGAGGACATAGATATAACAAGAGGTAATGACATCCTTGAACTAATTTTATGTTTTACTGCCTACTACAATATGTTGTTGCTGTTAATGGATTCTCAACTGGCTTTGGACTTGTAGCTGTATGTTGCACGAGGCAAGTATGTCACTTAGAATTGTGTCAGTAGGTGATGAATTGGTGATAGTTTGCTCACCAGCAATAATAATACTGTCGTACATTGGGCGCAAAAATATCTGACACCCTCTTGTACCTCGTGTAATAAAGATGTGTCAGATGTTATTGCGCCCAATGTTGGACAATATATTATTGCTGGTGACTACCTACTAGCTGGAGTCCCAATACGGTACAGTCCAGATAGTCTTACTCAAGGTGCTTTTCCACTGGCGAGGCAAAGCTAGACGATGATATAAATTTGTATCAAAAATCTATGAACATCATACAAGGTGGAAATGGTTGTTCAATACGAATATTTAAACTAGTCGCGCCTCGGATCGCTAGTGGAAAAGCACCTTCATTAAATTTTTAATTAACCTTCAGCTGATGCCAATATCAGGATATGTCAATGATATCATTGAGATAAGTAGGTAGGTTAGTGTTTTGTTTCTTGTAAGTAGGTACAGCCCGACAGTACTCATCATAGGTGTCCCTACAGTTATTTTATTACACGAGGACTGTTACTAACTTAAATTTAGTCTAGTATACAAAACTAAACTGACAACCGCATACAGGAGAACGACTATAACACAACAACGAAGTTAGTTTTCACGAAGCATGCTAATGCAGGAGTAATTAATTGTATTATGCAGCTGCGCCCATCCATAGGTAAGACTGAATTACTGCCTAATGGCTGCGCCAAAATATTAGACTTGTAGAAAATTATAAAATTATAATCGCAGTTCGCATCGCAGTCCACATACATTCCAGGGAAAACCACAGATTATAACTACATGATAAGAAAATAATCTTGCGTATTTTTTTAAGATTCTTAAAGCCCGCTCCACATTCTCGACAAAACTACACGAGACTTGCCGAATACGAGAGTGTGGAGTGAGTATCCGTCTATGTTCGTATTGTCTCGCGTATGTTCGTGTTGTCTCCATTTCGTGGCGGTAAAAAGGCCAAACATCAAAGGGCTCTCGTGAAGTCTCGTGTTTGCGCGAAACTACCCCTCCACACTCTCGCCGCTGCGCTCCTGTCAGTCGGCCGACGGCAACCGTAAGAAGCGCAGTATCGCATCTATCGATGTATCGCAGTCATCCAGTATCTTCGCCTATTCCACCGTCTTTTGATAACTTTTTTTTCACGGATCAGTAAGTCATTGTAATACGCTACAGCGCATAATACTGCAGCGACAGAAATTTCGAAGATGTCCATTTTGGTTGAGAGTCCAATTACAACTGCGCAAGGCGAGAATGTAGTGGGCCGCGCTCGGTTTCGCCCGATCTCGGCAAATATCTCTACAAAACCTATCTCGTGTAGTTTTGTCGAGAATGTGGAGCGGGCTTAAGCCGTATTCACATGCTTGGTGTTTTCCACAAACTACAAATTACAAGCGGAACTCTCTTTTTAGCAAAAGGAGTTAGAAAGAGACTTCCGCTTGTAATTTGTTGCTTCGTGAAACGCGCCTCAGGACGCACGTAACTCTGCGTTAGAGTGAGATAGAAATAAGTCGTGCTCACTTTAATGTAATAGTTGCTACCCTCAGTGTTTGTGGCAAGCACCAAGCATGTGGGTACGGCATTAAACTGAAACTATACATAGGTATTTGTTTGTTTACATTACATTGTATATAGGCATGATGTACCAGGCAAACTAATAAAGATGAAACAAAACAAGGTGTAAGTAAGTTATTACTAATGTTGCTAATTGTATCAAAATAGTAAATAAAATATAAGTTATGTTTTTCGGTTTTTTTTTTCATAACAACTTGGTTAACGGTAAAAGGTATGATAATATTTAAAATACTGTAATAAATGAGCAAAAAAGTAATTAGAATGCCTATTGTTTTATTTTATAAAGTCGTCGAGTCTGCCGGTAATTTTCTTTGAATATAGCAAAGCCGTCAAAGGCTGACAACTACGTTTCTAGGGCCTTCCAAAAAAAAAACCGCTTTATTTAAACTTAACTTTTAAATCTATAAATTTAGGAAATGTCACTTTAGGTTACGCGCCAATTGGTATTCGGAAAAACTCTTAAATAAAATTCACTTAAATTTATAACTTTTTAGCCGTAAATGACAGCTCTAAATTTAGAAACTACTCTCTTGTCTGTGGTTGGTTCTGATAGAATTAAGCTATTTCATATAACGAAAAGCGTTTTTTTCATGTAAGAATGTATCCTAAAGATTTTTCTAGTCTCAAAATCTATCTACAAAGTTTCAAGCGGCGCTTAAAATTGCAGATAAAATTATAACGTAATGTGCGTCCGAATACCAAATTGTAATCTACCTATAAATTTAGAAATGTCAAATTGTAATCCCTATAAATTTAGAAATGTCAAAGTAAGGTGCCTCTAAAATTAGGGATTTCTGTCTAAAATTAAGAATTCCCGAATACGGATTGAGTTTAGACCTGTCAAAATCGAGTTTGACGTTTATAAATTTAATTTTACAGACGTTTAAAATTAGACAACGGTTATCCGAATTGGACCCATTGTTTTCAACTCGGCCGCCATTACTGTCAAGTAAATAAGAGCTATCAAAACGTTGACAATATGACAACAGGTCAAAGACGATACGATATGTTTTTTGCCGCCTAGAATCTCGACCCATAGAGAAGTCGGCACCTAAGAGTGGTGGTCCCACTAAAACATGCCAAAGCATGACGGAGGAGATTTTAATACGACCCTCGCCGCGACCGCGCCGTGCGCTTGCGGCTTTAGGGATCTAGGTACAAGAAAGCACCGATCCATAGGCGGCGGTGACCACTTCCCATCAGGTGGGCCGTCTGCCTGTTTGTCCATGATGTCGATCAAACACAGTATTACTCTTTTCTCAAAGGCCTTTTACGCAATTTCGGCGACATCACTACTAATTAACGATACTTCTGTCAATATTTGAATCCTATCTCATTTGAACCGAGTAACTCTTAAGTATTAAGTACCTTCTTTAATTTTACTAAAAAGTTATAAAGACTTTCTTCCAAAGGTTTTAAAACGCATCGTTCCTAATAGTCCGATGTGTTTATCTTAATTTCCTCGCATGTCATCTATTTGTAGCTACACCGTACGATAATTAAGAAATTTCATTAAATAATTTAACACCTACTACATCAAAATCAATGCCCTGCCGTTCGCTATTAATCTTTTTAGGGTTCCGTATTCACTCTCAATCCAATCCAGCCCCTTCATTTACCAAGTGTTGAAATATAAATAGATAAATTAGTCACTACCCTCATTTCTCATGTCACAGAAACCAAATGCTACAACACTAAACGCAGTGTGAAAACTAAACTATCTAGTGAACGAAGACTATCGCTTTGGTACCTTAAAGCTATTTTTAGTGGAAGGAGCTTGTAAAGGGGCCAACCTGATTGCTACCACCATTTCTTACATTAACCTACCGCCAAACAGCAGTGTTCGCATTAATGTGTTCCGGTGTGGGGATTCCATTTAAGCCATTAGAGATTGTATCATAAGATTGCAATCTTTAGATTTTGCACCAATATGGGCAATATGGGCTTTAGAGTCCACTTACCAGTGCTCGTTTGCCTTCTCCATACCATAAAAAAACTCATGTGAAAATTTCCTATAGCAGTTCTCATCTTGTTGTTAGGGCGCTCCATATTCGCGCGCAATTCGCGGGCGTGAATCGCGGCGTGAATTGCGCGTGAACTCTTCTTTCCTCCACATTCGCAGTGTTCACAATTTGGTTCATAGCATAGTTCGCGCGCTCGACGATATAATTAGGTCTACATTAAAAGTAAAAATCAATTAAAAAGAAATGGAGAAATCGAAGATGTTGGATAACGAGTATTTATCGTAATAGAATTGAAATATTTGCTTTAATATTTGTGGTATTGGGCTAATGTTTTATAAAAGTAACGCGCGAATTTGGAGTCTCTTTAAAGCGGGCCAAAAAACCGACAAAAAGTGGTTAACAAGGCGCGAACCCGCGAAAAATATACAAATCGGTTACTCATTCACACTTTCACGCGTTTGCGCATAGTTTTGGTGCGAATGCGGAGCGTCCATTAAAGTGAGAAGGTACAAAAGTGATCAGTTACTTATGAGTTTGATGACGTTGTGACCAATCATAGCGCGGCGTCGCGGCCGATCACTCGCGCGCACCAATCGGCGCCCGCGCACAAATCAGCGCCATCTGTCGAACGACAGCACACATCGTTACGCGGTTCGGGGAAAAACTACCAAATTAAACGTTACTTAGTACCATGCGGTGGGGAGTGGTGCAATTCATAAGCGGAAGAACATTATTTAAAAGTCGAAAAATAATTAATAAATGTATTGGATTTTCAATTACGGTAAAGGAAACTTTACATACTCAATTAGCAGCCATACGGCCGAACCCAATATTCAAACCGCGGATAGATAACGCTTACTTCGGATTAAAATTTGACATTTGCCCATACAAAATGTGTCAAATTTTAATCTGAGGTAAGCCTATCTATCCGCGGTTTGAATATAGGGTTTGGCCATTATACGTTCGAGAAACCATGCTGCCAAATTGAATACATGCGCTGAAATGTGTTTTGTTCGCTTTGACGGGACTACTTAAACTCGCCGCTTGGACATTCACTCCCGCGTTCGCTCACCTTTGCTTCTAAAAGAATCACTACCCTGGGTTCAAATCCCGGTAAGGGCAGATATTTGTGTGATGAGCTCGAATGTTTGTTCCTGAGTCTTAGATGTTTTCTATGTATTTAAGTATATATTTCTCTATCTAAGTATTTATATTGTTGTCTAGTACCCATACTACAAGCATATAGCGTACAATTAGTTTGGGACTAGGTCAATTGGTGTGACATTTTCCCGTTTTTTTTTTCTTTAACCATTTTGTGGAATAGTTTATTCTTGCGTATGTAGTTATTCTCTTGTTCTATCGGAATTTTGAATGCAACATATTATTGTCTAGGGTTACTGAATAACAAAACATTTAAAAAAAAACGCTTCCTGTGCCATAATACATAAATAATAAATTTCCCCTTGTACCACAGAATTAAACGTCGAGATAATTATACTATCAGTGTGAGGGGGGGGGCGTCGTGACTAGACACATAT
The DNA here is from genome assembly GCA_948252455.1 of Acleris cristana. Taxonomy (NCBI): domain Eukaryota; kingdom Metazoa; phylum Arthropoda; class Insecta; order Lepidoptera; family Tortricidae; genus Acleris; species Acleris cristana. The sequence goes on along the minus strand of OX411791.1, from coordinate 546,666 downwards.
GGCGGTACTAATGAAACCGCGTTTACAGCGCGCGGCGTGTCGTGACGGACACGTGTCGTGTCTAAATCTACACTCACAAGAAATTACAAATTAGAACTAAAACTATGATAAATTAAAATAATTAAAGCAAAAATAAACCTTTGTTACCCGCGCTTAACTCGTGTACGTAGCTGTCTAAAAAAATCCGTACTTTAGCTCATCATGTCCAATTTTCCATTTGAATCATCTATATAGACGGTGTAGAAAAAAAAAGAAAATCGGGCATACGCAATAGGAAAAAATATGCAAAAAGTGCCGTAAGATTTCTGAAATGATGGCAGCAAACCGCTTCGCTCCATTTAGACTTGCCCGGGGACGGCAAGTGCACCTAGTATAACTTTAACTGCCATAGTGTCTATAATCTTCAATCCACGACGGCGCGCCTCTCCGTGCGTGCAACGTCAATCTTGGTGGTGGCCCCCGTCGTAGATTGAAAACTATACACAGGGTGATTTCGTAAATCAGCCCTAAACCGAATGTGTAAAGTAAACCAATCACCGACAAATTTGTCGGCCCTGCACGTGTCTCACCCGTCAATTATCGTCGTCGCTAACGACCCGCGACAAAAACTGACTCACGTGGGGCTCTCCGACGTTAATTGGTCTTAAGGGCTTGACACGAGAATGGTTTGAAATTTTAAATGTGAATACAATATGATTGAGGATGGTTCAAGAATAATATTTTGGTGAAATGTTTGATGAAAATGGTTGCTTCATACAAGATTGTTATTTAGGGGGATAATCACGGGACAATAACTGTCAATAACACACCAATCGATCGAGTCCCAAACGCAGCTGTAGGCTTGTATTATGGGTACTAGACAACGATATAAATACCTACTAATAAAGATACACAAATACATAAATAAATGTTGTTATTGTTGTGAATAAGCGACTAAGCGTCTTGAATCTATACGAGCCTAATAAGAAGTCGCTTACGTCAAATAAGGTGTTAGTTGAATCAAAAATGGCTACTGTTATATAAAAAAATAGCCATTTAATTTAATTTATCTTAACTAAGAAAATACTCTCTTGTAAGCTCTCATATTTTGAGTGTTACATTCTCTACAACGTTTATTAAAAATGAAGACATAAGTAGAAATATTACTATAAATGTGCAAGTTTGTAAGGATGTTTAGATGTTTGAATGTTTGTCTTACAATTAAGCATGAAATAAAATAAGGCACACAGCTAGCCCATGCCATGAGAGACCAGGTAAACGAATTCTAGGCGAACTATGTTACAATCATAGGCTTGAATCATCCCTAAGTTAAAAGAGCGTTTTCATTTGGTACACCCGTAAAAAAACAAATCGCCATCCTGTCTAGTCGCTAATACTTCAATTTACACGCACATGTGCGTCAAACAACACCAAAGTGCCAAACCTAAACACGTACACATAAAAACGCCACAGATAGCAAAAACTCCGCTCCCTGAACCCCTGCTCCCCGGGGATCATTAACGTTGTTTGAACCCTACCCAGAAATGTTATTTCAATACCGAGTCCACTAATTGATCCACTTCTTTGCTTTTGACTATTCTGCGTTGCTTAGACAAAAAGTCGTAAGTATACTTATACATTTTAAGTATGAAACTTTATTTGCTTTGGTGGAAGGTTAAATACGCTTTGAATGAAAATGCAGATATGTCATTTTGTCTAATGACGGACGGTATTTTAGTATAAACACAATAAGCCAAAACTTACTTTACAGCTGCATGTTAAGGTTGATTATAGTTTGATGGTTTGAATCAATTGAGTCGTCCAGAGGGATTAGACTATACAGGCGGATCTTAATTAATATTAATTCCAAATTAGACAGTTAGGTCGGTCAATTGTTGCCTAGAATACGATGATTTGGTTAGGCTACGGGATAATAATATTAATATTGTTAGTTAATATCAGTCAGTTTAACATTTATTGGGATTGGCTAATAATATATCAAGGCTAGATTTTATAATTTTGGTACAACGTGTTGGCTTTGGTGATATCACGTCGTTAGCTCGATCGATTATCTAAAAATACGCACTTAAACTACTAATTATAATACTGTGGCATTATAAACGTAGGTAACAGAGAAATTATTACAACTTTCTTAATGAACATCTTTGAATATGATGATAAGGTAGTATAATTCATTCATATTCATGATATAAGACTTGTAAGGGTAATATAATATTAATGTCAGTCATGGCATCGTCTTCGTCTTTTTCTCTCCTTTCCTAATCATTTCATGCTTATTTTTTGTTCCGACGATGAGAGCGACACCTCATTTATGGTATTGTCTATACAAAAAGTCACGTTAATTGCAAAAAAATCATTCTATAATTATAACGAATTTATCGCAACGAAATTATGTAAAACAATCAATGCTTAAATTTTCTGTTAATTTCCACGGACATAACAAACTGTCAGTTTAGTTAGCCTGATAAAAATGAGACATTAATTGCATACGAACACCAACTGTTTTCAGGGTAGCCGTGAAATGTGATCACACTGTATGTGGCCATTCTCACCATATGTCATTTGTTAAGTGCGTTTTTGTCTCCCGCGCGGCCAAAGAATAAACGATATAAAGTGGACTGTCTTTTAAATTTGAATCTTCTGTTACTTGGTTTCTAATGTTTGGGCTTCCTCATTCCGTTGTGCCTATCTTATTTTGCCGTTTTGAATACTTACCGTTTTTTTATAAGCAGCGTTGAGAATTCAAACTCACCGGGTGTTAATTTTTGAATCAACTTCCATCTCAACTCAACTAGTCTACATTTTTTTTACTGGTGAATTTAAGTGGCCCCTTGCTCTTCAGCGCTTAAGGCGGTTGTCACTTATTAATTGTTACATGCATTTCACACGTGCATGAATACATACACAGACCTTTACCTACCGGTTATGCGGAGGATTCTTTAAAAACATACCTTTAATTAAATCTTGATTGACTTTGGTCGCAAGTCGATCTTGACGTCGACAAAATAGTTCGACCAAAGTGGTAAGTTAACAAAATGTATTTGTGTACCAGCGTGAACTCGGTCGCTTTCAAGTTATTGCAATTAACTTGCACGTTGGTATTAATTTTGTTGTGTCGAAAAACTGAAAAGCGAGTGGTTTAGTTGTGGTAGGATCATGCAGGGTCCGTTCGGATCGCTGCCACCATTTTATCCTTTAACCTACCGCTAAGCAGCAGTATTCACGTTGTTATGTTCCGGTGTGGACATAAAACAACGGGTGAAAAAAAAGAATTCCTTTGAGTTGAAAACTCATTTGCAGTTTTTAGGATTGCAGTCTTAAGATAGACTAAGTACAATCTTAGGTGCAAATGTCGATGGGTCTCAGAGCTACTTACTTCTAGCAAAAGGAGTTAGAAAGAGACTTCCGCTTGTAATTTGCAACTTGTAGCTTCGTGAAACGGGCCTCAGGTGGCCTGTGTGCTTTTTTGCCTTCTCCATGCCATAAAAGATCACCCTCTGTTGTTGTCTACTCTTTGGCACGCGTTAAGCGTTTTACGCATCTGTGTTTGTGTTGCTCCCGACACTTTTTACCGGGAACCGGGCTATTCCCGTCACTTGTTCATTTATAATAGGGCTGGAATAGCTCTGCATAGTTTACTTACTTAAAACAATCAAATAGTGCTGTGGTATGGGGTAATAGGGCTCATCATCATCTTCATACAGGGTGTTAGGCAGAAGGTTGGACAAACTTCAGGGACTAACATACTCATCAACTTTTATGGTACCAACATCCAAATCGCGAAAAAAAAACAGCTGTTCCATACACTTCGGCTGTTTAGCTTTCAAAGTTTGTGTGGAACAGCGGTTTTTTTTTTCACGATTTGTATAGTCATACAAATTAAAACATGACAGACAATTGTTGCCAAAAAAAATATCATCACAAATAAAATTTAAAAAAATATACCTGACTACAAGGTTCGCCTCGTTTAGTGACCCTGATTTATTTTTAATTATTTGTCTTAATTGTCCTCTTTATTATGTTAGTTTAAAATAAATACATTATTAAGTAAGCGATTTATAATATATTGCTTATATTATAAGCAATGTCTATTATCAACCATGCCCTTAAGCAATATGTATCGCATTCTGTATCGTACAAATTAATAACCGAAACACAGCCTTATTTCCCACTAATAAGATCAAGATTACAATGCAAATAAATCCAAAATGGAGTCGCGAATGACACGACTGACAAGGGTTGCCAGTTGCCGGGTTTCACAAAATCTTCAAAGTACACATTATATGCAAAATTAATATTTTGCTCTATTTTGAACCCTTTGCGTAAGCAATAAAGCTTTCATTTTTCAAATAGATGGAACTGTTATGTTGGGTATAAGAAAAAAAAACAAAGATTTCCATGCATGCAAAATTCTGGTTTTAGTCAAACTTGCTCCCTTTACTTTGGTATTAAGGCTTAAGGTTTTGGAGGTGAGTGTAGAGTTAAGTTTGTATTTGTTATGCTGATATTGCCGAATAGTATGCCGTTATAGATATGGGCGATTATTGGAAGGCTTATTGGAAGAGATTTCTTCGTATAATTTTGAGGGGTGAATGTGATTTCGCTTATTTTTATTAGTTTAGCCTTTTTTTCGTTTTGCAGTCTAACTACCTAGGTTAGTGATGTGCGATTTATTAAACATTGTACAACTTTCCTTAAAGGGTCTTCTAAACGGGCCATATTTTCACTGCAATATGTGACCGGCAACTATTGGTGTCTTTCTCTAACATACGAGTAAAAGAGGGACACCAATAGTTGCCGGCCACATATCGCAGTGAAAATATGGCCCGTTTAGAAGCCCCTTAACTGCGAAAATTACAGTTTCTTAAAGCTACATAATTAGATGAAAATAATTCTGACACAAGTAACTTTCATTTAATTTTTATGAGAAGTTTTCGTTACTTACGTTACACATCAAAATAGTAATTTTCAGAAATTGAACGACTTCACTTTGGTAACTTTATCAGAATATTGGCATGAAATTTTAAGTGAAAGTTTCACTTTTGAAGCTTTCAGAACTTTGCAGAAATTTAAGTGAAAATTTCTCTTTTGAAACTTACAAGCCGCTCATCACTAACCTAAGTCCGTCTGTCGGTCTTTTCAAAAGTAACAGTCACTTTTTCTCTATTTCTACTATGTAAGTCACAAGAGGTTTTTTATACAATATCACTGAATCTCAAGTATGAAAAAAAAAACTTTCTTTTCACAATTCTCTTTTCAGTGTTAAAAATAGTTGAACATTCACATGTTTATTAAAGTACCAATCCCAAGAGTACATTATGACAATTCCTCACGGGCCAGCCGTAACTCCAGACAAACCTTTGAAGTATTACACTGGTCCCATTAGAGATCTATTAAAAAAACAATGAGACCAACCCGGCGGACGGAAATAGTCTGTTTAATTTAGGATCGACGGAGTAATTAAGTGCTTTTTTGTTTTGGGGGATTATATTATAAATATCTGTTGTTATAATGTTTCGTCAACATGGATTTATCTTGGGTGTAATAACAAATCAATTATAAATTAACACCCTGTATGAATGAAACTTAGTTGATAATGTTATTTTGTTTTGGGAAGTAATTAAATGGTCAGCCGTTATTAAAATTGATCAGCAAAAAAAATCAGCAATTAATTCATTTGGGCAGCATAAAAAGATTTGGGTGGCAATAAATAAAAATCGGGCTACAACTCTTTGTTCAGCAAACAATTTATAAACGGGTAACATTTTAAACAATTTCGATCAGCTTTTTTTGTCATTTGTCTGCCTAATAAACAGTCGAGCTGCAAAATAATTATTTGGGCAGCAAGATTTTACAATTGGTCAGCAGAGTAAACATGTCTGTAAGCAGTTTAATTAAGAGGTATGCATATTAAAACGATGGTCATCTATAATATAGAAGTGGATTGCGTTTAGTTTGAAAAGTCAGCAGTGTTTACAAGTTAAGTTTTGTCACACAATTTTCTATCACAATCACACCCTAGATTAACCAAAATTTGTATCATAAATATGAGGTAGGTTAGGTTAGGTTCGTTTTTATATCAGGCCCGGAGGGCCAGAACAACCCAGAAATAGGAGATCCGCGTGAGCGGAGCTCCGTCGACTCTGTTAAATTTGTAAATTTGATGGTGGGTTTGGGATGTGTGTGTTGCCGGCACGGCAGTAAATTTGTTAATTACACCTTTGTGTACACAACTGTACCCAAAAGTGTATCTATTAGGAAACACTGCATTGGTATTTAAAAAGGGGATCTATAAGGAATTAAGGCGAACTTTTTTCAAGGGTGTATCTGCAAGGAAACTGTGCTCTAGAGGAATAATTCTATATAAATTGAATAATTTACAAAAAAAGAGAGTATATTTGAATGAACTTTGTAATAGTTGCGCCCATTTTGTTGATGACCAATTTGATTTTATTGCTTCCTTTTTTCTGCTGGACAAAATGAATTATTTTGCTTACCTTCTGATTGCTTACCATAATTTAATTATCTGTGGGTCGTTCAATGCAGCTCAAATATTTAATTTGCTGACCAAAATAATTTAGAGCAGCCCAATATGTCATTAATTGCTGACAGATTTATAATTGTTTGCTAACCATAAGTTGCTTACCAACTAGCTATTTTGGCTGACCAAATACATATTTCTGTTCACCAAAATGAGAATATTTTGCTGACCGGTTAATTGATACCCTTTTGTTTTTGTACGAGATCATATTTCAGTAAGTTTGTGAGTTAGTATAATTTGTTTTACGCTTAAAAAGACGGACGGATTTAGATGAAATTTGGAATTAAAATAGATTATACCCTAAATTAAAATAGGTACAGGCTACCTTTATCCCAAAAAATACTGTTGCTGTGGGATGCTCAGTGCAGACGAACGAAGTCACGGGCTGAAGCTACTTTATTACATGTTACATTAACTGAAACAACAGAAATTTGCCGTCGTGTTTATCACTATGAATAAATTGGAATAAAACATCGGTTCCTTTTCTTTCGACTATGTAAAGTGCGACTGTGCAAGAGGGATGGATGATTTTATCTACAGCGATAAATACAATCTTTATGAGGACTGCTGGTTGGTAAAAGTTTTTTTAATGAGACCTAAAACATATTCATATTTATATCATCCTTGATAAAATCTATAGAAACATTTTCAAAAGCCTTATAAATTGGGTTTCATAAATTTTCAACCCTAAAATAGATGGAATAATTATGATGTTTAAGTCGACTATTAAAAGGATATTATGTACATTCAATGCCCTGAACTCAAAATAGAGTCAATTTCGTACCAAAATCAAAGAATCTGGCATTCAAAGTTATAATATCGGCGGTCTGCGCAGGCGCATCAAACGGCGCCGGCTTGTTGGCCATTGGTCCACAAAAACCGCGGCCCACTCTCTTCACGCACTTTTCTTTATGTCATAGCATAGGACATATTTCTCTATATAAGTATTTATATCGTTGTCTAGTACCCATAGTACAAGCCTAGAGCTTAGTTTGGTACTAGGTCAATTGGTGTGACAATGTACCCTGATATTTGTTAATTTATTTATTTATTTATAAGCATTTTAAGATAGTTTTATATAGTACACAATCAGTTTTACTTTTAGATTTATTTTTCATTTTTTATTATGTGAGATTTATTTAATAAATTTTGCACCTGACAGAACTTGTCCCTTTTTTTCTTCGACAAAAATAATGAAAACCACCGACATGTTGGTTTAGTAGAACTATATCATAAACTTTAAAAAAGGTTACCAATCATCCTGCTATTAAAAAGACAACCAAAAGGCTAAGTAAACTTTGAAAACATAAAGTTTACTTAACAATTAAGAAAACCCTTGTCAATTAACTTAGTTATCCAACGGAATAACTTCAAAGCGATCAAATTACTATCCCAAGTCACAAATCAGCCAAAAAAATGTCCTCACAACTCCATACAATTTTAATAATAGCCTCCAAAGGTAAATTTATAGTGACAAAAGGAATCTAACGAACCGGAAGGCGGGCGGGCTATTAACCAAACATATTAATTTAAATTATCTTCCTGCCTGCCGGGCCCTAAAAGAACAAACACGAAGGCTATCAAGCGATGGTTCCGTATAGTCAAGTAAGTAATGTAAGGGCCGCTACAAACGATGAGTCGAACTGACAGGCCGTAAGGGACGCGGCTATTTGATAGAATGAGAAAGTTATATACGTCTCTCATTCTAACAAATAACTGCGTCCCTCTCCGCCTGTCAGTCCGATTGATCGTCTGTGGCGGCCCTTACCTTACTTGACTAAATACAAAAAAATGTTAGTTTTGTTAGACAATCGTTTTTCGTAAGTAAATAAAATGTATAAACCATTAAAGTATCACGTCCTGTGGAACCCTAAAACCACAGCTTAGCGCTTAGTCCTGCGATCTCATAAATTAGTGATGATTTACCATCTTCCACGGTGAATAGAAGTAAGTCTAAACCAAGTTGAACTGTATTTTAAACCGTGTAAACACTTGTTATGGTTCAATTTGAAATAAATGTGGATGTTGACTTGTTTCTTTTATGTGTTTTGGTAAGTTTATTGTTCAAGAATTTCTTTGGATGAGATTTGTCGTTGAAGAATTCATATTTATAGTACGTTTTATTTTTGTTAGCTTAAGGAGATATCGTTTTAAAATAATAAAGGTAGTTATTATGACATGTTATGTTATGCTTTGGTTTTTTAATGATTAATAGGCATTATGGTGAACCAAGAAAATATACATAAATATGTGTAAACTGTTTATTATGTAGGTACTGTTAACAGCTTTTGTCCTGTAACATTTTCTGCGTATATTAACTTAGTTATCGCTTTTGCTCCAAAAAAGAAAAATAAATTTAATTACAAACAAAAATGGATCGAATTAATATTTATCTATTAAATCGGTTGACCTATCTCAAACGCTTAAATAAAAAATAGGTCGACTGATAATGATTTTATTACCAACTTTCAACAATCCGGAATATGCCAAATCGCAACAATTCCGTTTGGCCATTATTAATTTCCTCTTAAAGTCGTTGCGTCTCGGGGCGCAATTCATCGCGTCGCTCAAGCGTGTCTTATCACATTAAGCGATCCCTCTGCTGACATTTAAAAACGCTATTAAAAACCCGACGGGCTCCCGCACAGTGTATTAAAGCAGCAGCAGGGGTTGTAAAACTTATTTAAAAAAAAGTTATGCGGCAATATGTAACGTAATAGGTGTACTAAAAGTTATCTATAGAACTTTTGAAGGTTCATTTATTTGTTTCTTATAAATTCCTTATAAATAGTGCGTTTACATGCGATCCATAAATTGGATTACTGCAGCCTTATTGCAATTTATTACAAAGCTCAGTATTTTATGTGTTGTTTTCCTTAATTTTGGCTTTCTCTTGCACCGCAAATAGCTGAAATTTGTAGTTTAGTAGTAGTTTCACTGCGGCACAATACTGACAGTTATCTTGTTCAACGTAACGTATTTTTACTTTATATGTTTCTATTGTTTTTCTTCTGTGTGCATTGAATAAATGTTTTATATTCTATTCAAGTTTAGTAAATTACATGAGTAATTTAGTAAGTGTACCAAGTATAACTAATTCGTATATAATACAACCCTTTTTTTGTTTTTGTTTTATTACACTTGTCAATTTTGAAGTGTGAACACACGTACATGCATTAAAGATATCACCTAAGCATAGCAATACACGGGTTCCCCTAACCCCTAATCGTCATTTATCCTAATGCATCGTTTGTCGAATTTTTATTTATCCTAAGCCATTTCCGCTTAAATTTCAAAACTTTTTGTGTTCTTATAATACAACTCTAACCTAACCGAACCGCAGATATAATAGGAAAACTTTAAAAGTTGCTTGACTCATCTGAAAACCAGTTTAGGGCAAATGAAAATTCGGACAAACATGTGTTAGGACAAATGTTGTTAGGAATTCCGAGCTACCAAATACCAAATACAGGTGCTACCAACGTAAAAAAAACAATATCCTCAAATATTAAGCCCTACTGTGCCGTATCTACTCTGCGCACCCCCGATCGCTTACCCGGCGTTTATATCGTCTTTCTATAACTCAGTGTCGTTGTCGCGAAACGGAGTCGACGGAGCGGAACGGCACCTAATTCCGAGTGATTACTCACAGGGCCTATATTGAATTATTCATTTTTGATTTATATTGCTTAGTTAGGTTAGGTTAGCGTTAGAATGAGCTCGCTCAATCGATAAAGTGTCAAGAGGACGTTTTTAAGAGAAGAGAATAACTCTAGTAAACGTAACCACCGAGTCTGTTATCCGCTAAACCTAACGGGGTATAACATAGTAGTGACTCGGTCGCAAAATTACCAGATCGCTTGTAAGTAGTCTACACCACAAAATGTCTGAGTCGGAAAAATAACCACTATTTTCATGTTTTGTACGTGTCATAAAGTCGACGCAGCACCGCTCTGCGGGGCTTCTATTCTTAGGCAACTTGCCCTTCGGGTATTTGAAGTTACCTAACGTACCTAACCTACCTAGTAATAGTAACGCAAGCAAATTAGTCATTTTGCGACTCAGACATTTTGAGATGTAGGCATTAAGTGTACTTGTGTTATTCTCTTAAAAACGGATTCTCGACGAATTGTCGATCGAGCGAGCTCCCTCGACGGTTAAACTGTTTATAAATCTAGCTAATTGAGAATGCACGCCCTAAAATTTTGTTTGTACGCTCTGACAGGACAAATTTAAACTCACCGGATAGTAACTGTCGGTCAAGTTGAAATGTGAGTCCCTTAAAAGAGTTACGTGGCAGAAGTGAGTTTGATTTGAGACTCGTAATTTTAAATTCGAGGTTAGATTAGTTCCATCTCTTTCTGTCGATTGATTTATAAGTGACAAGTGAAAGGGTGGGGTGTGGGACAATAAATGTTATGCCAAATAGAGGGAACCCGTTTCAATATCATTATGTTTCCTCTTCTTTTTTTTACGGAAAATATGTAGGATTCGATCAATTTCAATATCGTTCAGATGATGCTAATTTAGATCTCATATAAACCAACCATTAAAAAAAGGGACCCATTCTACCAATTGTTATAAAAACCGAAAAGAAAACAGGAAAGCCAACAAAGCCCTTTTCATAAAAATGCAAAACAATTAAGCATTTGCATTTTGAATAAATATGTCCGTGCCCAAGGCAAAGAATTTTTGCCCCCGTTTTGGGGGCAAAAAGGGAACATTTACCCCCGTCGTGGGGCAAAAGACACTTGCCTCGGGCGAGCGGGAGAGGACTCCGAGGACATCAGAAGCGATCAAATAAAATCACAATCGGTTTTACAAAGTTACGTTTGCGGTTACTAAAACCATTCGTTTTGATTATTGCTTTGAGATAAAGTTTATATTGTTATGGCACTGATTTGCTCTGATTTCCATGTTTGTGGCTGGGCTTAAGTTGAATAGTGGTGGGAGGTTGTCGATAAACTTAGTTAATTTAAGGATTTTGTATTTTTATGTTACCACAAAAATAATGTAATGATATGTCATGATAGTTTGATGTTCGAGAATTGGTCAGTTTATTTCACAAACAGTTCAGTTTGTTTGCTAAAGTGGCCTTGATTAAACTTTCTTGATAATATATTCTATGATCACGCCGCTTTTTATTTGAAACACTTTTAAAGAAATTGAACAATTTTATTAATTAGGTTTTCTTGCTCACTCATCTTTACTAAAAATGTAAATGCGAAAGTATTGATTTATATTTATTATATTATTACGTGTGTCTCTGCTGGTGTTAGCCCAAAGACGGACATTGGGTATTTTAAACAGCTGCGGTCAGTTCTCGAGGGAATGGCGATAATTAACTTATAATATGTGCGGCAAAAAACTAATTCTGAAAATTAATCATACTATTAAAACACGTAACGACAGTAATTTTTTCTCTTATCAAAACTCGAAATACACTGACAAAAATATCGATATAAAATCAGCAGCGACCCTCCCTACAGCAAAACACTCCCTTCACTCATAAACCATATTCGGCGAGACAAAATATACATTCCACGTTTACTAGAGCGGGACAGCATCAAAACAGGATGATGAACGCTTTACGAACGGCGTAATGGGTTAAATCGGTCCTTAATAAGCGAGCCATAAAGCAACGAATAAACCTGTCACTTTGAGAGGTATTGTTTATGGTCTGCGTTTATTCCGAATGGCAACACTTTGATGCTTTAATTGTGGCCACTTGACCTTTTCAGTATAATGCTAAAATGGTAAAATAAGTCGTTAAAAGGTTTAAGAATGGACAGGAAGCAGGGATGTGATTCTCTCAACAACGACGAACGGACGGACGAACGAGTGAATGTCCAAGCGGCGAGTTTAAGTAGTCCCGTCAGAGCAAACAAAATATATTTTAGCGCTTGTATTCAATTTGGTAGCATGGCTTCTCGAACGTATAAGGCTGCCTAATTGAGAATGCACGCGCTTAAATGTGTTTTGTTTGCTCAGACGGGACTACTTAAACTAGCCGCTGCGTTTTCACTCGATCGTTCGACCTACCGCCGTTTTTAAGAGAATAACACCCCTGGCGTTTTTATGTAAAAGTACAGTTCGATAGTTTTAGAAATTGAAATATTAAAATTTGCCAATATTAAAAGGTGAGGCATAGGTACCTTTCTAAGATAAAAAGTTTTTAAATTAGTGTCTTATAAAAGCGAGTCTAGACTTTTGGACATAAAAATACTAAGTAATACTCAAACACTTATATACAAATTTAGATTGACATGGCGGTAATTAGTCGTCTATAAATAAACATAGCAAATGTTCTTAGTAATTTTGAGTCGATGAATATTTCGATAAACTCCACGTCGTTGAACTTATGGATACGTTATTATAGCAACCGAAGGTAAGTATCGATAAATGTAATTTATTGATTGTAAATCACTAAAATCGTTTTGTCCTTATTAGAATTCTGTCAAGCTAAGCTTAGCAGAAATAAAGTTTGTGTATAAAGCAAATAATAAATAAATAAATAAACGTAATCGATATTTATCGTAAAAATGCAAAAACGTCAAGATAAATTAACCTTTATTTAGTGTTTAAATAATGAACTTCCATACTTTTACAAAATTTCATTACGTTATAACAATTATTCAAAACGCTTTCATTCTTAAAAAACCGTTGCACCTTAACAACATGGAGATACAATTCAAAATCATAAAACAAATTGGCTATAATGACTCAATTAATTCTGAATCTGTCCGTGATTTGGTGTCTCTTTCGTTCTCCGGTCATTAGTTAACGACTGAGAGAGATGGTACCCTCGGAAGCTTAAAGAGCGCATTCCTTTTATGTTTTTGAATAAAAAAATTTTGTTTGTTGATTTGTAACGTGAAAGGTTATCATATCATGTTAAATGCCGATGACACGTTATGGAGTCCGTTTTCTATGGAAATAAGGAAGCGGGCTGCCTAATTGTATAGTCGGGATTAAAACTTTACAGTTTTATGTCGTTGTTCGATAATTAATTTAGATGAGTAGAAACGTTGTAACTATATTAATTATGATATTTTTGGTACTTTAGAGGAATCACAAAAAAATATTATTAAGTATATTATATGTTGAGCATAGTTCGTATTGTTTTACTTTGAAATCTTTCTAATATATCTATGTTGCTGTTACTTGCAACACCCCATAGCTGTATACCATAAGTCCATATCTATATCAGTAACACGTATATTTACATGGACCTGGATCTGAACACTGTTAAACAGGAGATAGTAAAACACAGCCAGAAGTACCAACACAAGCTCTTGACACATGTCAATCAGCTGGCGTCAAGACTGGAAGGTGAAGGAAGTGTGAGGCACACCAGACTCAGAAGACACAGTATCTGCTCCCTAACAAGCAGATTTAACTAAATTGGAGAGCAAACACAAATAGGAGCGATCAATGGAGCTCCTAGTGATAAAATAACAATAATTAATAGTGACAGTATGAGTGTACAACACCTGATTGGCCTATTGTGTCAAACACAGATAGCCATGTTGCAGAAAAAAAAAAAGTATATTATATTACGTAGGTACACTTTTGGAACGACATTTACAATTAAAGTTTATGATAAAGTATTGTAACTCTATCACGTCCCTATTTCTAAAGGTACAAGAGCGTGTCAGATATATATTTTTGAGCGCAATTTTGGATAGTTGGTATATTGTTGTTGGGAACGGTACCTAACCCTTAATTACCTACGTGTTTACGAACGCGCAGATAAGCTTAATACTTCTTATTTTTTATTCTTACTCTTAACTGCAAGCATTTTAAATTTAATGTCTTTACCAAAAGAGTGTATAAAGCTGCGACCACACCGGTGCTTAAAATACGATGACGGTACGGAATCGCAGTGACGCGTCGTATCCGTACCGTTTTTGACGCATGGCCTCCACACCAATGCTTAACGGTGCGTATATTACGGTACGTCAAAAACGGCGCCATGTTGTTACTATGACCCCATCGTTTGTTTAAGCAACGACACCGTTTTTTAAGCAGCGGTGTGGGGAGCGTGCTTCGAAAACGGTGCTGATACGACGCGTCACTGCGATTCCGTACCGTCACCGTTTTTTAAGCATTGGTGTGTGGAGCTTGCGTCAAAAACGGTGCTGATACGAGACGCGTCACTGCGATTCCGTACCGTCACCGTATTTTAAGCACCGGTGTGGGCGTAACTTAATGCTTCGACCGCTACATTGAAGTTATAGGTCGATTCACAAGAGCTGGCACGAATGGATCGAATGAGTGAATGAAAATATCTATGTGTGCATCACAAAATGGCTACAGATAGGTTGACCCAATAAGTAATAATTGTGTTTTTGGACAATCCTGTTTTAACCGCCCAAAATGCAAAGCGTAATATTATTATGTTGGTTAAACAGTATGCTTCGTAGCATTAAATCCGCAGTAAGTAATTAAATCCGTAATCGCAAGCCGCAGTAAATATACTAACATATAATATATCTGTTTAGTCCTAATAATGGGCAGATTATATATAATTTCTAAAAGGTTCTAGTTGTTTACAAAATATTAGTGGACCCTGTATAAAAACGGCACTCACACAGTGACAAGTGACATTACTTACGTTAAATCCATTCGTGCCAGGGGCTCTACTTTGAAATCACTAATTCGAACTTCGAATCGCCCCGTCACTTTCTTGCAAATTAGTGACGCGTCGAGAGCAAAAGGGATAGCAATAGACGAAGTTCGAATTACGGATTTCAAAGTAGAGCCTCAGCTCTTATGAATCGACCTATAGTCACCTTCTTTAGTATTACCCCAGCAAAGCGGTCGGTACCTAACCTTAGTTTGCCGGTTTATAATTCGTCAACGAACTAAAATAAATAACAAGTTGTTTATGAGAATAGCACCCCAGGGACCCTCTTACGCTGGTCATGTGTTCCAGCAACAGTTTATACGAGTATTTCGCGCCAATTATATCCTACTGTCAAATACACCCGGTAGTAACTTGCCGCGACACTCGGCGAAAAACATCCCTAACTCAACGCGCTAGAGTCGAAAACATTTGACAAGATTTAAAGCTAAAATGAAAATGATATATCAAGAGTATAAGTGGTGTCGATGGAAAGTGAGTTTTATGCGGTGTAGATAAAGTTGGTTGTGGCTGGGCGGATAGATCAAAGTGTACGGGTTGTCGTTTGTATGACGTACGCCGCAATAATACGACGATGTTCGAAAATGGATGTTAAGGGGAAGATGGGATGTATATTATGTTATAAAATTATTTAATTTATGCCTTAAAAAGTTAAATTTTTAAATTAAAAAAAAACTTTATTCTTAAGATAAAATATTGATGATTAAATGAAACGACATGCAAATAGCAACAAATAATAAATTTAATCAATCGGCAAAAAAATCGGTCTGCATAACTTTATTTTTTGACCCCTGAAAAAGAGAGATGTTCTGTGTATCCGTTTGTGGCGTCGTAGCTACCAAGTTGATTAACCGATTTGGATGCGATTTTTTTTAAAAGAAAGCTAATTTAGTCAAGATTATTCTTAGCTAAGTTTCATGAAAATTGGTTGGTCCGCTCTAAAATATCGGGGTTGTTTTATTTTTTGATCGTTATTTCACCTTCTTCAGAGAAGTGTAGTAAGAAGGCTCAATATCTTGTTTAAACGCTTGCCTAATATAAAAGGCCATAAATATGTTTGCATTTTAAGTATAGGTAACAGAGAATAATCATGATGTTAATAATAAGGTCAATCAGCGTTTTTGATTGCTTTAACAATTTTATAGTTTGGAATGGGCTGGAATTTGGAATAGATAATATAATATGTAACGTAAAAATTACGGTATCTAAGACCTGGGCCCGAATTATGGTCGCCTTTATCGCGGTGGATAAAGCTTCCGTCACTCTCGCACTTACATACTGGTCAGAAAGTGACAGATGTTTTTTCTGCGCTTATCTACGTCGATAAACACGACCATAATCGGCCCGCTGAGGGCTTATTGTCAAACGCACTCGCAATCACAACCGGCTTCAAAGTGGAGCAATTGTTTTCATTTGGTATGCAGACAAGCCTTCGATTTTCAAAATGAAAACGATCGTGATTGCGAGTGCGTTAGACAATAAGCCCTCTGATCAGGCGATGGAGTCTAATGGTGGCATGAAAATCGCCCTATACTTACCGTAGAGCCAGTGATTTGTCAGTGAGTTGGGAGCAGTAAAGTTTAAATTAATTAATTAAAATAATAAATCTTTACCGACTCCCCCTTAAGGTACTAGAACGTCAAACATTTATCGCTACGTTATGGCCTGAGCAATTTGCCCGCGAACCGGCTCGTGTCCGCTCATCCTCGACCGTATCCCGTGACATTAGGGTTCATTTTAGCGGTTAACGCTTTGAAGCCGTCTCAAATGACGTGATTCAGAGAGTATTTTCGGTTTGTGAATCAGTGACAGTATTGATCTTAAGAGCTAAATCTATGGTATTATGGGTGTTAACCCTTAAATGATCTCTCTACGTTTAGGTGGTTGTTTTTTTTTAAACTATCATTAACTACAGTAAGAAATTAAGGTTAGAAAAGAAAAATATCATGTAAATTTTCAAGTGATTAAATTGTTTTTTTTATTTGCTCGCGTCTTGTTCTCGTCTCGCGGATAGTCGTTCTTAATGCATAAGTGGGAAAGAGATAAGCTAATTAATGTCACTTGGTACTGAATCTATGCAAAAAGTTATATAATTTTAATGCAAGATTTCTATTATTCTTTCAAAACCCCTAAATACCTATTATGTTTACATAAGTTATACCGTAAAAAAACAGAGATATATACATTCAGACAGATATACAGAAATACAAAGAACCTAATAAAGTTATTTAAAAACGAGAGAAGAATCTAATAAATTTCTAATGATTTGAAAATCTCCCGAGGGCTTATTGTCTAACGCACTCGCAATCACGATCGTTTTCATTTTGAAAATCGAAGGCTTGTCTGCATACAAAATGAAAACAATTGCTCCACGTTGAACCCGGTTGCGATTGCGAGTGCGTTAGACAATAGCCCCTCAGGTTTATGGGCACTCATTTAGATCCCAATTATTTACGAAGCTTACAATTATGTACTTAAGTTTCGCATTTAATATCACTACGGTAGCTTATACCCAAAGTAATAAAATCACCAGTGCATTTAATTTGGTCCCCGTTATGGACTGATTCACCTTAGCCCCGGGGTCACCCTCAACGAGACGGGTCAATCACTTAACCTGCGCTTGCACACGTAGGATGAACACTGGCCGAAAACATTACAAGAGTTTACGGTAGCATGCGATAGATGGCGCCAATACCAAATTAGCAAAGGCTTAGAGGTTATTTATCCCTTCTAAGCTTGTCTTGGTATCTGTTTTATCTCTTTTCTCTTCTAAGATATGTCAGAGAGGAGAGCAATAACTTTAACTGACAGATATTTTAATCTGAGGATTGGATAGATCAGGTTTTACTTAGGTATCTTTTTGAAAAAGGGTTTCATAGTAACGTTTTTGAATGGAATGAAATGTTCTGTCAAAACTTCAGCCCATTTCGGTAACGGAAAGTGGTTGAAAATATGGCTTAATTTTTGATTACCATTCTGTCACCTGCACGGGTAGCACAAGTTGTATTTTCTCGCTTGTCGCTCAGTCGTCTCTATCGTTACAGGCTAGATAGAAAGGGAGATCCGAACGACAAGCCAGTCGCGGACAACATGTGCTAGCCGTGCTGTTACATAGAACATTATACTATACGTATACTTATTTATAGCAAAAACAAACACTATTGTGCATTTGATTGTGATTGATAAGATAATATTGAAAGAGACATATTTAGCATGTAATACGATATAAGTATTTAAATAAGGACTTGTCTGACTGAATGCTAAGGCTATCGATGGCAGCGTCCTGGATATCGACTTATAAGATTTTCCTACAATTTACTCTGCCATACGATTATCTATCTATATATATAAAAGGCAAACCTGACTGACATATATATCAATGCACAGCCGAAACTACTGAACCTAGAAACATAAAATTTGGTACAGGGGTTCCTTGATGTTCCCATGATGTAAGTAAGCACTAAGAAAGGATTTTCCGAAAATCGACTCCCAACGGGAAGAAATGGGGAGAGAGCGGGAAACTAATTCTACGCGTACGAAGTCGCGGGCGTCCTCTAGTAATAAATATTATGGACTTAATTTGTATACATTTTAAAATTCTTTACGCTTGCAACAATCATCTAACGACAAACTCCATATATTACTTATATACTACCGCACAACGGACACTTTAAGACCTACTCATAATCTCTTGAAGACACTTCCTCTGCCGCAACACTTAAAAAAAACATAACGTATCAACCACAAGCATTCCCAATTCAAACCTCAACCGTTTCTATTTGGGTGAAAATTTAAGTTCTGGATGTGGTAGTTAGGTTGTTTTGTGTTCCGGTACAAGTCTAGTTAGCTGCTAATGCGCGTGCGCGGTGCGCCGGCCTGACCCAGTGCGCGCGCGGCTAATTGCGCGCTTCCGGCCATCGAGCCGCGATTGATCTGCGTCCGGTGCGCGAGAGTCGAGAAACAGTGTAACTTTGAGTGTTTGGGTTTGGGACTAGGTACCTATATCAAAAATACTAAGTGAACTTTTTCACTGGTTAGGGGAAATTATTGTTAGTGAAAATTGGCAGTTTGTTAAAAAAAATGACTTAGTGACATCATGTCAGGTGTATTGCGTGAAAAATAATAAAAATAAAAATAAATGCACTTTCGCGTACCTGTTAGTGTAGATGTGAATAATGTGAATATCCCATGTAATAAATGGCTGAAATCTCTTTTCGGTTGTTGTTGAGTATCCCTGTGCAAATATCACTCTAAGTATTTTACGTGAAAGTATGATGAAAAAAAAACCATTTGTGTTTACTATTAGTTATGTATGTTTTACTCCTTTCATGGCCTTTCAACGTCAAAAATGAATTTTGCCCTTTTTTACAGTCAAAGTAAAAATCTATCAATAAAATATAATTATATAAATTATTCGAAACCCTTTTTAAAACAATAACAAGAAAAATCAATAGTTAAGCAGCTAATAGACCACGATTCTTTGAAACGTATAAGATAAAATTCCAAATATTCAAAACTCCAAATGACATTAATCTCAAATTCCGAAATCAAACAAAACCGGCGCTACCAACATAACGGTAACAAATGATTCCGTGAACGCGCTTCGTTTTTAATTCGACGACTTGTCAACACTGGCTGAAAAATAGCGGCGCGAATGAAAAGAAATTCCAATTTTGAAATTCTCTTGTCTTTTCTCTCTAAAGTTGTGACAATCTGAATGAAAGAGACGAGACTCATTTCGAACTTTGAATTTAGAGCCTTTAGGAATTTTAGACGCGTTCAGAATTAATCAGGATATTACACGCGTGTGTTAGATTGTTTGACAGGGCAATTAATTAATAATTTGAACGTTTGATTTTGAACCTTGTTAATTTGACGTAGAGATGCTTTTGGCGTGGTTTTTTGACGATTGTTGAAACTTAACTTTAATTAAACTACTGACAATAACACAGCTGTCACATTAGTACAATACATGCTCATTAAGAATTATCTTATGGGTAGGCGGATTGATGGCAGATGGACGTAGTTACTGAATGGTGGGCAAGGCATTCAAAAATATTCGTGGGTAGACCACCACCTGCCCGATGGACGGACGTCGACGACATTCATAAAATGGCGCGGAGACAATGGATGCGAATATCACATGACCAAGGAGAGTGGCTTGATAAGGAAGAGACTTATACCCGACAGGCTGATTGAATGCGGGATATCTTTAAATTAATGTATCTGATTACTAGAATTAATTTTGGGCTATTGCTTGTCATTTTTAATGTAGGTCGACAACAAAGCTAAAAGTATTAAAGCAATGTTTAGAAATTTAAATTATTAAAAATCACATACATACATTAAATCACGCCTGTTTCCCAGAGGGGTAGGCAGAGACCACTTCTTTTCACCTACTACGATCCTAAAAATCACAAATGAACCAAAAACAAAAAATAACCATAGTGCACTAATAACGTATGTAATTTACGGGTGTTTTTTAAACCATCGTTGAAATACATTTGGCATCTCAGAATCAACTTGTCAATAAAATAAAAAACGTAAAGTAAATTTCATGTTAAATTCCTAAATAACCATGTCACATTTCATCTCCTAATCGTTGTGTTTCAGGAATCACTACTAATATCCACTAATACGCCTTGAATTCTGTCCGTCGTGTCGAAGCGATTAGTCGCTTCGCAGAAGTGTAAATTCGTTTTTATTTGACATGTTGTATTAAAACGTTTGACAGAGGGCGATAGGGGATATGCAGAATGTTTTGTAACATGTTTTTCAGGAGATGATTTCTAAAAACCGGTCAAGTTCGAGTCGGGCTCTCGCACCGAGGGTTCCGTACAGCGACACAGTAGGTATTATTATATTCCGATTTGAATTCGACTTCGAATCGAATCAGCGCGAGCCCAACTCGCACTTGACCATTTTATAGTAATTTTCCCCTTTTTTTTGCATAATTCCCTAAAACGTCGTGTCAAAAATTTTGATGCCGCAACTTTTGATGTCAAAAATAGCAGACCGGGTGGTAGTATCCCTTCCAATTAAAAGAACAAGAAAATTATTAATTTTGGCTTGAATACAAAGACAATATATAATGACGGTTAAATTAAAGCGCCGAATAATCACCCATGAACGCGCTGCTAACTTTTCTCTTTTCTATCGAGTTGAAATGTATTGAGGTGACATTAGCGGTGAGGATGTATAACGTTAAGTTAGCGATTCTCTAACCGAAAATATGTATACATAGGATTGGCGTAAGCTTATGAATGATGACAGAGCGTTGACCGCTATATCATTTTGAGTCGGTAGAAAACCGTAACGTTAATATATTATATCATATGTTGTCGATTTTCGAAAATCGCTAACTTAGCGTGGTGTTGTGCATGACTAGACCACCAGATTATTAAGCTTTTACAAAAGCTCAATACAAATGAGTAAGCTGTCAGACGTGCCGTATCATCACGCTATCAGGCTGCCAGGCTATCAGGGAGCCGGGTATCAGGGGGCCGGGTATGGGAGCTTTAAGCTTTGGCGGGGTGAAGCTTGGGGGAGCTTTGGAGAGTCGTTAGGGGTCGGCATACAAATGCGAAATTATCAATTATTGATATTAATGACTGCGTTTTTTTTTTATAACCTGCTTTGAAGGTTAACGTGTATCTTAGCCTGCCTACGAAGCTGTGTGGGGTTTGATTCCCAGTATGGGAAAATATTTGTGTGATTAGCGTGAACTGAGTATTTGTGCGTGATTTCTTGGCTGGGCAAATTCAAATTCAAATAATTTATTTAGCAAGTAGGCCCTGCAGGCACTTTTACATGTCTGAGTCTACCAGCGCTTCCAAAGAGACCACTGTAGGTATTTAAGTATGTATGTACGTATTTTAACTCTTTATTGTACAAAAACACAGAAATTCAAATACAATATTTACAGAAAAGGAAAGTACAAAGGCTAACTTATCCCTTTAGAGAATCTCTTCCAGCTAACCTTTGCGTGATTGAGGAAAATAAGAAAAGCAGAATGTGGCAACGAGCGAACATGAAACTGAATGCGTGAACTAAATTTTAGACCTTTTTGTAGAGTAAAATAATCACAGAGACATATATGTATAAACAAAACATAATAATAATAATATATATGAAAATTATTAAATACAAAAACATACATATATACACATATATAATACATACATAATAATATACATAAATAACATATATATTTATATATTATAATGAAACAAAGGACAGTACACAATTATAAGGAGTCAAGCAAGTTTGTCTTCAATTCTCCTTGTATAGATGCGACCGATTGCGATTTCCTAATATCAGGTGGAAAGTTTGTACTAATTCTTTGTATAAGTATGTTTATCCTTATTTAGTACAAGCATAGAACTTAATTTAGGACTGGGGCAATTTATTTCGAGAGATTTCAAACATAAACTAAGAGAAGCAAACATCTGAATTCTTTTAGCATACTGACTAGTACCAATCAATTTTTTGGTAACCATCTGAGATTGAATAATCTCGGCCCTGTTATTTCTAATTAACCCCTCGCATGGCTCAATTACAGGCGCTGCCCGCGTGGAATGTCACGCGCGGTAATTACGATAACCCCCCACAGCCCATACACTCTGCCAGCAAACGCGCGTTAAAAAATGAAGATATTAATGAATTATTGCGTGTAGATTCAGGTTACATTTTGCAGATAAACGCTTCAGTGTTGCTTCAGTAATGCTTCAGTAAACGCTCTGGAAAAAACATTGTTATGCTAACAATATAATTTTACAAAAATAAGATATCTTGACGTACACATGATAAAAACCGGTCCCCGTTCATTTGACCAAAAGCACATCAAAGTACTTAATAGACATAGTGACGACGTAAGTAAAATCTAAGAGCTGTATTTGTAAACAGTTTTGTGTGAGGCAAAAATGTCAGTTTCGACGTGTCTCGACTTAAGACGACCCGGGTATCTCACTCGAGATCAGTTTATTAATACGGCCCATAGTGTTTTACATTTTGACTGATTATCACATTTACATGTTCTATAGTTGGTCAGAAATCTATTTGTTTTTGTGTACAATATCGGCAAACGACCGCGCCAAGCAACTCAAAGTAGCCGATTAGTAAAAAGATAAGATAAAAGACATTTATTTAGTAAGTAGGCCGCACGGGCACTTTTACACGTCAGGAGTCTACCAGCGCTTCCCAAGAGGAGACCACTGCCGAGAAGAAACGCCGCAAGAAACTCAGCAGTCAGTCATTTTTTTAACCATATATTCTTATTACAATGATACAACTTAGTCTAGTATTATATAAAGCTACTAGCTTCTGCCCGCGACTTCGTCCGCTTAGAATTAGTAATTTTGCCATCCCACGGGAAAACTGTAGCCTATGTATTAATCCAGTGTATAAGCAAATTCCAAATTATATCCAACCAAATTCGTCCGTCCGTTTTAGCGAAGAAAGTAACAAACTCACGCACGCATAACCATTCGCATTGATATTATATGTACGATAGGATGTAAATAGGTACATCCAGCGCACACAATCGCTCCGGCCGAAATCATAGTCGATAAAAATACCCTCGGTGTGTGAGTCCGACTCGCATTTGACGGTCGGTTTTCAGTATTTGACGCTTGTGTATTTTACCGTTATAACGATACAACAAAAAAAATGGTTCGCAGTATTTTAATCTTAATTTTGTATAGAATAATACAAACTGACAATATCCCAAAAAAAGCAAATAGGACGAAGTTCTTCGATCAATGAGCGCGAGCGGGCTTTGCCGCTCCTATTTACACCCCCGGCTTCCGCGACACGCTGCGAAGAACTTTGTCGCTGCATATTATATTTTCATGTATAAACTAAAGTCGCACAATTTCACACTGAACAAATTTTACGATTTAGATGTTAATGCGTAATGTATATTACAGTAGATGTAAGTGCCCAATTAGGTTTTAATTCTAAAGTTGAATAGGTAATAAAGAAAAGTTAGGGTATTTAATTTTTTACATGTTTAATTTTCGGTACTGGGTGGTCAAGAAATAACTTAACCTTACTAAGCCTATTCGGATTCTGGATGGTCAAAAAACAAACTTTACCCTAACCTAACCAACTGTACTTACTCCCAGTACATTATAGCTCATAGCTATTAGTTTATTTAACTTCGATACATACCTCTATCCCCCATTTCAACTACTTAGGAATATTTTTTCAAAATCGCCAATTGTATTTTTTTTAATAACACCAATTTTAACGTTTATAACTACAAAAATGACGAACTCTCATATAAAATTCTACATCCCCCTTTTATCCCTTAGGGGTAGTTTTTCCAAAATCACTGTTAGCTATAAATTTAATTTTTATTAGTATATACCAATTTTGACGTATCTAACTTCACAAAATAAATGCGTTTTTGAAGGCGGTTTTTTGTTTTTTAAAACATTTATTTTATTTTTGACTTTTTAGAGATCATAATAAGCTTATGTTCCTAGTCCCACTTCTTAGTTGACATGAAACTTTAAGACATTTCACGATCGCCGCCAGCAACGCCGCGGGGAAGTCATAGTCATATTTAAACAATTAAATGTCCTTCGTTGTAGTCGCTCAACTATCTTAATCGAGATATCTTATCACCACCTTTGAAAAAAGTATCGTTGAGGAGTTCCGGTGGCCATCTGTGGTCTTCATCATCAGTGCCATTTCACCAAATGATACTTTCTGAATACAAATGCTAGATTTATTACTAAAAATATTGAAATCGCTATATGTTTGCCTACAATATTTGAAGAGTTCCCTCAATTCCTCACTGATCCCCTTAAAAATTTACCCTTTAGGGTTAATAATATGAGCAAGATTAGTAGGATACTCGTATTAGTAGGATTAGTGGATAATAGCTTCTAGTCTTCGTCCGCTTAGATTTCGATTATAGTTATTCCCTCGGGAACTTTTAAATTTTCCGGGATGAAAAGTAGCCTATGTGTTATTCCAGGGTATAAGCTATCTCCATTCTAAATTTCATCCAAATCCGTCCAGCCGTTGCAGCGTGAAGAGGTAACAAACACACACACACACACACACACAAACTTTCGCATTTATAATATTAGTAGGATAAATATTAATTTAAATATAATATCAAATATCATGCGTAGTTCAGCAGGAAAATAGCAGCAGTAATTAATCGACATTGTTAGGTGAGATCGTAAATAATGTCGACTAATTTGCTTCAGCTTGAGCTTGAAATAGCTTACTCTCCCTTCAAGTGTGGTGTTATTCATGCCGAAAACTGAAAACCAAACGGTGGTCCTCCACTGCGACCGCCTTACGATATTTTAACGTATTGCTGGAGACGAAATACAAACCGGAAAAAAAGTTTATTATAAGCGATCGTTTTAATTAAGTGAAAGTACAGATCCCTCCGGCCCCTTGTAGGGTTGCGCGGTTCACGTAGGGGATCCGTTTCATTTCGCATAGCTTTGATGCAGCAGGAATTAATTACGTACGAGTGGTAACCCTAACCCATGACACGCGGACTTTATAGCTATTGTAATACGGAATGTTTTTGTTTGACGGGGATGGTTGATGTGCTAGTTATTTTTGGGATTTTGGGTATTTTATTGTGCGTATGACAGTGGAATGGTTGGAATAATGTAGGTTTATTGAGTTTAGAGTGAGTGTCTGCCTTTATTATTAGTTATTAAGCGAGTATCACATGGAGCGGCGGTAGAGCGGATAAAAAAAATGTGCGGAGGTGTTATTGTCAAAAGCAATTGAAGGTAGCATGTGTGTTGCTTTTAAAACTTAAACACAGGGCCCCATACGCGAGGTAATTATAGTAACGATACGTCGTTAAAATCAATGGACGGGTGTGGCAATATCGCATCTAAATTTCCATCGAAAGATGGATCATTCACGATTTCGTTGTCGATTGATCGAAACGACAAATCTTCCCCTTAATAGCGGCCTTTGCACGTAAAGTTCGGACTGCGGGAAACGCCACGCGCCGTTCCAATCTTCGTTCCGAAACGTAAATTTTTTACTATTTTACTATTACAGTTGCATTTACACGTACGGTTCGGAACGAAGATTGGAACGGCGCGTGGCGTTTCCCGCGGTCCTAACTTTACGTGTGCAGGCTGCTAATGTGTAAAATAAAAATTTGTGCAAAATTAATAAATTATAGTAATCTGGTTTTAACGTATTTTATAGTCTATCGACTATTGAATAAGTTTTAAGCAGTCGTCTCGTCTTGGGAAGCGCTGGTAGAGTTTTAAAGTGTAAAAGTGCCCACGCGGCCTTCTTACTGAATAAACATATTTTATCTTTATATTTATTGTTAGTACCTTACTTGCAAAAGTGAGAGTGTCACCTACTATTGTAAAAGACAATCAATAATTTTATTTTCACGTGTTATCGTATTATCCACGTTATGATATCCCCTATTTACTTGACAGTAATGGCGGCCGATTGAAAAACTATTACGATAACATCTCAAAAGCTATATGGTTTTACCAAGTGGAACTGCCCCGGGGCCTCTATTCCCGGCGGTAAAAACCATATCGTATTTGACCTGTTACGGTATTGTTATGACGTCAGCCGCCATTACTGTCAAGGAAATAAGAGCTATCAAAACGTTGACAATACGATAACAGATCAAACACGATATGGTTTTTAGCGCATAGAATAACGGCCCAGTAGTGGTGTATCTATGGAATTATGTTTTGATCCGGTTAGATCTAGATAGATGTATTAAACCGCAGATGGGATTGACCTGCGGTGTACCGAGTTATATGCATTAGGTGACATGTCTATATTTGAGGTGGGAAGTCACTGGTCCATGTATCATTTTGTGGGCTTATGATGTAATTATTACTATTGTATGTGGTAACTGAAACCGTATACGTAATTAATACCTAGTTAAATGGTTTTGCCAAGCAACAGTGTTCGCATTGATGTGTTCCGGTGTGAGTTGTTAGCTTCGGCAAACCCTGGTTTGTAGTCTTGGGAATCAAAATGTCTATGAATCTCAGATTTTGCTTAGTATTTTTGACGACGCGTTGGCTTTGTTTGTAAGTGACCCTGCCTACAAAGCCAGCGGTCTTGGGTTCAAATCCCGGTAAGGGCAGATATTTGTGTGATGAGCGCGAATATTTGTTCCTAAGCCTTAGATGTTTTCTATGTATTTAAGTATGTTTTTCTCTATACAAGTATTTAAATCGTTGTCTAGTACTTATAGTACAGGCCTAGAGCTTAATTTGGGACTAGGTCAATTGCAATTGGTGTGACATTGTCCCGTCATATTTATTCATTTTAGGTGCTCTATGTGATCCTTGCCTTCACCGTTAATCTATGGTGCTGTATAGACAAAACTTAAACTCGATTACCGGCTGACACCGGAACTGCAGTACCTATAGACACCGTAGTGTGACAGAGCTGTACCAATCGATATCAATCCGCTGTAATGGCATGTCGGCAGTGTTTGCGGCGCCACTAGTTGCCGCCATTCCGAGGTTAATGGCTGTCAAACTATAACTGCTTCATATCTGTTGTGTTTGTGGTCACAGTAAAGGCATAAGGATTAGTATAGTTAGTTGTTGGTTAGTGAGCTATGGTTTGATTATGGCTACGCAGCAACGTTGTTGCTGAGATACTGTTGAGATACGCGTCATACTCGTGAACGGGTGCTGTCTGTGGGGTCCGGTCTGTTCACGCTTGCAAGGACCAGAGGGCTTATTGTCTAACGCACTCGCAATCACGATCGTTTACATTTTGAAAATCGAATGCTTGTCTTCATACAAAATGAAAACAATTGCTCCAATTTGAAGCCGGTTGCGATTGCGAGTGCGTTAGACAATACCCCCTCTGTTTCCTATTTAGTTGTGTTAATTATCGTTCCTGACGTAGAGTTCCTGGTGTTGTTCTCCTAGTCATTAATTATTATTTTATTTTATTGACCTTACATTTGTATTGATTTTATTTGTGTTAGTTTTAAAAATAATTATTTATTACTTTATTACCTTGTAATGTGACTTTTAAGTATTATTGTATTTTATGATTGGAAAAAATTACCTTCTGCTGGAGTTTCTTGCGGCGCTTCTTCTCCGCAATGATGGTCTTGTCCGAAGCGCTAGTAGATTCACTACATATTACCGACGTGTAAAAGAGCCCTCGTGTGGCCAATTTACTGAATAAATATTTTGAATTTTGTTTTTTTTAAATTTTTCATATTATATAGGCAGATTCATACTTTCGATTAGTATGTAATTGGTCGATTAAACAAGCAAAAGCAATTTAAAAAAAACGTTATTTTTATTATTATTATAGACTGTACTGGACTGAATTTTTTTTCGTCAACCTATTCGCCTTATATTACTTCGATATGAAATTTTATATAAAATACTTTTTATCGAATAACCAGCTGGGTGAAGATCGTCTCCTATTCGGATCTTAGACCATAATTTAAGTTGCCAGGAATTGTTTCTTGACCTAAATGGAACCTCTACATATTGGAAGTATCACCTTGAAACTTGACATTAACATTTTTACACAAAGGGTTAGGGCGTAAGCGAAGTCTGCAAAGAATATAACATTTATCTTTCATACAAATGTGGAACACCCTGTGTAGATATGTATTGTATATCAATATCAATCAGATCGTAATGGCATGTCGGCCAGTGTTTGTGGTGGCGCTAGCCGACATTCTGAGGTTAATGGTTATCCAGTTGTAATACATATAACTGCTTTGTTTACCATGTTGGAATTGGGATTAAGGGCATATGGATAGATATGGGTATTTTCATTACAAATTTTAGTACTTAATGTTATTGACTCAGAATGCTTTGGTCTAGCTAGGGTCAATTTAGGAGTTAAGAGGTTGTTAGACAAGCATTAAGCGACGTTTAGTCACAATTTTTTGAGATTTTTCTGATTATTTTAATGCAATTGAGTGGACTAATTGAATGTATTTAAATTAAATATGTGTATTGCAATATTTTGTCAAGATGTGGCCTGAATGTATTATAGATATTTAGGTAGGTACATAATAACAAATAAATATAACAAACTTGTGTACGAGAAATCGTTACTAAATACTACTACACTAATTATTACTACACTAAAAACTACTACTGAATATACGTACGTAAACATTGTATATCTTAATAGATTTTAGAAGTGTAAAAGTTCCCATGCGTCATATGTTTATCATTTTTATCAAGTTATTATAATTATTGAAAAGGGCATGCTTCGATGGTTCCGTCATTTGGAAAGGATGGATGAAAGAGATATATAGAGCGAAAGTGAGTGGAAGGGTAGGAAGGGGCCGCCCTAGGCGTACTTTTTCGAATCAAATCGGAGAAATACTGGAAAAGGGCCGAATTTTAAGTACCCGGAACCGACGTGCGTGCATGACTCGATGTATGAATGTGGAAGAAGCGAAAGCGATTTGTCAAGATCGTAGCAGGTGGTCTCTGCCTACCCCTCTGGGAAACAGGCGTGATTTAATGTATGTATGTATTAGGTATAATAGTTTGGTTAACTGATAAAATCCAATTATTTAAGTCAATCCACTTTTATCCAAAGCCATTACTTAGCGAAACGTTTTTTTCACACCCCCATATGGAGCCACCAATTAAGCGCACGCCCTGTAGATCAATTAAGGCGCATTTTTATGGTAATGCGCCCGCGCCGGTGGTCCGCGCATGCGTCCGAGATAAACACGGGGCATAACAGCTGAGTCCTTTGGAAACGGAACGATTTTTCACATTGGTTTTAATATAATTAAGGCAGACAAGTTTACAGGTAGGATGTAGGTACCTCAATAACTTTTAAAATTACATTTGGATTTTTTCTCTCTCACTTGCTCTTACATGCTCTTGTGGTAGAGTAACCCACAATGCCCCAAACCAAAAGAGCTGTTTAGGGACCCTATTCACATACTCTGTTCTTCCGTCCTAACCTTAACGGGCTTGTATCTTTCGAGCCGTAATAGATATAGCCGGTCAAATTTGGTATGATGATTGTAGGTATGATGGGTAGGTATGATGATAGTACCCTGAAGAAAAATGAAATAAGTAAAGAAATCGAATTCAAACCGGAATATAATATTACCTGCTTTGCGGCGGTACAGAACCCTCGTGTGTGAGTTCGACTTTCACTTGACCGGGCAGGGGTACCTACTAGTGTCAAAAAATAAGCTTAAGCGAGTCCCTCCTCCTTGATATCTATTTTGGATATTTTCGGTCGTGGAAATATGCCCAAAAATATGTGTAGTTTATCTCTTTCAGCAATTGAGTGACAATTCGAGAGTAAAAAAATAGGGCTAGAGTTACAGATGGTAATAGATTGTAAGTGTTGCTAATTTTTAAGTGTCTATTTCGTTATAAGGTAGCCCATGTCCTTATTCTGGGTATAAGCAAGCTATCTCCGTTCCAAATATAATTAAAATCCGTCCAGGCGTTTCAGCGTATAGGAATACCACGCAAACTTTGGCATTAAAAATATAGTATGCTTTTCTATTCGAAGTGAAAAATAGAGTCAAAATCCATAAGAGATTCATAAGCTACCTAAAACATCTCGTGTTATTATGGCTTATTTTACTCCTCGATAAACAATCTACTACAAGAACCTTTATACATCGATCGTATAATATTCAAATTAACAAAATCTTTCCTTAAATGTTCACCGACATTTCTAAAGTATCAAATTGCGCTTTAGATCGTTATCTTATCTGTATAAGGTGCGCGCGCGCCGACGGTGTAGCCACTTTCGCTCGCCTTAATTAGCGCTATTAAAGTTCAAGTATTTAAATATGTTACACTGAGGCTCGTTTAAATTCTTGCTGTTTGTTTTAAAAGTGTTGGACTGAAAAAAAATATGCGCGGGAGCTGTCGGTAAATGTCTGAAACACGACTGGCGACTAAGTACAGTCATACAAATGGCATTCTAGGCGACTATGAGACCGATCCTAAAAAGTTCATTACGAATTGGTTGTTTATGTCACTTTGACATAGTTCCATAATGATCCATTTGACTCTATCTATGACCATGGTATAATTTTATTTCATTTATTATGGCACTTCCTTCATGAATCTTTGGCCCCCATTTATTAAATTCGATCCAATAGTTAAGGGGGTAGGGTGGAAGATCCTAGTTTTGATCATATACATACAAACATAAATAAACCGAGCCGCCGCCGCCAGGGGTTGTCAGGAGTAGGTATATACCCTAAACCGTCGCTCGTGTATGAAAGTGACTTATGATATGAGTGTGGAGAAAGGGAGGGAATTTTTCTGGGTCGTAGCAAGTGGAAGGAAGTGGTCTCTGCCTACCCCTTACGGGAAAGAGGCGTGATTGTATGTATTGTATGTACACGACGAAGACTAAAGCCGGGTAAAAAAATGCATTCATAGTTGATTTTAAATCAAGTCATTATGTTATGGTACTTAATATATTCAAACGGAACAGTGTCGGTCACTAATTAATAACAGCGTTAATAGACGGCCTAAATACCTCTGTCAATGATTATAACTGTCAGCTTGACAGACGACAGCTCGTTCGTTTCAAATTAAACCCGTTCCTTTTTCAAATCGCACGCCCCACCCCTTGATGCGTTGCCAAATACTTGTGAAAACACTCCCGCCAATCAGAACGCGCCATCCCAATGGCCTAGATTACGCTGACCAATCACAGCGCGCCCCACGTGCGCGTGGGCAAGTTCTCAGTTTAAAATTCATTGATTATACTAATTGGTGTTTTGTTTGGCAACGATACGTTGTGATGAAAAATAGTACGTTTTAATGTTGCAGTTTTTGTTTGACAAATTAAAATTTAAATAGCCAATGAGTAGAGAGAAGAATAAATAGGGTGGCTCGGGTTTTGTGGTAAAACGGTTTTTAAATTTCACAATTTGTTTGTTTTCGTGTCAGTTTGCGACTGTGTGGTTTTATTATAGTTGTGTTTATACACTAATTTGTTTATCGTCATTCTCAACTAGTTCACCTTGATGATGTGATGTAACAGACGTCAACTTTTGAGTGACTGGTTATATAGAGCGAGATATAAATGAGCAATATATGTATAAAAATGTTGCCTTTGAGAAGCTACGGTAATAGTTTAGTTTAGTTTATTTATTCATCAATGTAATATTACAATATTAATTGCATTGCATGTCAAAAAAAATACGAAATTACATTGAAATCGTCAAACATAAATACTAATAGTCAAAGAACACAAAAATAATTAATAATTATAAATAATTATAACAACAACAATTGAACATCTAATAAATGGTCACCCGTCCGATGTCAATGTAAGTAGTCAGTCGTCTTTCGTCTGTCAAAAAGAGTTGGTTGGATTTCTGTTAGTTCCCATTAAGTCATTATCATGTATACAACTAAGTTTTTTTTTAATGCCCATTTAAATGAGAGTTAATCGCTGTCACGGAACTCAATTGAAGACTCGTTACATGCAATACAGCAAAATATTTTACAACAAGTTTACAAAGATCAAGCTTCTGATAACTCAACATGTTTAATATAATCATCTACATCCAAAGACACCCGCGTCGCTAAGAGGAATTTAAAAAAACAGGCCATGAGTTCAATCTTTACGACAGAATAAAGAACAATACAACCTCAAAATCATTACACTCCTCTTTCTAATAATCTCAGTCAAGTGGAATATTGAGGCATTAGAGAACCTACATCACTGGGCTTCATTCTACTCTATGTTCTCGTATTGTCAACGTTATGATAGCTCTTATACAGGATGTTCCAAAAACCAAAGCCAAAACTGAGAGGCCTGATAGAGCAGCTAAAAAGCTACCAGCTACTAGTATGTTCAGCGATTTTTACTAATTTCGGATATATTGATCATTTTAATCAGTTTTTTTGTAACTTTCCCTTATGTCCATGTCACAAAAAATCATTAATTTCATGTATTATTTTATAAGCTTTTCAGTGGTATCTTACACTATTAGAATCACTACGAATCAGTGTAGATTTTGAACCCATTTGCTCGTTCCTGTATAAAGGGAAAATTACAAAAATTCAGATTAAAATGATCAATACCTCCGAAACTAGTAAAAATCGCTGAACATATATAGGGGTTAAATCGATACCTTTTTTGCTGCTCTATCAGTCCACTCAGGTTTGGCGTTGGTTTTTGGGACACCCTGTATACTTGACAGTTAATGGCGGCAAGATTAAAAGTAATACGATGTCAATATGGTTTTAACGAGTAAAATAGACCCCAGCCAACGTGATACCGGTGTTACCTCACGCAGATCGCACAAGAAACTAGATCACTTAGTTTCTTAAAATAGCGTCGAACACAATTACACGTGCATTAAGCATCAAGTGCAGGAATAATAACAGTTTATCGGCAGTGCAGAGCGGATGCGCGATGGGCCGCTGCCAAGCACTTGACGCCGAAAACTGCAGCCGCTCAGATATTGCGAGAATCGCTTGAGATGCAGCGGGAATGGATGCGGCTTGAGCGCGGTTTGGGAGCAACTCAGGATGTAGCTTGAGTTTTACGTCGTACAAAGATCTCACCGACGAGCCTAACACGGGTTAGACTGCATGAACTATCACCCTTATTTATAAATGCACTATAAACCTATTTTAGTTGCCTAAAGTATTATTTATCCCTATTCTGTCAAATTCAAACGTGACTGACAGATAAGGATGCAGCATATTTTAAGCACACTTTAGCTATTGAGCGTTTATCAATAAAAGGAAATACCTTTTCAATAGCGCACAATAGTGACATAATTTGTTCTTGGCCTTATATTTAATTTTCACATTTAAATTAGATAGAAAGTGTCAAAGCGTTATTCAAAGTTAGTCTTAACTCGGTCATTAGACATGAACCAAATTAATAATATCACATGTCAAAAATATGAAACCAAGACACATCCTGCTTGGAAAAAAGTAATTTATACCTTTAAATACGTTTGATATAAGTATAATAAAGTGAAATAATTTACAAACCTGGAGAAGGAAGTAAATAAATAATAGTAATAGGAAGTAATAATAATGTACGGAAACTCATATCTCAGATACATGTTTTTGAATACATAGGTATGTTTTATACCTTGTCTTTCAATCAGAATGTAGAGAAGAATGTTTAACTTAGCTAAAATCAATTATCACTGCTCGAACTCCAAAGTGTCTCGAGAGTAATATATGTATAACATTTTACCTACCCTTTCAACCAAAATGTAAAAAGAAAAAAAGATGAAAGATGTATATTCAATAAGTACGCCGCACGGGCACTTTTACAAGTCAAATATCTACCAGCGCATCCCAACAGAAGACAACAGCTGAGAAGAAACGCCGCAAGAAACTCATCTGTCAGTATACTTTTTTTAATATTGTGTAAGAACTCAAAATATATAATTTCTGGGTCACATCCAGTTTCCTCCGTCCGCGGCAGTCAAGTCCTCTAGTGCATTGCGACCGGCGCTTTCATATCGAACTGCATTTCTTGAGTGTTACCTGCCTCGGGGCTTTGATGTTGCCAGCTCACGCAGATTGCATCGCGAGTGTTTACAACTTTGCACCTAAGGAGCATCTTGATAAGCACTTCATCTTTTACAGATGCTATAAGAGCTGATTTAAGAAACTGATCTTGGCAGAGTCAGCCGTAAATAATACCAACTAGTCGTCAATAATGTCGTCGATATACTTACCCCCTTACTTATAAGTTATAAACGTGGAATAAGCATCACTGAAAAAAAATATTGGTCGTTTCTAACAAGATTGTGGTTATTGTGCATAGGCATCTTGATTCCATACGAGCCTAACAAGACGTTCGACACATCAACTAAGATGTTAGTTAAATCACTAAAGAACTTGCTGCTGTTACTATAAGCTTTGGTTGATGTAACTAATATCATAACTAATGTATTCAACTTATGTCAACTAAGAGAAAATCTCCCTGGGTTGGCTCACATTTTTTTGAGTGTTGGAATTAATAGTTTATGCCATGCTTTGTCACTTTCTGTCAGATACAAATGTCACAATAAGAAATAAGGACAAAGCATAGCATAAACTATTCCAAGCTTATTTCTCGTTTATAAGTAAGGGGGTTAATGTTTATCATGCATATATTTTTTGTTTCTCCAATTTCACATTTACAAAAAAGTTCTCAGTGACACCCGTGAAGCTAAGAGGAATCTACCGTTACCTTGCTTCTGGAAATCAATCCGTCAATTCAGTCTCTACCATGTAACAAAGAAACATACATACAGGTCAAAAATCATTATCCTCCTACTTCGACAGCTCGGCAGATAAAAAAAACCCTAATTAAAATTCATTCATTTCGCGTTTAAGTTACTTTTTACAAATATTTGGCAGGGTTCCGGGCACGGAGGTGATGTCTTTGACTTTGTTTATATTCGGGACATCAACAGCAAGCATTATAATATATTGTGAACTGAATCAGCATTATAAATAAACTCAATAGCATGATCACAAGAAAACAAAACACATGGAACAAAATTATTGGTCGATACACAAATTAAACTTGTCGATTAAATCGTATTAAAATATAGGAAAATTGAATGTCGGTAAGTAGAAGACAGAAGCCTTTTCCTCGAAACCATTTCTGCTTTACCGTACATAATAAATATGGTGTATTTCATTAGTACCAAGAATTAGCACATTTTAGTAATTTACAGCCGCATTCAGAGTTAATTAATTACGATTAAGCCGTTCATCACCTTAAGACGATTTTATAAATCTTACCTATCCTACTAATATTATAAAATGCAAAATTTTGTGTGCGTGTGTGTGTGTGTGTTAGTTGGTTACTTCTTCACGCTGCAACGGCTGGAAGGATTTGGATAAATTCCCAAACAAAACTATATCCCTTACATAATCAAATCACTTGAAGCTCGCGGTTTTTGTTTGTACTGGTAGAGCCCACACAACAATGATTCAGAACACAATTTATTCACACACATCATTGTGTATGTGTGAGGTTGAATGTCTACAGCGACTGTCACTTGCCTGTATATGCTTGCTTACACACATATTGTAAGGCATGGTTATAGCGATTTATCAGTAAATGGCTTTGAGCTAATTGCTTTAGGAATATTAATAAGCTATTTAATAATGTATCATAATAACTAATTATGTTAATTGTTTCTACTCAATTAATGGCGGTAGAATCTTATTAGACGTGTGGTTTCAAAACTGCGGAGAAATATAAATATTATTGCTGATAATTGCGTGTAGCGTTTTGTAAAACTAATTAAAAATTATAAAATAAAATTGTTATATTACTAGTTCATTATACCTGATGATGGTTAGATCATATCAGAATATGACAAATATGGTTATACTAAAAGTGTATTATATCCCTTAATCGTTATATCGACCAATAATATATCAAAAGTTGTTACAGCCACCTTTACGCACCCCATACAAACACTTCTTTCTAAAGAATAGATATTCATTTTGTCCGTAGTTTTATGCTTTATCTACCAAACGCTACAACGGAATACAAAAATAGTGGAAGTGGCATGAGCTTCGCTTAGTATCAGACCTGTTGTCGCCAATACTCAAACACGCCACCATGGAAAATGTTTTTGGTGCGGCTATAGTTTTTACAATCCAAAATAACTCAATAAGCCATGCTTTTGGATTTATTTCCTATTTTAGAAATATCGAAATAAGCGATCGCGCCAAAAGTATGGTAGGTTATGCGGAACTCCGCATAACTATGCCACACGTTACACGCCCACTTGACACTTCTACTGTTTTTTCTGTTCTGTTAAACGCTACCGTAAAACTACACAACTACGGTCCTAGCCTGCAACAATAGTCCAATTTTCCTCGTTACATTATTCTAAAATATAATACCTTACTGCTATTATTGCTGGGTATATGTATTGTTTGACCTAAATCGATTGCTCTAAACTCTAGCTATAGCTAAAGCTATCATATTTTTAAAATAATGTGAAACTTAAGTAAAATTGGACTATTGTTGTAGGCCAGGACCACAGTTGTGTAGTTTTACGGTACCCTAAACTTAAAAGATCTTAGAGGATGGTGAAACTTTTCGTCATCTTACACACAGCTTAGACGTCCTTTGATCATTCACGTCGCCTAACCGCCTAATTACCTCGCCTTTGACATATACAACGTCACATATACATGGCACTACTAATTAGGTCACATATTGTATCTGCCGGATTTCTGTGTTAATATTATATCAATTACAATCAATACATTACGAGTATATATTATACAGTGTCTATAAGAAATCGATCAAGTCAATTAGTCAAGGAAATCGATTGTTTAATAGTTAGCAGACATAATTTATCGTGTGACACGATTAATGACACGTATAGAAAATATATAACCCGGCAAATTTATGTATTATGTCACACTATCAAACATTTAAACTCTTCAACTGTGTATTTTTGCAAAGTTATAAAAGGGCCGTTTTCAAAAAAAGTGTACCTAAAAAGGAAACCGTAATTTTATTTAGGTGAGTCACGAAAATTAATTATTCATTTATATACTTACTGCCCTCATAAGCCAATAGGCGGTATCTCAAATACAATAAACGAATCCTCACCCGTTAATTATATGGTCGCACTTTCTACAGGAGTTTTGTCTGAGATACCACCATTTGTTATAACGGTATAGTTAATTTTCTTCACTCAACTGACTAAAGTTACCGCTTCTTAATTTTAGCCCTGAACTACGTACACTTTTTTTGAAAACCGCCCAAAAATCAAACTAGACGATACCAAATTGGACACATCATACCTCGGTGGGTCCATCTTAAGTACAGCAAAGATTCTGTTGCTAGGTTGCTACATTCCGACTATATCATCACATAAGCTATAAGACACCATAATATCGCATTTCCAATTTTATTTATTCCAATATTTCCAATAACGGCAACTGGGTCAAGAAGAACTTGCGAGATTTAAACTTAAAGAAAAAGAAAGAAAAATACATTTATTCACTACACACAAAAGACACTAAAAACAGAAAACAGCAATAAACAAAGTAGTGAGTGTGTCCAGAGTGTGTGTGAACTTTAAATCTTGTTAAAAATAAGTATTTCTGCAGAGAATCAATATCAAAACAATTACTTAGAACAAACTGCATAGATCTATCATAAATATCAGCCTATACGCCGGTCCTTCGCGGCCGGCTGCGCGATGTGATATGATATGATCATCGTTCATCGCGGGTCATTACCGCGCCCGCGTCGCTGCCGATCACTATTATCGATCCGATGATTAAAGCCGCAAGCGCACAGAGAGCGAGGCGGGGCCGGAGCGGCGCGTGATCTTTAACCTCTTCTGTGATATTTAAGCGGCCACAAAATGTATGAAGCGTAAAACAACTCACTGACAGTCTGGCGACGCGACGGCGGCACGAAAATCTGCCGACGTGAATTACCGTCTTTGGCGTTTAAAAGGTGGGATCCGTTCATTTGACCAAAAGTACTTTTTGCTTTCATTTGACAAAGAAGATTTTGTGCTTTAAATTGTGATCAGCAATATTATAGCAATATCTTCTTTGTGTCGGGGTAATCTCGGACAGATAAAACGGGACGTAATCGCGTAAAAAACATTATATATACCTCGACGTTTCAGACCTCTTGTCGCCAATACTCAAACTATCATAAAAACAACACGCCACCATGGAAAATGTTCTGTTATTTATTTTGGTAATGATATTAGTGCAGGGCACTGTCACATCTTCACAATTGGCTACGAGGGAGGCGCGCCACGGAGGGCGCCTCGGCTCAGGAGAAAATGTTTTTGGTGCGGCTATCTTTTTTATACTCCAAAATAGCTCAATAAGGTATGCTTCTGGAGGTATTTCCTATTTTAGAAATATCGAAATATCGAAATAAGCGATCGCGGCAAAAGTAAACGCGGAACTCCGCATAACTATGCCAAACGTTACATGCCCACTTGACACTTCTACAGTTTTTTCTGTATTGTGAGTTTATGAGTTCATCAGTGAATTTAAGGTCCAGTAACTCAAACCGTTAATTAAAACTAATAACCAAACCACAATCCTTGCATTTTTCTAAACTTCCCATGTGATACCACAAACATAACCTTTTCACAACACTGCTCGGAAATATGGCCATAGATGATCTTGTTTGGGGTCACAAAACGTCACTTATAAGGACACACCAAGAATGTTTTTCTCGGCGTGTTTGCTGATTGGTCGAGAACATAGTTGTCCAACTTTAAGAACCAATGAAAATCAATCAATAAATTTTTGTGTCAGCTCCTTAAAATGAAAAATTAAATTGGCCAATCAGAACATACCATTTTGTGTCGTAAAATATTAGGTGTATTTTTGCTAAAAGATACACAGACTAAAATGTCACTGCTTTTTTTAAAAATGTAATTCATACTTGGCCCCTAATCTCGAACCACTAGAGATGAAATTACATGGGAGATATGGCGAAACAAATACAATTTTATATGGAGTTGAAATCTTCATCTCGAATGTTAGTTTATTATTCTCGAGTGCCACGAGAACAGGGGTCCAGATTTAAAAAAAAGTTATCTATGGTAAAATTGGCGGTGATACAGCTTCTATACTACCTTTGAAAAACCGACGACAATTGGGTCGTTCTCAAAAAGTTGGCACCGCTGAATTAATTTTGAATTTTTCAAAAAAAATCCGGTTTTGCTGTTTTTTTTTATTAAGACCGCTAGAAATCAAATCGTGTGATCGATATTACATGGAGGGAAGTGATTTATTTTATTATTTTAGAAGATACAGGTATTTGAATTATGCGGTAGGCAGGTGAATGACCATTTGTAACCAGGTTATCGATAATAGGGGCAGGTTGGCGACAAATACGTACAAATAAAGTGAAACTGTTAGCAGGTTAACGACAACGGGTGCAGTTAAGTAAATTGTTAAATAAAAACTACATGAACCTAACAACAAGTGCTTAATTTGAATATTTTTGATTCGTTTTATTCCTTATCTAAATTATTTATAAATTATAACACATCTTATTTACCTTTTGAGCGTAACGGCATCTCATATGTTGAAATTCGGTGAACCGTATACGCTACAGGGTGTTACATACATATATACGTACATACATACGCTCGAAAAACAACCCTGCTTCGTGCAGTCGGGTAAAAAACATTAACACCACAAAAATATTTGGTTTACAGTATAAGTTTTTAAATAATTGTCGTTCGCCTGCCGTCAACGTCGTTCACCTGTTTCTTTTAGACAGGTGAACGACATGCAGGTGATGGACAAAATGACAGTTATATCATCAATACTAGTTAAGTACTTGATAAATGAACTGCATATTTATTCACATTAAAATAAACCACGTTTTACGTGCTATAAATTAATATCAATACAATAAGTCAAACAATTATCAAAATATGGAAGACAGAATAGCGACTACGTACCCATTACAAACTCCCGCTCGCGTAAGTTTTTTGTTTATAATTTTTGAGAACGGCTCGCTGACGACGTGTTACTTCTAACAGTGTTAGCTGGGGACTGTAGGTCTCGAATTATGCGGGGTAATGCAGGTAAGACGAGATAGTATAACCACAGAGGTAGCGTTTATCTCATGACAGGAGAGAGACAAAAACTGTCGTGGACAAAAATAAATTTCAAATAATTCGAAATATAAGTATAGTATTCTTATTCAACACTAGAGTTTTAAATCTTGAGTGTATGTGTAAGTAAAAAATAGTATTAAAACTACGTTTCGTTGGTGATTTTTACGTTTTAATTAACTTGAAACATGAGTGCCTCGCGTTGGGACACTGCAGGTGAGCGACAAAACGTAGTTACAAATTGTTTTTATGGTTATTAATATAATTTAATTTTATATCTAAGCATTTGGCCTCTATTCAAAAAGTGTCTTTTAATATGAATTGATAACTAAATTATATGGATGACGCTTTGTAAAAAAAAAGTTCTAAGAGAGACCTATTGACAGGTGGCGGTGCCACTTTTTTGAGAACGACCCAATTGTCTAACGCTATTGAGTTTTGAATATGAATTTTTATTTTATTTCCTCTCAGTAGTTGTGAAAAGCACTATGTCTGCCTCGGTAGAAAGTGCAATTTATGGACTCGTACACTAGAGGGCCTCAACTACGTTTCGGCCCTCTATATTACTCGTCCAAAAATCGCGTACTTTCTATCCTCTGCAACAATGTACTATTAAAACTCACAGAACTGTAGACGTGCGAGGGAGAAAATCTTAGTTCGCTCAGTGCCCAAGGATCTGAATCCTGTATACTCGTAGTATAAGTATAATGCCCGCCAAATGGAGCTTATCGTAGAATATCTAAGGAAGGGCCGTCAGCTGATGTAGGGGGATGAGTAATTGTGGATTAAGAGGCTTCGTCATCGGTGATACCCGCGTCTAAGGCGAGGTGCTGTCGATAAAAAATATCGATAATTTTAAGAGAAAAAAAGAAGTGTTTTTTCTTGAAATACACTCATAGTAATGACACAACAATGTAATAATAGCTGTCAATAGCCCAGTTTAGCGACCCATATCGTTTTATTTTTAATTTTTTCCCATTTTCTCATTATATTTCAATTAACCAGTGCAGTGGTTTACCGGCATATTTTTATAAGTAAATTAAAGTTATCTAACGGCAGGTTCTTATATTCCACATACATATCTTTTACCTATAGCTGAAAATGTACATAATATTATATCGTAAAATAGATGTAAAAAAATATATTATGATGTAATATAGTATAAGATAATGAGATATTTCATTATATTATTATTTGGTTTAGGTCCGTAAAATAGCTTTTTGGCTTCGGTTCCATGTTGCATCTTTCAAAGATCCAAGAAAAGCCCCGTAATTGCAACAAAAAATATTAAACTTATATAAGTATATTGTACCTACTTTATACTTTACAATGGACTTCCATCTATTGAGTTTCTTCAGCACTATAACATGTTCTCTTTTAAACGCATGTAAAAAGAGTATTCACTGAAATGCAGCGACATAACTGTGCCCTGGTGTTGCTGGCGCCTGTAGGCCTCGGTGACCGCTTCATCAGGGGGCTCGTCTGCTCCTTATCCTTAAATGGGTTGAAAAAAAGGTTTAAGTGTATTACAGCAATACAAAGTACGATCGATATTAATCATTGTAATAGTTTTTAGCTGGAAGTGTTATCGTTTCTGTATTTATAATCGCTATAGTAGGCCAGGCGTGTAGCTATTGGATATATTTTCATGTAGATTCCTGTTTTTCATCCAGTATTTCATGCTTGATTGATAAATACAGGTGATTACGGCAAAACTGGAAATTTACTTTGTTTACTGTTGTGGAAAAACGGAGAAATATAGATATCAGTATAATGAGTGTATGACTAAAGAAGTTAATAAACGGGCTGCAATTAAAAACCGATAAAAAGTGAGTCAGACTCTCCCACCGAGGGTTCCGTACGTACCATCAC
Organism: Acleris cristana; assembly: GCA_948252455.1. Taxonomy (NCBI): domain Eukaryota; kingdom Metazoa; phylum Arthropoda; class Insecta; order Lepidoptera; family Tortricidae; genus Acleris; species Acleris cristana. Next base: position 504,021 of record OX411791.1, on the reverse strand, counting down.
GTAATATCACTATAGCAAGTACGTGACACGTATTTTTTTTTAATTTAGCAAATTTCAGCAACCATAAGGCCAGAAAAAAACGGAAACTGGACCACCTATAACAGATCGAGTCGAAACTGTGTTATATTAACTAACTATTGTTAACCTAAAGAAGCTGCATTTTCGAGAATGTACACGTACATAAATGCGATTTCTTATCGGTCCTCTTAAACTTTTCGATTTTTTGAGAAGAAAATAAAAAACAATAGGTACAATCCATTTGCCTAAAGAAATAATACGAGGCTTGGTAAAATTGAACCATCTAGAAAGATTAAGAAATCTCATTATGAATATGACAACCCGACCTTACCTTCTTCAATAAATTAATTATTCTCTTCAATTAATTCAACTCAATGATCGTCTCGATATTTTTTCCTTTTCCATGTAAGTGTTTTTCTCGTGGAAAGGACCCCATCTTTAGATCCTTATGAGCCCTTATTTAATGCCAGTTGCTAAGGATTGCCTCCAAATCGTCCCGCCTTCTGCAAATGAGATATTGTATCGATAATATTATTTATCGATACAATGTCGACTCCAGGCATCCCTGACCCACGCAGTGATCTCCCGGCCCTATTGATTGCTGACTAAACTCGCTCATTTGATATCGCTTTAGCTATACTCCATGTCTCGTAAAGTAAAGCGTAGTACAATAGACAGTTTTAGGGTTCCGTAGTTAAGGAACTTAAACCTTTGTTCATTTAACTTACTTGTAAGAGCTGTATTAAACTGAACTTGGCTGAGCCTAGATGTGCCTCAAGATGAATGGAAATAAACGCCATATCATAAAAATGTTATTTCTAGTGTGTGTTAAGACTGGTATCTGTTTATTAACAGAAAGAAAGAAAGAAAGATTTTTTTCTTTTCGCCCTTACACTTGGAGGACAAATATTTTGACAACGATGAAGCTTAAAAGTAACTGCTGTCATGACGTTTACAATGTGGTTACGATATCAAAGCAAGATTAGCTCATACAATGTGAAATACAGGCCCACTTAACTTAGACCCATCGAGCATTGACAGATTTTTTACGAGTAGGTATGTCAAGTTGTTTCATAAATAATGAACTAGATATAATTGTAATTAATGAACCAATCGTAATTTGAATGCATAGCACGTGAGGTAACACGGGCTGTTTCAACAAATAAACATGCGCCGATGCAATTAATGCAAACTGTGGCCGCACAATACACGAGTTTATTGAATTTTGCTGGAATTTATACAAACGCTATTAAATATGTGTAATTACTTCATGAAACTATGAATGATTTACGGATATTAAATGAGCTTGTCCGCCTTTAGTGATGATATAACCCACTTTTAGTGTTGATACTCTTTTGTCAAAGGCCGGCAGCGCACGCGCACGTGCGATTCCTCTGGTGTTGCGGGTGTTGATGGGTCGCGATGATCACTTACCATCAGGTGACTCGCTTGCTCTTCTGCCCCCTTTTTCACATATAAAAAATATAACCCAGAACTATTATGTGATAGAAAAAACTAACTCTTCTTGAGCTATTGTTGTTTATGGGCGGTGGTGATTACTTCCAATCGTTTGCCTCTCACTCTGATAAAAAAAAAACTTCCTGCATATTGATACATTTTTACTTGTAGCACTAAATTTATAACTAACAAGCTATAATTATGGTAGACACTTAAAACATACAGCTTAATATAACATGATACTAGGGAATTTAAATAAGCGGTTATAACTGGTTTTAACCGGTTATTTTCATACAAAAACGGTTAATAACCGGTTAAATTGCATTCCCTACATGATACGCAGGATTTAAAATCTAAATATATGTATAAAAGAAGAACCTTCTGAGTGACTAACACTTCAAGGCACAGCCCAAACCTCTGTGTCAGATTCCAAATTTGGCGCGTAGGTTCCTTATGAGTTCTAAGGGTGAACTAAGAAAGGATTTTGTCCGTCCAGATTGCTACCACCACCTTATCTTTTAACCTGCAGACAAGCAACAGTGTTCATATTGTTGAGTTTCGATGTAGGGATAAGACAACCGGTGACATTACTAGCATGGAGGCATTCCATGTTACTCCTCAGAGATGGCAACGCATTTGTGGTCTAAGGATTACAGTCTTAAGATTGTCGTCTTGAGACAGCCAATGTCTATGGGTCACAGATCCCACTTACCCTCAGGTGGCCTGTGCTCGTTCGCTAAATTCAATTAAATACGATTCACGTTCAAATAGTAACGACGAATTAAATACGACGTGTGATTGAAATATTCATGCTCCAAGCTACACAGTCTATTAAATTAATGGTTGAATTCCAACACCATTGCAATCTGCTCGTAGTACAGTCGAGTTCGTAATATGTGTACATTTTAGTACCTTGTCTATTTAATGCCATGTCTAAACTGCTATAATTATCACAGCGATTAAAGTGACAAGGTATCACAGTGTACACAATATTTACGAACTCGATCATACGGGTGGTAATGCTTTTTGACATTCATAGGTGCGTTATATTATGCCTAAATTGAAGAATAAAGAACTTCAACTTTGACTGCGTCAGCCTAAGTATCTGCACACTTTAGTCCCTTGTCACTTTAACGTCACGTTTGAACTGCTGTACTTATCTGTCAAAGGCGTTAAAGCGACAAGGTACAAAATTGTCCAGCTTATATCCACTATAACAATGGAGTAAATCCCCTAAAGGACTAATCCGAATCCCCGTAATAGGCAGTTATGCCATTCTAACCCCCAACTTTGAACCCTCCATGACAAACGGATCCCTAATTAGAGAACCCATCAGTCACCGTTATTAAACGATACCCACACAATTAGCCTGACATGTAACCATTGTGCAACTGTCTCCGTCACACTTGTGCAGTGATGTATCGTGTGGCCCGCTCGCACAGGGCACTAATGCGCAATCAATAATAATTATGTTCATGTTTGCAAGTGGATTGCATTGCGGCGAGTTCCGGTGTGGGACGCAGAGTTTAGATTAATTATTTTATTTTAAACTAGAAGCGTTTGAGATGTGGTCCTATCGCAGAATGTTGCGCATCCTATGGATGGACCACATCACCAATACTGAAGTTCTTCGGAGAATGGTGAAAAATGTAGACTTGGTCCGTACGATGAAACGAAGAGAAGTTGCTTACCAGAGGGCTTATTGTCTAACGCACTCGCAATCGCAACCGGCTTCAAAGTGGAGGTTTGATATTTTATAACCGTTATTACTGCTTTAACTATCACCTTTAATTCATCCAGAGTTATTTCTAACAAATATGGTGTAGTTTTACTTTAAAAATATATGATAATGCTTTTCATTGTACCCGTAATTCAATCATAACGTGATTGCTTACGAAAAAATAAGCTGCAGAAAGGTCTAAAATTCAAATGCGGTTTTAAAACTGGGCTGTCAAAAAAATTGCATGTATATTTAAGTAAAACATCTTCAGTTTTGTTGCTGGTTGCATGCAAGTTTATTAAATTGCAAATACGATTATCTCAGTCCCTCACTGCTGAGGATTGCGACCACAAGCAAAGTAATGCCACAGGTTATGGTTCGTTAATTTGTGCGATCCTCGAAAATAAAATAAGCAGTAGTATTCAAAAAAACTTCTAATACTTTTGACTTACTTCAAATCTTGGACTATAAAACTAGAAAAGGCTGAGTTGAAATAAATATTAGTAGAATACTTACTGTTTTTTGTTGGGATTCGTTTTTATATTCGACCTTAAGCCGTTAAGTTTGAATTTAAAACACCCTACTAAGGTTTAAACAACACACAAATCTGTTGGTAACCAAAAGCAATTAATTCTCCTAACGTTATTCATATTAAGAAATTTCAAAACTATTAAAGTAATAGAACCTCAAACGTTAACGTCGGCATAGTCGGGCTCCCCCGGGCGCCGCTACACGTCTAATCTCGGCGAAGCGACAGGTGACACGACAGCATTGTCGCTAATGTGTGGGGGCGGGAACTGCGGGACTCAGGAGTCGCGACGGGAATATACTGGAAAATTGAAGATAGGAATATTAAGTGCGGATTGGTTGTGATATTCCTGGTTTCATTTCAAGAATAATTTACGAAATTATTTTAAACACGATTAATGTTCACAAGTGTTAGAAAATAATATGAAGGATGACAATTTATATCCAGGGGCTTGGTAGTGTCAACGCCAAGTTTTTTTTCTATTTTAAAATCTCTACCAAAATCTTGTACATGACATGATTTATTTTTATTTATTCTATACTAGCGACCGGCCCTCGCTTAGCTTCGGTTTGTGTGAGTTTTCTGTAACACCCATACATACGTATAGTTCGTTCGTTTAAATAGTGTGCATTGCAACCCTTTGAAGTCGCCGACAGCGACACCGCTTTGTGTGCGCCGCGGCGGCTTCTTTGTATCAATTGTGGCGGCACATCAAAGCATGCAAACTATTTGAACGAACGAACTATACATATATACATTAAATCACGCCTGTTTCCCAGAGGGGTAGGCAGAGACCAATTCTATCCATCTGCTACGATGCTGACAAATCTCTTTCGCTTCTCCAATATTCATACATCGAGTCGGTTTCGCGTACTTAAGATTCGGCCCTCTTCCAGTATTTCTCAGATTTGATACATATATACATAAAAAAACTTCTTCTTGAATAATTCTATCTAGTTATTTATGAAAACAACATTAAAGTCTGTTGCGTAGTTTGAAACATCTAGGCGTGTATACAGAGGGACAGACGGCGGGAAGCGACTTTGTTTTATACTATGTAAAGATACCAATAACGTTGATCATAAATTATAATGAATTAAATAATATTAACACATACAATATTTGAATGTAAACCCGCGAGTCCGTATAGAAATGCCCTAAGCCCGTACATGCATAGTTTAGTTTAGCGTTGTATAGCAGTCAAATGTCACGCCGCAGAATCATTTGCGGCGGCGTAGGAAGGGGACAGCGGATGTCGACGTTATTGTTAGGTAATTAAATGGAACATTACCTAATCCGTCTGTATTAGTCCCACTGCTATGCACAGTGGTTTGCTCGGTATCCTGACTTTGTACCAAAAGTTAATTTGACAAACGTATCATTTTACAAACTTTTATTTCGCAAAAATGTAATTGTGCTTAAAGCATTACATATTACATAGGCTACATGGGCTTGTTAAATAAGTTAGGTTAGGTTAGACTTTTGACCACAAAAAATATAAAATTATGTGGCGGGAAATGCATCCTTGCGAAATGAAAGTTTGTAAAATGATATTGTTTGCCAAATGATGATTTGGTACAACATTAGTGAACCGATTGGGTTATAACTATAGTCTAAATTGTATTAAAACTTGAAGTATATTTCTTATAATAACTAACAAATACCTTATTAATACTTAAATAAATACTTGTACCATATATTTTACATGTAGCTATAAATAAACGCTACCACAATAATAGTAATATGATATTGGATAATCCTGTAGCTAATTATTTTTGCAGAACGTAATGAAGGGATATTTTTGTACTTTGCGGCATTCTATCGATAAGGCAATTTATATAATCAGTTTAGTAGCATTGTGACGTAGAAATTTCTCAAATTGTGAAACTTGTATAAATAAATTTAGCTTCTAAGAATATTCTATGCATGTCAATGCTTTCGTAATTTTATGAAAATACTTACAAACTTGATTTGCAGGTTTGAACCTGCATTTTGCACGACATTCAACCGAATGTCCGAATAAACCTACTTCATATTAAATAATTGAGTTTTGTACCAAACGGTACCAAAAAGTCCGGAGTCGTACGACCTTCGAACTAAGTAGTACAGTTGACGAAATGGTAGTGAGATGACAATGTCGACCTTTTATTTAATGTCCACTTTGATGAAAATGTGTACCTATATGACTGAGTTATTAAGAGCCTGTGAAAACGCAACAGCCTTTTGAGAATTTCTTAATTAATCTTTTGAGCGCCAAAGTCGGCAAATCACGTCATCGAAAATTCGTGGCACTGACGCCAAACGTCGGCAATTGCCGTCAAACTTCATACGTCACAAGACCCTGTGGCATCTGAGACCTTACTTTCTACATTTATATTATTAATATCCAATAAAGAAAAATACATCGTTGATCCCAATAACCCGTTATTCCTTCTGCTACATTTCCCTTTGTTTCTTTTCTATCATAATAAAAACGTTTAGTATCGATATCCATGTCGTCATCGACAGCCCCGCCCTACTCCCCCGGGCGCAGATCGATCAGCCCGTAATTAACTGTTTGTTGTACGTGTGTGTGTATCATATCACCGCTGTCTAAACACAGCCGATACATTGCGACGGCTTTGTCTCCGGCGTAATTAATCCAAGGGTCGGCTGTAACAATGGTTTTTGGTATAGTATTATTGAATTTGGTTTTGCTCGGTATGTCGGGTCGGAACGGTGTTTAGATTGTCTTTAGCTGAGCTACATAGGTAGTGAATCAGAGTCGTGTTTGGCGACTGGTATTAAACAATTCATAATAGTATTTACATATTCTATCGTAAAAAGTGTTATATTAAGAGAAGAAAAATCGCTTTTAAACATTAAAACAGTTCACTAGAGATTTCCTCTGTGTTTTTTTTTTAACTTTTTCTATTTTATTTTACCTTTTTATACATGTAATATTATGTCACAACTGTCTAAATTATTAGAAAAATATCCTCCCAAAAACAGTTAAAACCTTTTTTCGTATATTAAAAACTCTTTTTTTCTATTCCAGGTCAAAATTTGGTTCCAAAACAGAAGAACGAAATGGAAAAAGAAGGACAACATAACGAACGCAGAAGTAGCAGAGTTGAAGCAGCAGAACAAGCCAGAAGAGAAGAAGGAAGAAGCTAAAGAAAAAGAAGATCCCCTAGCCATAGATATGTCCAAAAAGAACTGCAATAAGATACTAAGTGAAAAACTTAGGGGAACCAAACCTGTCACCCAAAGCATAGTGCCAAAACCGAGAAAAGTCGAAAAAGGGGTGATTTTAGAAAGTATTTGTGATGTCAATGATATAGAAAGTAGGATATCTATAACTAAGATTACTAATAAACTGTCTAGTACAGATATTTCGGAGATAGGGAAGGTTTCTGTTAAGAGTTTTAACCCTGAGGAAGTTAAGGAAATGAAATTTGATAGTAGAGACGTGGAAATGTGAATTGTCATCAATTGACACTTTGAATTATTTATTATTATTATTATTATAATAATAATACTTTGAATGATAATTTTTTGGAGTAATGCTCAATGTATGATTGACTGTTTTTGGATTTGATTGCGGCCCTTTATTTACCAGAAGGTAACCCAAAATTAAAACTGCTAAATCAAATGTGGTGCGAAATGTGTTCATCAACGAATGTCAATAAATTCAATTTAGTCACACAAACTGGATTAGAGTTTTATGAGCTCTTTGGAGCAGAAACTAATTAATTCAGCCAGTTTTTATTATTATGTTTTATACAAATCAACAAGTCTACAGACCAGCAAAGTCCAGCAATTGGATCTAATAAATGTAAACATAATTGTTCTTTAAAATACTCAATAAGGTAATTCACCAATTTCGCCAATAACTTCTATCAATAGTCACTCCGTGTATTTATTATTGGGTGACATCTTAATATCTACTTGTGGTATTTTGTTAATGCAATATGAAGAGATTTTATGTTAAGGATGATCACGAGTAGTGATCTAATGCAATGGTGTGAAATGTACAATTTTATACATGTTTATGTTTAAGAACGTTTTTACGTTAAGAACTGTGCTAAGTAGGGTTTTGGTTTGATAAAAACTAACAAAAGATTGTACATTTTTGTAAGTTTTTTTTTGGCAAAATATATTAATTATTATATACGGTATTAGAGTCAAGTTTTTACAACATCCATAATCATGTTTCATTGTATTGTCCTTTGTTAAAAGCTTATACTGTTCTGTCATAGGAGTTAAATTTCTTATACGCATCAAAAACAGATGTCATGAACTTAAGTACCAATTTCACCAAACCATGTTAAATTTATTCAATGTTAATCGTATGTTAGTTCATACATTTTGACAGCTGTTAAAGTTCTAATCGTCTGTTAAGTGGTTAACATCGTATGGTGAAATTGGTACTAAATGTTTTATTAACATATTATATTTTGATAAAAATGGTTAACTACCACGAGGTCTTATTTTTGAGTTTTCGTTTTGTCCGAATTTTCATAAGTTGGAAAATCATTTCTTTCCGACCCCGTTTCATTTTCCTATGTTGTTATAAAACAAACCTAACCTGCATGTTTTGTATCTCTATCATGTAAGTAATGTATGTTTAAACATTCTGAAATGTTAAAGGATTTAGAAAAAAAAACTGATTTGGAAATAAAACAGTTGGGAAAGAAAACTTCGGACTTGTGACAGGATACCGATAAAATCTACAATAAAATTGAAAACATAACAAAAAAGTGATGAGTTTATGTATTTTAAATAAATGGAAATTTGTGTATTTTTTGTGCAATAATCGCCTTTATAGATGTAGCAGTAAGGTCTAATTTTGAACAAAATAAGTACAGCCTAATATTACGTTTTCGCTTTTAAATATGTTGTCAACACGTAAGCCGTAAGTAATTGACAATTGTGTACATATAATTTTAAATTGCAATACAATACACATTCAATAAAACATTTTTATTAAAAAGAACCTTAAATTTAAATCCGATCTATATTATGTATATAATCATAAATATATAATTGGTTTCAATAAGTACGTAAAGAAAATTATCACATGTACAAACGGCGGTTTTAAGACCATTTTTCACATAAGTAAGTATCTATCTACTTACGTTGTGTCAAGCCAAATTACCAATAATAAATTACATTTATTTGTTAAATTTGGTCTTAAAAGTCACATCGTCGACAAATCGCTTTCTATCTATATGTAACTTGTCAAAAACACTGTAAATTGTTTATTTATTAGGAAATTGAACAAAAGTATAGTTTTAGGCGTTTTTGGGAGACATTGTATTATGCCGTAGCACTAGCGCATAGTAAAGTCGTAAAGAAATAAATAGTTTTCGATAACTTTATCTTGTTTATAAATATTATAACCCTTTTCCTTAACTAAAATCCGGTAAGCATGTTAGTTATGCAAAACTGGCTCTTATTTGGAATATTTAATGATGACAAAAAAAAGAGAGTAAATACAAATTAGCAATAACGGTTATGAATAAATTAATTCCGACGAACTTGGCCTTAACACTTCAACGTTCGAAGTTCCAATCCCGACAAACGTTTAAAAACAGAGCGCCATCTTGTGAAAATGTTGCAAACTAATCAAATCCAAAGCTAGCTTGCTTCCCTTTGACACCTCGCGTTACTGCCAACGCCATCTGTTATTTTCTTGCTACACTACGAAACCACGTAGCTTACTAAGCAAACCATAACTTAACTCAGCACAAACAACGTGATGTAGTTTTAAATTGGTAGGTGGCGCTACTAGTCCTCAAATCATGAAAATCCCAAATGTTTTTACAATATTTTATTTAACTGGCTTTGATCGTATGTTTGGTATTCCGGTTCAAATCTTGCAGACATGACTTGTCAATTTTGGACCAGTTACAGTTACAGTAATGAATTGAAATTTGGAATACAAAGTAAACTCGAGGGCACGGCAAATATTATGGTACCTAGGATCAGAGCTGATCTGATGATGAAGTCGGAAGGTGGCGACAGGATCTCTGCTGTAATTAACGTAGACCCACCGAATTGGTATTCGTTTGTTTGATCTTGATAAGCAGATGACGACAGTACAAAAATGTACAGTTGGCAGCAAAAGCTTATTTCAAAAACTGAAACTTAATCAGAGGACCTTACTGAAGGCTTATTCTACTATGTCCTTGTATTGTTATCGTTACGGAAATACGAGCTACCATAACGTTGACAATACAATAATATATCAAAAGTAATTGGGGCTAGCCCAAATAGAATAGAGCCGCTGTAAATATATTGACCTACTTCCCCTAGGTTTGATTTTGTCAAGTGGAAGGAACTACTTAATTCACGTATTTAATTCACCCGAAGGTGGGACTCACGCTGATTCCATTCGAAATAGAATTCAGATCGAAATATAATATTACTCACTGTGCGGAACCCTCGGTGCGCGAGTCCGACTCGAATTTTACCGGTTTTTGTAGTTTATTAAATAAACAATTTACCGACATCGCAGAACCCTAAACATTAGACTATTTTTTCAGTAAAACGGTATTAAATTCAACATGACAATGACGAGTAAGCAACTTAAATTCGCAAAATAATGATTTCCTTGTCCCTGATTGACCTTGCCGCGTCATTAGCCGAAACATCTGCAACTCGCCGTTACGCGGTGATTGATCGACAGCCACTGGAGCTGCTAATGATTCAAATTCATTTACATCATTGAAGACAGACATTTTATTGAATGGCTAAATGGGATTTGACAACAATTTTCAGGATTTTCCGGCGTTTTTCATAAATCTGACAATAACGTTTTGTAACAAGAACAACACTCATAGTCATAAACCTGCAACAGCTGAAGTGTGCTTAAAATGTGATGCGTCCTTGTCTGTCACTGTAACATTTAAATTTGTCAGAAAGAGACAAAGATTACACTAAAATAGGTTGTGCGTTTATGATTTATGAATAAGGAGTAAGTATGAAAGTGTGGGCGCTGTACGAAGTATGTATGTAATATTATAAAGTTCTAACACGCTTTTATTAAGGTCGGGACCAGTCATGGATAAAAAACAATGTTGGATACTTTATTCTTATTATTTTTTAAGAAGACTACATTTTATTTTACATCAATCAATTTATCCGACGTGCGGGTGCCGTTTTCTTAGTAGCCTCAGTAGCAACACAAATAAGTTTGTAAAAAAAAGGTGACCCCTACTTAACGACGCGTTAGCCTAGTTAGTAGTGACCCTGCCTACGAAGCTAACGGTCCCGGGTTCCATCAAGCTTTGAGCTTGGGACTAGGTCCCCCTATATTTATTTACTTATTTATCGCATTGACGTGCGAGTAGCATACCTATGCCATTTCTATGACAATACAATCATAATAATAATAATAAATGTTTTTCTATTCTATTCTATTCTAATAGCTCCTTATCTACACTATTTTCATTAATAATCTTCCAGAACAAAACAAAACCAAAACGTTGTTGTATAATGGATTAGAAAACTCTTACGCGTATAATCATTTGCTAAATATACTGCTGTTTTGACCCCAGACCACGTAGAAACTGATCCAAATCACATGTCAAATAATCTCTACTTACTGCATAAGCCAACATAGCGAATCCTTTAGATTAATTAACAGGCCATGTAGAAACTGTTCCAATTCAGATGTCAAATATCTCTACTGCATAAGCCAACATCGCAAATCCTTTAGACTAATTCTTATCAATTCTTTACACTAATGAACGTCATTATTTGGCATCAAGGAAGGATTAACGTTCGTTATTTAGACTGAGATAGATGTACATTAATGGGGCGAGTGCAAGCGAGATGCCAGCGGGCTGACGCGACAATTTGTCGTGTAGTTTAAGGGAAAACAAACACCTTGGACGGGACGCGAGGGATGGGATATCGGGAATAAGTACCTACTAAGAAAATCATAAATAAGGTAAAGTAAGTTTTTTTTAGTTCTTAGGTGGTGTTTAACATGTGACTCAGCGGGGCCGAGGAAGACTGGAAACCTTCGAAATGTGATGCTCGAGATGGATGGAAAGAATTAGCTGGATTGAAAAGAAGAGGAATGAGGAAGTACTTGGCAGAGTGAAGGAAAAGAGAAGTCTGTTGCAGACAATAGATAATAGACGAAGGAAGATGTTTGATCACCTGTTACAGCACAACGACTACATTAACATTAATTGAAAGAAAAATAGAAGAGAAAGGAAAAGAAGGAGACCAAGAAGAACTAACCTAGACCAATACATGTAAGTAATATAATGACACAAGAATCAGACCTAATAGGATATGGGGAACTGATAACTATTTATAAGAACCTCTGTATAAACCATAGCAACGCAATAAAAAAAATGAATTTGAATTTGAATTAAAAGAAAAAGTAGGCATCGCGCCATATCAGTGTGTAAAAGAAAAGGCTTAGAATAGGAAAGAAGATAAATTACTCCACCGACAAGAGCATAGAACTTAAGTAAATGATGATGTTGAGTTGGTTTTTAAAAGCGTTTATCGAAATTAGTCCTTAAATTAAAGGTATTTAATAGAACCTTATACAGGAAGCCAAATTCCTAAAGAAATAAAGCATACTCGTAGTGGTATTAACTTTGAATCTACCGTAAAAATAAAATAATTACCCATGCATAATTACTAATTATGCTCCATGGTTATATTGAGGTAATATGTATGTTAAACCATTCTATTGCTTTCATTCACTGCGTGGCTGGATGTATACATCGATTATTTTTAGAAAATTTGTCATCAACCTTAACTTATAAGTAACAAACGAAATAGTTACTATGGAGCGTAGTTACCCATGGCAAAGTAGGCACATTTTACGGTACGTAAAAATCAAAATGTATATTTCTATAAGCAAACTTTGGCCGCTTTTCTACTTTCAGGAAAACTTTTGCGATAAATGTTCGCCAGTCATTAAAAAACCCTTCCTAAAGTCGGGTTGAGGGGTAATTATACAAAAGATCCTATAGGGTCAAAGTGTATCCGAAAGGACCCCACCATATAAGATAAGATAAGGCAGTTGGGTCAAAAGCAGTTCATTCTAAACATCTTCACAGCTATTGGGCTGAGTCTTGTGTAAATTCGCGCGAGTCGCAGCCCCCCCCCACTCCTGGGCACGCGATTACCATCTCGCCGGATTAGGCTCCAATTTTAAATTGTTGATTACTTCCCCCCACCCCCTCCCGAGAATCTTCGCAAATGACACGCTGTTAAATTTTTAAAAAATTGGCCCTCCAAGTTTTTTAAGGATGGTCAGCAGAAAAATGCTATGAAAGTCGCGAAGGCAAGCCTACCTTTTCTTTCTATTTCATTGATTTGGAAACGGTTTATAGATTTTAATAGAATTGAGCTCGACAAGTATTAAAATTAATGTTTTAATTTCGAGTGTGTGTAAAACTGCTACGGAATTTTAGTCAATTGGATTTTGAGCCACTGACCAAAAGAGACGCGGGCTTTAAAACAAGCAACGCAAAATAAGGGGAAAACTATTATTTACCTACTTAAATAAAAACTAATCGAAATAATGTCACTAAAGTCGACCATTCTAATTGACAGACGCATCTTATCGACCTCATTTTTTTATGGCATGTAAATGAAATTCAAGCTTAGGTTTTCTTACCTTACTTCAATTAGGTTTTCAAACTTGAGGTAGGTAGGTAGCCATTTCGTAACTATTCAATATTTTTTACTTTAACCAGCTAATATCCACAAAAGAAAAAGAAAAGAAAAATTTAAGGTATTTTTCTGCGGGCCGTACATCATTCATCCAGTTTATGCGAAGACATTAGGAAGGATATGACGCTCTCGAAAAGATACCAATTTCAATGCTATATCCCGCCAAATTGAGGAAAACTCGCTTTATTCATGATCAAAACGAAAGAAGAATTAATAAAAACGTCCAATACTTAGATATGATTAAGGCCTTTTATAAAAGCTAAGCTGGTAGCTTTACTTTTAATATTTTCTCGATTATTCAAGTTGAAGAGGAATTCTCAATTGCTATTGCATATTAAGTATGATATCATTAACTCGGTGCATGCGACGTATTTATAAGTGTGTTATGGAATATGTTGTGATGAGCAGGACTGTTATTGTCTTGTTTATTTGGGACGGAATGTACGTTTTAATTTTAATTTTATTATATTATAAATACGTTACGTCAACTTTCTTTCAGCTACGCGCAGTCATCTTAGTGGAAATCTTAACTGCTGAAGGTCGTGTTTATGAAATTCTTCGTGGCTTTATTTATGAACGAACTGCCTCCATTTAGTCTAATTTTCAGCTTTCTTAAGCACCTTAATTACAATTAGTAACTACTCAAACTTTAAAACAAAACAGACATTGTATAGCCTGTGTCAATTGAAATTGCCAAAAATGTAAACAAATTAGAACTGTTTGACACATAACCTCAAATATTCGTGAAGCGTGTTTTATATTTAAAATTACGTTTAATTAATAGTTATATAATCTTAAACTTAATGTGAAAGTAAAGATCAGATAAATCATTGCGACTTCACATAATCTTAAAAAGCACGTGATTATCGAGTAATAATGGTAAATTGGTCCGTTTGGTTGTGTTTACATCTTTGCCGATTTCAATTGGCAAGACTATAGATGTCTGTTCTAATTCAGCCTATTAAACGCACAACTGCGATTAAGAGTGCTCCTAGATTGTAAGTTCGTTTGTTATGATTGTTTACTTTTCCACTTGACAATTGTATGTGTGTGATTAAAGCATCAAATAAACGTTTTATCTTTCTATCCAACTAAACCTGTGTTCCTAATAATAACACAAGAGCCCCTCAGGGCTAATTTCTCGGATAAACAGAGGTCCAGGAATCACTGCCTTCGCCGAGCGACCCTCGCCAATTAGCGGTCAACGAGGGTAAGCGCTCTACATTGCTGCTTTAATTAATGTTTAACGTTGTTCTAGTGAAAATATCTGAGTCTACCAGCGCTGATAAGAAGAGACCACTGTTGAGAAATTTCTAGTCAGCTATTTTAATCCCTGAAAAAATACGATTATAGTTTTGATGTCTGATACACTGTTGAACGGATTTGAATTTGGTACACCGATGGTATAGGTATATCCTGGGGCCCGTCTCACGAAGCTACAAGTTACAAATTACAAGCGGAACTCTCCTTCTAGCAAAAGGAGTATGAAAGAGACTTCCGCTTGTAATTTGTAACTTGTAGCTTCGTGAAACGGGCCCCTAGATCTATTAATTTATTTTAATTTCACATAAAAAAGCTTTAAGTACTCGTATGGTTAATACCAAAGGTTATTTAACCATTGAGCAAAATTGGCCAGTTGAGTCAATCAAGACAAAAGATGGTTTACACTGGTGGAAACTTTTATACCTAGTTTCTGTATAAATAATCTTGAACGATTTCAAGGCAAATTTAAATAAATAAATAGAAGAAACATGATTCCTGATTTTCCTAATAAATGAGCAAGCAATGTACTTCTGCCGAGCGGTCACCTCGGCCGCCTGCTCCGGCGGTAAATCTCCACGCGTCCGAGGTCAGGCACAGGCGATTATCTGCGCATGAGTAGAACAACTATACCTAGCTATAGTTGGTCGATTAACATTAAGATATATAAGGTTTGATGTCATATATTTGTGCAGGGTACGGATCGCTACCACGATGCTTTTGGCTTGCTTACTTACGTTAGGTATTCTTGCCGCCAAGCAGCAGTTATCGTACTGTTGTGTTTCTTAGTTCTGAAGGTTAGCACATTTATACCTTGAGACTGCAGATTTCAATGGACTTCAGGTAGCCTTCGTGTTGCCTTGTCCCAAAAAATGACTGTTCTTAATGTTCTGTAGGGGAGACCGGGTACTTATGGTTGTCATTGTCACACGGGTTGGTTGTCACAGCGGCCATCCTCCGGCCATCCAGAATTTCTGGAGCGGACTGAGGTGAAGTAGGGAGGGAGATATAGCGCTCGCTGTCTTTCGACACCGGTCGATGAACTCATTTGTTCGTTCAGTTTTCTGTTATGGCCGCGCCAACCAACCCGGCCGACCAAACAACCAACCCTTGTGACAACCATACCCGGTCTCCCCTAGTGTTCTATTTAATTTTTGCATTTTCATAAATATATGACATGGAACTTAGGATTGTACAAGTAGAATTCTGTTATAAGACAGGCACATCACATCCAGGCTTTATTAATTTTTGGCCCTTGGATCCATGGAACATGGATCTTATAGGGGTCTTTTGAGCTCCAGGTTAAAAAACCCTGGTCTAGTTAAGTTTTTCGCACAAGTTGTTTTACTCTCTGCTACTTAAATTCTGACTAAAACTGCTGTTTCCGGCTAATAAACTTTACCTATAACCATTTACACGACGACTATACCCCAAAATTCCGCAACAATCAAAACGTCGCACGCGCACCTTTACGTCAGCTGCTCAATGTCCCATTACCGGCAATTTGTCGTTCTAACAATGCCAGAAAAAAATCGCAACTGTTGTATAAAACTTATAGCATTAGCAACCTTCTACCTAGCCTAATTGGGTTTAGTTTAATATGTCTTAAATGTACATGTGCCCTTTTGAGTGAAGGAATATTAGACAGATGTGCCGATAATTTGTCGCAGTTGACTTTTGTCGATTGTGGAGGCTGGCCTGTTTATGATGGTTGAATAGACCTATTTAGTTTTAAAGGGATGCTTAGGTCAGGTTTCAATTTATTGGATGTTTTTGGGTCATTTTGCGCTTCAACATCAGTGACCATAGCATACAACAGTTTATTTAGACGGGGCCGTTATTTTGACCAAGATTTTATGGAACTGGATGTAAATTGGAAAATGTATGTAATTCCTTTAATATGAAGTTAATAATATTTTACTTTTGGGAAACGAACAAGCAAAAACCTCACTCAAAGTTAAGTATTTTTTTTAATTCATAGCCGAAAACCGTTTCCATTTATAGCTAGGTACCTAACTTATTCTGTTGTCATTTCTGTTGCTAGGGTAAAACTTAATTACACATCTCGGTTTTAAAAAATCAATATCGTGAATTCAATATGTCATATGTAGCTACTTAAACATTATTACAATTTTTTTTTTATCTGGTAGTCAAATACATATAACATATCGGGTGTCCCTCGGAATCTCTAACAATGTTTGTCCTAACATTCCTTTTGGCCGAATTTTCATTTGCCCTAAACTGGTTGTCAGATGAGTCAGGCAACGTTTTAAGTTTTCCAATTAGGTATATCTGCGGTTCGGTTAGATTAGGGTTGTATAATAATAACCCAAAAAATAAATAAGTGGAAATGGCTTTAGGATAAACGAAAATTCGGACAAACGATGCATTAAGACAAATGACGTTTAGGGATTCCATAGGGGAACCGACATATCACTTTCAACAGCAACGTCTTACCTGACATATCATACATCTTTATTCTCAGCGTGTTTTTTTTCCTATACGTAAACTGTTAAATATATCCAAGCAACAAAGGACAGTAAATCCAAGTGGCAATTATACGCAAACTCCTTAAAACGGTTCGCCGATCGACTTACACAGCGGCCCGCGCGGTCCCCAGGCGTACCCCATTCTTCCGTCACGTCCGTAAGCGGCTTACGTGTAACCGATCGCTGCTTTTCACACCATTTGCTCTAAACATTTAATATTCTACCAACCCAAGTCCAAAAGACGCATCTACCATGAACTCTCTGAAACAAAAGTCACTGAATACTTATATCAATAAGATTGTAGTTACGATAGGAGGTTTATAAAAGATACGACCTTTTTTTCTGAACTGGTTAGTACTAAATACCAAAATTTAAATGTGATTCAAAAGGACTCTATTTGTAGTAATTCAAGGTTAAATTTACTTTGCTGTAGCGACAATTTAGTTTGGTCGAAATTGAACGTATCACAAATAATGCGATTTGCGTGAAAATCGACGTTTTTGTGCACTTTTGATTGACAGTGCGGCTGTTTGGCGATTACGGCCATATGGATGATCTGACAGTTTGTATGGGATTTGTATGGAACTCGAAATTACCTTTTTTGGACAGAAATTAGTTATTGTGATGGCTTATGTCGACTAGTAATTTGTGATTGCTTTTTATGTGCGTACTTAGTGTAGATCGTATCGTAACGTCCGAATGTTCTGCGACGCATCTAACTGTGGTTATGGAGTTGGTTTGTTGCAAAATTTAAAAAAAACATCTTTATGTTTCTTTAGCTGTTTCTGATGCCTCCTTACCTTCGTTAAATGTGAAAATAGCTGTCTTAGTGTCCTAGTACAAGTATAGGCAAAATAATGTCGATACTTTGTGTTCTATGTTAACGCTAACACATTCGTTTTTAAAGAATATCATTGAATAATCACCATACTATACAATAATATGTCAACACAATTGACTCAAAAGAGTCCAAAACTACAATGACATTGTCAATTACGACCCAAAATAAGATTTATTTCTTCTGCAAATCGATCATACTTTGCACGCCGAGCTTATCATACTTAATATAAACTAAGTCATAGTCATTTTAAACAAACAAGAAGCGAGATACGGGATATTCCTATGTCAACAATAACTATCCCAACTTCAACAGAATATAAACAAATCAAACGTTTAAATTATACTTACCCAAGCATTTATTCTCCAATATATTATATTTATAGTAATCGTCGCGCGCGCAGCTTATAAAGACGACAAACATACAAACATATTATATATACGATAATACAGCATAATATATTAGCGGGTGATCTGCTTATCAGAGTAATATATGGAGGGATTAAAGTAATAAAAAGTTATTAAATAAATATATTTGTTTACGCGCTAAGTGCCGGCGCGGGCGCAAGGGCGGGGCTTACATGCGCATGCGTTCAACGAAACGAATTTTTAATTTAACCTGCTGAGGTTTCTGGTACTAAAACTAGGATATAATACGGCCATTGAAGGAAAAATTTCATTTACAATAGATTCATATTCCATTGAAAAGTATTCTTGTATGGGCCTAAGGAAGTTAAATTAATGATCACGGGGACTATATAATGATGAGTACAAGAAGCTGACGGCCAGCCTTCATGATTGAAGAGGCACTGGAAGAAGAAGAAGTCGCAATACAGCAGTCGTCCAGCCGCAGTGCAGTCGCGATGCGGTCGTTAGTTGCATAACTTCGCCCATGTATGTGACTGCGATGCTGTATCACAACTATTGTGATACGGCATCACTACAGCCGTGATGCAGCACAGGTAGAGTGCTCATCATCATTCAGGTTGTTCAAAACAGTTGCACGTTATCAACGTTGCTGAATCGATAGAGTCACGTGTTTGCATCAATGCAAAAGCGATACTATGCGATTGTAACGCTACTGCGCCTCTATTCAACACGGTAAAAACAATATCGTTTTTGTCCTGTTATCGTATTGTCAAAGTTTTGATAGCTCTTATTTTCTTGACAGTAATGACGGCTGACGTCATAACAATACCTTAACAGCTTAACTAACGATATCGTTTATACCGCCTAGAATAGAGGCGCTGAATTGATGCGACAAACCGCTAAAAGTAGCGACTATCGGAGCAAAAAGCCGCTGTGGTGGGTGACCACCCTAAAATTATAAAAGGTAACGGTTCCTTCCTTACCAGATAGGGTGATGGAACCAGTAATGGACAAGTCACCAATAATGGACACCTGACTCTTATTTTACGGAAGATTTAAGGCCGTATGAAATTTGAATTAAGAGTGAAGTGTCCATTACCAGTGGTGCCTGTCAGTTAAAAGTGTCCATCATTGGTGCCGTCACCCTACTTTCATTTATGTATTTTCAACATGGTTTTAAACCAATAACTTGTTTTAAACTTCCGTTTCTGAGTCATGAAGCGTAATGATACTAATCCTAATAAATAAGGTCGATCCATTTTGTTGTAATTTCCCACATCGATTCAGTTGTTTTTTAACCTGACGAAAATAAAACGAGTCCTCATAATAAGTATAAATACGTTCTCACAGTCAATTAGTTACTTCTACTTTATTAATTGTGTTAGGTATCTTCTTTAGGGTCAGTTCACACCGAGACGCGACGCGACGCGACGATACCGGAAGAGGCCAGTGACTTCGCGCGGCGCCGCGCGAAGCAGCAAGACGCCGCGAGGCGCATCGTAAAATCGTCGGCACACGACGACTCGCTGCACAGCGAGACGCCGCCCGGCGCAGCGGAACGTGTCTATTCGCCGCGTCCCCTGCAGTTTACCATTTGCAAGAGAGAGAAGAGACAAGTCGCGTCGGCGGCCTCAGGCTCCTTCTCACAATGAAATGTGTACCTTTTCGTGTAGTAAATAAAGTATATTTTGAGTCGCTCTATTAAAAATGTGCGCGCAGCGTCGCGTCGCGTCGCGTCTCGGTGTGATTTGACCCTTACGTAAAATCTGCTAAACACTTAAAAACTCCTTGTAGTATTTGCCAAAAACAGCCAAGTGAAAGACCTAAGTCTTTGCACGTAGGTGAGCACTGCATTTTCTACTATGGGCACTTTACATTCGCAGATAAATACATAATATTTAAGTTGTATGAGAAATTGGGTTTCACTGAGAAATCATTTGAAGTTTCCATGTGCAACACCATTTTTGTCAGCTCTGTATGCCTAACCAAGATGAAAACGCTACTTTTAATTCTGTTTTCTATGGCCTCGAAATGTATGGAGTTGACATAATGTAAATGTCAACGGGTCACATATCCGACTTACCTTGAGGTGGTTTGTGTGTTAGTTCGCCTTTTCCACGCCATAAAAAAGCGGTCGATCTGTCATCAGCTGCTTACGTCGTGTAGTTTTTTGATTCGCTACCTTTATTCACGATTGCGTTTGTTATGCATCTTGACCAGCGTCGCTATTGCTTTCAAAGTGGATCAATTGTTCTCATTTTGTATGCAGACTCGCCTTTGGAATGTCAAAATGAAAACAATTGCGATTGCGAGTTAAGCAATAAGCCCTCAGGGCCTCTATTCAACACGGTAAATGAAAACCATTATCATTTTTGACCTGTTATCGTATTGTCAACGTTTTGATAGATCTTATTTACTTGACAGTAATGGCGGCCGAGTTAAAAACAATACCAAATACCATAACAGGTTAAATACGATTTGGATTTTATCGCCTAGAATAGAGGCCCCAAAATCCGCTCTTTGCTCGTTCTTGGATTATTTTGAAGTCCTTTATATTACTAGTGTGCCAACAGACGAATTGCAAGCGCAGCATGTGAGCCCGGCGAGCGGATTAGCTCGGCGTCGTGCGCACGCGGCGCGGCATTACCGCGTGGCAAATGGACTGTCCGCGGAATATGAAGCGGCTGAGAAACCGCCACACTCTGTATTCATAATGCCAGTGACGGTATTTCCTTAGACAACTCGGGTCTGGATTCGTTCATTCGGGAATGAATTATTAATCCGCGAGGTTAGGGATTCCCGGATTCCCATGAAATGAGACAATTATGGTTTAATTTGCTTGCATTTGAAATAAATAATTTCGTAAGATTTTATTTTTATTTTCAATGAAGTATACTAAAATATATTTTCTTTAGACGAAGCGGGTGACGACGTTTAACAAGACTAGCATATATATAATCAATCCATCGAACACATTCGTATAAATAAAGGTTGAAATTGCAAATGTTTATTTGGGGAGCCTGGCGTTTGGCAAAAATATGTTTGCCAAATGTATCGTTTCTCAACTTTTAACAACAAAGGTAACCCGTTTATTTGACTTGACGACGCGTTGGCCTGGTTGGTAGTGACCCTACCTACGAAGCTAGCGGTCCTGGGTTCAAATCTCGGTAAGGGCTGATATTTGTGTGATGAGCGCAAATATTTGTTCCTCAGTCATGGATGTCTTCTATGTAGGTATTTAAGTAGATATTTCTCTATATAAGTATATATCGTTGTGTAGTACCCATAGTACAAGCCTAGAGCTTAGTTTGGGACTAGGTCAATTGGTAAGACATTGTCCGGATTTATTTATTTATTTATTATAGAATTCTAGTTAATGTAAATTAACTCCAATATTCTGATGAGAAGTGATACATACATACATACCAATTTGTGAAAACTATATATCTAACCAAGTGATTAGTTTTCTCCGCGATACTTCAACTCACCGTAAAGCCAGCGTGTTATAATAACGAGCAGTAATATTATAATTAAGATTAGCGCTAACGAACGGGTTCGAGTCCGGCCGAGGCCCGCGCCGAGCCCCGAGCGATGATAAACGGGCGGCTATTGTGCTACCGGTCTTGAGTACGGGGGCTTGAGCGAGCGACGCGGCTTAGAGATCGGGGTTCTGTCTACTTTTGTATTTATACTAAAGTTATGTTTTTTTTGGTGTTGTTAACATTTAAAAGATAGCTGTTTCCCGTGACTCCGTCCGCGCAGAAAATTAAAACATAGCCTATGTTCATCAGGGATAATGTAGAATTCTAATGGTGAAAGAATTTTTCAAATCGGTCCAGTAGTTTCGGAGCCTATTTAATGCAAACAAACAATCAAATCTTTCCTCTTTATAATATTATATAGTGTAGACTATCGTAAACCATACGGTAACGATAGATTTTAAAACAAAGTGAAATAGGGGCACTCGGCATCCATTTTAAAACTTAATCATATCGTTCCGTTATGGTCGCACTTAATCAAACGATAAAAAATAAAGATAAAGAGACATTTATTCGCAACGATACAAAATCACATGTATACATGAGAATCGATCTTTCTAAGGGTAACAACCAGACCAATCGATCGATCGCCGATCGACGGCATCGATTGACGTCGATCGAAGTCGATCGATTGGTCTGGTAGGAACTATCGATCGACGGATATCGTTCGACTAGCCAATCGATCGATTGCCGGTCGACGTTGATCTACTGGTCTGATAGCTTTAATTGATGAAGGAACTATCGATCGACTAATCCATTCTGCCATCGATCGACGATCGATCGATTGATCTGGTAGGAACTATCGATCGACGTCGACTAATCAATTCTACCATCGATCGATGCCGTCGATCAACGATCGATTGATTGGTTTGGTAACACCCTAAGATGACAAGACTGTGATTACGATGAAAGAGTAAAAGGGATTACTTTTATGTATAACAAATTGGAATGGTGATTTTGTAAGGGTAGCTTTGAAAGAGGAAATAAAATACTTACGATTAAAATTGAACTATTGCTGCAACCAACAGATTAACCTAAGAAATCAAACTGTAGCTAAGAAAAGTCGGTAGAGTTACATAGAGTCGATTGAACTAGTTAACTTTTTTGCTGCGTTATTAGTTGCGTTTCGGGGCAATGTTTAGGAATAAAACGATAACGATGTCTGAATTGAAATTGACCACAAATATGTTTTTTTAGTGTGCTGTTACATGAGAACATTAAACTTCTATCTATCGCCACGTAGTAGAACAACAAAAGACTAAAACAAGACATAATGACATGATATGTGTAGCCACGCGAGCTGAGCGAGGGTGGCTATAGTTCGAGTGTCATTATGGTTGTTTAGCCTCGCTTTAAACACTCTATTTTTCACTTTGAATGCGCGGAAAAAAACGACGTTCTACACAAAATTACAATATTTTTTATAACAAAATTTCTTACATATTTGTTCCGCGGTGTTTTTTTCTAAAGTGACGCTTTAAATGCTTGCATATTTAGCCCACAGATTAAAACGTTAGGCGTTTTTTTTATGTAGACGACGCCATCATATCAGGGTTTTTATTTAATTAGTTATATTAGGTACTAGTTCTGGATTGTCAGTTTGGAGCGGCTAGCACATCTGAGCCTAGTGTATTTTTACATAAACAAAAACGTGTCGATCGCGTCCGCGTTTCTCATATAAATAACATGGCCACTTACGCGTTCGAGACAGGTAGCCGCTTTAACAGCAACTTACACTTAAATACTATATTTTAAATACTTAGTGTAGTTATTACGGTGCGCCATTCACCTCTCCAGGTTTCACTGAAAACCAGCGACACGGTATATCTGTGGCATAAAAAGCTGAGTGGAGACCATTTTGGGTTTGATGCAATTAGGGTAATAATAATAATCTAGGATAAGTCGATTTAGTTAAGCAAATTGTATTATTTTAATTAATTTTTTTATCTTAAGTGCTTTAAGTGCCAAATAAATTTTATTTCATTTTCATTTCACTCGACTCGAGGCACTGATATTTTCTCGCTTGTGTCGTAGTTCGACTCTATCATAACAGCACAGTTAAAAAGGGATATCCAAACGAAAAAAACGCGAATAAGGTCCACTTCTATTCAACTAAAGAAAAGGTTTTTCCAAGCTGCCTACTGAACCCTATCCAAAACTAAAGGCCGCGGTCCTTTGTCCAGCGTATTAAACACGATTTCAAGTTTATCGACACCGATCATCACTAGAATACCTTGACCTCTGATTGCCGTAACTTCCGCGTAGAACGAAAGATCTAAATATTCTGGTTGTAACAAAGTGCCCAGGATCACTTGAGCTCTGGTTGCTATAGTTGTCTATGGGACGAAAGGTCTTTTATACTAGTTTATTAAGGTATTTCAGCAGTTGTATGAACGAAAAAAATACTCTTTGATTGCTGGCAGGGACCGGCGCCGTATTAAAACTTAATTTAAATTATTGATCTGTATTTAGTTGGTTACATGTACATGATTATAAGCAAGTCTATGGAGCCTGAGGGCTTATTGTCTAACGCACTCGTAATCACGATCGTTTTCATTTTGAAAATCGAAGGCTTGTCTGCATACTAAATGAAAACAATTGCTCCATTTTGTAGCCGGTTGCGATTGCGAGTGCGTTAGACAATAAGCCCTCTGGTTTAATAACTAGAAGATTCATTCCATATTATCCACGCGTAAAAGAACCCTTATGTGGTGTGGTGTAATAAATATTTTGAAATTTTTTGATGTTTAAACTGACTTAGCGAGTTCAAACCAGTATAAACCAGATGATGATTATATAGATTATAAACGTACAGACCTAGCTTTTCTTAATATCCACAACATATTTCACAATTGTAATAATCGAACTAGGTTTAAGGAAAGGGAAACGTTATCGCCATAATTTTGTATGGATTTTTTGAGCTTCACAATCCGTTTCATTAAAACTTGCTAGGAACCAACCCATTTACTAGGTTTCTTATAAAACCGTGTCCGATTCCGTCCATCCGTTTGGGGGCTACGTACCGTAAACCTCACTGTTGTATTCCGATATGGGGATAAGATAACCGGTAAAATTACTAGCATAATGTAAGTGATTTTAGAATATCCGCATTCCACTACAGTCCTCAGGGTTGCAGTCTTAGGATAGCAGTCTTGTGATTGTCTGTGCTCGCTTGCCTTCTCAATGCCCTAAAAAAACAGGATGTACAATAGATAAAACGAAGTATTATCAAGAGGTTCTTCCCTGAACCACTTAGTCTCGATGCTCTTGATCTTTGTTCCATAGCGCACTCGAGAGCCACTCGCGCGCAGCATAAGGAAAATGGGCGAAAAATCAAGTGTTACGTATTATTTACTAACCAATAGCCGCGACTCTGTCTGCACTATGTGGAGCATTTGATATAAAACACATGGCATCGTGATGGCATTTAAAGTTTGCAAATGCAATATATTTGCGAAGTTGAGATGCTAAACCTGAGGACCAAGAGGAATTCCATGGAATATGGATAATTATGGTCTCCTATAATTAGGTAAGCATCGATCTAGATTCTAAAGTACATATACTTGAGCATAAATATCTGAGGGAAATCCTCAAAAGATAAATAAATATAAATATCGGGGGACGCGTTAGCCTAATTTATAGTTATGACCCTGCCTACGAAGCGAGCGGTCCTAGGTTCGATTCCCGGAATGGGAATTTGTGTGATAAGTCTTGTATGGTTCTCTATGTATTTAAGTATGTATTTGTTGTCTAGTACCCATAGTACAAGCCTAGAGCTTAGTTTGGGACTAGGTCTATTAGTGTGAAATAGTCCCCTAATATTTATTTAGTATCAATAGTCAATTCCTACATATTGACAGTGTGTGTTAGTGTGACGAGCTAGCCTAGTTGGTAGTGACCCTGCTTACAAAGCTAGCGGTCCTGGGTTCAAATCCCGGTAAGGGCAGATATTTGTATGTATGTATGTAAACTCTTTATTGTACAAACAGAAAATAACAAATCAAAAAGAAACAGAAACACAAAATGTGTGATGAGCGTATTTGTTTCTGAGTCTTGGATGTTTTCTATGTATTTAAGTATTTATTTCTCTAATAAGTATTTATATCGTTGTCTAGTACCCATAGTACAAGCCTAGAGGTTAGTTTGGGACTAGGTCAATTTGTGTGAGATCGTCCCTTGATATTTATTTTATTTTTATTTTTTTACGCGTCGTGTCTATGGCCCCAGTTAACTTGTGCTCTTGTTTGCCTCTGCGACACCATAAAAAAACTACCCGCAGGTGTCAAACAAACATAATTACAAACAAAATCATCAATAAACATTACCTCAACACTAATTACTAAAAATGATAACGACAAGTACTTTATCAGTAACTGAAGTGATCGAAAACAACTTGAGTATATTTTATTCAACGTATATAAGGACGAGTCTCCTTTTACTTCGATATAGTTCTCCATTTGATACCAAATCGTTTAGTTCAGAAATAACTGAAGATGCAGGGTCTCAAGGTCTTCGTTTTCTTGGCGGTGGTGGTGGTCCTTTTTGGATTGGTCAGCGCAGGCGCGGTGCCGGCCTCTGATGGTAAGCTGCCTTTTTAAAATGTTACACTGAAAAAAAAACAGTACCTAAAACAACACTTAAGAGTAACTGATGAAAAGTAAAAGACAAAACATTCACGTTTACTCATTGAGCATTAATTATCATTTAATTAATTTACAATATTACCCTAACAATGCTACCGGCCGCGTGGTTGCCGGCTTATTATAGAATTGTGCCACTCCATGTCTTCCCGTGGAAGTCGTGAGAGGCGACTAAGGGAATGATGGCTTGTAGTATTGTTAGGCGATGGGCTTGCAACCTGTCACTAATGTACACTGGTACACATCTTAGCTTGTTTGTGCAAAATGTGGTTACATAATTAACACCACGTTTTTAGAGTTATTGGATATCCTGTAGCTCTGCCTACCCCACTCTGGGAATGAAGGCGCGAGTGTATGTATGTAACAATGCTATACATATTTCCCTCTATTCTACTCGTTAACACCATATTGCCGTTGACCTTTTATGGTATTGCTTTGAACGCGGCCGCCCTTACTATCAAGTAAATAAAAGTCAACGGTGGCAATACGATAACACGTCCAAAATATACTAAAATAAAACCCATCTGTGCAATCTGTGGAACCTAGAAACCTACTGCTAAGTTTGTGTGAGATTCTCCTTGATTATTAGTGATTTATTTATTTGTTTAGCCTCCGTAGCCGCGCCGCTGGCTGCGCTGGAGCAGAAGCCAGCCGCCATGGTGCGCTCGCAGGAGCGCGCCGCGCGCCAGTGCACCAACAGCGCATGCGCGAGCCTCTGCCGCTCGCTCGGCTGGAGCACCGGGTTCTGCCTCGACGCCGACTGGTGTCTCTGCTACAACTAAACACTTCTACAACGAACTCACCACGAAATATGATGTCAAACTTTTGTCGACGAGTCATTAGACCACTAACTTTGAATATAGTGTCACTATTCCACTTAAATTCGTTACACGGTGCATCAATATACGAGTACAGTACTTCAATTTTTAATAGCTTTCGGCTAGCTATTGCTATCACACTTGCACTCGCGGCTGACAGTATATTTGTCTCTCGTGGGTCGTAGAAAAATGAAGATTGCCGATCGCTATTAAGAAACGGTTGTACCGTACAGTTGTTTTATATCTCACGAAAGCGGGTTTGACATACTTGTAGTTACACGTAGAGACACGCACACTACGACGTCGCTTAGCGACGACAGCTATGCACACAGAGACAACGTGCATGCATCTACACAAACAAGGCAAACCCGCTTTCGTTAGATAAAACAACTACTGTACTGTCAAACGTAGATACTTGGGAGTTTGGGACACTGGGGCGGTATGGGTTTAGAAATTACCCTGGCAACACTGAGGACTAGTCTATGGTCTATTTTTCACCGGAATGTGTTGGGGCTAATTGGGGTGTAATTTCTTTAATTAACCAACCAACTCAAGTGTCCACGTTTGATTGTATGTAAAATTAAATAGTAACTTTACTAATATTGTCTCCATATTCCAAGCTTGGCTCGTTTACGAATGTTTTTCAATTTCTTCATGTGCTATTATTTGTTAAGTCCTAAAATATAATTTGCAAAAACGATAATGACTTTTTACTTAACTTTCTGAATAATTTAAATGTTACTAATAACTCTTCTCTATCATATCTTCTTGCACATCTGTTACTGTCCATTTGGTTTACTTATTTGGTGATAAAAAAATACGAGTATGAAGTTATCTTTTTATTATTTTTATGAACCAACACATATGTAAGTATGTAGTATCATTGCAAGCCCTATACTTCTTTGTTGTTTATGAACCTTATTGCTATTTTACGATACGGCTGACCTTAATGACAAGGAAATCACTATCACTACATAGTATAAATCAAAGTCGCTTCCCGCTGTCTGTCTGTCTGTCCCTATGTATGCTTAGATCTTTAAAACTACGCAACGGATTTTGATGCGGTTTTTTAATAGATAGAGTGATTCAAGAGGAAGGTTTCTATGTATAATAAATGCTGGTTTTTTGAACGGGTGTTATAGAAAACTGAAATAAACCGAAGCGAAGCGAGGGCGGGTCGCTAGTAATAACTAAAATTAAGTTAGCAATATCAAAACGATATGGTTAAATTTAGCATGAAGTGAAATGTAGAATATTAGGTTCAGCACGATCTAGAAGCACCAGACAATAAGTCTTCTCAAATCAAACCATCCATCCATACGTTCATAATTAAATATTATAAATGCGAAAGTAACTCTGTGGACTCTGTGTGCCTGTCATCTGTCTGACGCTATTACGGCTGAACCACTGAACTGATTTTGATGAAATTTGGTAAGGAGATAGCTTAAGCCCCGAGGAAGGACATACAGTACTTTATCCACGATACACAACTTCTACGCGGACGGAGTCGCGGGCAACAACTTGTAATAATCTCGTATGGCCCAGTGAGCAATAGCATGTACATAATCAAGGCAATTTAATTTTAACTGTGTTGCAATAAGACTAAGGTTTATTTCCCTATGTTCATAAACTGAAAATGGTATTATCGAACAAACGTAATTGAACTTTATTGCCTAGATAGTAGGTTCAAAGTCCCACTTACAAAAAACTTCCTGTTTGCAGAATGTTGTGCCTTAGAGGATAAATAGAGTAACGGCAATAATGATCAAAATCCACACTGAAAAAAATGGGAGCCAACAAAGAGATATTTTCTCTTAATTGACAAAAAATGAATACAATAATTAAGATATTAGTTATATCAAGCAAAGCAGATAGTAACAACTGCAATTTCTTTAGTGATTCAACTATAATATTATGCCCGGTTCCAATATTCAAGAAACGAATGGTTTTCCTTACGTCTCGTTAAAATTTGACACATTTTGTACGTAGCAAATGTCAAATTTTAACGAGACACAAGGAAAACGATTCGTTTCTTGAATATTGGAACCGAGCATTAATTGATGAATCTAACGTCTTAGTTGATGCATCTAACGTCTTGTCAGGCTCGTATGGAATCAAGACGCTTATGCACAACAATCACAATCTTGTTAGAAGCTACCAATTTTTTTTTTCAGTGCATCCCTTTTGAGATACAGGGTGTTGCTAATTGGTCAGGTTGTCATCACAGGGTGTTGTGATAGGACGGCGACATTACAGCGCGAGCCGGAAGTAACAAATGTGCCCACTAAGTGGCTGTTCATTTTTTATAGTGCCTTGACATTGTTTTGACAGAGGCGTTACAAACACCTCGGCGGCAGCTAGGTAGTTCTCTCAAACAACTCACTTTTCAATTCGTAAACGAACGACCGCCGTGCCTAGGTTATCCCATTTATTAAACCTACCAAAATAAAATGTTATAAGTACTTACGGGTATATTATGTTTATGTCGCAATGATATATTTAGTTGACTGCATCTTTGTGTTTGGGCCCCTTGCGCTTTTTACATTTGTTTAAATACGCAGCTAAGGTAAAGGCACCTATTACGGACAATGCTCCAGTAATGAACATTTACATTTTTTAATGAAAGCATTGCAAACCGAACATTTCATTCTAATAGTGGTAATCCCGAATAGTTTAAATATAATCTAATTGTTACGCTAAAAGCATATCAATCTCGGAAGCTCATATTTATGGGATTTTCATAACTGGAGCTCTGTCCATAATATGAACTTTTACCTTACGCTACATTATTCAAGATTGGTTTATAAACTGGGGTCCTAGTGAAAAAGGGTATAACTGTTCTGAAGATCTAGTGAAAAGGTTTTAAGTACACTAAGCCTTTTTATTACGAGTTAAGTCGACATACCCTATTTCACAGGCTTCCAATACGGCTCTTAGATTGGCCTGGTAGCGCCTAGTGAATGGGCCATAAGTATCGCTCCAACCAGTTGCCGCCAAGCAGCAGTGCGGGCACAATTGTGGTTCGAATGGAAACGACTAGCAAAGAAGCATTCTATTTATGCCAAAGGAGTTGCCAACATATTTATGAGTTTGATTATCCACGTGCCTGGGAGCCACTTACCACCAGTCTGTAAACTCATTTAGCTTCTAGTGCAATAAAATAAATAGCCCCACAGGTTCTAGGTACTCGCCCATTTAGATAACTATTATAGCTAGCTACTGCCAGCGACTTCGTCCGCGTAGAATTTGTATTTTTGTCATCCTATGGAAACCGTTCAGCCTATGGTACTCAGGGATAATGTAGCATTCTAAAGGTGAAAGAATTTTTGAAATCCGTCCAGTAGTTTTTGTGTTTATTCGTTGCAAAAAGCAGTTAAAATATTTGTTCCAGACTTTATTACAGGGAAAATTATGCTTACTTTTGTGTTTTTGTTTCATCTAAAATTTTACTGCTAGAGAATGCTTGTAGCATTAAAGTCTTTTAAGCTTTTTATACGTCTTTAGTAAAAAAAAGTCACGATTTATATTTTATTACAAAGTACAGATTATAGTTAAAATTGTAAATTGTTGTATGTTCAAACACCATAAGTTTGCGACGGATTTAAACGTCGATTGTAACATTATGCTGAGTTATCGATCCTTTTACTAATCCCCTCGCAAAAGCACACAAAACTAAATTTAAGTCGATTTTCTGTATCACTTACACTACGAGGACAAAGAAATTAATCCAATAACTTCGTACACCTCCGGACAATCGAAACGTGCAAACATTAGCATGACATTTTTGTTTATTCAAAAAGACGAAAGTAACTAAAAAGTTTGAAAGAAAAACCCACCATCTAAATAAATTATAAGGTTCAAAATTGCATTTTCGATTTTTGCGAATTCGCTCTTTGATTAAAAATAGGGTACAATAAAGGGCAATAGAAATAAAGTCAATCTATTGCAACGCTGTATGGTCTATTTCCTCCTATTTCAATACACAATGCATCGGACCGGAAATATGCGTTTACCTGGATCGAAAAGGCGTTTTTTTTGCCTTTGAGTGAATGAATGGATGGAGTCCATTCACGACTAGTTTAAATGTCGCGTAAACGTAATTGTTTTTTTTCGTATTTTCGGGGTGTTTACCATAGTTGAGTTTATTGTACGGACGAGAAGTTAACGTTTTTTCGTTTGTAGCGTGTGTGCATGGTGATTTATTTCATTCAGTGCTAAGTCATCGAAAGGTGATTTTTAACTGTGATTATTGTAAATTAGTATGTAGTTTACGGTTTCTGGTGAAAACATGTTTCAGAGTTTCAGAGAAATGTTTCGTTTCAACTTAGTAATTTGATTTATAGTAATTTACAAATTTCTAACACCAAGCTTTTAACCACGACGCTGCAAAGTAGTTAATTTCTTATTCCTATGGTAACTGGTAAATAATCAGAACTAAAAAAGCATTCTATGTTGGTCTTTAGGTTATAAAAAATGTGTGTATAAAACTTATTTCCTATCAATTGGGACGTTAAACCATGAATATGGAACAATTAAACCATACACTCTTTCATAAGAACAGATGTTTGCAGCAAGGACGAATGTTAAAACCTTAAATTCTCAACATAATACAATGAATACACCAAGTTTAGTAATAAAATACAAGTAGAAATTTAAATCTTCAACTTGGTTAATTTATCTGACTTAAACCCAATTCAATTAACTTTTTAATGTCCCGTTTAACTTGACACATTCCCGTCCCCCATCATCAACTAATATCATTACGTCTATTTGTAAGTGACACCTTAAAAAAAAACGCGGCAGACAGCGTGGCACCGATCACAATGCGCCCGCGTCCTTACGTCACTATAGTTTACTCTACACTAGAAAAATAAAACACCTTTCCACTCCACTACCAACCTTAACACTATACATATAAGTTAAAAATTAAAAATCCTACACGTACCTTTAAATTTGTCCCGATATTTTTTGCTATTTAAAATTGTCATTCAAATTCAAACTTAACAGTTTTATAATAGCGTTCATTTCGTAACCGTGACGTAGGATGTAACTTAGTAAAGCGTCAGTGGAGCCATTAGCCTGTCAAACGCCCGGAATGTCATTCACGTAATGGATAGGTGTAGGAAGGAAGTTGCAGGTAGGAATAACACTGAATGGATGCAGTTATAGGGGGTGGGCTGTGGCGGTTTTATGCTTTATAGTACGGGGAAGCGATCGTGTTTTTTTACGATAGAAGTGGCAAATGACGCGGCACTTGAAGTAACGATATAAGAAAAGCTGAAAAAGTGGTTGTGTTGCTAATTTGTAGCCGCAATTAAAATTACACATGGGTCTTTAATACAAAAAAATCTTTAGTATAAAAATGCCGAATGAGAAGTCGAGGAAACGTTTAAGAAATGATACCTGTAATAATAATAAACTTAAACTCAAATATATGTGAGCCTTATTGTATATGATTACTTTCTTCCTTTGTATTTACTCTCGACGCAGTATTTGATACGCTATGCTGACTTTTTACCTAATCATCATTTGGCAAACAATGTCATTTTACAAACTTTAATTTCGCAAAAATGTAATTGTGCTTAAACAATTACATATTACATAGGCTGCTACATGGGCTAGTTAAATAAGTTTGGTTAGATTAGACTTTTGACCACAAAAAATAAAAAAATGTGGTGCGAAATGAAAGTTTGTAAAATGACATTGTTTGCCAAATGATGATTTGGTATACATATATATATGTAGCTATGTAATATCCATAAGTCGTCGCCGGGTCGTATAATTCGCCAAACCGTGATATTCCAAGGCATATCATAAAATAACCGAATCTAACCTTACCATACCTATGATCTAGATACGATCGGGTGACAACATCCATATCATGGCTTCGACAGTGACAATAATAAAGTGGTATTAACAAGTTATAAAATGCGTACAGTCAAGGTTGAAAATAAATATCCGGACAAAGTTGCAAAAATATGTACACATAGACCTTATTGCCATAGAAATAAGATCTGTGTACATATTTTTGAGACTTTGTGGTGTATACATATTGGTGACCTTGACTGTACCTGCTTATTTATTTCCTATTTCCTAGGCGTTAGAAATCTAACAGCAAATTCTGAAAACCTTAAAATACTAAATCAAATCATTTATATACGTTAGATACCTACTATTCCAATGGTGGAAGTATGTCTAGGACCGGTGTGTTCAACTTCAAAGTTATTCTAAATTAATGAATACTACTTGAGTTATCTTGGAAGAAAGTAGCCAAAAATAATCATACTGTAAAGCAAAAAACCAGACATAAGTTCTGTTGTCCTGTCCAGCTTTCTCGCCTTACAATAACACGGCTCAAATGTCTCGAGAGAGGGAGACGGCGGACGAGAGAGCGGTCTCGCTAATGATGCCTGTATCATTAGCTATGGTGGTGATAGTGACGTCGGCTTTGTGGTTATCGATGATATTTATGTTTTATTGTTGGGTTATTTTAGTGCTAAATAATTAGAAATAACACCTTCACCGTTATAATTAAAATTATCATATGAAAATTAAATAAAAAAAATACAGTAAATTTGACACATGAGGGCATAGTGTCATGTATAACGACATTTTAAACTGAACTAGTAGAGCTTATATGATTTCCAATGCTTAATTTACTGATTAAATGAAAAACATTAATTTACTGGTGGTAGGAGCTTGTGCCGGATCTGTCCGGATCGCTACCACCATAATATCTTATTCCTTAACCCACCACCAAAGAGCGGTTTTCTCATAGTTAAGGTCTCATATGGGAATAAGCACCCAGCCCCAACACACGTTAATAATAGTGTAATAAAAATGTATATCCCGAATTCCTTAAAAACTTTGACAAACCAATACTATTTGTTAAACAATTAAAAACATTCTTAGTAAATAAATCTTTCTACAGCCTTAGTGAATATTTCAATGTTAGACATCGTCCTTCAAGAGCCATATATCGCCTGAAAATTAATAATGATTAAGCTAACCGTCTCATTTTGCTGTGCCTTTTACTGGGCGTCACATGGATACTGACCTACTTACAATTCCACCAGCCTATTATAATGTAATGTGATATGTATATGATTTGATTTGATTTAAGCCAACCGTTGGAATATCTAGCATAAAGGCTTTGGTAATACACTTAAAAAAAAACTGCTGGGCAAATGCCTACTCTCTTTTTCTCCACTCGGTCCTAATAAGTGCACGTTCTCGTCATTTACAAAAGTTAAACTACTAGCGTGTCGTATTACTCATTTCTAAATGTAACATATATTTTGAGTAAAAAAAATGCTTGGGGATGTTTGTAAATTTATGTAGGTACCTATGACTGTATATTATTATTTTTTATAATCAAATAAATTTATCGATAAACCTTTTCAAGAACATCACTAGGAATAATCCGTCAGCGCTGTATTGATACAAAACCTAAACACAACCTTTCGGCTACCGGTTTATACTTTACAGTGGCCTCACATTTATTGCCAGGATTAACTACACACTTCACACTTTCAATCTTAACTCTTAAACATTAGGTTGGTTTTCGTTTGGTATAATTTTATATGGAGTTATTAAAGTAGGATTTATAATACTTTTGTGAAGTCGATTAATTTAGTGCTGTGTGTCTGTCTGTCTGTGCCGGATGCCGCAATGAGGTGTGAACTCGGATCGGGATGTCCATTGTGCTACTAATCTATAAGGTAATTAATTATAAGTTTTTTATTATGCGTGGGTTTAATGATACGTGGTAATTAATACTTATTTTTAAGTATGTACAATACGCATTTTAGTTGCACATACGTTAATAAAGTTAGTGAGATATAATTTAATGATAAAGGACTTAGCAGGATGCATTCAACGAAACCGGAAATCAGAAACTAGAAACCCTTACACTTAGTCTAGTTCGTTTGGTACACTCGAGTACACTTATGCATCTTATTTCTATGAGATAAGGTGAAAAAGTGTATACCGGACAGTTAGTAGTGACCACAGAACAGAAATGACAGTAGAGTGTCAAGTTGGCGTGTTACGTGTGGCATAGTTACCTATGCGGAATTCCGCATAACCTACCATACTTTTGCCGCGATCGCTTATTTCGATATTTCGATATTTTGATATTTCTAAAATAGGAAATAAATCCAGAAGCATGTCTTATTGTACTATTTTGGAGTGTAAAAACGATAGCCGCACCAAAAATATCTTCCATGGTCTCGTGTTGTTTTAATGATAGTTTGAGTATTGGCGACCACAGGTCTGATACTAAGCGAAGCTCATGCCACTTCCATTGTTTTTTCTCTTCCGTGGTAGTGACCTTACCCATGAAGTCAGCGGCCCCGGGTTCGGTATACCGAAAACAATTAGTTTAATGGTATTTTAATTTATTCTCCATTTTTTAATGTAGTTAGTACATACAGTGCAGTTCTAGCTGGCTTAATTTTGGACTAGGTCTATGTAAGTAGTAAATATTAGCATTTTTTAAGTATAAGTCAAATGAAACTTCCCAGTATAATGTTTATCCTCTGATATATCTCATTAATTGTTAATAGCTTGACACCATGTCAAGGGCTCTATTCTACTCGACAAAACCATATTGAATTTGAAAAGTTACCTACCGCATTGTCAACGTTAACGTTCTTATTTACTTGACAGTAATGGCGGCTGAGTTAAAACAGTACGATAAGAGGTACATACTAATCTAGCAATACCACACTTTTTTGATCTCATGTCAACAATTGTTGTGATTGTTCCTAAAACTGTCAGCGGTCGTTTTTTGTCAATATTGCCGGTGTCACATTCCCACAGTTGGCTAAGACTGTCAAAAAAGCTAAAACTGTTACAACAACACCCTGTCAACGACAGGTCTACGCGCCGCTTCCTCCCAAATTAGCTGTTTTCATTCAAAATATCCTGTCATTTGATACTTTTGGGTTTTTGCTTTTGATAGAGCCACTAGTAATTTCTTTCTTTCAAAAATTATGTATCCATATCCATACTAATATTATAAATGCGAATCTCTGTTTGTTTGTTACGCTTTTACAGCTAAAACGCTCAGATTTGAATTAAATTTGGTATGAAGATACTTAGACCCTGCCTGGCTGAGGACTTGTAGTACTTTTTATACCGGAAAATGGCTGACTTTAAATCAATCTACTGAACCATTCATTCATTCTAGACTTCATCATCATTTACCGTCAGATGAGATACAGGTCAATCGCCGGTCAGTACAAAAAAAATAATGAAGTAATGGTTAACATTCGAACATTAAACCAAAAATTAGACTTATTTGGTTCAGATTGAACACTTGTAATGGTTTAGTTTTTACCGCCCAAAATATAAGCCCAGGGTCGGTATTCTAGGCGGTAAAAAGTCAGTGACACATTTATATGGTGGGTCAGGGTTCTATTTGGGGATGAGGCTGATGGGCACCTATAGAGCTTAGTAGTAGCAAGTTTAGAGCTTAGTTTTGATCTTGATCAATTTGTGTGACATTGTTCCCTGATATTTTATTCATTATTGATTTATCATATGGCCAATGTCCATGAGCTCTAAAGGCCCACTTATCTGGCGACTATTATGTTTGAATTCTCCATGACCTAAAATAGACCAGCGGTGAATGTTTAAGCGCTTGAGAGTTGTCATTTTAACAAAAATTCTAAGACCTAGTCAAGATTCGAAAATCGATAAAATATATAAGGTTGACGTAAGCTGAAGAACGGATCATGTCTCTGCTTATGTCAACTTTGTATATTTCTATGATAGAAAACAGAAACGTTAGCACCGTTTGCATCTTTGCTATGCTTACTAATCCTTTGATAACTCTTTCGTAAGACGGTAAGCGTAGCAAGCTAACTCAGAGTCGGTTAAACTCGAACGCACCGTAACGTTATTTTAATTGATATTGTCACTCGCGTCAAGATGTTATCAGAGCCACAGATACGA
Source organism: Acleris cristana (assembly GCA_948252455.1). Taxonomy (NCBI): domain Eukaryota; kingdom Metazoa; phylum Arthropoda; class Insecta; order Lepidoptera; family Tortricidae; genus Acleris; species Acleris cristana. Next base: position 466,691 of record OX411791.1, on the reverse strand, counting down.
AAGATTTAAAACATTTCAATCAACAAACTAAAAAACCCTAACCCGATCCAAACCGACTCAAAAAACCATAAACCCGCGCCATAAATAAATAAGACATAAATGAATAAATACAGATATAAATCGCTTGTTATTTATGTCATTGCGGCGTTGAAGATTTTTAATGACGGACAGACGGACGGATTGTTAGTAGTTATAGCAATAAACCGAGGTATGCTGGGTTTTTATGAATCAACGAATAAAAGTCAAATGTACGGAGATCGATTGGGTCGGGGACGGGATGTGGGGAAATGAATTATAACGTGTATTATTGTATGGCGAAGTACTTATAGAGTGCGGAGAAGTTGGCTGGAAGGTTATGGTCTATTTTTAGGATGATTGAGGCTGGGAATGATTTTCCATCGGAAAATAAATAAATAGCAAAATTCCATCAATGACTGTGTCACACGCAGTGCCCTTTTTTGACAAATCGTGATTTGGAATATAAAGTAACACTTTATTGTACAAACAAAAGAGATAAGTAACAATAAAATTATAAAAAGGACAAAAATATAACACGGATGTAGTTACGAGCAATAATATATTATACAACATTGGGTGCAAAAATATCTGTCACGCTCTTATAACCTCTAATAATAAAGACCTGTCAAATACTTTAAAGTCACAGTGACCCAGTTTTATGGTACATCAACGTTCCATTTTGACGTTGAATTACCTATAGGTAGGTAGGTACAGTCGACTACAAAGAGATGTATCCACTCTTGGACCTTATTACAATGCAATAAGGTGAAAAAGTGGATACAGCTCTTAGTATTCGAGTCGACTATACTTAAAAACCGGACAATTGCGAGTCGGACTTACCCACCGAGGGTTCCGTACAAATTTTTATATGGTCTAAGATCTGAATAGGAGACGATTTGCACCGGGCTGTGTATTCGATGAAAAGTATTTTGTATCAAATTTAATACGCTAAATAATACCTATGTGGCGTATATGTTAGGCTGAAAAATTTCAGTCGTCAGAGGACGCCCGCGACTTCGTGTGCGAAGAATCAGTTCCCCGCTACTCCCCCTATTTTACAAAAATCCCTCTAGTCCACCCCCAGACCTCATGAGGAACCTACGTGCCAAATTTGGAATCTCTAGACCCAGCGGTTTGGGCTGTGCATGTGATACTTCAATCAGTTTCTTCTTTTATATATTTAGACAAACTACTTGGTAAAGTCACATCACAACGTTGCCCTCTCATTCACATGCAATAAAGGTAGTTCCAACTGCATTGATTAATGCCAGCGCAGACCGTCGTTAAACGCATAATTTACTGCATTTTAAAACGGTTTAATACCGTCTTTATCTTCCTCGGTAAGACTCGTTATAGGAGTGTTTGGACACATTGTTTCTTAGTTATGAAGCTTAAGATGACTGGGTAGTGATTCTTTCAAAAGCAAAGGTGAGCGAACGCAGGAGAGATGTCCAAGCGGTGTTTGAGAGTCCCGTCAGAGCGAACAAAACACATTTCAGCGCGTGTATTCAATTTGGCAGCATGGCTTCTCGAACGTATTAGGCTGCCTAATTGAGAATGCACGCGCTAATATGTGTTTTGCTCGCTCTGACGGGACTACTTAAACTCGCCGCTTGGACTTCACTCCTGCATTCGCTCACCTTTGCTTTTGAGAGAATCAATACCCAGGTCTCGTCATTTCATCCCCCAGATTAATATGACATAATAAAATGATTTACAGATCAGATGTTAAATGCAATAAGAGCAATCCGCCTGCAATGTCTATTATTGCAGATTTTATTAATATTAATAATTAATAACGCTCTCGTAAAAACTTAAATTGGCCGAAGCTTATGATGCTCGAATCACTTTATACTCATTAGTCCTGTACAAGATTTAACTATTTAATTTATGAGTAGACACAGATCACCGATCGAGGGCTCTAGGGTTTATTTACAACAGGTTCTATAGATTTATAAAGAAAACGCTACTGCCTTGCGTATGCTTTCGTCTGTGTAAGGCATAAATAAAGATATAAATAAATAAATAGTTATGAAGGGACGATCTTACACAGTTTTACCGTGTCCCAAACTAAGCTCTATGTAGGCTTGTACTATGGGTAGGTACTACACAACGTCCGTCCGTCCGTCCGTCCTAACTTTAAATAGTTGTATCTTTTGAAACGTAATAGATAGCGGGTTGATAATTTTATCAGAATATGTGTTATTACGGTGGATTTACTAACAAATACCAAAATTAAAGAAATAATAAAGTTAAATAATAAAGGGGGTTCCTATACAAGAATCGGTTTTTTCAACATGTTTTTATTTTTGTTGTATTGTAAAACGGTAAAACATACAAGCGTCAAATTTGGTACCTATGATTATAGTAAAAACGCTGAAAAGAACAACAAATACTAAAAACCGGCCAAGTGCGAGTCGTTCCGAAGGGTTCCGTACCATTATCTATCAACATTAGCAAAAACTGCAAAAAAAATCACGTTTGTTGTATGGGAGCCCCCCTTTAAATATTTATTTTATTCTGTTTCTAGTATTTGTTGTTATAGCGGCGGCAACAGAAATACATCTTCTGTGAAAATTTCGACAGTCCAGCTATCACGGTTCATGAGTACCTACAGCCTGGTGACAGACAGACGGGCAGACGGACGGCGGAGTCTTAGTAATAGGGTCCCGTTTTTACACTTTGGGTACGGAACCCTAAAAAATGGTCAAGTGTGAGTTTGGCTCGTGCTGATTCAATTCGAAATCAAATTCAAAACTGAATATAATAATAATACCTGCTGTGTGACGGTACGGAACCCTCGGTGCGCGTGTTCAACTCGCACTTGACCGTTTTTTTATAAATCTACAGAACCCGTCCCAAGCCCTCTATCGGGTGATTTGTGTCGTTCTTTGTTTTACGCCCTTCTTTACGAGCCTGATAAAAATGTCCCGTTTACAAACTAGCCGTATTGCCGCGCAGTTAAAATTGATTTCTATCGGTTTTTAATGACATGTTGTTAGCTAACCTCTAAAAGAACAGAGACTATAAACGATTAAGTAAGTTGGAGATATTCATATAAATATACTTCAATATGTAAGACGCGATACCCATTTTAGTTATGTCGTAAAAGCAACCTAGTCAAATAAACTATCCTCCTATACACCCTATATTTTGTATTCGGTAATTTGTACCTAATAAAGTACTAGCAACCCGCCCTCGCTTCGCTTCGATTTATGTGAGTTTTCTGTAACACGTACATAATCCAGACCAACAACCTTCATCTTGAATCACTTTATCTATAGATGAAAGCAGCATTTAAATTTAAAAGTTTGAAAGATCTAAGCGTTCATACAGAGGGACAGACGGTGGGAAGCGACTTTGTTTTATACTCTGTAATAATAAAGATGAAGGGGCCGACTGATAGACTGACCTTTGCACAAAGAAAGGATTTTTTTTTAATCTGCCCCCAACAGGAAAAAAAGGGGGAGTAGAGAACAAAATCTACGCGAACGATATCGCGGACGTCCTCTGTACAGGATTTCTATATACAGTATGCTGTATGCCGTATAAAGACGAGCCTTTGCTCCATCTGAACAACTAAACATGGGTCTGGAAAAAGTCCCTATATTTCTTCACGGTGGGGTGTGTCACCATATTGAAGAACTTTTGTAATTTTTTCTTGGATCAATATTAAAGTGATCTTGAACTTGATAAAAAACTTGATCGAACTTTGAAGCAAATAAAAATGTACGAGTATGTTAACTTCATGGCCCACTAGCATAAAAACTTTTACATCTAGGTTCGTCGGTTAGTACTCGTTGACAAATTGAAGACTATTATAAGGTATTTTTATCAATAAATCTTACCCTAATATACTGGTTACACGAATTCTCATTCATGTTTTTATGAAATAATGTTAAAATAATAAATAATCAAGATGGGAATTGTCAGATTTTGATCTCGAATTCGATCACCGACTGTAAGTACCGTAGAAAGGGGTAAATATGAACTAAGGGGTAAATAGGGACACAACCTAAAATGAAGCATATGTTACTAATTATAAGACTGAAATAACGTAAATAGAACGTAAAGTTATTTTCATTTAATACTTGTTCTTATTTGTAACAATTGTTTTAGGTTGTGTTCCTATTTACCCCTTAGTTCCTATTTACCTCGGTTTACAGTAGTTTAGCAAAATACATTTGCAGTATCCTAAATTGCGACACCTTAATTAATTTGCAATATTTTGTAAGTCACACAATTTAGCCGTAAATTACCAAAAAAAACCTAAAACCGACTGAAACATTCATCATTCACCGAAACATTTTTCAGTGTCCATAACGACAAGCTAATTCTCGTGACGATAAAGAATACGATAATAATGACGCGTGGGTTTAGTGGGTGAGGCGTAAATCAGACACGGACGGACGGACGGACGGACGCAGTAAATCTAGTCGACGTGAATCACTCACCGCATGTATCGGAGTTTCACAATGGAGCGTATTCTGGGAAGCGGTTGAAATCGAGAGAGAAGATTCGATAGCGAATTCGGTTGGCAGATTTGCATCCCCCTGTATCTGCACTTCTGGGTAAAGCTGCGACCACACCGGTGCTTAAAATACGGTGACGGTACGGAATCGCAGTGACGCGTGGTATCCGTACCGTTTTTGACGCATGCCCTCCACACCAATGCTTAACGGTGCGTATATTACGGTCAAAAACGGCGCCATGTTGTTACTATGACCCCGACGTTTGTTTAAGCAACGACACCGTTTTTTAAGCAGCGGTGTGGGGAGCGTGCGTCAAAAACGGTGCTGATACGACGCGTCACTGCGATTCCGTACCGTCACCGAATTTTAAGCACTGGTGTGGGCGTAATTTTAAACCACGTTGCTTTTGAGATGCGGGCCTAGCATGGTTGCTTTTATCGCGTGACAAAATATGGATAAAGCATCCGTCACTCTCGTGAAGTCAACGCTGGTCTTCCGTTCATTTACTCTTTAGAACAATTATAAAAAATATACGAATGTTATTTATTTAAAAAAAAAAGGGGGACGGCACCAATGTTGGACACTTTTAGCTAAAGGCACCAATAATGGACACTTAACTCTTAATTCAAAGACCATAAAGTTATAAATTGATTGTCTCAAAATAATTGAATAATCCTTATCTACTGGGTAGTGATTCTTTCAAAAGCAAAGGTGAGCGAATGCAGGAGTGAAGTCCAAACGGCGAGTTTAAGTAGTCCCGTCAAAGCGAACGAAACACATTTCAGCGCGTGTATTCAATTTGGCAGCATGGCTTCTCGAACGTATAAGGCTGCCTAATGGAGAATGCACGCGCTAATATGTGTTTTGCTCGCTCTGACGGGACTACTTAAACTCGCCGCTTGGACTTCACTCCTGCATTCGCTCACCTTTGCTTTTGAGAGAATCAATACCCTGTACCATAAGAATCAAGTGTCCATCATTGGTCCTTGTTCATTACTGGTTCTATCACCCTAGCTTATTTCGTAAGCTGCCGGACGGCAGGAACCGGAACCGCTTACCCTTTCAAGGGTTTTAGTCAGGGTATATAATTGATTGTTTTTTACAAACGATGCGATAAGCATATCTTCGACTTACCCCAATGAAAAGCTATCCCATACGATACAATTAATTCGACTAAGCGCTTACCAATTCCTTAAAACCCTCGTTAGGCTTTCCCTATGAAGTGTGTTGATTCTCTTAAACCACTCGTGAACTCGACGCACCGATTATTAACCGGCGAGTTGAAGTTGTTCTATCACTTAGAGACGTCAATTAAATTTAATGCTTGTTTAGTGACATGTTGTCTTATTCTATTGCTATAGCGAAGAAAGTGACAGCAGCTACTTTAATCGAGCATTAAATTAAATTGACGTCTCTGAGTGCGGCAGTTAGAGGTGTGCTTTCTCAGCTTAACAGCTTTCCTTGTCGAGTCAGCCCGCTTGAATGACATCTCTCACTCGATCGACAATTTGACAGAATGCTTTTATAATTATTTCCATACATAATATTTCAACACATTGACGGTTAAACATCAATGCCATCTACGTACCTATGAGTAAATTTTACTCTTTTTTTTACAATTTAATACAATACAAAACACTTTATTGAAACAACATCAAGTAACGGATTTACAAGAAAATAAAATAAAGATTTATTTGAGATTCAAAATTCAATTTTCATTAGCTAGCCAAAATAGGCATTATTGATTCTTAACCATCAACATACTATTATAAACAAAACTACTAAACGAAATAAATGAATAATTAAAACGTGCTCAGAATAGGCCGCCCTCAGTGTGTGGCCGGTCCGTTTGAACCGCGCTCTAAACATAATGCCACAATACGACCACAATAGATAAATTACCTAAATGACCAGCCTTAACTACCCAAGTTTATTAATCGAGACCAGAAACTTATTAGGAATTAGTTTCATCATTAAAACAATCATTTACAACTCAGTTGCTGTGACTTTGCGTGTGCATGTGTACAGTCGAGTTCATAAATATTGTGTACACTTTAGTACCTTGTCTATTTAATGTCATGTTTGAACTGCCATATATGAATTGTCATAGCGATTACCTACAGTGACAAGGTACTAAAGTGTATACTTATAGAGTCTTACAAAAAACATGCTTTGAATGGGGCTGTTCTACTCGGTAAAACGATATTGCTTTTGACATGTTATCGTATTGTCAACGGTACGATAGAACTTATTTAGTTAACACTGTTAACAGTAATGGCAGCCGAGCTATAGACATTTTTATCTTCACTTTATTGTCTTTTTGGGGTATTGAAGTCAAACTAGGAACCTTCATTAGTAGTTTCGCCATGTCCGTCTGTCCGCTGTTGAACTAACTGCCGCACAAAGAGACGTCAATTTATTTTAATGCTTGATTAAAGTTGCTGCTGCCACTTTCTTTGATACAGCAATAAAATAAGACAACACGTCTCTAAACAAGCATTTTGAATTGACAGTAATGGTGGCCGATGTACAAACAATACGATTACAACATGTCAAAAACAATATGGCATTACCCGGTAGAATAAAGGCCCAGGCTAAACATTTTCCGCCTTCTTCAGCAGTTTGGTAAAAAGCACAAACTTGTTATTTTTTTCATTTCATTTTCATTTCAATAATAATAATAATCATAATCATTTCTTCATTTGTTAAACATAGGTTACAGTGTGTTACCGGCATGCGGGCATTTATTAAAAACTGCCGATAATATGTTGCTACTTATAGCAATTGTTTGCAAGTATTATTAATTAAATAAATATTAAAATAACTTCACAATTAATGTTCTTAACTACTGTACATTTTTAATGTAGTGCATGTGCTGCGTGTTCATCGTTATCTGTATCGCTGTTGCTTAGTACAAGGCATGTGGTGGTACGGGGGCAAAAAACTGTGCTGAGCTTTACATTGCTGGCAATTACAAGCCTAAAAATTTGTTAATTAATTAAATCATTGTCATAGTTACGTTACAAATATACGTTATTTTAACCTCCTTTAAAAAAGCCAGGGTGCTGGTAACACACTGTAGATGTTACAATTTTAAAACAGACCACTTTGTTTTACCATTAGGCATACAAGTTAGCTGCTGCTGCTATTTACTGAGTTCAGATCCTTTTCCGGCATCACAGTTACGTATTCATTAAGTCAATATTGTATGTCACCATGCTCAATTTGTGACGTCGAATAAAAAAATTGTCATTTGTTATTTGTTTCTGTATGTGTGTTTATTGGTGTGTACCCATACTACATACAAGCCTCTAGGATTGTACTAAATACGTCCAAATATTTTTCTGTCTATGACTAAATCCAAATATTTTTGGTACCTACCTACCCTAGTGGTAAAAATTCTATAAGTCAACGGTGCCTTTTGATAAGATACCTTTCACCCAAAACATCTTAAAATATCGTTTTTCTCATACCAAAATGACACTAATATACAAAACGATAGGTACTAATTATTCAAAGCATTTCCTCAGTCTTTTTTCTACACATACATCTCATTTAGTAATTCACGGCTCTCATCATTCAGGACACACCAAAAACCACCTTTCCGCAGTTTTCCTCCCTAAATCAAAACCGCTCAAAGCCAGCCCGAGCAGCGCAGATAAATCTCGCACAACATGATCCCGAGGAATCACACCCAGCAAATTGCGTAACATACTTACCCCCACTTTAAAATGGAGTCATAAATAAAAGGTAGACGCACCTTATCGCGAACCTCCGCCACAACAAATGAAAGAACCTCCCCACCTCGGCCCTCCCAAAGCTCCTTCCCTCTCCAATAACCTGAGAACCGTATTTTACGTCTCGCTTCCAATGGAACAGCAAAACGCTGTTTTACATTTATAACTACAAGCCGCATTCGCAAGTGAGCCGCGGAATAGCCTTGTTCCAGCGAAGGAAACACGGCTCTAGCGGTGGGCTGCTAAAGGCGTTTTCAGTTTAGGGACAAATCGGGTGACTTGGTCGGTTAGGTCGGTTTCCATGGAGACGTAGGGTGAGCGTCCCGATTTTTGGCCGGGCTCCTTCGATTTGAAGGGTTTTTCTGATCGCTTCCGATGTAAAGCTATATGTATTATGTACGATAAACGTTTGCCGGGATAAATTGATGCTAACAGAGACCCTTGAAATGTTTTCACCGGAGGCTTTTCATTTGAGACTGAATCGATTGCGGAGATTATTTTGTCCGTTTGGATTTCTGATAGTGATTTTCGATTGTTCGGAATAGGATGTGTTTTCATGTTTTGCCTTTGTGAAAATTTTGTTTTTTCATACGAATTTTCTGCGTTTTGATTAAGACTAATAAAATTGTTGTTGAATAACAGCAATTACCAAGTTTATCAATGTTTATCTATTCACTAATTCTTCAAACAAAACTGTTTAGCGAAAGGTAAAAGATGTAGAGAATGTAATATTCACGCTACTGCTCTACGGGACGATAACCATGAATATATTTAGGAAAGGTGGAGGAATAAAGTTCTCCATACCCAGATTCATGCGAGCTTGAAATGAGTAAGAATAAAGGTGGTTATAGAATTGTAGAAATAAGAAATCTATGAGGCTTTAGATACATTTTAAATTTACTTAATCGTTTCAAACATTTTTATAATGATAGAGTGATTAATTGAAATATGTTTCGCAAATAAAAATGTGTTTTCTCTGAATAAGTTTTGGCAAAAAACTACAGTGGTGCACTCTCTGTTATCGTATTGATAACATGTCGAAAGCAATTAGTTTTACCCGAGTAGAATAAAGCCTAGCCAGGCAGACATATATTAGACAGAATGATCGGTTATTTTTTGTTAAAGTAATGACTTTTACATGTTCAATTTTCGATATCTTTCTGTTATTGACTTTTCCAGGTCTTAATCATCAGTTCCTTACCGATATGAGTTGTTGATGTTCTATCTTCAGGGTTAATAAATTTCATAAGAATTCAGCAGTTTAGAGTCATAATACCTAACGTAACTTTTCGATTGACGACTTTAGTAAGGTAATGTTATTTCTAACCAAATCTACGGAATCTTTGGAAAAATATAAATCGTAATTTTAAGGTGTTTCTCCTCCTGCCTCCCTCCTTCTCAGCATATAATCGTCCACTGCTGAACATATGCCTCTTCCATGGATTTCCATGAAGTCCTTGATGCGGCGATTCTGGACCACCACCCTGGTGTTTGTCCTACCTTCTAGTTAAACTCATTTGGTTAATTACAAGTGCTTTGCTTTCGTCTTCGTAAACAAAGTTATTTCAGAAACTGAGCACTTTTTTGTGGTGGTGCACCTTGTGCAAGGTCCGTCCGGATCGCTGCCATCATCTTATCCTTTAACCTACCGCCAAGCAGCAGTGTTCGCATCGTTGTGCTCCGGTGTGGGGATACGACAACCGGTGAAATTACTAGCATAGAGGCATTCCATCTTAGTCCTCAGGGTTGGCAACGCGTTTGCGGTCTTAGGATTGCAGTCTAAAGATTGTAGTCTTCAGAATGCAAATGTCTCTGGGTCACAGATCCTATTTATCATCAAGTGGCCTGTGTGCTCGTTTGCCAACTCCATGTCATAAAAAAAGGCAAGGCATGTGTCCAGCAGTAGACGTGTTTCGGCGGTCATCATGGTGATAAATGTGACTGGATTCATTTTTAACAGACTTCAAAAAAAGGAGGAGGTTGTATGTTCGACTGTACTTATATTTACTTTTGTAGTATATAGTTTTGTATTTAGTGCCGGCCACTATTTCACATACAAGGTGACATTTCAGTGTAGATGGCGCAGCTTTCAAATCCAAGTGAACTGAAATCAAGTTCACTCTGCTATGTAAACTGAATTGCCACCTGTCAACAGTTATTGACAATATGGTGAAATGTCAGCTCCCGATGTCTAAAGACAACTATCGTAAGGCTCTTTCGCCATTATAGGAGAACTGGATTTCCCACTGTCTTTGCAGCTTTATACATAATAAGTTGTTGTGTTTTAAGGGTATGAATAAAAATACTAAGTAATATTTTTACTAACTGTTTATTCAACCACATACTTATCCCACGGCAAGTCTACAATATAGCTGTTATTAGTACTGTATGGTGATCTATGATAACTATGTATTTATGTATAAGTCTACAGCAGTGTTATTAAAAAAACACGTTAACACAATGTAATATCTCTAGCTCTTAAAACATAGGAATTTGTACAGTAAAACAAATTGATTTCTTGGACACTATGAAACTATGTCGAAGTAACGTATTCAATCAAATTTTATGAAACTTTTTGGATATTAATAACTGCGTTACTTTGACAGAAATCTATTTGATTGACTGTACCACTCTTACAGTCTTACCAAGTTTTCTCGAAACCAAAAGACTTTGAAGGATCGCATTATATTTTAGGAGCCATGATCGGTACTTTTCTAGCCTATTAGCTTGTTTTAGTAAAAGTAACATTGCTGTAGACCTGTTAGGTGTTTTTCTTCATCAATTCACTTTCCTATCTGTTGACGAGTCGACCGCCGAGCCTTGAGGCCGAGCCACACTGGATTCATACTATACATCGCGCACGCGTCCGGTGTGGCTTGGCCTTTACTTGTCCCGTCAGAACATTATTAACTTTTGATTATGTGTATTTTTAATTTGGTCGCCGATTTCATCGAGAAGTAGCGGGTTATGATGGGACAACTTTAGTTCTCCGGTTAATACTTCGACAACAAATTGAAGAGTGAGTTTTCTATGAGAATAACACTTTTTTAAGCGAATACAGTTGTTAGGGTCTCCCCAAACCTATCGACGCGGAATCGACTTGAGCCGGTAAGAAAAACTTTTATGTCCTTGTAATAAGAGCAAAAACGACGTCGTTCCGTTCGCAACGCCGAAGCGAGCCGAGCCGAGCCGAGCGACGTCGTTTTCGCTCTTACTGCATGGAGATATAACGTTTTCTTACCGGCTCAAGCCGATTCCGCGTCGATAGATCTGGGGAGACCCTTAAGCTCATTATTATCTATTTTTAGGATAGTTTAATCTTTCTCACAGTAGATGGCTCCACATTGAGCATAGCCTTAAAAAAAAGTTCGTTGATTGGATAGTTTTTGTAATTGTCTCATGGTATTGGAAAAAACGCAACAAAAGTTTTATTTATCGGAAGTACTTTTAATTAAAATAACATGGTGCCAAGGTGTCCGATGACTTTTTAGGCCATTCATTTTAGAAATACATGTCACGTAACAATGTAGAATTATGTCGCAATGAATGATTTATTAAACTCCATTTAATTTTTCAGGTGATTTTTGTCCTGGCGTGTCATTGAGATAGGGTTCTATTTAAATATATAATAGACTTATCTTTCCTCGCTGTCCTCGGCGAAATTTACAGACTGTAAAATATAGTAAAAGGAAAACTTTTGTTGTTTTTTTTAATAAAGGAAAATATCTGAATGTCTGCTGTTTTTTAAGAAGAAAATTACTAAATTTTTAATAATATAAATAAGTCAGCAAAGAATGAAATAATATTATGGTCGACCTTATTACATTCGTTATAATAAGATATTGGAACGTGTGCACTGTTATTATTCTAAGTATATGTACAACTTGCGTGGCTATCCATTCTCGTTTAATAATTAAAGTAATTGTTAAATTCGTTTAAATATCTATTTACAATTCTTACATTTACAATTTACATATTGCAATGCGCGAGAGCGTCAACACTAATCTGTCATCTCTTTCTTTCGTCATCGTCACGATGTTAAAAAGTAAACTATATTTACAATTTGACTTACAAACTATTAGATGGAAAACATTTTACATACAAAGGAAATTAATACTTTTAGGCTTTATCTAATGGGTAATGTTTTTTTTGTCAAACTAATCTTGAGTAAAATCCCCGTCTTAAAACAAGTTCGGAAATTGTAACTTTTTTAAATTGCATTTTCAACACATATAAAAAGCTCTTTTTATGTATTAATATGACCAACAAAAAAAGTACCTAAAGTGTTTTTTTGCGTGATTTAATTAACTATAGCTATTATTAATGACTATTTTAATGACAAATCAAAGTACCTGACTTCATGCTAAGTACCTAAATCGCTCTACTTATAGGAAAATTGGCACCGGGAGTGTTAAAAATGTACAATCACTTATCATTACCTCACAAAATACATTTAGTACCATGTAAAATCTAATTATATTAAATAAATTACTTAATTTATCACATGACTACTTAAATGTAGCTATTTACAAAATTATAGATCAAGCTTTTTTATTCGTAGACAAAAGAAACTGTACGTCCAGACAAATATTTATACAATCTACCTATCTATCTAATAATGGGATTTAAAAATGACGCCAATACTGCAATAGGTATATTCATCAAAATTACATCCAATGCGTCTCTTACCTGCGGAACAACAAAAAGTGTCAATTTAATAAATAATTCGAAACAATTGGCTGTTGTTAATTCTTATTGTTGATCACAAGAGCTTGGAAGACTATGCCCAACAACAGAGGAAAGTTTAAAGATTGATTATATCATTTTATGCAAGATCACAATCTAAAGATCAAACCCGCTACCGAATCCTACGTTACTGGCGTCAGTTCTTAAACCACAGATGTACAGAATCTTTTCCTCCTTAAAAGTGATAATAAGCAAAATTGATGGGCTGATCATCGTTCGTCTCACTCACACCTTGCTCACTATCCACCTCACTAGTACTAGCTATCTCTCTCTCATTCTCCGCCATGCTTTGCTCAAACTTGTTCATTTTATCCTGCCAGTTTGAGAGATCACACGGTTCTTTGAAGGGATACCAACCAGCGTCACTGGTTCCATAGTTACTATTCACTTTTGCACAGGCGTCAGTATCATTGTCTTTCACGCCTGTTGGGTCAGATCACTGACGGTGATGCGGCAAGTGGTGCATCTGGTGATGGAGCTCCAAGCGTGGTCGCTTGGCGTCGTCTTCATCACTGCAGTCGTTGTCTGCAGGCTCCTGGTCGTCACACTCATCACCCAGTTCCTCCTGCTTGCGTTTCGCCGTCGCCATTTCGGCGGCGTGCTTTTTCCGCCATTTTGTTCTTCTGTTTTGGAACCATACCTGCAGATAAATAAAGTTAGGTTATTACGGAGAATATTAAAATGCGAAGAGGTTGGTGTGAGCTAAATAAATAATCGTTTACGACATGTGCTAAGGGGAAATATTGCGAGCAGTTAACGAACCGCCACCAATTTAAACATAGGGCGGTAAATAGACTTGTTAACGCTTTCACGGGTGGTCACGTCTATAATAGACGTTAAGTAGTATCGCTAATTGATCTCTAATCACGGTACCGTACTCAAAAGAGTGAAGTGTACTATAATAGTCCTATAAATCAATGTTAACAGGAGTTTATTGCTAATTAGTGTGTAATTAACAAAGCGGATAACTCGCGAACACCTTTTGCGTCTATTGTGTTAGAGTTGCCAATGGCATGCCTGCAGCACCAGCAAGCTTATTGCCTAACGCACTCGCAATCGCAATTGTTTTCTTTTTGACAGTCTGAAGGCGAGTCTGCTTACAAAGTGAAAACAATTGTTCTACTTTGAAATCGATTGCGATTGCGAGTGCGTTAGGCAATATGCCTCAGATCGTCATCATATCAGCTGACAGATATCCACTTCTTGATCGGCTTGGGATCGGGCTCGTACAGTCGACTACAAAGAGATTGTATCCACTTTTTTATCTTATTGCATTGTTAATCTTCAAAAGTGAATACATCTCTGTGTAGTCGACTTTACCATCGACAACTTTAAATTTAAGCCAAAATAGAACTTTGTTACAATGACAGCAGCGTCGTCACGAGAAATAAATTTCGTTTAAATTAATTATTGTTTTCATGCGACAGGGTCCTCTTATTTGGGCCATTGAAGAGAGGACCTCTAGTGGCTTGACGCAAGATGAGATGATACGATTTAAACACATTTAAACGCTTTTCAACCTAGTTTATTTTTCCTAATTTCCTATAATCCTTGGCGTTATAGAAACAAAACGTTCAATGGCCCAAATATATACTCATATATTATACACGTTCAAGTTTCTAGTAAATATAATAAGCTGTAACAGCTTAAGATGAAGCGAATAAAGTAAACATCGCATTTAGTTTCAAACTTAAACACCTTTTGTGTACCCGGGCGCCATAATGCGCTACTAAATTCACGCTCGTGTTTGCCTCCGAAAAGCCAAATATAAAGAGCGCGCAAACAAATTTTCAGCGCCATGTGAACCTAATCTGCTCGAGCGACATCATAATGTCTCATTAAACACCGCCTTTAAAGTCGCACCGACAACTTACCTACATCTCCCTCGCTCACGCCGCGCCGGCTTGAGCAAAATAAGGAGAGAGATAGTAGCCATGTTCTCCGGTAATTAAGGGTCGTTTTGCAAATTACACGGTACTTAACCAGCCATATAACACTCATTAATCACTAGCTTGGGTCGCGTTCTATCCTTCTCTTACTCGTTTAAGCTGGTGTAACGGTGTCTTTCTCTGACGGTTTTCGGGTAGCCACGAGTTTAATTAGGTCATAAATACATTCTCATTATTAGAACGCTGCTTGTCGATTCTGGGGAGATTTACTTTGGAGCAGATGCCTCGGTTGTTATGATGTCCTGGTAGGTCGATCTTTATGTTAATGGCGTCAAAACTTAATTGGACTGTAAAATTCGGGCAATTCGCAGTGTTTTGACAGATTTAGGATTTGTCAGAATAAAACGTAAATTCTTGCGGGTTGGTTGTGATTCAGAATGGTATTGTTTGATGGCGCTGTATAATATCGCATTGTTACAGTTTAAAGACATCACAAGGTGACATACGAAAGCGACGAATAAATATTTAGGTCAAAAGTGAAGAGACCCTTACAGTGTAGAAGCTAATTAAGTGTACTACACATTAAAAAAAACAGAGACAAATTTCATTTTTAAGAAAATGTACAAACTTATATTTTCTATTAAAATCTGCTAAATTTACAAAAGTGCCTGAAAAAATAGGAAACCAAAAACAGCAATTTCAATTTTTCCACTACCAAAAATAATAGTAAGTAATTTTGTCCAAAATATTTCATGTCTAAACATTTGGCACGCTCTCTCCTCCACTAACAACTGAGTCATTCGAAGGGATTGCTGTATAACAGCGACTTTAACGACTGCCCTTTATTAATTAGACCCTTAACGGTCTATGGCACCATAAATGCCTGTTTCGCGCTCTTATACGACGCCTTTAAATATCCAATTGAATATAAAACTTAATTTGTGCGAAATTTAACTTTATGTGTGTCATATTGCTATTTTGAGTTGAATAATAAGATCAGTTATATTTATTAATAGCATTTTAGTATGACACGACTTTTTTTTAAAGTTCCATATATCTCCTTCCATCTTTATTTTGAATACTGCTGTTCGAAACAGGGACCTTGTGATTTAATTCAACCAATTCCGGAGGTTTTTAAATGTTTGTCTGTTTCCAGGTTTTCTGCTGCCTTCGATCTTGCCTTGCATTATGAGCTGGAGGAGATCATGCTTCTCATTTCGCATTATGTGTCCCAGGTATGACAACTTCCGAAACTTTAAAATGTTCAAGATCTCCACTTTTTTTCTAATCATCTGCCCTGAATACCCTTTGATTAGACACTTTATTCGTCCATGATATCGGACATGAACGTTTGGAGCGTTTATTGCAATAAATAAGTTCCTAAACCACGTTTAGAAGCATCACTAAACACTAAATTGTTTTCGTAAGCATATTGCTAGAAAGGTTAGGATACCGTTTCTACATTTTAATAGAAATATCATATTGTGGAAGTGTTTTTGTAACAGCATTAATTGTGTTGTCTCTTGGTTTTGCTTAATTAAAAAACCCAATGTTGTTCGGAGTTGGTAATGTCGACTACTAAGTTTAGATTCTGAATGTTACATCTTGTTTTCCGCCCGAATTTCAGCAAAGGTTTTGTTAAATTAAGGGAAATGTTCTAATTTCTAAGTAGCAATAAATATTTTACGACTGTAACTATGCGAGACATTAAACCGAATTGAAAAAAAGCCTACACAACAAAATGGCAATAAAAATGCGAACGAAACAAGACGTCGTAAGTTAGTCGGATTATTATTGCGTCATTTGTTTTTATCACCAACTTGATGTGACTCCGACATGTTCGTCCTCTCTGTTTACAAGTTTTCATTGTCTATGTAAATGTTTTAGTTAAGGCTTTTCGTGCACGCGTACAGTGATCCGTTTTCTTTGTTCTCGAGTGTTCATTATTATGATCGAGTAGCAAAAAATATAAGACAGTCTTCAATAATATGTCAAGCAATGATTGTAAACGATCAAGAATGGTGGTAGATTTCATTATTCTGGGCACTGATGGAATGAAACATGAAACATGAAACATGTTACAAGATGAAACGAAGATTTGTCTTTTTTTCAAAAGAAAAAAATGCAATGCAGAGCACTAGATTGCTCATTTGATTTCAGATAAGGAAAAACACATTAGATGCCAAACTGGTTCCTTTAAGGCCAAACATTAACCGCCCTTTTATACATCAGTTGGTCTAACTACGCCGTTCATAACAACTCTCATAAACTGCCGTGTTTGCCCAACAAACATCGTGACGTATGTTTATTATTATATTTACGACTACAGTAGTCTCCATAACTCGCGACCCTTTCACGCCACGCCGCGAACATTATTACTTATATTATTATTTTCCAGTCTTCCTTTATGCCCCAACTTACCCGAGCCCCCTGCATTCAATTACTTAAGTGCTTAAAGACGCACGAAACAAAATATGCCTGTCTCGTTTCGACGTATGCCGTGTCGGTGTTATCGCCGTCTCACGCGCGCGAGGAGGGTCGGGATAATTATGTGAATATCTATTATTTTTCACAAGAGAGCTCTGTAATGGTTTGATAGAGATAATGCGCTTTCAGTGGCGTCGGCGAATAAAGCGTCTTAACATGTCGGCCATGTTGTTTTCCGAGCAATTAATTTGAATGATAAGAAGAATGTTTTTATTTATTGTTGAGCGTTGTGTTCGATGCTTTAACGTTAATAAACTTGTTATGACAGTGCCTTTTGGTTCTGAAAAAAGTGGTTGTTTTATGATGCTACACTCTATAGTACTAGTATTTATCAGGCTAGTCTTTGAAAACAATGATTATTAGGTTACTTCTTCGTGTTAAAGGACTGTAACAGAATGTTTTTCCATAGAGCAGCCAATTGTTTGTGTCGATAGCGGTATAAATCAGGCGTTTCATTGCTGAGAGGTAGTTCGTGGGTCGTGACCAGTGTGCAAACGTGGCGATGAACCTTTACGCGTTTACACACAGGACATAAGTAATTCTGAGTGTTAGTGTTTTATATGAATATTGGTACCTAATTTGATAGATCTGTCTGAAATGTACTTAGTGACTGTGTTATTTGTTCGTTTTAGATTATTTGTGATGTTTTTTTACTGTGAAATGAAGTTTTTGCAAACATACATCTATGTAACAATTTTTGGTCTTAGACTAATTTAAATCTAAGCCCATAGTTTGTAAATCAAACAATAACATGAAAAGTTAATTTATTTATGACAGCTCTTCACATTTAAAAACTTTCGCATACAAAAACTGAAAAAAAAAACTACTTATAGAAAATAGTTAAACAGTATTTTTTACAGTAAACAAGTGTAAACAAACCGCAATCTCTAATCCGATACCTATCTAGATAGGGTTTTACACTGTATCCGCACATCATTAGCGATCATTTGTCACTGCACCCTTTCTGATGCCGGCCTAATGACGCTGTCGGGTTAACGTTGGCCATGTTGGCACGCCTGATTTGGCTTAGTTGTTTATACCGTTTGAGATTTGTTAGGGTTTTTACTAATGGTGCGCTATTAAATCATTATCGGCTGCTAAATGTTAACTTATTTTGACATTTAACTTGACATTATCAATAAAGAAGTTTGAGTAACTGTTCCGCATAATATTATTTGCGGATGATAGAATTTCTGTAACAGTACAATTTAGGTGTATCATATGGTCAGAGATAATTAACAATAATATGCTCTCCTACAGCTCCTACTGTTGCTCCTCGTTCTGTTGCCTAACAAATCAACTGTTTAATTATTTGTACATAAATTATTATTTGCTGTAGTGTTATCGAGTTCCGTTCTTTCATAACTCCCAAACCAATTAGGATACTCGTAACCCCGATTCAAAATATTCCAAAACCTCTCCATAAATAACCTAAAAATCTAAACGACCAAGATATCATCCGGATGCATACAGAATGGAAATTGCATTCGATTCCATTCCAGTGGAACCATTAGGCCGACGGTTCCATCGATCAAATGTTCCAATTTGTTCCTGGCCACAATTCCCGGACGTCAAAAAAGAAAAATTTACGCCATGATCTCTATGACGCTTTTGTCTATGGTGCGGTTTGTGATTTGTGGTTAGTGGGAACAATTGGGTTGTGAAAATGTATCACTTTGGACCAGCAGAAATAAAGGTTTTTTTTAATGGTGCAAATATTGAAATTTTATGGAATATTCAAAACCAATCACTCGTAACTAATATACAGCTAATGATCGTCCACTGGTAAATCACAATGCTAGCCAAAAGACGTCAACAGCTGGCCATGGGACTTAGAGGTATACTTAAGAAATTATAGTAACTTATATACTTATATAATATTATACAAGAAGGACACAGACAAGCATGCGGGTTATGAAATGCATAATTTTATCATAGACATGAGAGTGCTCTGACCCAAACACCTTAACGTTGTCTTCAAATTTAATAAGTAGATCATGTTTGACCTCGGTGTTCGCCCACACAGAGGCTGTTTCTATAGCTCTAATCTCACTGACGTTCACCTGCTTGCATCAGGCAATAAGCCGCGCTTCAGTAACTCTTATTAATAACTATTATTCGGCCATTATCGCGGAATAAGCGCCGGTTGCCCCTAATCTCGTATTGATCAGTTCCCACGTAACACTATCTTTAATAAAACGTTGGTGAGTGAATATTTTGACTCGTACAATGTCATTAAGAGCGTATGTTGCTGGAAAAAAAACTGACAAGAGTAGAATTTTTAAAAGTTCCGTATCATCTTGGGATGATGCCGAAAGGTACCTAATAACTTATACGAGTAAATACATAAAACCCCTAAAATAATTAAGACCCCTAAAGCTGAGCACTTTGAAGAAGCCTCAATGATTTTGGTCCAAACTAAGCTAATAATCACCTTTGTAAAACAAGCTTTCTTTATACGAATAAGAGATACGATGACACAAATAGAAAGACGCACTCAGGCAAAGCGTCAATCTTATTATAACACATTTGCATCACGGGTCAAAATTAAAAAGCAGATCGAATGTTTTAACTTCTTTTGTATGAGTATTTGGATGACATCATAACCGTAAAGTAATTTTGTATCGAATATACATACACTAGGTATAGATAGGTACAATCCTTAAGGTCAACCTTAATTTTATTTGATTTTTTTTATACAAGCCCAGATTGTTTTTATTTATTTAGCAACTTAAATGGAATTGAAAAATATTAAAATAAAAAAGGTAGTAACTAGACGTGACGTCCCTAAATCAGGGGAAGGATTAAGGAAGCTCCAAATTGCGTTATTAAAAAAACTCATTAGCAAATTTTTAAAGACAAAGAGATATTAAAGCGATAAAGTGAGTTATCTACAATTTACCCCCCGGTGGGGTAAAACACCCCTTTTTTCACTTAAAGCGAATATAAAAATGTTAATGTGAAGTATTTAGCATTATCTTTAAAAATATTAAGGGTGGTGAACGAGCTAAATTGAAAGAAAAAAAATAAGCTTTTTCCATAATAAGTATTTTTTTAATTTCAACATTTAAATTTATAGTCATTGTCGAATGGAGTCCTTAATTTAATTCATAATACGTGTACAAATAACTTAGTACTCAAATGCTATGTGTCTTAGACTCGTAGTGTAATAAAATAATTAAACTGCCATGCCAGAGCCTTCACTTTTATAATATACATACAAAACCTTATGCATAGTGTTCTTTTAACAACACTAACATAGGTAATAGGAATAGGTACAGTCGAGTTCATTAATATGTACACTTTAGTACAGTCAGCTGCAGAGAAAAGTAACCAGCCCTGCATACAAATTTCCTAGAAAAGGTGGTTATATTTCTCTGCAGCTGACCTATCCTTGTCTATTAATGTCATGTTTAAACTGCCTTATATGAATTGTCACAGCGATTAAAGTGACAAGGTACAAACGTGTACACATTTACTCGACTGTACCTAATGTATCTACATACTGCTTCTAGCTTTTAATCGCTCCCTGTTCTACGCTAATCGTTTCTAAAGTACACTAAAGCTCGTACAATTTGTAAAACGAAAGTAATAAAATTTTGTCAAAAGCAAAGTTTTCCAATACAAGTCACGAGGGCCGCGCAGCAAAACCGGACAAGTCCAAAAGCGGCAGAAACGGAACTTTGCAAATTAAGAAAATGTAATTAGTACCCGGGCTCCCCCGGACATAATTAAGGCGAATCTTGTTGTAATTTTGACATTTAATTTTTTTCCCGCCTTCACCTCTCCCTTATTAATTAATTTAGAAAAAGCACCTCTAAAATTTTATCTCCTTTTTTCGTGCGACATTTTTTTGCTGAGTTAATGAAACGGCCGAGATTTTTGATAGCAGTTGTTTTTTAATTTTTCCCCGACATGACTAATGGGTTTCACCTTTTCTTATTAATTCTTGAGTTTTTTTTGGATTCCGTTTCTTATTAGTTTTGGCTGAGATTCAAGTTCTGTTACAGATGGTTCGGGAAACTTTTGATACTTACTTTTCATTAACCGACGCCTTCTTTTTAATTTTTACCAGAGTTTTAAGCGTGGCCAAATTAGTTTTTTAATAATGTTCTTCATTATATACAAAAAAAGTGTCACATTCTCAGGATTGGGTATAGTAGAGCGTAAGAATTGTATGTAGAAGCATATATTTCTAAAACTATTGTTAAAAAGGTCCTGTTCCTGGTCGCGTTCAGGATAAAATAGACGAGGGGGAGTTTTTCTAAACCTGACAAGTTAAAACATAACTAAGCGTTATTTTACTAATAAAAAATACAGATAAATGACATAAGATACGTAGATAGGCACGACAACAACAACAATCAGCCCATTTTATCTCCAATCAAACAAAACTTTGTATTTAAATGTTAAATATATGTAAAATAAACCCAACACATGTAATCCAGTTATCTTAAATCTTGAAATTTTAAAGGGCGCCACCCTTGTGTGAGCCCGCCTTATCGGCTGTAAGCCACTCATCAAGTCGGCATTACCGTGTGAAGCGGCTTTATGTCGCGTCATTGCGTTATGTTGGCAGCGATGGCGGGAAAATAAAATGTCATTGGCTCATTGGATATTTACATGATTGAGTTGAGTTTTAAATTGAAAATGGGTTACTTGGTTTTTACACCAGGAACACGTTAGTATTTTGTGTGTGTTTTGTGTGTATTTCGTGTGTTGCCAAGTTTTTTTTCAATTCGAACGATGCAGTACTTAAAAAATACCTTGAAATGATGATAGATAGGTCAAAATAATTTAACTCAAAATGTCAAGGTAATAAATATTAATGTCCAATTTGGGCGCAAAATATCAGGAAAATGTAACACGAATCTGACTATTACGATTTCATTATTCTAAATTTGATTTCTAATCCCCAGATAAACCTATCCAGATCCAGAGCTGTCCAGATAAAATAATCCGACGGTTAATGTTATAGTTTTCCGTTTCTTTGTCATGCACCTGCAGCCAGTAGTTGTTGTAGGTTACGTATTGTTTCTTTATATTACTACTACTACTTATCTAAGTCAATACGCAGTAACTAAGATAAACCTCCTGTAGAAATATCAACCTTATTACTAACAGAATAGAATTGAATCTGCTTTGGTGATTGAATTTAAGATACTGCTTATTGGATTAGGCGGGCAGATTACAGTCCCTACCAAAAATACTAGTCAAAGTTACATACGAAACCTCTGATGACCTCACTAAGACTCAGTTAATGACGATTAATCGTTCCTTAATGACGCACTCAGAGACGTCAATTAAATTTTAGGCTTGTTTAGTGGCGTGTTGTCTTATTCTCTTGCTGTAGCAAAGAAAGTGACAGCAGCAACGTGAATCAAGCATTAAAATGAAAGTGACGTCTTTGAGTGCGGCAGTAAAGGTTTGTACAGACTACGTTAGTAATTTTTAGTCGAGTAGCGAGTATTTTAGTAACCAAATGTGTCTGAACAACAAAAATTTAGTCTAATCGTATTCCTCTTGACTGAATTACAACTAAAATACTCACTTCTCGACTAAATTACTAACGTAGTCTGTACAAGCTATTAGTGACGACGTTTAATACACAAGTTTGAAAAAGGAACTTGTTAATTATCTCTAAACCTCTCTGAACTGGAGTATGGCGTTTAGAAGCCTTCCCCGTGTTCCAATTGTGACCAAATCTGGTTGTAATTGACCGAAAACCTCTAAACCATCAAACAAAAGCATCATCGGTCCCCCGCCATCGTCCGCGGCTTAGATGTCATTTAAATTTAAATTAAGGAATTAGCCAGTGTTGCCAGCAAACCGCGTCCACGTCTTATCGTGTGGAGGGTGCATTATTTTACATTTTGCAATGTATTTACTGTTCGTTAGGGGAATTATGATTGGATTGATTTGTTTAATGATAGTGTAATGTTATGGCTTTATGGGGATTATAGGGACGGAGGAAAATGTAGTTTTTGTTTTGAAGAAATTAGTAGGCGTATTCATAAAATAGTGCTATACGTTTGACAGAGAAGACAACGTAGTGACAGGTTGAACTTTAATTATTTTTAATTAGGAATCACCATATTAAGATGTAGCGGGTGTGGTAAAAAAACTAAAATATTGTTATTTTTTCAAGTTGCGTAAATATACCCACTATTTTTTTTCATCTAGTTGCACAAAAGTTGATCCCGTTCAAAACATACTTTAGGACATGCTCAGTACGTGACTAAGGCGATATTAAATTTAAAAAACGTTTGTGCTACTGGGCATTTTTCATGTAGAGATGTGTGATGTAGAGATAAATAAAAAAATTGTCTGGTAAGTAAGGTACCTACTTCATTATTAAATAAAGCCCTTTCAGTATATTCTTATATAAAACAAAATCGTAAAGGTTTTTGTTTAATACTGATAAAGATCTTACATGAAACATAACATTACTAATTAAGAGATAAGAGACAGCACAGAAAACAATTGCGACCATTGCTCGCAATAAAGTAATCCAAAATAATTTTATGACCATTACCGTCTTTATAGATACGTATAATAAACTGCGCAGCAGCCTTTGTTCACCGTCGTGTTGTTACAGCCCATCAGACGAGCCGTAAACACTCCAATTACCTCGCGCCTATCAATAACAAGGGATGGCGTCCCCAAGGAAAATCCCGATAAAGGAAACCGCCAGAACAAATTGAAAATTCGCGCAAACAACCCTACATTCACTGCCCTATCTAACCAACTCTTTTGTGCCGATAAAAAAGTTGCCAGCGCAAAAATTCAAGCAAAAACCGCTCCACAGATAGAGCAACAAAAAGAAACGCGTTCACGCGCCAACAGTAAAGCTACACGGTTATGTTGGCAGCGTGGCGTTCGTATATCGGATATCGAATCACATACCGACTGTTTTATACGCGGTTTTATTATTTATCAAGCTTTTAATCCGCGAACGCTATAAATCTGCGCGGACAGATATGGCGGCGGTTTTTTGCCGCGAAAAAGAATCGTCCGCGGAAAGCGGGAATGAGGCAGATTAGGCCGGATAAGTCCACGTTATTAATGGACCCAGATACCCGGACGTTTTGACTAAATGGATAACAAATGGTGTTTTTTTTTCGACGAGCGATTTTTGTTTACGCGTGTGTGACAAATGGGAGGTGACAAAGTCGCGAAGCTCGGGCTGTCACTTGTGATGTGAGGCTAGGTTTTCGGGATATCATGAAAATCATTTTTAAACTTTATCACGTAAATTCACGTATTTCTATGATCTACATTTAATTACAATACTATAAATAATAACAATATATCAAACTCTGAGACCATGAATAACGTAAAAAAGATGCACAAGTTAGATGAAATTTACTTGACTAATGTTGTAATTTTTCCGACTTTTACGATGTCACTTTCCTAATAGTCTAACCCGTTTATACATAAACCCACAATAGCTAAAATATACGTAGAATTTACTATGTCCTAATCTGTCATTGTGACATTTGCATCTGACAAAAATTGACAAAGTATACTTAAACTAAAATAGGTAAGTTTATGATATGAGTAAGGGAGTAATTTGGTGGATAATGAACAGTTGGTATTATTGTAACAATTTATTTTGCCTGTGATTAATAAAAGGCTACATACCTTGCGTCTTCATGAAAACAACATCCACATAAACGAAGCAAAATGTTATCTTTTTATATACACTGCTGCACTACGTGACTCATTCATAAAATTGATCAAGACCTCATACACTATTTATCACGTACAATATCATAAGAGTCCAATAAAGAGGGACAGTGTCCAAAACGACGCGCCAACTTACTCGTTCGCTCGGGAAAGGCGACACTATCAAACATTAACAGAAAACTTGTACTAAGCTAGTTTAGTTCCAAATTTATCCACCTGCTTTTGTAACTTGGTAGTAATACACATTTATAGATACAGTCGGGGGTGGCGCTGTTGACTAAACGTTAGTAGTGGAGTGAATAGGGGATTGTTGTTTTGTTATTTGTCCACCTGTACGTGTATGTTGGTAATGGGGGTGCAAATGTTGCTGAATCGGCTGGGCGGTGGGGGGAGGTTGTAACAGAACACGCTGATGGCATATTACTATGTGTGTCATAAAACATGTACAAGTGTAATAAAAGACATTGTTCTACATTTTAATACTTACAGCTGATTCTATTGTTCTTTATAGTATTTTTCTAGGTTATCGTTCTAAGCGGATTGTTTTATTTTGAAGTCATAATATACAGGTGATTCGTTAAAAGTAACTTGTAAGCATCATCTTTTATTTGATAGATAGAGAAGTAGGTAGATATTTCTTATTGATAAAGTAGAGAAAAGAACGTCGAAATATATTCGTGACTTGTTATTAGAATAAATCGACGATCCAGTTACAAACGAATATGGAATAATCCAATCAGAGAAGATACAAAATCAAATACAACTCACATATCGATTGCCATCGAACATTTTTTATCCGGAAAAAATGCAAATAAATATCATACGAAAACATAATCACGATAAACGAATTCATTATTCGCATAGGCCGAGTGAAAGCGCAATATATATTCATGAATCGATTCAGACTGAGAATCGAATGGAATCGAATACAATCGAATGGTATCGAGAGAACTCGTAATATCGATATGATGGCGCATCAAATTTCATGGCCACACAGATTTTTATGGACACGCACGTTTTTTATTAATCTGTGGCGTTCTTTTAAATGTTGGCCATTATGAATCTGCAATCAATTTCAGTATGTTTGTAGTAGGCGATCGGATTTATAGCGCGATAGCTTTTGATGCGAGTGACAGCATTGGTTGAGTTACTTTGCTATTTTAACTGCCCAATTATTTTTTCCTCGCTTAATAAAAGCAACTTATGATCGCCATTTTAAGTCGCTTTTATCGAAGATACTAAACTTTCCAGGTTTCATCAAGGCACGTTAACTTTTCGAACATGTTAATTTACCATAGTGTGTCAATTATGTAACTGTAAAGTAGCTATTTAAAAAAAAACTTATTAAGTAGACTCATTAATATACTGATATTTATACTTTTTCCTTGTTAACTTTAACCCATTCCAATACCTGTGGCCTGTTTTATAAAGTTACAAATTACAATACAAGTTTCAAGTTTCCATTTGACGCAACCTCGACCAGCGACGACCAGTGGCCTATTTTATAAAGCTACAAATTACAATTTACAAGTTACAAGTTTTCATTTGACACAACCTCGACCAATGACGACTAGCCATTTGAGCAGTGTTGCCAGTATAGACCTGTAAAATTGTTACTTGTAGCTTTATAAGACGTGCCTCTGATTGGTTCAAATATCAAACAAGATTATAAAAGAGAACTATAATAATATTATAACACCGAATGAACACGACTTTCTTCGTAAACGTAGGTATTTGAAAAGAATCACGTATCAATACTAACACTGTCAATAAACAGTATCGCCGAATAAGCAATAGCGATGAGCGAGAGGAATAATGCGCGATGCGTATGCGACCCGCGCGCGTTTTATCGTCCTACCCACTTATTGACTGCGCCAGTTTGGATCAATCTGACGAGGGATTGGCTACAACTGAGTTGTTATTGAAGTGTAGTAAGTTTTATTATTGTGTGGCGATTCTTTGGAACAATTCGGCGTGACGAGTCTATAACGCTGTCTGGTTTAAGCTAGGTCCTGCTTGGGACTAAACAAATGGCTGGGTAGGGAGGGATCTTTATGAACACTTTCATTGAATAGTTCTGCCGACCAAAACAAAGAGGCAGTATGGGCATGGGTTCCCTTCATCTGGCATAACTTTTTTTGGCATAATCATCATTTGGCATACAGTTTTTTTGCTGAAACCGTATACTTTTCAACAACAACAACAACAACATAAACTCACGCCTTCATTCCCAGAGTGGGGTAGGCAGAGCCACAGACTCACCAACAACTCCAAAAACTTTTTAGAGTATTTAAAATATCATTGCATAGAACCCATTGTGTTAGGTTAGGTTTATTTTATAATAATCCTGAAAAGTATACGGTTTCAGAAAAAAAGTCTGTACTTATGCCAAAAAAAGTTATGCCAGGGGAATGCTACCCTATGGGCATATTTACTTCATGCTCTTATACCTTCTACCATTTTCTATTAGACGGCAGAGTTTCAATTCGAGTAATACCGACGCTCGGGCTTCCAGGTAGGTGATTCACTTAAACAATTCGCTGTTCTGAATTACTAAACGGCGTGACTATAATATGTCCCTGTAAAGGTCTCTGCATACGTAACGTGATAAGGACGTGGACGGGACGGGGACGGAACTTGGTTGCATACATTTTTGGTTATCCCGTCACGTTCCCGTCCCGTTCGTGTAATCGTTACGTATGCACATTCCGATACATTTTCTATAAAACGCTATTGTTAAAATTCCCCGTCCCGTCCCGTCCTCGTCCCGTCCGTGTAAAATCACGTTACGTATGCAGAGACCTTAAGAGCGTTATTAACATTTTAGTGGATGAATTTTTAATCTGATCGCAGGTTTCGCCAACTGCCAACATGTGTGACAACTTTAGTTTTCCGGTTAATATTTCATTAACGATTTTATTAGTGAGTTTTTCCCAGGTTTTACCTTAATCACCAGGTAACCTAACCTAACGTAACCCCATGCCCTGCAAAAGATACAACTGAAGCACGAGCCAGAAAATAAAATGCTATTATCTCCTTATCTCCTTAGAGTAATTGACAGCTTGGCAAAATATTGTTTAAAAAATGTGACGGAACCCGAACAGAAAATTACAGCATGATTTAATTTTTTCTGAAAATTTGCCACTTGAAAATGTTGTTGTTTAATCATCGGACACCTCACCTATACCAACTTTTACACCTTTAACAACTAATACCAAATAAAGACGGCTAGACTTGCATGTTTAATATTAAATAACACTTTGATTCTACCCAGCGACCAACTCAACTTTTCGAATCGATTCTGACTTCAGTAACTTACTACCTACACTTTGTAACAAACCCAGCACTATCCAGGCATAATCCTCCTGCATTTAAACTGCCATTGTCTGAAAACGTCTGGCCGAAAAAGCAGTCCGTAAGGGGGGGGGGGGGGGAAGGCACCCCACAGGGTGTTCTGAAGACACATGTAGCGGCGAATCGATAGAGCTAATGCCTTTCCGATTGGCCGAGAGACATGTTTTTGATGGCTATTCAAAATAATGTAGCTTTTGGTTAGGCGTTTTGCTGAGGAGGAGTCCATTTTAAAGGAGGTAGAAAAAGTATTTGCGTATTTGTATCTAGTTTTATATATTTATAATACTGTTTTTATTCGGATCATTTAAAAACCTTCTAAAAGTAGACTTAATGTGTCTTTTTTGTTGTGTTTATTTGTCACAAATGCCCCAAATTCAATCGAAACACTGAGCTTATATTCAACGTTCTCGTTTGATTAAAAATATCTGCAAAACCGTTTGTGATTGTAAGTCGATATCGCAACAAATAGCGTATGTATTAGAAGAACATAGCGAGTGTGCAATAACAAAGTGTACATGGAGTCGACAGATAATGCAATACCGCGACACGCCGACGAAGGCGGAATATAAAAGACTAGGAGTCGTAATCAGTTTTTTTTCTTTATTTACACTTCACTATTTGCCATATTCACCATAAAGTATAAGTGACGGAATTAATGCCCAATGGTGTACTATTAGTGAACCGTATATTTAGTATTTTAATCGATTATTTGGCACCATAATAGACTTGACTTTAAGTTTATGTCGAAATTCTGTGATAAAAAATTATAGCAATATTTGGGTTTTGAAAATAGGTAAAAAATCGGCGTAACTTATTTTCCGGGATGTATAAACCCTTTACAACGCACTTTTACGTTTTTAATAATAAAACGTATTTGCATCTACTCTCCCAACTAACCATAATGCTAGAAACAAAATTACCTAAATGATACTTTGACTCCTGACTTAGGTGACATTTTCTTATCATGAATAATCGCTTGATCCAGTAAGTTTCAGTGACTGAATTGTCATTCGATCAATCAATAAACAGATGACTGAGTTATTACAACAACTAAGATATTATATTAACAGAGCATCCTCTCACATTCCTCGACTCCACTCCATTCCCTGTCGCAACAGCTCGGGCGCGTCGTCGGCTCATATGAATAATGTGCTATCGATTGTCCGCGCCTCGGGGAGGGAATGATCCGGCGTGTTACACGATATAGACAACCGTGGGAGTTATATGGCGGTGGAATGGGACATGCTGTATATACGATGAAGGTGCGGTGTCGTTTTCGGCAAACATGCTGTATATAGGTACGATGAAGGTGTGGTGGAGACATTTTGTAACATGCTGTATATTATGTTAAGGGGTGATGTCAACAGTTTTAATACTAAGTTTGTATAAAGTTAACAAAGTTAACGTTCCTTGCATTTTTTATGACATTGAAAAAGCGAACATACAGGCCACGTAATGATTAAGTGGACTCTGAAATCCATAAAATTGCAATCTTAGTTTTCCCCCGTACCGGAAACATAACAACACGAACACTGCTGTTTGAGGGTAGGTTAAAGAGTAAGATGGTGGTGGTGTCCCACTGTAGAGGTTAGACAACCGGTGAAATGACTATCATAGCATAGGGTTGGCAATGCATTTTGAATGTTAAGATCCAAAGGCTTTGAAGGCAATTTCTTTATTCTACTTGGTAAAAACGTATCGGTTTTGAAATGTTATTGTATTTCCAACCTTATGATAGTTCTTATTTATTTGACAGTAATGGTGTCCGAGTTAAAAACAATACGAAAACATGTCACAAGCATTATGGCTTTACCGAGTAGAATAGCCTTGGTGGCCTGCACGCTCACCTGCTTTCTATCCGCCACAAAATATCTCCACTCAAATTTTCTAATTCAAGTTATAAACTTCTGAAATCTAGGCTTTTAATTGCATTTGTAAAATAAAAAAAAACCTTTTTCACCATAGCACCTCAAATACGAAGGTTTTGCTGTTTAAAGACATTGGACAAAATTCGATATTGCTGCGAGCGGAAAACTGTGAGCAAAATTAGATATTGCTGCGGGCGTAAGTAACTTTTTAATAAATAAAAAATGCCGAGAACAGCGCTTGGTCAATATAATGGGTGGGTGGCTGGGTCGGTAAATACACGTGTGGTAAAATTTTAACCAAATTTATGGCATTTTTTTAGGTATTATGTTTTCGCTGTTGAAAAGTTGTATTTACATCACGAGACCAAAGTTATTTGCATCTCTTGTCTTTGATGCGTATATTATAAAAATGTTGCTCTCTTGTTGCACAAATAACCATAATAAATCCATAGATCATATCAAAAGTACTCCGGACCTACTTAACCAACGAGGAATTACTATTCACTCGCGAGATACCGAATCTAATGCGTTTCTTGCCACGAAGTACTAGTTGTATGTGTTTTGGGTGCGCAAGAGTGTCAATGGTCCTGAACGTGTTGTGGTTGCTCACACGGCTAAATCAATTAAAGCTACAGTTCAATGCTACACGGATTTTAAACAGAGAGGATGTGAGAGAGTTGTAAATAACAACGATGATTTTAGACAAAGATTTTTCTAACAATGTCTAGAGGCGTGATTATTTTTTTCTACCGTATAATTTATGCTTCCATGGTGAGCAGGACCAAGAGACTTGTATGTTTAGGGTTCCGTACCTTAAAAGGAATAAAGGAACTCATATAGAATCACTTCGTTGTTCGTCTGTCTGTCAAGGCTCTTTTTCTTAACAAACCATGGAGGTGGCAAGTTGTAGCTAAATTAATATCAAAAAACTCGTACCTATACTTCTAAGTTAACGTAATAAAATGATAAGGCCGTTTGTGTCGCATATTTTGACTCAAGCAATATTTTATAGCACTAGTACATACATACATACATACATTAAATCACGCCTGTTTCCACTAGTAAAAAAAATTAATTCACTTAAACACGCCACTCTGAAGACAAATACACTTTTTTAGTTCAATATTTCCTCAACGGTCTCCCAAGTCTAAGAATTGATGATAACATGTACTTACTTAATGTTTTTTGAGAGCTATCCAATGATACCTCATTTGTTGTTATAATGTAAAAAAATCTTCGCTTACAAAAAAAAAACAAGGTTTTAATGTATATCTATGCCAAATTACACCTTTGTACTCGTAGTACCTGGATTCTCTGAGCGAGATCGCCTTCAGGACCATAAAAAAAAGAGCCACAAAGATTATGTGCTATCCGTGGGCTGAATTTAATTTAATTTCGTTAAGCCGTTCGTGCGTCATTAAAATGCCAACATCTAAACATTGAGACATTGGCACAAACTTTCACATGATTGTGTAATATTATATTAAGGATTGTTCACGAAAAAAAGTAGCCATCGTAAACTAAATCTCCACTGTCTCCCAGTAGGTCTAGGTAGTTCAAACCGCAATTAGATTGCCAACTGAGTATTCTTTTTCATGTGTAAGAATCTACAATTCATACATTTTTCCTTGCAAGTTGTGAAACCCTACATAATGCCAGTTAATGCTTAGAGCTAAAATGATTGCATAAAAATGTGTGTACTTCCGGCATGACTTACAACAATTTATGACCTGAATACGGTAATTATGAGTCTGGGAAGGTATTCGCGGAACATTATAGCGTCGATAATCTATTTGAGTAAAGAAAAAAAAGAACCTCTGTGACCCAAACGTGAAAAATACAAAATCCAAGACTAAAATCCAGAGATTTCGAAAGTAAACCCAAAAATGGGTAGCATCTGATATAAATATCTATAACGGCACTCAAAACGAAAGGTGAAGAGTCCCTCTTACTAATTAAATTCTTTAAAGATGTCATTTCATATTGAAAACCTCAATTATACCTACAACAGTGGCTACTTTTTTTCGTGAACAAGCCTTAGCAGGATAGCTTACGTCCTATATCCATGAGTAACTAACTATAGTGCAAATGTTCTCAACTGAATTGAGTGTAGCTGGTAAATCGATCGAGCTGACTAATTACAACCTCTCTAATCCCCGCTATCTACTAACATCTCGTATTAATATATCACTCGTCCGTCCGTGACAAATGCAAGCGTCAGGCGTCGTCAATACAGACGTCGATAATTATCTACGGGGCAAGCGCGAGTCGGTCTAAAAGGGTGGGTTCTGTATATTTAGTTAATTAGTCAAAAAACCTCTTTAGTAATACACTTTATGGCCGACTGTACTTTTAAGTAATAAACTTATTTTCAAAAAAAAAGTAAAACGAGTCCAAACTAGAAGGATCTACTGGAGTTTCCATGGCAACCTTCCGCCTCAATCAAAATACCAGTTCAATACCATACCACTGTATTGTCATCGAAATTTCCAAAGAATACCTAATTTCAAGTCAATTAGTTAAAAGTAGGATAAAAAATGTAGTAAATGTTAAAATAGACCTCTAAGTTTTTTTTTGTTATTGTAACTAACAAAAAAAAACTGAAGCCAATAATGTTAAAAATGTAGGCTAGTAAAAAATATAGTTTTTTGTATGTTATTGAGACGTCAAACGAGCACACAAGTCACGTGATGGTAAGTGGTACCTTAAACCGATAACCAAGCAAATCTTAACACTACAATCTCAAGACTGCAATCTTAAGGCTGCAATGCGCAGTCCAACAGAATCAGAATCAGAATGGCGAGTCCCTCATCACTAGAGACTAAATCGAGAGAAAGGGATGGAGCTAACGTAACTTCGAACTTCTATTTTTAAAGTAGGGCCTCAGCTTGGACAGATTGTCGAATATTTCTTGCTGAAGTTTTCTTCCAGGTCTAAGGCTGCAAGGCTGCCAATGCGTTGCTAAGTTGCCAACCGCGATGACAGCCAGAACAAGGCCTTCAACGTATAAACTCTCTTTAAACTTTACCGCCCATGAAGGAAGTTAGTGTAATTTGCGTTTGGTTTGAAAATTGAAAAAAATATACATTTCCAAAATTGGCAAATAAGTTACAAATATAACATAAAACCCTATACCTATAATCCGGGTCGAAGGACTCACTTATTGCTGCACTTATCGCACACTTTGTGGAAAAAAAGTAAATTAATATAAAGTACTAAGTGATACAAAATTACTTAAACATTTGTGAAAATTAGAGTTTAAATATAAAAGATGTTTTTTAAATTTCTTTATTGAATTTACTAAATTATTGTTTAATAAAATATACCAGTGGATCCCCAAACCTAAAATACACCGCGGCACTAAATTAACTTCCATGGGATTAAATCTAGGAATCGATTAAAAATCGTCTTACATTCGAATTGCGATTATCATTTCAGCTGTCAAACCTGTCCATCACATCGGTCCACAACATCGTAACTCAATTTCAATTTCATACAAACTCAACCTTATTTAGTTTCAATTACAATTGATTTTAGATAACCGCAAGTTTGGAGTTAGATTGAGTTTATTAAACTTATCAAATGAGGAAGATTTGTCATAAGATGCTAACTGCATTCACAGCGTGCTTCAAACTCAGCTTTATCGTCTTGTTTATATGATTGATTTTAGATTGATGGTATTTTTGAGATATGTTGTCTTGCTGGAAAAGATCAGATGAGTGAGATTAGGTGTCAAATGGTAGTGATTGGAGTCCGGTAGCGCGTCAGTAATGACGTTAGAGTAATGAGATTGACTGTTACACGGTTTGGGACTACACGGTTGCATTGACTTCATGGAATGTCATTCGTAGATATTTTTTTATTTAATTTGGTGAGCTTAGTTAATTTTGATTGAGATTGATTTTGGTATTCATTATTATTTTGTAACATTTTCTTTAAATAATGATTAAAAGAACTTGCGCCTTTTTATCAATTCGCCCAAATTGCATATTGTCATTTCGTTAATGGCGTGTAAAGAAATACATACGCCAATGGTTAAATCGGAAAAACTTCGGAATATTAGGTACCTACTTTTTTTTTTTCACCAAAAGTGGCCAAAATGGTTCGGCTCCACTGAGGCGGAGATGAGCGGAGTGGAGCGGAGCTGTGCCAATATTAACCAATAGCATCTAAACTAACGTGCACAAGGCTCGCTCGACGTGACCGCATGCGCCTTTTATTGGTTAATATTGAGACAGCTTCGCTCCGCTCCGCTCGTCTCCGCCTCAGTGGAGCTGCACCCTAACTGTTATCGGATGGAGTGGAAATTACGGTTAATATAAGTAATTCTTTGGAATTTCCCACTTGTTCGGGGTAATAAGCACCGTATTACGTAGGGAATATGCATTTATTCAATCTAATTTCTTAACAAAATATGAAAATTAAAATTAAAATCGGCCAAGAAATACGGATGATACCAAGCATTTTAAACTGCAAATAAGCGAAATAAATGTTTTCTATTTCTATTTCTAACTAGACAGCGATTAGACAGAGAGATCCGATATGCACAGTGACGTCATGTAACAAACAGGTCGGCCATATAAACGCCATGTTAAAATCTGTTTTTCTAGAAAGAGGTACTAATAATCCTTGTTGGCTTGTATGTTGGTTATTTTTATAACTATTGAAAAAATGATTTTTCTCAACTGATTGTGACATGAATCAGCTTTTATTGAAGCTGAGAAAAAAGTAATGAATATTCTGTATTCAAAACTGGGATCTGTGTTTCTGTATGTTTGTGTATTTGTGTGTGCATGTGTATTTGTGTCAGCCGAATGATCGATTTGGACATGTATTTTTTTTAAAGTTACCTAGTTCAATCGTGATGCTTCTCAGCTAGATTTTATTAAAATTGGTTAAGCTATTTTAAGATAAAATAGCTCTGAAAGGGATTGCCACTATATCGTTTTTTTTTATAAATATCATTACCTTGGTTATAAAAACAACAGTAATTTAATAATATCATTAACATTTATCTGAAAACATTAACTCCCTCGGGCAGAAAACTCTAGTTTACCCCTAATTAAAATACACCTGTGCCCAACTCGTTTAAACAGGCAATTAGGGATCAAAGCGTTAACCTATATTAACCGCAGTCGGTTAAAAACGGTTCCGTACATTAATTTAAACATTAATTACAATATTAATTATTAGCTAACTCGTGTCCCGACCCTTTGGGGCCCTTAAGTACCGTTCGCAGAATAATTGTTTTAATTGGATGATATTGAATGAGATTTTTTTAAGGGTTTTGAATGTATTGACAATTCATGATACGAGGTGACATGTTGGAAATATACTGATTAAATGTTATTTGCGACTTACTGTATCACTTATTGACTAGTTGCACAAACGTTCATTTAATTTAATATCACCTTAAGAGGGAGCGTGTTGTCACTTTATACCTTGGTGAATTAGAAAGTGACGAAAGGTGTCTTAATGGAACATTAGTACTTAGTGGTAGTTAGAAATGCAACTGCGCATCTATGTGCATTCTTCGCTTAGTTTGTTTTTGTTTGTTATGTACTTAATGTTACGCATTATATTTACGTGTTAGGTACTATTTTTGCGATAGTTTTAATACACTTTATACATCCGTTGATTAGCAAAGACTAGGTTAGTTTTTTTTATTTAGCCTGTAGATAGAGTATTTTCCAGGCTGGCCCGCCATCTCCTTTTAGGTACGGTTAAAATTATAACTGCCCTGTTGCACAAACACTCGTTAAATTTAATGCCGTTTTAAGTGACGTGCTGTTACTTTTTACCTTGACCAATTAAAAAGATACAATAGTTATCCTAATGGGACATTAGGTCTAAAAAACGTTAGTGCAACTGGGTAAAACACTCCATACTCAAAATAAAAGAATTCCCTTCGCAAAATAAATCAAATAAAAATCCTCACATCAGCAAAACAATTTAAACACAGCATTAAAAAAATCTCATGAACAGTAATTGCTTTTGCCGACGCTCCTTTAAACTGGCACATAAGCCGAAGACGCCAGCGACATCTGTCCGCGTAATTGAGGGATTACGCAGATAATTGAAACTGCGCGAGTGAGACAACTAAACACGCAGCACGCGAGAGCAAGGGAAACGAATAGATAACATCAGCTCCGTCGTCACGAGAACGGTTAACAACGTGTCTTCTTGTATATTGTATTATCTTACGTTTTATGCCCTATTAATCTTGCTCGGGAGTTGCTTGGTTTGAATTGAGCTGTTTCGCACTGTAACGCGTGTGTATAAGGTTGTTTTTTGTTTGGTATATTTGTGTCAGTTAGGGTGTTGTGTTTTGGCCGTAATAAATACTTGGTTGATGTAAACGCGGAGCTTTGTCGACGTCGCGAGGTAACGAGATGGTTACAAATGAGCTAATAAATGGTTTGATTGCTTTTGATGGGGCTTGAATAAAAACAGGTCAGAAAAGTGAAAACTTTCGTGAAGATGAGGGCTACTAATGCTGCAAAATACACCCGCAAGAAACAGCGGCGAGATTATCGGACAGTGGCTAGAGGTAGTTAACACTTGCAACTTACTGTCGGAAATTTCTCGCAAACAAAATCTTATACGTAGTTGGAAATGCGGCTATGAACGACTATTTAGGTTATTTTTAATAAATAAAAAAATTATAATTATTTTACCAAAAAAATTCGTAACGTCAAAATTCATATTATACTTTAATTAAAAGGATTGTAAAGCGACGCCCTAATCGCGTAGTTGTCAAAAAAAGTCAACACAAATTTTCGCTCCTGGCGACGTTTCTCACTCTGAAATTTTTTTAATATATTGTCATTATGAAAAACTAGGTTCGTACGTTTCCGTTTTTTTATATTTATTTATTTTTCCAATAAATATTTTTTTGAAAAGGAAAACGTACAGTGCGTTTTTCATAATATCTAGAACATCAAAGTCAAGCACTAAACAGAAGCACAATATGGGGTTAACCCCACGC
This sequence comes from Acleris cristana, assembly GCA_948252455.1. Taxonomy (NCBI): domain Eukaryota; kingdom Metazoa; phylum Arthropoda; class Insecta; order Lepidoptera; family Tortricidae; genus Acleris; species Acleris cristana. The sequence continues at coordinate 429,443 of OX411791.1, read as the reverse complement.
GCTTCTATCAAGCCACCTTGCTTTATAATAAAACAGTTATGATATCTCATCAAATAGTAAAACTATTGACAATGACAGCCATAGTCCGGTATTCATCAATAAAAAAAGGTGTCCAGAGCTACCAAATGGTGTCCAGTGAAGCTTATATTAATATTAATTATAATTCGATTAGGTGACAGGAAGTGTCACTCCGTCGCCCACTTTCATCGCCGATACACGTTCTTAATTAATATGTTAATCAATTTCGTAACTAAAACGGTTAGTGATTCACAGATTGGAAATAGATAAAAGATAACAATGATTATGTCGTTGATTTCATATGAATGCACTAGCAAAAAGTATAAAAACCGGGGGGTCGCGCACCGAGGGTTCTGTATATAACGTAATATGGTTGGAAAATGCAAAAGAAAATACTAATTTTATTATGAATTTTATTTTTTATGCATTAAGGTCCATTTTGACTAATCTAAATTTTAATACAAACTTAAAGTTTTTGCAATTTTTTTCATAACTGTAAAACTTGACAAATTCATTGTAAAATATAAAAATAAATAAATAGTCAGGAAATTTTCAGATATCTTGGTCAATAAACTTCGCAAGTAAGTTATACCAACTGTACAAAATATCCAGTTTATAGTTTTAATAGTTTTAGAGAAAAAACTGCTGTAATACACAGGCAAACACCGAAGTCTCACCATAAGAGGGTTCCATTTTTTACCATTTTGGTACGGAACCCTGAAAAAATGCATTCTTATAGGCGTGCCCTAAAGCCAAAGTTCTAATCGGCTACTTTTTATATTTCTGTGGACTTAGGGAATGCAATTTAACCGGTTATTAACCGTTTTTGTATGAAAATAACCGGTTAAAACCGGTTATAACCGGTTATTTGCATTCCTTACTGTGGACATTGATCTTTTTACAAGGTGCCTTTTGACTATTTTAGGATCTCTCGATAATATGAAAATCAGACTCGCACTTGACTACATTTTTAAACTTATTGCTATTATAACGAAACAATTTGTTGAAAAACAATAACGCTGTAATAAGCCTCATGATTGATACAAGCGGATTTAGCGTCGACACGCCATTTGCATTCTCATGGGCGGCGCCCCCGCCCAAACACGGCGCGCTGGCCGCCCGCCCTTGTCGAACACCGTGCTCAAGCCCTAGTGCGCAAACGACCTTAAAGATGTGGCAAATTGATGGATTTGTAGACGGAGAGGAATTTATGAAAAGGAAATAATAATATTTTTATAAGTGTCAGTGAGATTAAGGGCCTGTTTCACAATCGACAAGTAAATTTATTTGCCAGTTAAAGTTAGGCCTCTCCTTGTCTATATTCAAGTGTAAGAAAAAGAAAGGACTAAATTAATGTGTCAGATATGATTTACTTGACGATTGTGAAATAGGCCCTAAGCATACTAAACTGATCCATATTTAAATTATGGTTCGAAACACGTTTATTTTACAAGTTTCTGATGTTTTTCTGATGGCTTCAAAAATGGGAAATCTTTTGTATTTTTAATTAAATAGCTTTAGAAAATACTAAATTATTAAAATACCATTTTTATGGTAAGGAGAAGGTATCCTAATACCACAGGCCATCTGGGTAGTGATTCTCTCAAAAGCAAAGGTGAGCGAATGCAGGAGTGAATGACCAAGCGGCGAGTTTAAGTAGTCCCGTCAGAGCGAGCAAGATACATTTTAGCGCGTACATTCTCAATTAGGCAGCCTTATACGTTCGAGAAGCCATGCTGCCAAATTGAATACACGCGCTGAAATGTGTTTTGTTCGCTCTGACGGGACTACGTAAACTCGCCGCTTGGACATTCACTCCTGCGTTCGCTCACCTTTGCTTTTGAAAGAATCACTACCCTGATAGTGAGTGGCATTTACCACCAACCCTGAGAACTAAGAATTCACCGGTTGTCTTATCCCCATAACAGAACACAACAATGCATCACTGATCCTTGGCGGTAGGTAAACTGATAAGTTTAAAATTTACTATACGTATTGATGGCGAATTATTGAAACGCGAGATCTTCATCGAGCTCCATGTGGTATAATGGTGCTCGAGTCCAGACGTAGTACTTTTCTTCAAGTCTAGAGGTCACGTTAAGAGTAGTCGCGTAAGGCTTACAAACTCGCTTCCCCCACTAGACACCACCACTAGAAGTCGTCCTAGTTCCAACAACCCTACTTACAACGCCTCCTAAAAGTTTCCCCTCAAAATGAGTTACGTAACACAAAACATCATAATTAACACTAATTAATTATACAAAACTCAACCTTACCTTGATATTAATACGGTTTATTTTACAACGACATGTCTATCACGTATATATTTTTTCCTAGGGTTGTAACAACGTTAGTTAAGCAAGCACTTGTCAATTAGCCGGCTGGCCCCTAATTGATGCGGCTCGTTAACTTCCTTTACGAGCGGGAGCAGTAAAGATATGTAAGTATTTGTGCAGATTAAGGTGTTTACATGTTTGTGATGTATGTATGAAATTAGTTATGCTACTGATTTACTGGGAGTATTTTTTTTAGAGATATGCAAATGGTGTTGGATTTTTTCTTAAAAGGAAACTGTTTATACGAAAGAAATTTAGTAAGTAATGACTCTATAGTGATTTTTTTTAAACATTTTGTACATTCCACGAGTGCTTCTCTCAGTCAGAATGAGGAATTTTAGTTTGTAATATGTGTTATGATTAACACATATTACATCTTATTGTGCTTGATAGAACATTATATCCTTAGGTCCTGACATAAGTTGGTATTATTATTATATTATATACCAACTTATATGAGGTCAGAACTACCTTGTATCTAGCTTATAAATAGTAAAAAAAAAACACAATGCGGAATTTGGTTATAATTATCTTTTGCTTTGCAGAATGTACACATTGTAACGTTACAAGTCACTGAAACATCTTTAACTATGATATTTAAAGAACAAATTCCTGCTTGTTATTTGACGTTATTATTTCTGTTATTATTTCTGTTATCTGATAAGACAGACGACCGAGACGTTTCCTTTTGATCTCCTTTTTTTTCAAGGTTTTTAAGTCACTTACTACAAGGTACCTTAAACAAATCCTACTCACAATTTCGATGCACTTTCTTCATTAAATACATTTCCCTTTAAATTAAAACAAATGAGTGGCTAAAACCTGTCAAATCTCAAAGTAAATGAACCACAACAAAACACAAAAGCTGTAAAACGTCATACGTCAAACAACAATAACACAAATCCTCGCGTAAAAAACTGTCATTTATAAAAATCCCGCCATTCAACGCGTATAATTTTTCGCTAATTCTTCAAAAACCACATGTTGACAACCCTAACGGATCTCGCGCAGATGCGTCCTCAGCTTAGCACGGGAGAAAGAGACGGTAATAGAAACACCACACGAGTGTAACAAGGATATGAAATGTAAAAGAATCAATCATACGTTTCCATAGTTAAGTCTCTCGTAAGATTGGGCTAGGGGTGTGTGTAGGATTTGTGGTGTAATAGATTTTTTGCATTTATATTCAGAAAGGGTTTTGTAAACAAATAGCTGAAGATTGGAGAATCACATGTGGCAGGTTAGGGCGGGGTTGAACGGCTATTTGTTTTTATGTTAATAATATATTTGTAGAGTAACATTACGCACATTATTTTTAAAATGGTAATAGATAACACAAATAATAGATTTAACATGTCAAATATTTCAAGAACTAATCTAACTATCATCATCATCTTATAGTTGATAGTTGACTCCACCCAGTGGATTCATTTATTCAACTTCACCCAGACAGATCTCTTAAGATGATTTCCTCAAATACTCACATTTTTAATTCGACAACGAATTATTAACCGCCGGGCTTAAGGTGTCCCATCGGAGCATTATTACTAATTATAGTGCGTGTATTTTTCATTTGGTAACAAATTTCGTCAGCGAATCTCCTTATCTAAGCGCCAAGTGCCAGCGGGGCAGATATCAAATGTCGAATTAATAAAAAGTAAATTGTTAAAGAGATTACCCTCGTTTTTTACAACACTTAACGCAATGCTAGTTATCTTCTTCTTCAGTAAGACTTGACTTTTATATAAGTTTGACAATATATTCTACCTATTATTTTATCGAAACACCTTGCAACGAATGTATCGTTATGCAGAATTTTCATCTCATCGAAAGGCATTTCTCGCCGCTTGAATGTTTTTTTTTTGGTAGTTACAAGTCTAACCTGACCTAACCTACGTAATTAATATATAAAATATCCTGAAAACATCATGGTTTCAGCAGAAAATAGCGTTCGATAAAATGAAATTCGATCAAATGATACCATCGATGAAGTGAAATTCGATAAAATAATGGGTTACCATTATTATACACTTACAGTAACGCTAGAAATCTCAGATATCAATCGAATACGTATTTCAACCTCTCACAAATCCATCAATCACCGACGTAAGAGGGCGGACACATTATTAAATAATAACAATAGTTCGCGATATTGACCACAGAGGGCGCTAACATTAGCATGACAATGAGCCAGCGGTGCCAGCCCTGCGACTTTGCACGCCGAACACAGCTGACAGACAGCCACTATTTAAAGACACACGTCACGGAACTTATTCGAATGGTATAAAGTTCATTATTGCTTGATTCGAGGTTCATGGTTGTGTTTGATAGCAGATGGCGGTAAAAGCTGATTGGTTGCGGTGTTTGTATTGGATTTAATATTCTGCTAATGTTAGTGATACGGCGAAATGTATAGCAAAAATTTAATATTATAGTGTTAAATAAAAAAAGTACGAGTAAAGGAGCCGTTTGTGGGTGGACCCGTCTACTATGGTGTTGTGGGTTCGAACCAAGGTCGCTCTCGTTATTGCTTTTGATTTATTATGGTCCTGTCAACGTTACGATAGCTCTTATTTACTTGTCAAAACCATATTGCTTTACCGAGTAGAACAGAGGCACAGAGTGAAATGATTAGAAACCCCAAAAGGTCAGTAGTCTAGTTTGCTTTAGGAGAGGTAAAGGACTCTTAGTATTTTTATTAGCTTTTTAGGGTTCCGTACCAAAATGGTACAAAAGGAACCCTTATGGTGAGACTTCGTTGTCTGTCTGTCTGTATGTCACAGCAGGTTTTCTCAGCAACTACAAATGCTATCAACTTGAAATTTGGCATAGTTGTACAACTTGCTTGCCCGCATCTACTGGTAGTAAAAAAAAATGAAATTAATTTTATTAATAATTGAAAAGGGGTCTAGAATGGGGGGTTCAAAAATGAAAGTGGTTTGATTATAGCAAATGGGGTGTCATATGAAAGGTCTTAATCTGCATATTTCAAAACTATTTTTTTGAAAATTTTCTGTGATGTACTTTTTGATTTATAGCCAAAAATGTACAAAAAATGACCGTTCCCCCCCATTTATCTCCGAAGTTTACTAATCAAAAATTCTGAAAAAAATCTTGCCGTATAGATAACTACTTATATTTTCTGGGAAAAATAAAATAAAGTGTTCATTATTTACAGTTTTTGAGAAATAACAAAAAAACTAAGAAAATCTGTATTAAAATTTAGGCGAGTCAAAATCGACCTTGAATTCAGAATGAGTATTTTCTTTTGCGGTTACCAAGCATATTATTATCTTCAATACGGAACCCTCGGTGCGCGAGTCCGACTCGCTCTTGACCGGTTTTTTATATTTAACTTGTACTGTTCGTATTTTATGTATGTATGTTAGTTGTCCGCTTCAAATCTTGCAAGTTAATTTTAAACCAGTTCCCGTTAATGGAAATAACAGAAATTTGGACAACATAGTGACAATGCAATATTATAGTATCTAGGAGCTGATCTGATGATGGAGTTGGAAGGTGGCGACAGGATCTCCGCTATATTTAACGTAGACCCACCTTGTTGAGACTTATAGATTGGTAGACTTATAGAAGTACAGTCTGGAACAAAAACTTGTCCCAAAAATGAATTTGTGAGATAAACACGAGTATTTTTCTCGAAGTCTTGGATGTTGTGTCCTACCTTCCTATTTAAGTTGTCTTGTAATAGAAACCTAGAGTTTAGTTAGATGAGGTCAATATGTGTAGGTAAGATAGCTTCCTAATATTAATTATTTACATTTATTTTATTACTGGGCAGTTCGGTAAAATTACACTTGCTTTTATGGGATAATGTCTGCTTAGTACAGACGTTGGAATAGATCTTGATTGGCAGTATTCGCGGCATTATAATGACTACCTAATCTAACTAACGACCGTAATTGTAATTGCAATAAGGAATTAAATCAGCACAATCCTAGAACACCAATCAGTACCCAGGCTTCAAAGCTCGATTACCCTTTTCTCTGTACAAGCAAGTGCTTATATTTATTGAATTATAACCCTTAACTACATACTACATGTAATCGCCGTACCAGTGATATTTAAGAGATAATTAACTCGTTTGTTAAAAAACTACTTAATTGTCATTAACTGACTAAGTGCCGTAAGGCTTTATTATAAGGTGTTAACACTCAAAACCTGTATGATTCCAAAAAGAGAAAGGGATAGCGCTATATGACTGATATAACTCTGTCTTTATCATTCCCTGGAACCTAGTAGGATGAAAAACTCGCGGTTTCTGTTCGTTTTTTATAATATTACCAATTCAGATCTACTCGATGTTTTGCCTGATTAAAACAATCATAGAATTAGTTTAAATGGTTGTGGTCAGGGACCCACTTCTCGTGACTTCGAGATGATTTTTCATGCGAGATGAACTGTCAATTGCATACATTTTTTCGACATATCGCGCATGAAAAATCATGTCGAAGTCACGAGAATTGGGTCCCAGGAACGAGATTTAGGTATATGCGATTGACTTTTGTTTTATTAGGAGAGCAGTGATGACAGATTGTTACTGCCTAGAGTTGATGTATAGTTTTCATGGTTAGAATTTCTTAGTAATAGTTATGTACCTACATAATAAAGACAAGTGTATCATAATGATCAAGATGGATAAGGATTTATATCTGTGAAATTGATTATTTTGGTATTTCATGTATAAACACTGATTTATTTATTTTCGTTACAGTATGAGCAACGGTACTCAAGTTAGAAAAAGTCAAAGGTATACGGTGGCCACTGGGAATCAAAATCTGCAAAGATCACGGGCCAACACCTCCCTCAAGCTGCTAGGCTAGCGACGCTAAGGTTGCCTTGTTATAGTTATTTTATTACTATGACTGCTGTCTTTAAGTTACAGTATACTTTCGGTTTCACTCATCATTCTCATTAACTACTAAACTAATCTTTAAAATTGACGGATTATACAAATAATTTAACTTCTAAATATACGGCAAAAACCAGAAAACGTAGCAAATGTCGCAAATGCCACAATATCTGAAAGGGTTCCTTATCCCTTAACAAGACGGCGACACGGCACACACATGTCATATATTATTATAACACCTGTACTGCGGATAAATGATAACGAACATATTAGTTTGCTGCGCCGTGTTCAACATATCTGGTGTGACACGGCGTACATATGTCGATGTGAACGTTAAGGAAAACAATATTGCTTATATATTAACATACAGTATGTTTACTTTGATTGATTTATTAATTTTTTTCACCTGTATCTAACATGTGAAAATAAACACCCTGTTTTTTCAAAAACCATACTTTAAATTAATATTTTTTACTTTTATTCTGATCCATTACTTAATTAAGTATTAGGAATATTTCAGCCAACTTATTAATAAGTATCGTATTTAGTCCGTTTGCGATTTTATGTATTTAGAACATGGTTTACTTTTAAACTATTTTTAAATAAAAACTTGGTACGTATACCTATATCCATTTCCGTTTCTAAATTAGAAAAAAAAATGGAAATATTTTCAAGAAAGTACTGAATAAATTACTAGAAAACATATACGAGCGTTCTAATGTTCTTATTCCTTACAAATACCAATTCCAATTGCCTTTATGACATAACTAAGTTAATGTATGTTGATCGAATTGTCGATCGTTATCCGGAATAGACCCCTAAAGGGCCTCTAATGACGTCACGCGGATGAGACAAATGACACTTTAAACGTGGCTCTCTCTCTCGCAGCCACTGTCTCTCTCTGGGGGAAGCACCATATTAAATTATCTTGATGGATGACACAGTAATTTAATTTTAATGTGTTTTGATACTTTTTCTGAATGCGTAATATCGTTATGGTGTTTTGAGATTCACTGCTATTGAAATATAATTTGCGCGACGAAATTAAGGGCGGTCTTTAATATTTTTTAATGCAGCTGTCGGGTTTTTTAAGATAATAGTATTAATAGTTTGTTATTATAATGTGACATTTTTAGTGAAATATATTTTTAATTACTGATTTGAGTGTTAATATTATAAAATATAGGTAAGTAGGTACTTACTTTGGTTTGCGGTCCATTTTTTAAGAAAATATTTCGGAACGTATATGTATATTAACAACTATATAAAACATTTCCTGAGCATAGTGATCATTTAGAAATAGAACAATCCAAGGTACAGGCTGTTTCATTAAAAAACCATTCCTACAATTTTTGTAAATATTCAAAGAGCATTGAGTAATTAATAACTTATTTTGTTGCACAGACATAGTTAGGCAATATTGTATTCTAGATCATATTTCATTTGAAAAGTAATTATCGTCATTAACAGTCATATCACTATTACCCATAGATCGCATCATTCCGACACTAAGTGCTTTTTCCAAACTAAATGACGCTGCATTTTCGGATGCACGCCATTTGCATAACGATTTTAAACGGTGCAGTTTATAATTTTGACGCGGATTAATTGACTGCTGTGATTGATTCCACAACACAATGATAGCTGCTTGTAAATTTTAAGTAAGGTTAATTTAGTAAATAAAAAAATACAAAATGACTATGTAACAAAACAAAAACCCACGCTCATCGCACAAATATAGGTACTTAACAGCCATGCAATCTAAAAGGATTCACTCGTAATAATACTTTGGTCATTTTACCAAATAAATATAAATGAACAATGAGTTTATTTATTTATTTGGCTAACTTGGCAAGTTTATATTTATTTACTTTTAGTGACTAGAAATATGCTAGAAATACGCACATACAGACTTGTCTTTTGGGTTAAAATATTTAATAAAAACTTTAGGAAAGATTTGCTGAAAAAACAATGACTTAAATAATAAATTAAGTAATAATTATCTCAACACACATGACGTGTAATTTTACTAAAAAAAACTTATAATTGGCAAGATCGACCTTAGTACCATATTTTTTTTGCAAAAAAACAGCAAATTCCCTCATAATGTTCCAACAACACCACTAATATGAAATCGCATCCCCATCAAACCCAGAGCTAAAAATTAACCATAGTGCGCCATCCAGAGCCCAGTATTCAAAGAAGAAGAATTATGGAGCCTTATTTCTATAAAACCCAGGAGAATGGTACTGAATGCGTCGACCGGTAAGTACCGCCACCACTCCTGCCCCGTAAAATTGCATGCAAATGGTAGTTGGTGGCACTGAACATTTTAAATGGTGGGAACGCGGGTTTTAAACTAATTCAATGGTTTATAGCGCCATAAAGACGATGGCCGGGATGATTTGCATCGAGAGCAATAACAAGTAATGACGCAGTATATCAGAAATATCAGCGTTGTTAAGTTTAGGGGTATCATCTCGGGAATCAGTGTCATTGAACGATGGAGGTTAGCTTCCACGTCATCATGACAACAGCTAAGTGAATCATCCTGTACGTCTCTTTTCCTATTTACCATTTTTGCTTCCATATTGTAAACATTTAAGGTTAAAGAACCTTTATTCTCATTAGAATTACAGAAATTGGCTTACATGAAATTATTCTAAATTATTAAAAAAATATATCGACGACCGTAATCTAAATTGACGTAACGGACAAATGGCTACTTTTCAGGAGAGCCAAAAAACAGTTTTTTTTTTCTTTTTAAATTCATAATTTTGTGGTTTGTTAACGTATCATATAACTGAAAATAGCCAATTACTTATTTTTTTTCACTCTTTAACTACAAGTAACTCATTTTATCATCTAACGCTTATTTACTGAGATAGCATGTCCCTTACGTCAAAAAAATAATTAAAAATGTCCGATAAACCCTTCTTTAATAGTAGACTTCGAAGTCAACTTGATGTATCAAGAACTAAATTGAGAGAAATAAAAAATAAATGGACGTAACTCCATTTAAACTATTCTATTAAACGGTGTAAAAGGTACATCGGATTTTTTTCTTGGTGAAACAATTAACGAAATCATAAATGTAATTGTGTTATTTATTAGAGTATCAAACAAATTTAAGAGATAAATTATGGCACAGGTCCATACATTATCATAATAATATGCCAGTAACTAATAATTTAATTAAATACGCCATTTTATGTACAAGGGAGTACAAATATTGAAATATTTTCTATTCTATTCTATTCTAAACATAATTTTATAAGAATCAATACTGATTGATCAAAGAACTTACTGGGTCAATGGCCAGAGTTTTAAGTTTCACTCAGCTTCAGCTTAAAAACCATTTCGTATTTGACCGGTTACGGTATTCTTTTGACGTCAGGTGCTGCTACTAAGAGTTATCAAAACATTGACAATTATGATGACAGGTCAAAGACGATATGGTTTTTAGCGCCTAGAATACCGGCCCTGGTCGCCATCAGTTTACGTTAAATTATCTATCTGTTATCATTTGGGAATGAGGTTACGTTAAATATCCGTTGTGATAACGCTTTGGGAACTTGTTTTGTATACTAAAAGACTCGCAAAATAAACACAAACCCGGTTATTACGTGCCGCCGGATATGAAATAGTTTATTAAAAACTAACTTTTGCCCGCGATTTCATCCGCGTAGATTTCAATTATCGTTATACCTTCGAGAGCTGTTCATTTTTTTGGAATTAAAAGTGTCCTATGTCCTATTCCTGGACTTAACATATATTTGTGCCAAGTTTCATCTCAATCCGTTCAGTGGTTGAAGCGTGATTGAGTAACAAACATCCAAATTATTCACAGTTTCTCTTTCATAATAATAGTAAGATAAGATACTTAGTGCAATAATTGTCTCATGCTCGCAGTAATCTATCGCTTCGAGCTAAGAGTAATTCTGTAGTAATACTGTTCTCATTATCTTTTAACAAAATCCGGTTGCCTTCGTATCGAAAAGTACTTGAAGCGTGCGTCTATACAAGCATACGTGCAAAACAGAACTGAGCATCACAGCACTCAACTACAACCAGCAGCAACATGCTCTTAAGTCCCAGATAGACGGGCGAGTAAGTACGCGTACTTAGAGCTCGACGACATTTTTCGCCCGCGTTTACCTTTAGAAGTTCGCGTACTTAGGGTGACACACGGGCGAGTAAGGTCGCCAAGCCATACGTACGACGTACTTACTCGCACATCTATCTGGGACTTTACATTGTTTTTTGTGAAGTGTGTTGTTGGTGAAAGAGATACTATGGCCATGTGTAAGCATACATGCTTGCTTGCGAATAATTCAGCTATATCAACGAACACTGCCTCTGTCATGTTATGAAAGAGATAACGCTAACATCTATGGGATTCCTTCAAATTAGACAGTTTTGTTTTAACGTAAGGGCCGGTAGTTTAGTGTTTGTACTAGTGAAAAAATTACGTATATGCCATGAAATCATATTTGTAACAACGACAGATGGCCGTAAGGTCTGTGTTGTCTTACACATGAGAATGCAAAACTGCGTATCTTAGAGACGTTTGCTAACAAAATGGTCCCTTACGACACAGGTAATTGAAAAAAAATGATAGTTACATCTATTTGTAATTTAATCAAATGAATTTTTGTAGATATTTTTGGGAACGTAAAATGGTGTATCGTTCTGTTTCTTATTTGATGGCTCCTTACGACGTTAAGTGAATTGCGAAGATGACAGTTACACCAAGAAGGAATTGAATATTTTTTCCTTATTGTTATACGTCTGATTTTTTTCAAATACTGCGTCAGAGTAACCTTTTTTTAAGGGTGTAAGGGGCATGTTTTTTCAAGCTATCGAGATGTAACCTATACCATTCGAAAGAGAAAAAAAAACTGAATACAACTGCATTCATAACTCATTTTCGCCCTTTTGTCCCTTACGCCAATTTAGATTACGGTCGTCGATATATATAAGCCATCATCATCATCATCATGTCAGCCGAAAGACGTCCACTGCTGGACATAGGCCTCCCCCAAGGCTCTCCACTCAGACCGGTGCTTTTCGCATCCATATCTAAGCATGCCGTACAAATAGCATGAAATTTTTACAATTTAAATTAATTAAATGAAACAAACGTGGGTAGAATTCGAGTGAATAATAATATTATGAACTTGTTTACGCTAGTTACCACGGAGTTACATTGTATAAGCCTTAGGTGGAAGTTTTAATAACTATTTCTGTCAAATGAATAACCAAGAATTGCCACAACGTGAAAACTAGGATTAAGTGCGTAAATGTAAGATGGGCTAAAGTAAATTGGAATAAAGCCATGTGTTGTTAGAAGACATTACTTAAGGATTCTGCAGATAATTGTAACAAAAGCCTTGATTATAAACGTTTTTGGATTATAATAAGGACTACAGCAAAAATTGTAACCTGCCGCGTCTTCATGATACTTTGCGGCCAAATAAAAAACATTAATAAATTCTAGTGAAATGTACTGTAAAATAATGGTGATATTTAAATGGCTGTTAAATAGGGGACCTTCGCCCTGTAAGAACAAAAGAAACATAAAAAATATACTACCCTTACTACACCATAAATGTTTTTCTCTGGGTAACATTTATGGTAGCTTTAAATAAGAGCTCCTACGTCACATATCTCTAACATTTTGCAGGCAGGCGCCTTTCCGCTAAAGTACTAGTGAAACAAATAATACAAAATTAATAACGTGCGTAATTTTGACTCACCGGGTGTCAAATGTCAATAACGCCATCTATCGATTGGGTGTAGTCATTACTTGCAAATAGAGCAATCCTTTGTATCGCTAAACGTTAAGCGTAAGCGCAGGATCATCTCCATTCACAAATGCGCTCAAAAACCAAGGGCGGCACACATTACCAGCTTTATTCCAACATCTTACTCTAAGTTAAACTTTATGCTCGCTAGTTTAAGGGTTGTCAGGTATGCTGATATATGTTGGTATTTTTCAATTCCCCTATACCACCCTCTTAGATTAAAACGACGTATCAACAACCGTACATCCAAAGCCAGATCAATGTTATCCTGTTTTAAATAAGGCGGCATTTCCAATAAAAATTGTATGATATGTGACTTTTTTCAAAGGGAGTTTTATAAGGGGTGTTCAGTCATAGCTCATTTGAGATTCGATAAATTAATCCCCTGCGATTTAGGGGGTGCGTGTTTACACATGTGTTGCACCGGCGTCGGCAATTAATTCCGAACGATTGTTTATTTTATTAAGTTAATGTGGAGGATTATTAAGTGGGAAATTATACGGAAACGTAATCGGCTTTGTGATGTAGGTCATTTTTGGAAGTGTCGTAAAATGCATGCTTGTCACGATTAGCATTAAAGTCTTGGATACTGTAACATAATACCATTTACAACATTTTAGTTGTAGTGTATAATACCACCAGGTAGAGTTCAGAGATTTTTTTTAAGTAACCTATCGTCGGTGAACTCGACGGCAATCGGATCTTCAAGAAATGGAAAAAAAGTCCAAGTAAATATTTTGATATTGATAAAATAAACGCAAAATATATGACCGATCCGCCAATTTCTTAAAGTTAGATCTTGTATTTGTTTTCAAAAATGTCGCAAAAAGTAGCCTTTCCATCAAATCATACTAGTTCCATGCTTATCAAGTTTAATAACTATAGCGATAGTTCATGACATAAAATGACACTCAATGTTATTTGTGCAAAAGGGATATAAGTTGACGGAGCAAATGTTTCTCTCATCCATTAATCTCATTTCTTCCAGATCACTGCGTCTTGCACCCTCCAGAATATTCCAGAAAGCATTGACATCCTTTATGTCAATGCATGGCACAAAGACATTTCGATGTAAAGGTTCCCTTTGTGAAAGTTTAATAATGACAAATAGACATCGCCCTGTAGACGCTATCGTGACGTTAGCGAACTGATCCTCCTGTAACTACAGGATGTTTGAAATCCCCAGGACTTTCAATCTGACAGAAGCACAGTGACCTGTTTTTTTATGCCTCTGAGAAGGGAAACAGGCCTTCTGTAAGGTACCTAACCCAGTCATACGTGACTATGAGCCTTTAAGGCAACTTAGCTCGCCAAATAACAGTTCGTCGATTAAGGAGCAAGTTGTTTTAGACAATCACAATCCTGATGATAAATGGACTGTAAGGTCTATTGATATTTGCAGGCCCAATCGCTTTATTATTATTCTTATAATCGGCTTTACTACTAAACCTTCAAAGTAATTTATATTCTATCACTATTAATAGCCGAACAATTTCAACATAGCATACGAGTATGACACTATAGTTCTGGTATATTAACGAGATCATTGTTAAATACAGCCCCAGCAAAGATTTAATTTTCCAAAAATGACATTAAACGTCCCGCTCCACTTTGCACTACTAACACGCACCCTCTTTAATGGTAAGTATCACTTAGTATAATGCGATTCGTCCCTCTGTAGGGAGATGTAACTGCCGGCTTGACGTGCAGCGATACAGACGACGGCTTTAATTATATATGATGGGTGAGTATCACTGTTTTAACTTGAGGGTGTTTATGTTTATATTTTGGTGCCTCTGTTATAATATGTGACTTTATTGAACTATTTGGTTTGATTTGATTGCCTTGTTTGTTTTTTGTGATCTTTCTGGTAGTCGTTTTGTTTTATATAAGTTATATAATCACAAATGATAGCCACAACTTCATATAAAACAAAATAAAAACAATACAATTCGTTGAAAACAGAATGTACGAAAGCGAATACTTAAAAATAAAAATCGCCTGTTAATATCTCCCCATGCTGTCTTGCTCCGTTACTCTAAAGCAAATTAATTTCTGATCTGATTGCAACAGTTATACAAAGTCAAAAGCCACTGAAACCTGTCTTTGCATTCAACCAACTTTAAACAGCCGACAGTTTTTTTTTTAAATAAAGAAATAAAATGACTTGTATCACTTTAACTTTAAATGTACTAAACTACTTACATTTAAATTGCACAAAAAGTCAGCATTCAAGCGTTCGGCGCTAAACACGCGTGACCGCAGCGCTTAGGGATAGGGTAACCGAACCCTACGTCACAGGGTAAAAGCGCGTCACCGGCCGTTTAGAGGGTCACACCCTAATTAGTTCAGGATAAAAACACCCTTTATTACGGCGTTATGTTCGACTAATTGATCGCTGCTCGTTTAGTTTGAATACGATGCAAATGTTTTCGTATTTAAGAGTGACGTAAAGGCGATGACAAATGTAAGAGGTTTAAGCTGTTTGTTGCTTTAAGTCTTAAGATAAATGTATAAATAAATGTGTAACAGTAATTGTATATCTTGAAAATGTTATAATACCCGTGTATAGTAATAAACATGCAACCGGACATCATATCACATCATATTAAATCATATAGCTACTTGATTCCATGATGACTATAAGCTATTTTAGTTAGGAGACACTTTGTATTTTTTATAAGACGATTTTTACTCTGTTTTAGTCATAAGTACTAACAAATCAGTTACGAGATTTTTATCGCTCAATACTATTACTCTAATCTGCTATGTATGATTTTATAAGGTTTAGAAAAGTGCCAACGACAATTCAAACATACAGTTACATACTGTCAGAGAAATCATACCTACACTTTCACGCACACATGCCCCAAACGCACTGTGCGCCCGTCAGCCGCGTTTAATCTCGTCGTTTGATACCGCCGCTAAGTGATTGACTTTTCAATCTCTATAATCCGCTTATTCCCCTCAGTTAATTGTGTAGTGCATGATGCATTGTACCGGGCGTTGGTATTCCAACTTAATTACATACGAACGGTAGCTGAGACTTGGATTTGTAAATTCGAAGATTCATTATTTGATTATTAAAAATCCTGGTCGCGGCACCAAGCAAGGATTACGTAGGATGACTCAATACTTGGAGTTTATAGGGAGAAACCTTTATAAAACGAAACGGAGAAGTTTATATTTCATGATTCAAGGTTATGCTTTCTACAGTCAGCATTTAACGTCTGGCCGATATGATTACGAAATGGTATCCTTGCCTTTGGCCGAAAATTTTTTGTAAAAATGTATCGTTTCCCAACCGTTTCATTTACAGAAACAGAAGAAACAGTTTTTTTACAGTTACAGAAAAAAAAGCGGGCGGGTCTTTGGACTAGTTAGTGTAAACATGTAACTGATTATATTAAGAGTTCATGATACCTTGCCAATGCCCAGCTTTGCAAACGTTGTTTTAATATAATGGCGCCTTGATTAATTGTGTGCTTTGGATAGACAGTTAGACACTGGGTGTATAAAAACCAAAGCATTTAGAATCAACCAAGTACTCATATAACCCAAGAATCCTCCTTAAATTCCTATGACTTCTAGCAAAAAGAAGTTGTCTTCCGACGGTTTTTGGGCATCCTTTCAGCAGTGACCGCAACATCAGCTTTGGCAAGTCTTGATCACACTGTTTTGTCACCTCACTTAAAACTCTTGTCTCTCACTTAAAGGCCTTGTCACCCGAAATAAAAGAGATCTAAGTAGGTATCTATAAGTCCTACCTTGACTTGCGACTCCGTCATGCCGAGCGCGTACGCCAGCTTGGCTCGCTCTGGCCCGGCCAGGTACTTGGTCTGCTCAAAGGTCTTCTCCAGCGCGAAGATCTGCTGTCCACTGAATGTGGGCCGCGTATGTTTCTTCTTGCCGTCCTTGTCCATCCCTCCTTGTGCGCAGGCACTTAGAGCGCCGTTGCTCACTGGAAGAAGGAAAGAATGAGAGAAACTGGAAATGTAGACTACATTTTTAACCGGACGATCTAACCGGTCAATATTTTTTTTAATCTTCGTGGACATTTGTACTTTGTTCACTATATTATGTTACAACTTGTATTGTTTAAAAAAACGCTAAATACTGCTCGGAGAGAAAAGTTTTAACAAGAACAATCGATTCAGTACTTCTTGCAATACGATTTTATTTTAATTTAATTATTGCGGGGCCAGAAAGTGGCATGGTTTGCATAATCCGGTGATGTTATAAATAGATAATAAAATTTGTAATAAGTAAGAGTAAAAAAATATATAGAAAATTCGATGAAACAAGGTTTTTTTACGGCATGCTGAATGCAAACGAGCGCACAGACTACCTGATGGAAATGAGCCTCTAAAGCCCATGGATATTTGCAATACCAAGATTACAAATTCGTAGCCTAACCCAATACTAAAATGGAATGCCAATGCCATGGTTTAAGGGTCGAATTAATAAGCTGATCTCGGCTGAGATGCCCATCTAGAATTCAAACTAGAATTCAAGTTATAGTCTTGAGACAGGCCTCACATCTAAGATCAGTTTATTAATACAGCTCTGAAATGATCCGCTAATACGCTAACAAGTTTGTGTGTACACAACTCGAGACTTTCCCAGCCTTGACTTCAATGTAAAGTCATAAACCTTATTCTCTATAGCACGAAAACAATATCGACATAGCCAAAGTAAACAAACGTAGTCTAGTCCGCATTCCACACAGCCGAGTACGGCCGCGGTCATCCCCCAGTCACGCCTCCCCGCGGTACACTGGCGTGCAAACGTTCAATTCAATTCCGCTTAATTTATCGCCTGTACCGTCGACAAAAGTGGCCATAAGTCTCCATTTTGACATAATTAAGTCCTTAACCGAATTATTTATATGTGATTGTGTTTATTTTGATGCGAATGGCGATGATAATTCTCTTAACGCTATTAATTTTGCTTTTACTTTTGGATAGCAGTTTAATTATATTATTTCGTTTGTTTTGTTGTTCATCAATTTATTTATAACTAAAAATATACTTTGCTTAAATAAAACTATAGAAATAAAAGGATAATATGCGAAATATGTTTTGGTACCGTGACCAGGTTTAAATGTTTCTATTTTATAAATTACTTTACAAATGTACTGTAATAAGCAATAATTTGTGACAAATTAAAATACCAACGCTATTGGCATCAAATAAAGCTTATTAGCGCAGCATCAAAGCTGATTGTTTGCGTTGTAATTATCGAGGCAGTGACATTCATGTGGACATATTGGATGGTGTATACGTAATAATGAATATGAAATAACTATTAAAACAATCATGACGTATTATATTAGCATTTATCGCTTGTTACATAACTTTATAACAATAATATCACTACTATCCGTTGCACTCAAAGACATTTTAGGGACATTAAATTTCTTCTTTTTTCAAACTTGTGTATGAAAAATCATCAGTAAAGAATCGTCATTAACTTAAGCATCCGTGAGCAAAATCTATCCGATCATATTATCCTCACAGCGTTCTCATATCTCCAGAACATTCTGACGCTACCGTCATTTTTATCATTATTTTCATTTCACCCCCTCCCGCGGGGCTACACGCTTCATCAAAACATCCGGACGTATCGCGGCGCCCGTTTTGTTTCATTTTTATCCGCTTTTTGTTGAGCTTTTAATTTTTTGGCACCAAACGGACTTGGGGGAGCACTTAACTTTTTGGGTAAATAGTTGACTGCAATAAAAGTGCTGCGTAATAGTAACAATTGCAACCAATGACTATAAAAGATACGGGGTGTTCTTTTATGGCACACATTGTCGAATCGCTGACTAGTCTAAATTGAACGAATTGTTCGTACGTATCTTCGACCTTATGGTCATTACGCGTCTATAGTACGATTAAGAGATACCTAATAGCTAGGCTCTTTTTAACAACTCAATTTCAATTAGAAATATATTTTTACCCGACAAGCCTAAATGGTCCCGACATTAGAGCGATATTCAGTAACATTTTAGTGCCTGTGTTTTTAATTTAACAATAGGTTTCGGTGACGTAGCAACTCTTGGCAGTGGAGCAAATATCTATTTTTTATATTCACACTTTCTTGTCAAATCATAATGATAATCCATATATTTATAGTTCCATGCGTAAGCTAGAGTGGAACTTCCTATTTTTTATTACTTACCTACATCTTATTCCTGACGCTTTTTTAGGGAGAGCCCACTGACGCTTTATGATATTCCTACATGAATTTAATTTAGAAAGCAAGTAGGATTTCTTAATTAAGTATCCTTTTAGGATACAATATAGTTTTAATTCGGAAAAAACATTGCTAACGTATAATGAAAAACAACTTCGTTTGACTCCTTTCTGTATTCTAAAGTCAGGGTTGTTTGTAACTTAAAGTTCAACGACTTTCTGACTGTTTATCTACACAAAAGCTTTCATACATAGATATATTCTTTCACTATCCCTACACCGAGCGATTTCATTTTCTCGGTCAATCTCTCTTAATACGAGTCACTTGAATTCGTATAAGTCTAGCTTATTTCTTGTTTCATTTTGCTATTTAAAGTATTATTTTGGCAATGGTCCAGAATAGTCATATGAGAGTCCAGTTGCATCTCTATAAAAACGGTATCAAGTTCATCTTATCTCTCTTACTCTTCAGCTACACGAATATGCTTGAAAAGGATAACACAATCCTAAGAGATAATTTTTGGTCAAGATATTTTCGTGAAATTGATATCAGAGTGAATTGGTTTTGTATTAATTTGAGTGAATAGAATAGCAATAAGGATTCTTTATCATTATCATAACAATAATATTTAATGGATTGGTTATAAGATTTCGTCGCATGCTAGCACAATCAGTATATTTTTTCCATATGTATGGTTTGTTAAACTAGAATTTCTTTGGTATGTTTGGCCAAATGTATACTTCCAATTTTGATAGAACAATATGAAATCTTAAGTAAGTAAATTTAAAATCTTAGCCTGTTCGTGCAAAATATGGTTTTAGAATTAACAACAAGTTTTTAGAGTTGTTAGTACTTAATTCTGTAGCTTTGCCTACCCCACTCTGGGAATAAAGGCGTGATGAAATAAAAAATATCAATAAAGTCGAACGATTAGAATAAACAGACGCATTTTTATTCAACCTCAAGTTAGAAAACCAATTTGTACCCATTTTTTAATATTAACCATTTTTGCAGTGTGTAGGTTGATACGTAGATAAATAGTAAAGCAATTTTATTAAATGGTATACAGGTTGATGCCAAAAATTGTGACCCTTAAGTATGGTAGAGGTTGCTCCAAAAATGTTAAAGTGAACCGAAATAAGTCACAGATAGAACATTACTGCGAATGACTTATTCGGGCCGGCAGAGGGTTATCTCGCATTAATATTAATACCGGGTTGTTTTCCGAGGTAGATATTTATGACCACCCCATTATGTATTTCGTGAGTTTTATTGTACGACATATTTCTTGAATTGTTTACGGTCAGAATATTTAGCAATCTAATTTAATTAGGTGGATTAACATTGTCTTACTCAGTAGGTACCTACAAAGATATTTATACTTTATATTTTTGTAAATTATGATGTAGTACCTACGTGCTACTTGTGATACCTATTTTATTTAAAATTACATTGTCTAATGGATAAGAATAATAAATAATAAGATAAGATTAATAAATTAGTGAAGAAAGTTTCCAAAATTTGAACACAATTTCACTTATTGTGGGTACCGATAAGGTCAGATAAAATAGGCTTGGATTCAATATTGATAGAACTCGTTTTCTGAAATGGTATTCATTCTATAAACAGACAAGACTACAAAAAAAACTGACAGATGATGTTTTTTTTAATGCAAATATTATGGTATAAACAGAAATCCTTGTCTATAGAATATGCTGTGAACATATCCGGTATCAGCCTTTCCATTAGCAACTTGTTACAGTCGTCAGTATCTCCCTACTACATCGATTCTGCACCACATTGCACCAACGCTCCCCGCTTCATTCCAACCTAAACTCTATTCCCATATATTACAGACGCAATCAATTTAACAGACGCCAGAGCACATTAAGTCCTAATGCGAATCTCGTTCGGTGAGCAAGTTAATTTAAGCTTTGTGTGATTTAGCTAGAGTTTCATTTTGTGTGGGATTGCTAAATTTAGTTGGACGTTTCATTTGCTGTTTGTATGTCTGTTTGACAATATCTACTGTTAGAGTCGGAATCTAATGTGAGTTATTTATTTATTGTAGTTGTTAATGTTTAGTACAACTAGACAGGTTTATGTTTTTGTTTATGAGCTTTCGGAGCACCCTGTAGGAGCACACGTGTGTTACTTACTATCGAATTAATTATAAAATGTACCTACGTGTTATCATATTATTATTATAAAGTTGATTATTAATTCATTGACGTCTTGTTAAGCTGTTGACGGGTAAAAAATTAGCGCTATATATTTCACATTATATTCGCAGTAAGCCTCTTTGGTACTCTGTAGGTACCTTTCTTACGACGCTATAGCGGGTTTGATTCCTGGTTATAGCAAATATATCTATGATGAGCGCAAGTATTCGTTTCCTGAGTCATAGAGATTTTCCATGTATTTAAGTACATATGTATTTCTCAATTTAACTATCTTCATCATTGTCAAGTACCGTAGTAAAAGCCCTAGAGCTTAGTATAAGATAAGGTCAATTTTAGATTACCCCAAAAAAAATAACTTGGCTTAGTAAGTACCTTTTAAAGTGGACCAGTTACTGATTCTCTAGGGGGGGAAATTGATTTCTTTATAGGACTGGTATGTTAAACCCTAGTTAGAGACTCCGGGCTAACATACACTTTATAAAAAAACCTTCTCTCGACGCAAACGCACGACTCTTGACTCAGTTTCACCACGACTAAACCAACCCAGCCATACATATACGAGTATCCATGTATGGTTGAAATATTAGTTCACAGCTCCCCGCGGTCAATTCCAACTTCGGCGTCCGGCAAACAAGTTGGCGCAGCTGCCTTTTTCGCCATATTGCAAATGCATAATGCAGCCCCGAATATTGTGCAGCGCTCGGAAGATATGGGCTGTGGTAGGTTTGGATGAAGTTCTTTTGGTATTTAGTTAGAATATAAACAGGGTGTTCTGGAAAGCGAGATGATAACACGAAAAGGTTTTTGGTATTTGACAAGAGATTTTGTAGCAGTCGATCTTTCAGATTGGGAATGTGATCCAAATATGATAAGTTTTAGAGTTAGTGCTTCCGAGTTACCTACATTACATAGGTCTATCTAAATAACTCTAACTCTACATGTTTATTTTCTTTGTCAAGTTTAAAGTAAGTATTTTAATTAAATACTGGTGTTAAAAATAAGACGGTAAAGAGAGATCAGCATTTTGTATAAAGTTTTGTAACAAAAATCAAAGCATTTAAAAATGAAAGGCTTCTAAGTCCTATTCTATCTTCAGTCACGGATGTTAAGATAGTTGTATGGTGTAAGTACCTTAATAAACTATTTGAGATGCGGAGAGCTTCAATCTTCTTGTTATTTTTTACTGAGTATGTAATAAATAAATAAAAACAAAATAATTTAAAATTGTACTTACAATATTGTATCTGCCCCAGATGGGAATCTGGGAAAAAGGATAATTTGATTGTTAATAATTATATTACTAACAGTATTGGAAGTACAAGACTGAGCAGTTATAAACACTTGAAGTACACATAAACTCTTGTGAAACTTTCACAACTTAATATATCTAATACACAAACCAAAAAATTTGGCACATACCTACTATCTTTTGATTCAAACTGAGGTATAAATAAACGTGAAAACCAAATGCAAAACTTGAAACTTTAATATCTTGACCTTTCAAAAGTTTTAAATTTAACAGCTGAAAAATATAGCCTAAAATACCATTTAAATATAAATTCAAAGTTCCTCTTAATAAAACGCTTTTTATTCAAACACCTAATCAACAATTGCTTGTAAGCGCCCAAAATCTCCTCGACCCTTTCGGAGTTACAGCGATATTCGAGTCACGTCTTTACCGTAATAAAACCTCTTTGGTACGAGCTGCAACAGCATTCGCGGCAGCGTTACAGGGTGTACAATTATTACAATTACCGCCATTACAATTATATTGCAATATTACGACGGTAGCGATTAAACGACGCGACGCGGTTTAAAGTGAAGTTTATTAGATTAAGAATTATTATTAAGGTATAAACCTTTAACATTGACACTGAACCGAATCAAAATAAGATTTAACGTGTGTCTATGTCTATTATAGAGGCTGAGATACCTCGCTTTTCTCTATCATTTTCCATGCGAATTAGGGAAACGATTGGTTTTCAACCGTAAAATATGACTGTCACAGTAGTGTATCAAGATCGTATAAAGCAATTCGCTGTTTAAGGAAATAATCTCAAATACGACATTATTTGTATTATTCCAAGTTCCGTAAACGACATTTTTTATTCTTTTTTTCAGACATTACTTAGAAAGTTAAATCAAAATGGCGTCAAACAAACAGCCACCAATCACAATCCTTTATAACAAGTGATTTTTCAGCGCAAAGATACGCAGCCTATCCCACCCTCACGGGGGCGCGAGCGAGGGTGGGTGCATGTACTTTTATTATGTGGTTGAAGTAGGTATTAAGTTATATAGGTGCTTGGTCTTGCGTTTGAGTGCGGGTTGTAGGTTTAATGGGAGTTTGCTTTGATGAGAGTCAAGGTTTTCTGTTGTATTTATTTCTTAGTTGGGGTTTGGGGACCTTTTTATAGTTTAATTAGAGATTTCTAGAGTTTGATATCTAAACGTTTACACAGGCATAGGCTCGTAGTTACCTAATAAACTAATATAGGAACTTAAAAACCATCGAGGTGATTATACAGCGTGGTCCTGATTTGTTAAAGTTGATGCAATGCTTGCTGCTGGTAGGATTGCTTGATTGGCAACCAACGTTTTTTTTTATATTAAGAGCGCATTATATGACATGATATGCTAAAACTGTGGCCAAATCAGACACAGAATAGAACGTCAAATTATTCTTATTTTAATTTCTTCTGTCAATACGACTGTACTTATCTGATGGCACCATTATAGGATGGTAAAGACTATCGATCTTCAGTAGCACCTACCTATCTCAAAGACAAATAAAACCATGTTAAAGATTGTGGCTCAATCGCTTTATACAGGTTGTTTCCGAAACAACCCCTTACAATTTTAGAACACCGTGTAGATATTGCCGACCGCATCTCGGTGCGTCTTCAAATCTGCTCGGCTCGAATAAATCCCGACTCGTTTGTACCTAATCGAGGGCGGCGCAGGGGTGCCTCGCTACGAATTACTTGCGGGCTTTAAATCTTAACTCATGTTATAAATTCGCAAGTGTGTTGGTTAGGCCTTCTATCACGACATAATGGAGCAGCAGATTAATTTGAAAGTTGAAGGGAGATGCAGACTTTATTAACTTAGAATTTCGATTGCATAGGATTTTTTGGGAGCAGTTGCTACAATGCTAACACAGCGATTATTCAGAACAAGATCATACACTACAATGTATTGGCGCTTTTATATCTGTACTTTATCCTTCGTATATTTTGCTATATTAAAATAAACTTGTTATAAGTACCTACTTTTAAATGCAGATTCGCCCGTAACTCAATAAATCAAGACTTATTGTTGTTAATCATAATAGAGCTTTTGGTCATATTTGAACACTGTTGTCTCGAGAATGAGAACTACCAAATGATAACCGATATCAACAATATTTTCCAAAACCTTTGCCTCTGATTTAATACATTAAAATACAGTAATTTTGACCTAGCACACACATAGTGATGTTTTAAATTCAGTACCTAACGAAAGTACATTAAATAATATCTGAACATTTATCCTCAGCATCACCCCTATTTCTACAACCCCCCTTCACCACCAAAGAACGTAGTTACATTTGTTCTTACTAATTACACTGCGTGAACTTCGCACATATCGCGAACTTGAACGCGCGCGTCCGCGTTACGTCGCGTCAGGGATTACAAGTTGCTTCGCTTGACGGCGGCAAATTAAAACGCGCGGGGTATAGAGTGGTTAACGTTCGCGGTAATGAGATGAAGGGCTTTAACGTCACACTTAATTCCTTATGGGGTAGTTAGAAAATGGGGGAAGTGCTGCGACTGTGGTAAGGTGACCTTGTGGTAATTTTCTTAAGTAATCTATTCGAGTTCTTCAATTAATTATGAAAATACGTCTAAATATTCGTGGTGTTAATGTTTTGTTTTATAGATAATTTATTTATTGTGTAATATTGTAAACATGTTGAAAACGATATTTTACTTATGTCATAGAAACGGACGACGATGTGGTTTACAAACCACTAAGTTATTTCCGCTAATTAAAAATTAATTTTTTTTGAAACATGCTGTAGCTTAAGTCTCTTTATCTACATTAGGGCTTCAGAAAACACAGTGATTGTTGTTTTAAATATACTCGATTTTTGTGATTCAACCTGTATGTTTGAAGATGACTTTCCTGATTTAGCACCAAACTACTTTTCACTTGGATAAGGTCAAAGGAGCTTGTATTGTCAATAGCTACAATTAAACCATAACAACTAACAATAGAAAAGCTATAACCTGGAACAGCATGTTGCACGACACTAGACAAGTGCTAACATGAGGCGTGTTCCGCCATATTGTCTACTCGATGACGACACGGGCGATACGTGTACAACACGAGACTCAAGCAAGACTACAGGGTTGCCACGTCATGTAACGAGAACTTTAACAAATTATTATGACTTTACTAGAAGTATCTTTGTTAGTCGTTTAAAATTGGAAGGCGTTTTACAGGGTGTCCGAAATGTTTAAGTATAAAACATTCGACAGAATGTTTTTATATCTTAATTTTTCGGACATCCTGTTTAACAGTTTTCTTTCTCTATCTTTTATAGGTTTTACTTAATTCACTGTCTACAACTTCATATCAAAATCCATTTAGTGTGAAAAGTGTTAATAATGCAAGCGTAAAAGAAAAGCTGTTACACCGTGTAGTACGATACAAGATAAGGGATCATGAGGCGTGTTCCGCCATATTGTCTCCGCGGTGACATCACCGACTACGCGCGCAAGTAGGGTTGTCTCTACCAACGTAGACATATTTTGTAGAATTAGTTTACTTTAGTTCGGAATATGTACCGCCCTTTGAGGAATAATTTTGACGTACAATATCATAGTACTTAATTAGAAATAGATACAATAAAAAAAATGGATTTGTAAGACTAACGCCGAAAAAATATTCTCTTGAAATGCGATCTTTGGCACAATTCCATTCAGAAAACAGATGATGATGATGTTTTAGATGGCGTCACCATACCCTCCGAGTATGAAAAGCAAGTGATTACTAATTTCGTGGATCTTAAGTATCTAAGGTCTTGGTGGTATAATTGTTAATGCGCCTGCATCGGCCCGGAGAGCCAGAGGCGATGTAGGTTCGAATCCTGCCTAAAGGCTTCGGCACACCAAACGCGTGGTAGCAGCAGCGCGTAGCGTCGCGTGGCGTCTCGCGCGCTGCAGACGCGCCGCACACGCGCGTCTCGGTGTGCCGGGGTTCCATTTGTTTTGTTGTTTTACAACTCGCTGACGCCACGCGGCGCTACGCGCTGCTGCTGCCACGCGTTTGTTTTGCCGGAGCCTTAAGACCAAATTTTTTTTTTCGCTTTACTATAATTCAGAAAACATGTATTTAAAATTTTACAACGCGAATATGTACAAACATTTATAAGCCCACCATAGCGCTTTATGATATTACTAGTTTCTACCCGCGACTTCGTCCGCGTAGATTTGAATTATCGTTATTCCCTCGAGAACTTTTAATTGTTCCGGGATGAAAGGTAGCCTATGTGTTAATTCAAGGTATAAGCTATCTCCATTCCAAATTTCATTGAAATCCGTCCAGCCGTTGCAGCGTTAAGGAGTAACAAACTAACACACAGACACACACACAAACTTTCGCATTTATAATATTAGTGGGATTCTACGACGGTGGCAATATCATAAGACATTTACTACCGACTAACCCTATCTAGTTCTACCAGTAAGTAATGCTCTCAATATAATGTACGGTTGGCAGCCCTAGCCACACCTTAGGGTGTGTTATCTGCCCGCAATAGAGCCGCGCCGTGTTTTGTCCGCACGATAAAACCCGCTCGATATACTTCTACTATCGCCTAAACCGGAGCTTTTACACGTTACAGTTACTTCTTGTACACAGTGCCCAACACTACCTAACAGTCGCTTAGTAATTACTTTGAATTAAATAGTCAACTTTGACTTTCATTTTGAGTACCATTTTCATACTTTGAAAATGATATATACGTTGACGAAATTAACGTCAGTTTATTCTTAATCTTAATTATTCATGTCAATCAAAAACTGTAAAAATATTTTACTAAAATATATTACAGAGAATAGGTACCTACCTACATATAATATCACCAATAACTAGAAAAAAAAACTAAACATATACATTTGATCAAATTAATTTAGAATTCCCATCCCATTAAATTATGTTATGTTTCACTAGGTTTTTTCTTAACACTACATTTAGAGACACTCTGTATATGACATTTACATTTATCTCACTTATTTTAAGATAGTCGTTTATATTTTTGTGATGATAACCAAGAAAGTACGCGGTTTTTTCACTAATGGCATAGGTATAATAAAGAACTGCAGCTTATTCACTTCAATATTCCGACAGAAACTTTATTTTAACTGACTTTCCATCACACAAGCACCGTGCCGCGTGTGCGCCAATTATGTTCTAAATTATAATTGTGTTTTCTTTACCACCACAAACAAACACAGCAACCTTTTAGTGATTTCCTATATTTCTATTATGTTTATGTTAATGAAATGTCACATAGTGTCGGTAAAATAGAAAGCTAATGCTACACACGTAATACAACAGATAGCAAAACGATATTAATTCCCGAATCCATATTAGCAGATAAAGGGTGTGATTTCAGAAGGGGACCCTGCACCGGCATTCACAGGATGAAGTGGTTTCATTATCTGTGTAATATCATAATATCGGACAATGGACACAGCTTTATGTATTGTATTTTTTGATGAGATAGAGGTGTGTGGGCTCTATTGCCTGTGGAGGTTTGCAATGTCTAGATTGAAAATGCGTTCTGCCGTGCCAAAGAAAGGTGCCTAACTGCAATGTGGTAGTCAAAGCATTATATTATGCTCTATTAATAATCACATCATCATCATCAGCCTATACTAGTCCACTGCTGGACGTAGGCCTCTCCCATTACATGCCACCGAGCACGATCTGCGGCCACTGTCATCCTCATTGGGATTGTTCATATTTTTACAATGACTCTAATTCGAAAACCATTTCGAGGAATAGGGTTTTAAAGCCGTTCTGTATTATTAAGTTTTTGAAATATATTCATATATTTCGGATATTTTGACAAAAGTATATTTAACCTTTGTTTGACTTCGTTTTCGGCTTGAAGCCCTCCTAGGTGTATCATACGGGTTAGGCGAAAACCGCTTAAAGGAGAGTAGTATTCGCGTGTTATAATACACTATTACTATCACTTTTTAACATTAGATATCATTTAATTGTTGTAATTTATTAGAAAATGCCAACTCAAATTTAAAATAATCATGTCATCCATAAAATGTCTGCTAAGTAAATAAAGATATTAAAACAAAACTATTGGGTCAAATACAAAATTAGTCCTACCTATTCTATCGAATTAGAATGTAAAAACCATGAGTTACTTTTTTTTGGTCTATCCCAATTACTTAAAATTAAACTTTACTGTAAGCTGCGATTTTCCTAGGAAACTTGTGTGTCTTATACAATAATTTAAAAATCAGGTTACGGTATAAACAATGTTTCAATTGACATAGTGCAACATAGTTTCTGAATGTAGATTTTTTTATTGTATGCGGTAGAAAAGGTTTATTTAGTGGACATACCTACTATCTTAAAAAGTCAACAGACTAATAAATGTAAAAATAAACGAAATTAATGTTTTATATTCTATTTTATTCTATTCTAAATTACAATTGAATTACATATATTGAAATGCGTTTTCTTTACGTCTGAAATTATCACAAATAAAGACATTGGTAAATTGGTAGATACATTAACGCTTGTTCCAATTTCAACAGTACTTTACTATCGCGAAATTAACGATGCAAAATTACACATTTACAGCAAACAGAAAACCCTTTTATTATGATTTAATCCTAACTAAATAAAATACCAACACATTAAACTATATTTAACATCCAACCCCGGCAGCCTGAGAATATCATCCGAAAAACAAAGAAAGGGGGGAAAGCGAAAATGGCTCCCCCCCCAGGGGGATGTTATGTATAATTTAATTTCATTAGGCCGGCGAGATTGCGCGGCTTTTATGCCGACCGTACTATAATTGCTTTGAGGTAATTGTTAGAAAATTGTTATGCTGATTTTTTGGTGACGATTTATTTATTAAAATGAATAAATGATATTTATTTTTGGTAGGCAGTATCGAGGTTGTACTCGTATTATCTACAAGATGTGATTTTTAAGAGAAGACTGAGAAGACGCTACGCAAGAAATTCAACATCAAAAGCCGGTAAGTTTTTTTTAAGTTTATATTTTGTTTATAAGTATTTTAATTTTCGAGAACGTGGTGTAATCATTTACCTACTCAGTAAAAAGTAATGCTAAAATACAAGAGTGTTTACCCAACACCCAGAGTTCGATTGAAAAAAATGTAGAGCTTAACTGCCGCACTCAGAGACGTCAATTAAATTTAATGTTTAAGTAAGTTAGTAAGTTAGTAAGTTAAATTTAGTGTTGTCTTAATCTATTGCTGTAGCAAAGAAAGTGACATCAGCAACTTTAATCAAGCATTAAATTAAATTGACGTCTCTGAGTGCGGCAGTAAGTCATTAAATAATGGTGACAGTTACTTTTTCCAGAGCATACTACTATGCTATGGGAGACAATGACATGGGTTCAAGTACTATAATTATATCACCAACTAGTATACACTAATTATAGTTTTTTGTCGTCAGAATACTTCCACATATGCACGCATTTCCCGAACTAAACGTTTTAAAACTCCAAAAACCGCTGCATTCGGTTCAAATTTTAATTCTCGGCGACATATGGGATGCCAGGGGGGAGGGAGTGGGGGGAAGGTAGGGGTGGTCATTAAAAAAATGTGTCCCACTTCATTCGGACGCCGCGCGACCGCACTCGCCCCTCACTAATTAATTATGAAATGTTCTGGAATATTAAACTTTTCGTTCTAAGCTTTTGTTTGGTGAGAAATATATGCTTCATTAGCTTCAAACGCCTTCGGGATCTTTTCGATTTTCCTCTATTTTTTGGGACTAAAATTTGATAAGAAGAATTAAAAGTTGGTCACTAAATATCATCGCCTAGTAGCAATATTTTACTACTCGAACCTACATGTAACTTTTGGAATAAGGGCTAGTTTTTTATCTGTAGTTTACCCAACTAATAGGAAAAACAACTTTGAAATCGAATCGAAAATGTGACACATTTGGTTCAGATTAAACGGTTTTTGAACAATTTGTTTGTTGATATGAGTTACCTATGGATTAAAAAACCTGATAGTCTAGGACCTTGTATTTGTTATTTTCTAAGGGATATCCTGTTTTTTTTATTGTACGGACATTTTTGCTGAGAACTTAATAAGAGTTACCTTATCGTATCGTTGCTAATTATTTGCGATGTCAATTAGTCGATTAGAGTCTACTACATATTCACTTTGATTTAAATTATTGCGTTAACATAATTACACTTAGTTAACGTGATAGTACGGTCGGCCTTATAAGAAGCTGCACACTTTAGTGTTTTGTCACTTTAACGTCATGTTTGAACTGCTGCACTAATCTGTCAAAGGCGTTATAGCGATAAGGTACAAAAGTGTTCAGCTTCTTATAAGGCCGACTGTAGGTACCTTCTTTTAATTCCAAAGTAAAGGTCGCAGACAGAGAGGTTTTAGACAGAGTGAAATCAGTGAGACAGAGGCGTAGTAAATCGGTCAGCGGCCATTCGTAAAAGTAATATTTTATATTATACATATTTACATATTTTGCTATAAGTATTATACAATACTCTCAAATGTATCGGAGCCGAAATATTAAAACATTGGCACCTGGACGTACCTTTAACTCAAAAAAACTTACAACTTAAATCTTTAATATCTCGGCTTCAATATTATCAAATGCATTGAATTAATTTCCGTAAATTTATTAACTGGCTAAATGATAATAAAGACTTTTTGATTGTCTTGTTTTTTTTTTGTCTTAGTAAATCTTTCATGGCCGCAGAAAAAAGACAATCGCATTTTCATTACAAACTTCTTTATGTTGAAAAATTTAATGCTGACAATTATGTACCAGTTTTGCTTTGTTGTTTTTTTAGCTACATATTTTTATTTAGCTTCACTCTGTTGTGTTTCTAATTAGGTATGTCTTATTTTAAATCTTATAATTCACTTCCGATTATTAAATCGAGCTGAAATTTGGTGCATAATGTAAACCTAATGACAATGCATTATAAAGGCACATTGAGTTGGTCAGATGATGGAAACTTAAGGTGGTAACATATCCGCTGTACTTACTTTACATGTAAACTTAATCAGAATGATTATTGTATTCTAATTAGATTTTCTCATAAATACCAGCCTACAGAGCCTCTATTCAACTTGATTAAACAACATTGTCTTTGACAATGTGGTATTGCTTTAAAATCGGGCGTTAAGTAAATTAGCGCTATCAAAACGTTGACAATATGGAAACTAGGGAATGCAATTTAACCGGTTATTAACCGTTTTTGTATTAAAAATAACCGGTTTAAACCGGTTATAACCGGTTATTTGCATTGCCTAATGGAAACACGTCAAGAACCTTAAGGTTTTACCGAGTAGAATCTCAGCGCTGTAGAATAAATATACGACATCGTGTTTAATCGGAAAAGCTCGAATTTATCTTGCTTTCTCAGTCGGGTACTCTATCCATCGATAAGCCAATTGAGAAAGCAATAAGACTACGAACTTATCCGACAAAATAAGGTAAAACACCTAATTACTGGCCTCTAGAATATCAGTTACTGGCACCTACTGATTGTTGAATTATCGTCTCTATTACTTTATGTTAAAGTTAAATGGTAGGTGGCCAACAATAGAGCAGTTCACCCTACGATATCATATGATTAATCACTTTATCTGTACGTTAGAAGCAATCCACTTTTCCGGAATAAAATAGCCTGTATCACTCAACAATCCAACTATATCTGGTAGGTGATTCTCTATAACCAAACGCTCTTGAAATAGATGCATCAATTATTAACCGGCGAGTTGTAGTTGTCCTGTCAGCGTGTAAATAGTAGATTGTTAATCAAGGGACCAAAGTTATCAGTTGCATCTTGAGATATTTAGGCTGCATGAGCTCTAGCGAGTGCACCTATAGTTCGAGGCTACAATTATTGATCCTTTCACCCGAGTAGAACAGTCTACTTTTGAATTCGACTCAGAGGCAAGTAAACAAAAATGTTCTACATGATATTAATCACGAACTTTGTCTTTAGCTATTGTCGTACAAAAACTATGAGTGTTTTGACAATTTCAAAACGAGTTTTTAAAAAAGGCAGTTTCTTCGTTATGGCTGTACAAAAAAATAATCAAAAATAGCTGAGTTGTTGGCCAATTCTTTGTTCAAAATCCCTTTCCGCCTTAGGGTTGGACAAGCCATTTTCAGCCCGCTAATGAGATATGGAAACGCTTACTTTCCGAACAGGAGAGATGAAAAATGATATTTGAGGACGTCCATGCTTAGTTTATCCGCATTACCCATCGAATGCGCCCGCTGGTATGACTTCACTCACTCTATCGTCCGTTCGATAGAGGAGTGGTTTTAGGGTTCCCTCCTCAAAAGGAGAACAACGGGACCCTATTAATATGCCTTCGCTGTCCGTCCGTCCGTCCATCCTAATTTTAAACAGCTGTATCTTTTGAACCGCAATATGGCACCGGATTTACTAATAAATATAAAAAAATACAGAAAGCGACATATTGAAGGGGGTCCCTAAGTATACAAGAAACGTTTTTTTCCATCGTAATTCTACTTTTGTTGTAACGCAAAAATGGTAGAACGTACAAGCGTCAGATTTGATATGATTATAGTAAAAACCCTGAAGAAACACAACAAATACTAAAAATGGTCAAGTGTGACTTGGGCTCGCGCTGATTCGATTCGAAATCGAATTCAAACCGTAGCTACTGTGTGGCGGTACGGAACCCTCGTTGCGCGAGTCCGACTCGCACTTGACCGGTTTTTATTAAGACAATAACACCTCCGGGTAATAAACAGCAATCCGTTCCATCATGTAGCCGTAAATTGAACAAACACACAGATAGCCAAGATTATAAAGTTATACGCCAGCGAATGAACGCAATGAAGGCATTTTCCTGTAATAATAGGCTATAGCATCGCTTATTACGTGTTATCGTTATCGGGTAATAGAGCTTTATTAAAACGGCAGCGTGCCGTGACGGCGCCGGGACGGAGTCGTGATCGTGACGTAGCAACGGCATATGTGTATTTAACATTACGCCATCTTGCTTTCTAGGGCTCCGTACCCAAAGGGTAAAAACGGGACCCTATTACTAAGACTCCACTGTACGTCTGTATGTCTGTCACCAGGCTGTATCTCATGAACCGTGATAGCTAGACAGTTGAAATTTTCACAGAAGATGTATTTCTGTTGCCGCTATAACAACAATTACTAAAAATAGAATAAAATAAATATTTAAGTCGGGCTCCCATACAACATTATTTGCTCAATAATGGTACGGAGCCCTTCGTGCGCAAGTCCGACTCGCGATTGGCCGGTTTTTTTTTTAGAGAAGATTTTGAGCGCACAGTACATCAGGTAGCGTAAGTGGAATCTGAGACCCATAGACATGTGAATAATTCGCAAGAATACCAATTTTCAGGCTGAAATACTGTAAGGCTATACCAGACTGTAAGACTCAAAATGCGTTGTCATCCCTGAGGACTAAAATATGATGCCTCTATGCTAGTAATTTCACCGGTTGTCTTATCCCTGTGTCGTTTTCCAACACGACAATGAAAACACTGTCGCTGGTTAGGTTAAAGGACAGACCCTGCACAAGGTTCTACCATCACTGGTAACCCATTATTTTATCGAATTTCACTTCATCGATTATATTATACATACATACCTCCACGCCTGTCTGATGGGGAAGGTAGAGACTATGGAACGCCAGGTGCACCGGTTCAAACATACAACTTTCGCTTCATCTACATTCATCAATCTCTTCATGCACGTACGTCGGTTGTGGATGCTTTTGATTCGGCTCTTATTAAGTACATCGCGAATATGATCACCGTACGTCCATCTAGGACGTTCCCTACCAACATCTCCGCTCACTCTCTCTCGCCATATCCCTTTCGTAACTCTTCTTTCATCCATCCTTTCTAAATGAATCTTTTCGATTTTAGTCACTACATCTTCTTTCAAACCACATCGTTCTCGAATCTCGCTTTTTCTTACTCTATCTATCATCCTAACTCCACACATACTTCTTAGAGCTCTCATTTCAACTGCATCAATCCTGCTTTCGTTCTTCTGCCATACCCAAGATTCACTACCATACATGAATGTTGGTGTCAATACTCCCATATCATTTCATCGATTTTCAGAGGAGAGAGAGGGTTTCCTCAAGACTTCAATCCTGAGGTTGCAAATACGTTAATAACCCTGAGGACTAAGATGGAATGACTATTCTAGTTTTTTCACATGTTTTCTCGATAAGTTGGTGGTAGCGTTCAAACGGACCCTGCACAAGATCCTATCGCCAAAACAAAATTTTGTGTACCTTCCTTGCAATAAAATGCTCCCACTCGCCTTTAATTTAAAATAGTGAAATCATCAACATAGTTCATGCTAAATTGGCTCTTCAAACAATTAAGATAAAAAAAAAAACGTTTGTATAGCAAAGTAAATTAACGAAATGGTCATTTAAATATGGCCCTTTTTCAAAATAAAAATGTAGAGCAGTTATTCTAATTACACTACGCGTTTCGCGAGATTACCGTCCCGAGATACGCCGATACGCGGAACTATGCCGAGATATCGATATATTAAACGAGCGCGTATTACAGCTGTAATGCTTGTAATCGCGCACTCGAGATACGGGAATAGGTTTAATTACGTGGGGGGAGATAAGGGGGTGTTTAATGAAATAAGTCCGATCGATTGCGGTTTCTTTGTTCGATCATCACTTTGGTTGTTACGGTTAAATTACTATAGTGGGCCATTTTCAAAAACATTGTACATAGTTAAGGACAGTTAAAGCCTCAATTAAAATCCTTAACTTTTTTCCATTTCGTAACGAAAATTACTATACTTAAATTATTCGATGGTTCAAATGGCAATTGTCGTATAGGACAAATTTACAGTACAATTTAGTTGTCCTTTACGCCAATTGGCATTTTAGCTTCGATTATGGTTAACTTTCGTTACGAAATGGAAAAAAGTTAAGGATTTTAATTGAGGCTTTAACTGTTATTCTTAATTAGGTAGGTATGTAATTTTTTTATGAAAACGGCCCTAGTAGGAGATCCAAACAGGAGACGATTTGCACCGGGCTGTTTATTCGATAAAAAGTATTTTATATCAATATGCTAAGTAATATATGGCGAATAGGTAGGCTGAAAAAGTTAGCGTATTGATATAAAATACTTTTCATGGAATAAAATTACCTTTTTTGGCATGAAAGGGATTTAAAAATAGCTACCAAGTTTAATAGTTTTGTTTCAGAACACATCGCGCTATATTTTTAAAGAGTATTATTCGAAAAATACTGATTGATTAAGCTTTTTTTGGATTTATGAAATTCGTTTATGCATCGGAACTTTAACCCCTTCGTGCAATAAATAATAAATTAGGCATGCTGAATAGTGAATAACTATTTATTACATAGTTTATAACTTGAGTTGAAAAGCATTTAAAGTTTAAGTACCTACCAGTAAAAACAAGAGAATAATACATACTACGAATCCGCCAAAATTTCAAAGCTCTACCTTTTGAAGTGGTTTCCAGATAAGCGGTCCAACAGGAAACGGTTGAGTTGTTTTGGTGTTGCCACACAAATTGTCAACCAATATTATTTAAGGTTTTCAAAGTCTGTATTTATATTGTTTTAAATTCATCTTCTCTAAATAATTATCGCTAGTTTTTTATGTTACCTGTTACCTTTTTACTGTTACCCGTTTTATGTTTAATTTAGATTAGTTTTAAATTAGGGTCCCTCAGAAAATCAGTGCCACAGTTTCACTGCAGCACAATGCTGAGTGGGATTGTATTTAAGGTTATGTTTTCTTTTTACTTTACATTTTTCTATTGTTTCTCTTCTCTGTGCGTTGAATAAATATTTTCTATTCTATTCTAATCTAATGACACGCTGAAGATTGGGAGGACAGTCTAAGACGGATGGGTTGTTCTCTTATAGAAACTAAAGCTACCCCCATTTCTAAGAACGAGATATTGTATGATTTGAACAGGCGTTGCTACTTAGCAAGGATCTGGAACATTAATTCAAAAAAAATAAAAAATAAAAAATAAAAAAATAAATAAATAAATAAAAAATACCAAACGGCGAATTTAATTTTGCTATTTCATGTATTTTAAATAACCTTTTAAATGAAAATGCTTAACTACATTGTGTATTTAGTAGGGTATTTAAACCTTGCATTTTGATAAAGATACTTATTTAACAAAGGCAGGAGTAGGCTTAGGTTTATTTAGAAAAATCAACAAGCTACATACATAACAAACAAACGTCGTACGTACGTCATGAACAGTGTTTTTTAATAGTGATCGTCGGTAATCTTCGTTTTTCTACGCAATACGGGTCGAATAAACTGTCAGTTGCAAGACTTGCAACTGCAAGTAAGAAGTTGGTAGATGCTGCTGGTATATCTCTACACAGTATAAAACAAATTCGCTTCCTGCCGTCTGACCGACCCTTATGTCGCTTAGATCTTTCAAATTCAAACTACGCAACGGATTTTATCAGTTAAGTACAACTTACTAAACCTTTTCTTTCCATAGCCAAGTCATTTCGTTGTCCGACAGCTAAAGTTATCGATAGTTAAAAACAGATATAATTTTAATATATAGGTATCTCCTATGAATAATCCCAATTAATTCTAACCTAGTAATCACCGAGGCTGTAACGAGCGGATATCTTCCGTTCGGCGAACAGCCATTCCGCGACCGAACACCCGTAAAGCCTCCGCAAATGGCGGCGCTTCCGCCGGATGTCGCCCGACGGGAGCTTTATGTTATGACCTTTCATTTGAAAGCTCTATGGGTTAGAAGGCAGTACGAGTATGTAGTAAATGACAATACATTTGACTATTATATTGTGAGAGAATGGAGTTTGGGTTTTATAAGATGAGAGTAATAAATAAATGTTAAGGTGACAGATCAAATTAATGGTTGGAAACGTTATTTCTAA
This sequence comes from Acleris cristana, assembly GCA_948252455.1. Lineage (NCBI taxonomy): Eukaryota > Metazoa > Arthropoda > Insecta > Lepidoptera > Tortricidae > Acleris > Acleris cristana. Next base: position 391,797 of record OX411791.1, on the reverse strand, counting down.
GTATAAATTGTCGTAGTATCCTAAAATACTTAGACATTTAGATGTAAGTACCTATTAGTTGTTAAAAAAAATGTTAACATGCCTATTTATAGTTTGCATAAAAAAACGGATTTCAGAATGATAATCAAAATGATACTCGTAGTATAAACATGCGTGCACAATATACTTAGGTACTTTTGATACGTTTGTAATTATTATTTCTTAAATGTTTGCCAAAATGAAACGTTTCATGCTATTTATTTCGTTATATATTTACACATCGATATAAACCTTTAATTCTTGTATACGCTTTAATTAATTACTGGTTTGTGCTTTAAGTTCTGATGACGATTGTGTGTTAGTTTGTTTTGTTTTCAATTATTTGACAGATTTACCTATATTTAAAGTAACCAGTTTTATAGTTAAAATAATATAATTAATAATATTATTCTTACAAATCAACAATAATATTCTTTAAAGCCTCGCTCCCGAGTTCGTTGATGTCTTATCTTTCTATTTTTTACAAATCTAAGTGTGTGTGCTTATAAAACCTTGCCGTAATTTATTTAGCTAACAAAAATAATTTAATATTTATTTTAGTTTCTTAGAGATAATAGGTAGGTAGGTAAGTAAGTACCTACCTACTGCTAATCAACAAAACATACATTCGAAATAATGACTAATTCACTTTTTATTTATTTTGACACTATCAACTGTTATTTTTACCGTTAAAAGAAATATCTACAGTTTAATTTGACTCAAAATAGTGTAAACAATAATTCGATATTTTCCACTTCGTTAACAATCTTTCGTATTGATTTAGTAGGTTAATGATAAAGTATACAATGAAAAGTCTCTTTGAATACTCTTACTTATTAATTAATTATCATTTAAAAAACACGTCTTTTACCTAAATGGTCATCTCACTATTAAACTTATTTCTAACGTTTTGGTTTAACCGCGAAAGGACTATCAATCACTGCAATAACGAGAAACAATCTAATTTTATGTTTTTATTAACTTAATTACGAACTCAGTAGGGAGAAACCATATTCAGCCTTTTCACAAGGATTTAACGATTTTAAACTATCCGGTAAATATGCTTGTCACTTTCTGTCACATTCAAATAGCATTGTGATAGATAAGACCAATGCATATTTGAAGGATACTTTAGCTACCTACTGTGCGTTTATCAATACCAAAAGTTAAATTACACCGTTGTTGTATACAACAACATAATACACTTGCGAGCAAAAATAACGAAGTCATTGCACTAAAAATGTTTTCAAAACGACCCACTATTCATGCTCGCCACTGTACTTACATTTGACACTACTTTTTACTTGTAAAAAAACACTCACTAGATTGCAGCCGGTCCCGCCACGCCATGGGGTTTGACACCAGACCCTGGAACCCAGGCCAGTACAGCGGCTTGTGCTGGAGGTAGTGCGCCATGCCAGCCGCAGCAGCCGCCAGAGACAGCCTCGGAGTCAGCAGCCCTCCCCCCACGCCCCCCACGGCAGGCCGCGACAGGATATGATCAATCCCATGAGGGTTAGGAGCCGGAGGAGTAGCCTCCGCCAAAGAACTCAGCGCCGCCAACGGAGCTCCGAATCCATTCTCCAGATTCCTCGTCATAGGTGGCGACCCTCGCAACTCCGACATTTTGTCTACACAGTCCAATAAGTCCCGTCCTGCAGATTAGAAGCACATCGCACCTCTCGGACACGGGCGGCCGCGCGCGCGACGGCACTCGAAATGAAAATAACGAAGCCAAATAAAAACTGTATGGAGACCGCCCAGTCAATCTAAAGGTTTGCGCCACACCCCGCGTTCGGCGCAACGCGGAAAATACACTCGACTCCCTCAGGTTTGTATGGTGTCGGAGAGAGATACAGGATGTGTGGTGTTAAATGGTGAGCGTAGATTGAGCGAATCGGTATTTGATGGCGTTTCTTGTCTCCTTATAATTAAGTCTGGGCAGTTTTTGCGGTCCCCCTCTAGTTTGTCGATGCTGACAAATTCTACAATAATGCAGCTGTTTAAGTTATTGGCGTGGATGATTCATTTTTGACAAATTTGAGAGCGTTTGATAGTTTTGAATGAGTGTGTTTTATTGAATGCGAATGATTTTTCAGGCTATTTAAATTGGAAAAAAACTTTTAATAATTTATTATGTTAAATGATATTTTTAGCATATTTAAAATCCCCATTATGCGTACTACAAACAATTTCGTAAAAAAAAAGAAGTTATTTATGAAAACAAATTAAAGAAGAAAATTAAAAAAATAGAGTCTTTATCTTAGAAAAAATACCAATTTTTTAACAAATAAATTCTAATGTTTCGATTAATGCGGTAAATGATGAATTTCCGTTTAGCAATCCTAGACATATCAATTCAATTTAATAGTTCCAATTAGGTAAATTCAATTCTCACTTCACATCACTAACCATAAACTTTATTTATCAATCTAAATAAAATCCCCATTAAAAATACCCAAGTACATCCGGCTCAGGCACAAAAGCTTAAAAAAGCTCCGAATCCCTATTATTATATAAAATACGCCACAACATTACCCGAATTTAACACCCCTTCAATCCCTAATGGAGGGTATTAAGTAAAATTAAAAAGTTCAAAAGCTCCCCAGCCATCATAAATAAATAAATAAAACTGTTCATAAACACAACAATGAAACATCCTGACTTTGACAATAAATATTTTTTAGAGCACCCCTTAATTGATTAGGTTAAATTGTAAGACACCTTTTAGAAATACCCGCTGTATTTAGTTTAGTGAACTTTTAAATTTTACTGGAACATATTTTTCTACTAGCAATGATAAAAATTCTTTATCTTTATTTAACAAATACATTTCAAAGACGAGTGTATTGTTTGTTAGTATTGTTACTTAGACGAAGATTATGTACAAAAGCGAACTTCTCTCTCTAAGGGATCTCTACCAATTAACCATGGAATTAATTAGAGAAAACAATGCACGAGGAGACAAAGCTTATCAATGGCAAAAATAATTAGACATGGTTCCAGTAAAAATGATTCTGGAGAACCACTTGACATGACATTTTACTGTATCTCAATTATTAGTGTATCGACCGCCCGAGACCTAGATAATAATATTTAAATCTCACTAATGTTAAATGAGTGATTAGGAACTAAATTACCTACGCAGTGATGTCATTTACGGGTGGGTGAGGACTCGTAATTGATAATCATCGTAGTAATACTTTATTTACTGGTGAGATAAAAAAATACGACATTCTGGGATAAATGAAATTAACGGGAGCCTGCCGTTTGGCAAAAATATGTTTGCCAAATGTATCGTTTCCCAACTTTTTCATTTGCCAACCCAATGTTATATAATTTTTTCAGGACTTATTTCAGTGCCATCGAGTAGAAGCTTAGGTTAGGTTAGGTGAGTTTTTATAAAATCTTGAAATATTTACAGTTACAGAAAACAAAGCGGGTTGGCAAATGAAACGGTTGGGAAACGATACAATTTGGCAAACATATTTCGCCGAAACAAAGGTAACCCGAAATTAACGCCTGTGCGTCTCTTTCAGACAACCCTATTTTGCTGTTTTTTCACAAGTTCTCCCTTACCTCGTAGTTTCTTTTCATTTACAAATAAAAAATTAAACCAGTTAAGAAAGTTTTAAATTTAAAAAAATCAAGGTCATCGAGCAGTATTAACGATTTTAACATCAGCCTGTGAACACGGATGACGGACAAACGACCGCAACACAATTACTGAACGTGTTGGAAGATCCTAATCACAAGATAAGATTTCTTTTTAAACGGGTAACCAGTCGAGAAATGACAATACTAATTCATTATTAACTTTAACCCCTCTGCGAATCCCTATAAATAACTTATTATACTAAAGTTAGATAAAATCTAACAATGAGTGCGAAAGCTCAATGACTTCAATAGTAAACCGTCAACCATCTAAATACACATCCTAAAATCACAACTCCAAAAATACATTTTCTATTTTGAACTTTGTACCTTTGTGTTAAAGTTTAATTTTGAATGGCGTAGTTGTTGGAGTTATTGTGTTTGGTTCGAGTAGTGTGAATTGTGTAGGATCCAATTAATTATGTTAACAATTGGTCGGAGGCTTCGGCCGGATGTGCTCGGCAGCCGGAAAGAGGTGCGGCGCCTCTGCGAGCGAGCCTAGGGATAATCTTATAAATTATTTATAAATTAGACAAAAATTATCTGTTAAAAAAATAGTTTTTTAATAAAGGAAATTGGTAAAAAAAAATCACAAGGTTAAAACTTTTAAAACTTTTTATTAAGTAGATATGTACCTACCAGCTTACAGGTAATTTACTGGGCTTGATTTGTTCTTACCACTTAGCCTTTTATATATTTATACAGTTGATGATTAAAAGATGAATAGAAGATGAAAGTAAAAGTATATTTTTAATATGTACTAGTACTATAGTTTTATTCGATTTTATAGATTTATAGCCTTTTTTTGTACCAAAAATTAAACAAGATTATTCATTATTTTCCACCTCAACGATTGTGAATAGCAAAACCATGGACCCAGAAATTGGAAAACCAATAGATTAATCGTGCTGAAATCTATGAATTGTCTAATCCAGGGGTCGGCAACCTTTTAGCAGCCAAGGGCCACATAGTAGCTAACGAAATTGACGCGGGCCGCACATGTTAATAATTTATGACTTTACTGACAAAAGTTACCACTTTGTCAGTAGTCAATAAGGACGAATTCTAATATACATTTTTGTGCAAAAAGCGCCTTATTAAAAAATACTTACAAATAAATCTCTCGTCCTGCCCGACTACGAATATCTTCGTGGTTGGTGATATCTACAGTCGCAATTAGGCATGCTAAGGATTTCAACTTTTGTGAGAAATTATTCCAAAAAATCCTGAATACAAAGACCCTTACAAAAAAAATTGCCAGGAAGACTCGCGGGCCGCAAGTAAAGGGCTTGCGGGCCGCATGCGGCCCGCGGGCCGCCTGTTGCCGACCGCTGGTCTAATCGATATTTCTTAACAATTCTCTTTCTTATTGCGCCTCATCGTTCAGAAGTAAAGTTTTGGCGCATAATTAATGATACTATACTTTGTAACAAAAATGTTAAATTATACAAAAAAAAACTTTTATAAGACAGAGAAAGTGAAAGTGATATCTTTAACTGTCAGATCAGAACTGTAACTGAGGATTGGAAAAATCGGTCCTTAGTGAAAAATGTACAAAAATATATTCAAGACGAATATAAAATCCTCTCCCCGCTCCGCTCGTCGGCCCGCTGCCACTGCGCCTCGCCCTCGCCCCTCGCCATCCATTCGTACATCAATTAGACCAACACCTTTGCTTTGTCGGCCATTATAAACGGTCTATTATACGACCCAAATGATCCTCCACCCTGCACCACCAGGTCAAACTAAAATAAACCCTCTTTCCTTTCTATAAAGTCCTTCTAAACCGAAGCTAATAAAATTGTTATAAAAAAGTAACAAATGCTAATTTGAACTCTATCGCCATATAAGTGATGCCGGAAGGTAACTATAAATTTGCACGTTTCTCGTAAACATGTTAAACATTACGAGCTATAATTTAAGGATGATAATGTGTTTAAGGTTGCGGCTCCACTGACGCGGAGATGAGCGGAGTGGAGCGGAGCTGTGCCAATATTAACCTATAGAATCTAAACTAATGTGCGCTAGGCGCGCTCGACGTGACCGCATGTGCCTTCTATTGTTTAATATTGGCACAGCTCCGCTCCGCTCAGCTCCGCCTCAGTGGAGCCGCACCCTAAAGATTAAGGGAGGCTGCTGTAATTTTATAACGTAGGTATTATTGGTAATAATCGTAAAGTAATTACTTAAAAAAAACCTTGCTACGTCGTTTCACAAGAGTTTCAGAAATCAACTTTTATGAAACGACCTATAACTACATTCAAGTATATAGTTAATACAAGACCGGTATGATCCCATAAAAACAAAAGCTTATAGTTGACCTTCCTCCGGAATAAAACTCGAGATCAATAGTAAACAAAATGTGCTTCCTCCACGAAAAACACATTTAAATCAATACATAATTCCCATTTCCAACGGTTCCAACTCGAATCACACAACAGGAATACTTAAACAACAAAATTGGCAACATTCTAAACGAATTGCGGGCTCCACCATATTCCCCGGTAAACTTTAAATAGCAATAAAAAAATCAACCGATATGAAGAATCGAGTAGTGTGTCCGCGCATTTAGATCGAGTAGCTGCGGGAGCGAGCGAGAGAGGCGGTCAGGGGTGGCTGTGATTGGCCGGGGGAGCGGCGGCCCCGCCCCCACCCGCGGGTCACCCCACGTGTTTTTGCCCAGACGATTTTCAGACATGATAGAGTTCGGACGTGCCGGCCTCGCCTGAAACTTTTAGGAATTTACGCTTTGATGTTATTTAAGGAGGATGTGTATTGTTTATAGTTGTGAAAATTATCTTAGATGATGAATGGTTATGGTCAACATACTGATGGTTGATAAGATATTTTTTAATTATTTTCATAATTTATTAGGAAACTGAACTAATCACATACATTATGGAGAGGCCTATTGTCAGTAGTGGACAGTTATAGACTTGAAGCAATGATGAAGATGAATCTAATTAGAATTTGATCATCTTTCTAAGCGATCCTGTCGGACATGATCCTTCTTGTAGTCTGCTCAAAACTAGACTCTTAACCCTCATTAGCTAAAGATGACGTATTACAAGGATAAGAATATTTTTTACCATAAATTGGCTTAATTTTGATAGTAGGAAATATTATAAAAATATTCTGTTTATTTGACAGTGTTTCATAGGTGGTTTCATAGATGTAAGATATAAGAAATATATTTTTTGAATTGTATTCATGTACCTATTGATTTAACATTGACTTCATTTAAAAAATGCTTTTACTGAAGTTTTTATTTAGATTACTTAAGTATTTATTTACCCAATAGAATTTTGTTTTTTGTCTTGTCTAAAATCAAGAACACTCTTACTTACCTACAAGGCATCATCAATAAGGTAGAGTGGCGGTCTGAAATCTAAAATCTCTTGAGTTAGTCCTAAGATCCTTACCAAGTTTGTCCGAGGTCCGAACCATGGCCAAAAAAACCACTATTTTGTAAGTATTTTTTTTTTTTGCCTTAGTCATGATTTATTAAGTGGTGCATTAATCGTAATATTATAAAAAAATCAACAAATACACGGGTATTTTTCAAAATAAACCTTATTTAATCGGAATCGTTCTTAGCTAGGTTCCATAAAACACGGTTGGCTGTTGAAGAGATTATATCAGCTCTGACAGTTAGGGCCCGCCATTAGGTATATTGGGCGGTTTTATACATTACTAATAATGTTTTTTCATACAATAAGTAAGTTAATTTTTCAAATTTGACCAACTTCTTCTGTTCCAATTTTTTCTTTCCATACAACGAATAAACATGTAATTGCTGTGCCCTTACAGGGTTTATGTTGGACTATTTTAATAATTGTAACACCACTTAACACGTAACTGCAATAAATGATATGACTATGATATGAGTAATGATCCTTATATGAAATTGAGTCGATTTGCACATTTTTTTTGTCAAAAAATGTTGTAACAAAAAAGAGCCAAAGTTTGCTAAAACATTTTTTTCCCATTTCCCCTTAATGTCCCAGTTAAAAAAAACACCCTGTATATTTATTTTCATTTTAGGACCACTACCAGAGGACCATTTTCTGACTTAAGGACTTATAAGAAAAATAATACTCGTAAAATAAACTAACATTAACAATTATTGTCCTAACTAAAAAAACATGAAATAACTTGGTATGTTTTCTTTTACCCTTTCAAAATTAATAACAATTTAGCAAAGTATATCAAATTAATAAAACAATTGTAAATCTTTCTAAATAACGCCCTCATTAAACTAACGATGGAACTACAACCGAGTTAGTTTTTAATCTCCACAAATGGCCATAAATCAATAGTAACGCGACTAAACAAACGGAATTAAATCAGAAGGAACCCTAATGTTGTGGAGGGCTCCGTATGAACCCCCGGCGCCGCTAAATTGCGAATATGAGTTTGCATTTTCGGTAAATTTAGTTTTGCGAAAGTTATTCGTTGTTCTATTATTATTTTATGATTTGTGATTTTTTATATCTTCAAATCTTTTAGATTCTGTTCTTATTATGTTATGAGAAGTACTTATACAAGACATTACAAAAAAAAAAATTGAGTATCTGCAGACAATTTTATTGTTCTTTGATTTATTATTTTGTGGTTTTATAGACAAAATTATAACGAGATGTCACTGTCAACACAGCATTTGAGGCGTGACATGTCGCTGTCGATTCGTCTTCTGTATCAATCTAGACCAAAGACAAGTTTATGCTGACTCTAGCTTCTGACAAATCTGTCTAGCTCTAATCAGAGCAGCAGTTCAAACTAGACGTTCAAATGACAAAGCACTAAAGTCTATTTATAAGGTTAATCGTACGTCAAAATTAATCATTATGGCTTTTTGGGACATGGTTTTAAATTTGCTCAGAAATCCTACTTCTAGTACATCATTCATCACACATAAGACAATACTTCAAATTAATCATGGATAGTCCGTTACATGATCAAATAGCTAATTGACAACAGAAACTTTTTTAAAAGCTTTTCTGAAATAAATCACGCTTATAGAGGTTTGTTGCAAAAGCGTACAATTTTTAGTTTGTTCATCATTTATTGAGAAAATAAATAAACAAATTTCTACTAATGGCTAAGACTTAAACTCCACATGGTCTTTTCTACGCCACAACTAGTGCTAGTATAAAAAAAGCGGTTACAAACAAAGTGACGTCATTCCGACCACTAGTCCACCTAGCGCAAACGATTATAATATTTAATATTTTTTCTCAGTAAATAATTATAAAATAGTGAAAAAAATTCTGCTTATGAGTTATGAGATGAGTTTCAGGACACGTTAAAAAACACCTTTTGTCAATTGTGCGTAAAACTATAACTAACAAAACTAACCTTATCATATACCAATTGAAATCCAAACAGCACCAAAAGTAAAACTACAACAGTTGCGAATAACATTTGATGCCAAACCTTTTAAATTAACAGCCATACACCCGCGGCCGGGTAAGGGAGCGTGTCATTGCCTAATAGAATCATCGCGGCCCATTGCCGCGGCGCGAGTGTCCCCTATCCGGGCGGCTACCCGGCCGTTATAAGTTTTCGTTTAGTTTTGATGATATTAAGGATAAACAAGTAGACAATTTTAATTTAGTTTTATAGGGAGATAAAATTCAGAACTTCTTATGCAGTCTTAAGGTAAGTATACACGCCGACACAGATGGTGTCTTTTTAAAGTCGTGCAGTACCCGGAGGGAGGCCAACAGTCCCTATCTACCCAAGATATGACTAGATCATTTGAAAATCACACAAAGTAGCAAATTCTATTTATAAGCTTTGTACTAAAAATTATGATATTACGGAGCAATTTTTTGATGTCGTGTTTATTTATGCAAGCAAGTGGATTTCCTAATTTTATTTCATAGTACAGGGAGTCCTAGGAAGTCGTGCCAAGCGAAAGTTCAGAAGTAGTCCATTGTCATGATGATGATCGGCGATATTCATTTGTTTCAAGTTAATAAGAATTAGAAAACTTAGATTTACAAATAAGCGGGGTTTTAGTAAAACCATTTGTACTACAATCGTGGTTTTTAATCGTGATTTGATTTGGGTTTGATGGGTTCTGATATAACAACATGTTTTTGTTATTAAATTGAAAGTCTTATATTTAGTTTTCAAGTGAAGTAGAATATAAATGAACTTTATTTTTTATGACACGGAGAACCTAATGGTAGGTGAATCTATGTCCGATAGACATTGGCACTACCTATCAAAACTACAATCTAAACTAAGACCGCAAATTGGTTGCCAATCCTGAGGACTAAGATGAAATGACTGTATGCTAAAGTCGCCGTAAATAGAATTTGCTAACTATGTAAACAAAACTAAACGAACCAATTCACCATGATTACTCGATAATCACGTACTTTTAAAGATCAAGTGAGGTTTTTGCAACTATTTATACACTTAATCATTATTTTCATATTAAGTTTAAGATGAAATAACTATTCATAATGCGTTATTTTTAATAAAAACACGCTAATTTGTTTACATAGTTAGCAAATTCTATTGACGGCGACTTTAGTAATTTCACCGGTTGTCGTATCCCCACACTGGAACACAACAATTTTTTTTAACTATTTATAAATAACCTCAATTTATTAACTCATTTTCGTTTGGATATGTAGTCCAACGGCATCATGCTGAAAGATAAAACTATGGCGTAGAAGTATCTACATTTTTAATTTTGAAGTTAAAGGCTGGTAGTCAAGTTTCATTAATTTAATTATATTATTCTTCAGCTTCCTAGTCCATATTTCGTTTTCCATAGTACGCTTTGCCCACAACATCAACATTTTGGCAACATCAAGAGAAATATTTGCTTCAAACGGTTCCTAATGCTCTTAATGTCTAAACAGTATCTTGGCCGCGTCTCTACCCTGCATAAATGATGCCCTTCATTAACACGGGTTTAACGACTTGGCCGTTACACTTCCGGAAAATGACCCGTCTACCTAGCATGCGACGATATTATAGATTTTGTTCAATAATGTTAAGTTTAGATCCGTTCCGTTAAGAATTAATCCTATACTACAGCAATACGGCTCCATAGCAAAGTGTAACGATTCTAATTTGGCTCTTATCTAATCTGCTTTGGTGTTTTTGTCAAAAACAGTGTTGAGTTTGAGTTTGTTTATTTTTATATTTGGTTGTAATCGCGTTCCCGAAAACATCTCAAAGAAAATACTAATGAAATAATAAGTGTAGGTAAAAGCCTTTTTATTCAAGAAGGATCTAACGAATACATTATTATGACACGAGAAAAATACTTTCATAATATTATTGTTATAATAACTGTTTGTTTGAATATTAATGAATACCAGGGATCAATCTGACATAAATTTGCAGTGAGTGGATGGACATTTATTTGGTCTTTTCAACTTTGAAACTTGTTCATTTTGTCTGGAATAATATGCGAATACGACAATGATGGCGGTTTCAACGCCAAAGAATCGCCGCACCCGATTACGTAGAAAAAGATAAATCTACTCCTGATATAGTACTCAAATAATTTTGTTACCTTTATTATCGGTTGTGGGGGGTTACCTTTGTTTCGGCGAAATATGTTTGCAAAATGTATCGTTTCCCAACCGTTTCATTTGCCAACCCGCTTTGTTTTCTGTAACCGTAAATATTTCAGGATTTTATAAAAACTAACCTAACCTAACCTATAGGATTCTACACGACGGTATTGAAATAAATCCTGAAATATTAGGTTGGAAAACGATACATTTGGCAAACGTTTTTCGGCCAAACGGCAGGCTCCCGTTGAGAACCTTTGTTTCGGCTTTGTTTGTTTATCTTCATCACTTAATACAACGTCTCTTTTGTATTAAAACTCCTACTCGTATTAAAACCGTCGGAGAATGCTAGCCCCGCGTTAAGGGTAATTAGCAGCCAACCGCGTCACCGTGCGCCCGCGACGACGCCGCGGCGGACGGACCGTGTAAACTGCCCTTAAGTGGAATACGAGCGGACAAGTTGGGACTGTTACCACTACTGAAGATAATTCACATAGACACAATACATTACTAACAATGAATAGGTATAATAATGACGGAATACAGCAGGCCAAGATGGAGATGGCGGGCCGACTTGGATTGAGATATCCAAGTCGTCCTGCCATCTCCATCGCGATCTCCATCACAACTGGCTGAAAGAAGCATCATACAAGCAATAGATAAGGGGGAAAGGAGAGGTCTTAGGCAAACAGTGCACTCACATAGGCTAAAGATCAAGACCGCAATACCACAGATTATATACAAGTTACTACGTAATACTAAGGACCTAATAAATTGATCTTGGATGAGATACTCGTCTCAAGATACGTCAAAATGTAATGTGAATGCAAGCAAATGCATTGCTAACCCTGAGAACTAAGATGGTACCTCTATGCTAGTAATTTCACTGATTGTCTTGTCTACACGCCGAACACACAACAACGCAAATATGTACAGCTGTTTAGTGGTAGGTTACAGGATGAGATGATGGTAGCAATCCGGATCTGCTCAAGATCCTACCAACTCTAAAACACATTTCACTTAATGTTACATGAAAAATCAAGAAAAACCAACATATACGACGTTGCCAGTACAGCTGCTGTTTAAGACAGACGGCTCTTAAGCCTTAAGCCCAACATACAAAATGTATCGATCAGGGTCCACAGGTAGGGTGTTACCAGACCAATCGATCGATCGTCAATCGACGGCATCGATCGATGGTAGAATTGATTAGTCGACGTCGATCGATAGTTCCTACCAGACCAATCGATCGACTTCGATCGACGTCAATCGATGCCGTCGATCGGCGATCGATCGATTGGTCTGGTAACACCCGTACAACTTTTGGACTGTGAGGCGGCCTGACAGACTTGTAAAATTCAATATATTTATTAAGTAAATTGGCCACATGAGGGGTCTTTTACACGTTGATAATATGGAGTGAATCTACCAGCGCTTCGGATAAGACTATCATTGCAGAGAAGAAGCGCCGTTAGAAAGTCCAGAAACTCCGGTAAGTATAATAGAGATTTGGAGCCTTAGCGTAAAAAAACAAAACAACAAATGGCCTGTTTCGCCACCCTTCACGCAGTCCTCGGAAGTCTGGGTATTGATTCTCTCAAAAGCAAAGGTGAGCGAATGCAGGAGTGAATGTCCAAGCGGCGAGTTTAAGTAGTCCCGTCAGAGCGAACAAAACACATTTCAGCGCATGTATTCAATTTAGCAGCATGGCTTCTCGAACGTATATAAGGTTGGCTAATTGAGAATGCACGCGCTAATATGTGTTTCGCTCGCTCTGACGGGACTACTTAAACTCGCCGCTTGGACTTCACTCCTGCATTCGCTCACCTTTGCTTTTGAGAGAATCACTACCCTGGTGGTAAGTATCCGCCGGTCGTGAGGGAAAACGGACTTCGATTCTCTGTCACGTAATCTTATTTTTTTTAATTTGATAAAATTATACGACGACTTTATACGCGTAGGAATTTATCTTACTATATTGTAAATGTAAAAGTTTGGATGTTTGTTACTCAATCACACGGAGAATGGCTGAACGGATCCGGATGAAATTAAGCGCATAGACTACTTTTATCCCAAAAAATTAGACAGTTTCCGAGGGATCAGCGATAGACGACATCTATCGCTGATTTTGTGTTTTGTTAACTGTTACTTCGCTTGGTTTGATTTTCTAAATGAAAATAACATAATTATTAATATTACCAATACGAACACCAGTTGGTAATTTCTAAAGAAACTTTAAAATTATCATAGTCACATTTCAGTTTCGACAAAAACCCCGCCATACTCACGCACCTAATAACAAAAATAATAAATAAAACAGCCAAATTAACAAACAAATAACAAAATATAATCCGGAAATAAAGTTAATATTACCAATAAACTTTTAAAATAAATCAAAAACACTTGTTTTCAGCGTCTTAAAGTCGATCCATAAACAATGCGCTGAGTGTTGCCATTTAAAGAACTTTTTTAATCGCGCTGCGGCGACAATTTATCGCTTTTAATTCGAGCGGCGATAATGTAGCGTCAGTCGATACAACACCAAATTAATGGTAGGTGCACCGGGGACAGGGAGGGGAAAGTGTCGATGGTTTGCACCTGAAAGAGTGTCGATTTCGTTTAATAAAATTAAAGTTTCGGGACTAAACTTGTACTGCCAATTACTGTACCTACTCGTACTAGGAAGAAAATAATACTATTAGGTATAAGCGAAAATAAGGGTTATCACCATTTCCATACAAATTAAAGTAGCTTGAATAAAGTTGTATTTGATATTGGTGACACTTATATTTAAAAAAAAATGCTCCCACCCTCTAAAACGAGTTCGATGTCTACGAATTTTGACAATTTTATTTAAAAAAAAATCTCTACAAAATGTTTTTTTGGAGTAGAAAACGTACTTTAACATAATACATATCTACAACGTTTTAAAGAGAGAAACGTTTCCGCATCTTGTATGAAAATTAGTCTCACAATCATTTTAAGTTTTATTGTAATTTTAATACTTGAAAAAAAAAAGTTTTGCTAGTTTCTTGGAGCACTACTTCTTACCAATGTTGCTCTTGTCTAAAGCTCTTATAGAATCACAACACTGTGAAAAAGAACCACAATGTCGCCACTTCAATTTATAAATTATTTGAACTTAGATTTGAATGATTCGCATCTTAATAATGTTTATCGACTCGACACTAAGTTATCGACAGCCCCATCCCTACCCGCAGTAAGCAGCGTCCGTTAATCCGCAAGTTTTCCAATAGCCCCGCACCTGCGCCGTGTTTATTGTCCGTCCCCCCTCCTCGCAGCAATACCACGTGTTTACACGATTTCTAACACTAATTATGATTATAACGGAGAAAAGATCCCCGTGGCCCTTAATAGATGCCTTTGGCGAGCGTTATAGATATCGAAAATGGTACAAGATTAACGTAAGCTGTGATTACGCGTCGAGCGCTATGTCGATTCGATACATTTTGTCAGTGTTCGATAATGGCTGACGTTAAAGTTATGCATCTTGTCTAGGGCGTCAAAGGCTTGGAATCTGGTTACTGTCATTATTACTGTGCTCGCACTTACAGCCGCCACGATATTTTTACATTTACTTTAGTAATACTTCCTATTTACTAATATTTTTTTTAATTTGAATTTAAGTAAGGCCTTATAATCTTATTTTAAGCAGTACGAGGGGTGATCCATAAGTTTTGATAATCGGTATTAAAAATGGGAAATATATAAATCGTTATATTTTAATTGGAATAAGCACACTTTCTATATTTCCAAACACTTATTAACTTCATTCAATTGTTTTATTTTGCCACTATAAAAATAATTTTACTTTTGGAGTTCTAAATGGTCAAATTTTGTACCTTCCCTAAGTCATCACCAGCTCGTGATTATTATATAGTTTTTTTTGAACATCGGTGAATGAGAAGTAGTAGTCGAAAGTTAGGGCTAAATAACGAGGACAGCGGTTATCAGTTCTGATCTTTGGTCGATGAGCAGCACCCTTGTCAATAAGAAGGCTCTGAAGCACAATTCCTGCCGCAAATTCGTTTTTTTTTTCTTCATCTTATTTTTAATATTTTCCCATAACTATGATAGAATAATGTTATATAACTCTCCTAGATTATTTGAACTCAATTGCTAAAAACGAATGTCACATTATTTATTTGTAGGCCTCAATAGTCCTGGAAAAGGCCGAAAAAACCACCCTAAAATTTGGTTACAGAGCTGGAGATAAAAATACCACTGCAATGATAACTTATTAATCCTTTAAATCATAATGATAAATCAAGGTTTCATTTTTAATAACAATATTTTTTATTAGTGTAAAAGAACTTTCTCCACACCGCTCCAAAGTATTACAAAACGAACTCTTATTTTTGCCGTCTTGTAAAATTGTTCATACAGATGTTTTTTGTTTAGCTGTCGCAGAAAAACAAATGAATAATGTATAATTTTTTTTCTCTAATTTAATTTTGATTAGTGCCGTGGTATATTCCACATTAAAAGAATATCATTAAGTGGATGGTTCATACTGATTCTCAAAACTTATTGATCACCCCTCGTATTTGAACCAACGCCATCTAAAAAATTACTCATGCACCTGACGCCAAGAAAAAACGCCACTTTGACTTTGGTGCAATGAGAAGTAAGTGGTAATACCTATGTACAACATTTACCAAATAAGTTAAAATAACATAAACTTAGAACATCTACGACAAGGTTCTACATCAAATCAATATCTCCTGCGCACCACACACTCTATTTCTATTTCTGTCACCACTCGCGCCAATCCGAGTGACCGCGCATAAATCTACCCCCTACTCCCCATTAACTAGCACTTAGCACTTAACTGGGGGGTGGAGGGGGAGGGTAATCGAGTTTGTTTGACCGCTGTCTTGCAGTAATTTCAGTTTGAGTGTAATTTGCTGGGATTTTGAAGTAACTGAGAGATAAGTTTGGGTCGGGTGATGTAGTGTTATCTGCGGATTAATCTCTTCTAATCTTGCCCTACATTTAGAAAGAAAGACACATACATACATACAACACACCTTCATGCCTGTCTCCCAATGGGGTAGGCAGAGACTATGGAACGCCAGGTGCACCGGCCCAAACATACAACTTTCGTTTCCTCCACATTCATCAATCTCTTCATGCACGTACGTCGGTTTCGGGTGCTTTTGATTTGGCCCTTATGCAGTACATCGCGAATCTGAAGAAAGAAAAACATTTTATGGCAATCTAAAGTGCACCTCCACCAACTTAATTTACTTAAACATAAGAAAGTTAACAGAACGCAAGCGTGTTGGTGTGCTGCACCCTGACGCCGATAGGGGCCCCCTCAGCATATATATGTTGCAACACAGGTGCACCTTTAAAAATAGATTATTTAGTACTTAGATTAGATACTTACTTCTTAAACTACCTTTGCCAATAAGAAATAATGTTAATTTATTTGACATACATTTAGAGTTATTAATTTGAACAGACGAGGGGTCGATTTTCTCACAATCTCATCATCGGAAGCACGCTTTTTCGGAGCTTAATTTTTAATATTACTTACTAATAAAATAACCAGTGAGATATTGACCCAATCGGAAAGCTTATCTCACCTTGTTATATGTAACCTATCTTGCTATTCTTCGACCACTCGCCTTTTCTATTAAGTAAATATGAGTTACCATAACGTTAACAATATCATAACGATATGGTTAAATTTATTTGACAACGCAGTTAACCTACTTGGTACTAGGCTTACCATGCCTACGAAAGTAGCGGTCTCGGGTTCGATTCCCGGTCATTTGTTTCCGAGTTTTGAATGCTTTCTATGTATGTACATACATACATAAACTCACGCCTTCATTCCCAGAGTGGGGTAGGTAGGCAGAGCCACAAACTCACCAACAACTTCAAAAACTTGTTGATAATTCTGTGACCACATTTTGCACAACCAGGCTAAGATGTTATCCAGTGTATAGTGACAGGTTGCAAACCCATCGCCTAATAGCACTACACAGCCTTAAGTCCCTTAGTCGTCTCTTACGACATCCAATGGAAGACATGGAGTGGCAACATTCTAAACCCGGCACCACACGGGCAAATTCTATGTATATAAGTATTTATTTATCTATATAAGTATGAATATCGTCGCCTAGTACCCATTGTACAACCTAGAGCTTAGTTTGAGGCTAGGTTAATGTGTCCCTTGATATTTATTTACTATTGGCTCTATTTCACTTTGTTAACAAACAACACATACCAATCAATTGCCAAAATTTCAAACCAACTAATCGAAAACGCCACGATTTGAAGGCAAAATAACCAAACGTACATTCTTTTTAAGCACTAAGTATCTTTTGGTTTTTCATATCACAAAACCAAACAAACAAATTTCCTGAAAAAAAAACAGCATACTTGAAACAAAGTAACACATTTTCACTGAGCTAATTTACATGGCGGTTTCTTGGTGAAATGTGGTGCACTTACGGGCCCGGCGAACTATGGGGCTGCTAACTAGCCGGGACAAGTGCGGAGCCCGGGGCTTCGGAAGGGATAGAGCTGCTGCAGCGGGAATTAACATTGGATGCCTGTGACGGACTCATTTGCTAATTATTTATGGGTTAGCTTTAGTTGTCTAACGTGGTTTTATTGTAGGTGCATGAAAAATAATTAGTAAAAGTATTTCGGTTTTCGACAGGCCGCATCTAATGAGTTTTAAACAAAGAAATTGTGATGTGGCAAGTGCTACTTTTTTTTTTAAATATAAGTACTGGACTGAAATTTTTTAGCCTACCTATTTGCCATATTACTTAACATATTAAATTTGATATAAAATACTTTTTATCGAATAAACAGCCCGGTGAAGGTCGTCTCCTATTCGGATCTTAGACCATTAACAACCACTTACTAAGCAGACTGGGATTCTAAATATGCCGAAAAGGCCGAAATATGTTAGCCAAATTTATCGTTTCCCAACCGTTTCATTTGCCAACCCAATTTTTTTTCCAGTAACTGTAATTATTTCAGGATTTATTTCGGTACTATCGTGTAGAATCGTATAGTTAAGGTTAGGTTAGTTTTTATAAAATCCTGAAATATTTACGGTTACAAAAAACAAAGCGGTTTGGCAAATGAAACGGTTGGGAAACGATACATTTGGCAAACATATTTCGCCGAAACAAAGGTTACCCAAAAGAAACATAATGTCGTTACAGCGAGTGATATAATGTCAAACGCGTTGTGAACGTCATTTTACTTAAATGCAATTATATTACATTGTCTAAGGTGGTAGAGTCGATAATCTACTGAGCTTGCTTTATCCTTTTATAATGCCTGCGGGCCTAGTATGCTTGCATCTATATCGCGTGTCCAATGTGGATAAAGCACCCGTCACTGTCGTACTTATTTACGTGTCAAAAGGTGACGGATGCCTTATCTAAACTTTGTCACGCGATTAACGCAGCCATGTAAGGGCCCCAGATCTTAGTTTTGATTTGTATTTTAATTTTTTCGAATTTTTAGGGTTGCACGGTGGTGCAACACCAAATTTAAATGGCGGGCGCGCTATCATGAAGTGAAGACATTTTGCTCATTACAAATACCAAATAACCATTTCGCGGCATTTATCAAAGGTTAGGAAATGATCATGGCCGGTATTCTTGGCGGTAAAAACGATGTCGTAGTTGACCTGTTACGGTATTGTTTTGAAGTCAGCCGCCATTACTGTCAAGTAAATAAGAGCTATCAAAACGGTGACAATACGATAACAGCTCAAACACGATATTGTTTTTACCGTGTTGAATAGAGGCCCTGGATGCATGACGATGATGATGATGGTTTATTATTTAGTTGACTAATAATAAATAAGAACTGTCACCTCTTCCCCATTCCTCAGCCCCCGCTGCCCGTATCTGCCCGAGCCTTCAATCTTCTAATTGCCGATTCAGCGCCGGCGCCGCGACGTATGCGTCGCCCCATAACTCCCGTCGCTCCCATAACCCCCATCCCATGGGAGCTAAGTGCTCCTTTATTGGCAAGCTTTAGCTTCCGGTAAAAAACGAAGTCAGTGTGTGGAAGAAGTTATATCTCCAAATCTCCAATATGTATCAGTGAATTATAAATAAATTGGAATTTCGTTTATACTTCAAAAAAGATAGATAAAACTCGCAAACTTGTTTAATTTTGTCATGGCTTTATGTCATATTACGAAATGTCAAAATTAAACAAGTTTATACATAAGTCGAATAAAGTTAAAAAAACATTTTTTTATTAAGTAAAAGCTTACCTACTTAATAAATTCCGGAAATAAGTCACCACTAGGCGTCAGATACGGATGTTTGGAAGAAAAAGACGTGCGGCGGCACCGACCTGAACAACACAATCTAGTTAGGTATGCAACCTATAAATGGAAGATTAAAAAATGGAAGAGAAATTAATTAATTTGATTTGATTTGAATTTTAAAAATCTATACCTATCAGGGGACAATCTTAGATAAAATTATAAATAATAATAAGGAATTTAAATATATTTAAGCACGTTTTATTATAATGCTTATCACAAATTAAAGTCGAGTTGAGATAATTTTGAGAATGTTCCGATTAATGTAACAAAAACTATTAATGAAAACAACATATGCCGACTTACATAGATGAATAAAAGACGAATTATGTGGAGTGCTTACTACACAATTATTTTTGCGCTTAGAGGTACCAGGTATCGTCACAATTTCACTTGCTTCTAATTATACTTACTTCAATTTATTTAGAATTAGAGACCACAATAACATTATATTGCGTCTGGTCAACTATTTATTACCTAGTAAATAGTACAGTAGGTACAATAGTCTGGAAGTCGCAAAATAAAATTGTATTAATGTCACTTTATTTGCGTGTCGTCAATTGTTACTCTAGTACAAATTGTAAAGAGATTACAGTTCACGAGCCGCAATATAATGTTGTTGTGGTTTCTAATTCTAAATAAACTAAAGTACAGATAATCATTATGGAATAACGGCTAAATTTGTAATAGCAAAAGTTCCCATCTAATAAAAAATCAAGCAAAGTATTATTTTAAAGTAGACACAAATAATACATATAAAGTAATATACAGTTGTCACAAAAATAACTAATTTTTAAGCGCCTTGAGTGGTTAAATATATTTCATGGCGACTGTACTACATATAAAACGGCAAACTAAAAAGCAAACATAAATTAATTAAAGTATGCCAAAACAGGCGAGAAATCATTATAATTCAATTATCACTTCACCCTTCCGTAATCACAATATTTAACAAAAACTCAATTAACGAAAGATAAAATCCATTTCGCAGATTACAAAAAAAAGTGACAATAAGAAATGTGTTTTAGGGTTCTGCAATAAAATGACTACGTTCTTACCACTTTCGTGGACAGATTCTGTCCTATACTTACTTCTGTAGTTGTATTCATGATGAATGACGATGTCTTCAAGTGGTTAAGATACGATACGAGTCATCCCAGTACATAGGAAAGAGATCACCTGTGCTTATAGGTTATAGGTTATGGCGGGCTCTTTTCCGCAACTCGACGACTTAAATCTGCGCCTATTTTGCGTGAAGGGTCGGCGGCACTACTCCTGCCAACCCAGTTCCACCAGGAAGCCTAGCAAACCCTTTATGTTGCCGACGGCATCTGGTAGCGACCTCGGTGTTCCGAGGTGACGTGCCCGGTATGTTGCCACCCCAGGGCATTCCATGATGACGTGGGCTGCGGTTTCCTCCGCTGTCATGCAGGCTCTGCACAGGGGGCTGTCTGTAACACCTAATGTGAACAAGTGTTTGTTAAACAAGGCATGGCCAGTTATGGCTCCAGTTATCAACCGGAGTTGGGCTCTTTTGAGTAGTCGTAACTTACGCGACAATCCGGGACTGATTGTCGGAAGGGCTTCTCTACTTTGCCTGCAGGTGTTTAGGTTGCTCCAGTAGTGTTGGTGCTTTACCTTGGTGATTCGGCGCAGTTTGTTCCGCAGCCAGCTGGTCGGCAGGGGCAGAAATGGTTCAGGACCTATCAGTACCGTTTCTGAGCCCTTTCTCGCGAGTATGTCAGCTGCGTCGTTACCGCGTGAGTTGCTATGTCCCTTTATCCACTGTAGGGTGATGGGGTTGATGTTACATACCTTGGAAAGGGCGTTGTGACATTCGTATATTAGCCCTGATGTTGCCGTGTAGCACTTTAGGGCTTGGAGAACTGATCGGCTGTCGGAGAGTATTCGGATAGGGAGGTCCTTTACCTTCCTTTGCTCGATCGCTTTTGTAGCCATAATGATGCCCACGCATTCCGCCTGGAAGACTGTGCTGTGGGCTCCTAATGGCGTTGAGATATGTATGTTTAGATCTTCCGAGAAAGTACCTGCACCGGATCCCGACTTAGTCTTGGATCCATCTGTGAAGATCCTTACTTCCCTGGGGTTGAGGCCTTCCCACGGATCTTCGTGCAGTTGTATTTTGTACTTCTTGTCGAAGATAAACTGTTTTGGTATTGTGTCAGTAGCTGCCTCTATGAGCGGTTCCTCGCTGATCGCTTCATAGAGTATCTCGGTGTGTGGTACCCTGGCGGGTTTCCACAGGTGCAAATTTCTAAGACGTACCGCTGTCGCCGCCGCCTCCTGCTGGATGAAGAGATGCAGTGGCGGGAGGTCGAGTAGGGCTTCCAGGGATGCTGTGGGTGTAGTCCGCATGCATCCGGTGGCTGCCATACCGGCTAGTCTCTGGAGTCGTTGTAGTTTCGCTTCCACAGTGGACAGTTTGGTGCGTGGCCACCAGACTACCGCACCATAGGCTATGATTGGTCGTATCACTGACGTGTAGAGCCACAGGATGATCTTGGGGTGTAGTCCCCAGGTTTTACCTACCATCCTGCGACACTGCCAGAAAGCGATTGTTGCTTTGTCTATCTTGTTGTTCAGGTGATTGCTCCAGTTCAATTTGCAGTCGAGTATGACACCTAGATACTTTACCTCATTTGATAACTGGAGTTCTGTTCCAAACAACTTGGGGAGTTTGTAGTTGCCCAGGTTGCGTTTGTTAGTGAACAATACCATCTCCGTTTTCTTCGGGTTGACAGATAGTTCGTTGGTTGAGCACCAGCGTTCCACGATACCTAGGGCTGAGCGGGTGACGTCACATACCGTGCTGGTGACGCTGCCGCTTGTGAGTATCGCTATGTCGTCCGCGTAGCCTACCGCGTAGTAGTGACTGTCGTTTAGTTTGGCGATCAGCTCGTTCACAACTATGTTCCATAGTAGCGGAGAGAGAACGCCGCCCTGAGGACAGCCCTTTGCCACCAGTGCTAGTTGGTTGTTGTTTGCATTGAGTCTGATAACCCTTTTGCTAAGCATCTTACCTATCCACTCGACCAGCGTCGGGTTCGCCCCGTGCCTGACTAGCGCAGTTGTTATGCTGTTGAAGTTGGTCTTGTCGAAGGCCCCCTCAATGTCTATGAAGACGCCCAGGCACATTGATCTGTTCTTTATGGCTTCCTCTACCTTACTTACTACTGCATGTAGGGCTGAGTCTGTAGATTTACCTTGGCTGTAGGCATGTTGGTTTTGGTGCATTGGTACGCTAACCAGGCTGCTCTCCCGTAGATTCCTGTCGCATAGCCTTTCCAAGGTCTTTAATAGGAACGAGGTTAGGCTGATGGGTCTGTAGGATCTGGGGTCTGAGTAGTCACTCTTACCTGGTTTTGGTATGAATATTACTTTGACCTCCCTCCACCGTCTAGGCACATACCTGTGTGCCAGGCAAGCGGTGAGGATCCCGGCAAGGGTCAGAATTAGTCGCTCGCCGCCCCACTTTAGAAGGGCTGGGAAGATCTCGTCTAGACCCGGTGATTTAAAGGAGTCAAAGCTGTTGATTGCCCATTTGATTTTATGGGGATTGATTACCTTCAGGGCCTGCTCCCAATCTACCGTGGTAGGGGCGGCCTCTTCGCTCGTCCAGCTTGTCGACTGGGATATCACGCAGTCAGGGAAGTGCGTTTCTACGAGGACCCGCTCTGCCTCTTCTGACGAGCTGGTGAGTGTGTTGTCTGGCTTGCGTAGGGAGCCCATGGTGAGCGTGGTCTGGTTGGAGAGAACCTTCCTTACCCTGTTGGCCTGTGAACATGTTTCTATGTTGTTGCAGAAGTTACGCCATGAGCTCGTACTCCTGTATCTAAGGCGCTTTTTGTACCTAGACTTGGTTGTTTTATAGAGCTCCCAGTCGTCATCTGCACCGGTGTTCATTGCTCTGTTCAGTTGTCGCCTCATCTTCTTCCTGAGCCTCTCCAGCTCAGGGCCCCACCATTTTCCTTCGCTGTCGCGGTTGGCCGGTGGGTTAGAGAGAGGACAGGCGTGGTGATAACTGGCTACAATGGCCTCCGTTAGGAGAGTTACCTGGTTTTCTATCGCTTCGCAGCCCTCGATTTGGATAGGAGCCGCCGACGGCAACGTAAGTTCCAGCCGCTCGGTGTATTGCAAGCGGTTGGTTCTACGTGGGTTCCGCCTTGGAGTTTCTGCGATTGTATTTACCTGAATATCGAAACGTATCCATCGATGATCTGAGCACGATAATTCCTTTGAGACGTGCCAGTTCATGATGTACTGTGTAGTTTCTTCAGTTGCTAAAGTCAAGTCAATGATTGTGCTGCTTCGTCTGTTTACAAATGTGGGTTCAGAGCCTGTATTAAGGATGTTAAGGTTAGGTTAGGTTGCTGTGCTTATTTAGACTGAATGATATTCAGAGGGCCCTGCCAAGATGCACTATGCTAACAAGCGTTTCTATTCGTTTCGTTTTTAACCAATCGCGTCACTGGTAGATCACGTGACTTTTCGTATCACGTCATCTACCAGTGACTCGATTGGTTTAAAAATGAAACGAATTGAAACGCTAGTTAGAGTAGTGAATCTTGGCAGGGCCCTCAGTTGTGATTAAAAAAATTAAAAAAGGCCAAACGTTCAAAATCTAAAATCATTTAATAGGTAGGTATCTTACTTTCGATGATAGCGTTTTTTAACTTCATCTAAAAATAATTACATGGGACAAAACCTACGAAGTGCAAATCTAAACATAATATTATAAAGAGGAAAGATTTGTATTTTTGTATTTTTGTAACATATGTTTGTAACGAATAAACTCAAAACTAATCGACCGATTTTAAACAATTTTTATCTATTAGAATGCTACATTATTCTTGAGTAATATAGGCTATCCATGTTTAATTTTTCTGCGCGGACGGAGTCGCAGCCAACAGCCAGTTTGTAATAAAGCTACAGCTTCATAGACATAATAACGATGTTATAAAACACCTAAAATCTGATTTTTAAGAGAGTCCACGGAGCTCTGATGAGCTAACCTAACCTAAACCTACATCTCTCCTTTTGTTATAATTTAACTTATATTAATTACTTTTACAAATCTTGTTGTTAAATAATTGTATATTGTATCCCACCTAAATAGTATTTAGGTTTATACCATTGTATTCATAATTTTTTTGTCGCTATGATTTTTATGTCTATACATCTGAGGGTTGGAGACCTGAAGGCTTATTGACTAACGCACTCGCAATCGCAACCAGCTTCAAAGTGGAGCAATTGTTTTCATTTTGTATGCAGACAAGCCTTCGATTTTCAAAATGAAAACGATCGTGATTGCGAGTGCGTTAGACAATAAGCCCTCTGGTGACCTGACATACAGGTTCCCCCTAGTTCGGGCACCAGTCTCTGCCGCACAAGTTCTGTACCTATTCTTAAGTTAATTATTTCTATGCTATTCATAAAGTGGTGGAGTATTTATACTTGGTGGTGGAGGAAATAAATACTTTTTTACTTTTACTCTTTACTTTTTACTTTTTATTATACAGGGTGTCCCAGAAACCGATATCAACCCGCATTGGGCTGATAGAGCAGCTAAAAAGCTATCGATTTTACTCCTATGTATGTTCAGCGATTTTTACTAGTTTCGGAGATA
Organism: Acleris cristana; assembly: GCA_948252455.1. Lineage (NCBI taxonomy): Eukaryota > Metazoa > Arthropoda > Insecta > Lepidoptera > Tortricidae > Acleris > Acleris cristana. Next base: position 366,596 of record OX411791.1, on the reverse strand, counting down.
TTAATCATTTTAATCTGAATTTTTGTAATTTTCCCTTATGTCCATGACACGAAAAATCATTAATTTCATGTTTTATTTCATAAGTTTTTAAGTGGTATCTTACATAATTAGAATCATTATGAATCAGCGCAGTTTTTAAATCTATTTGCCCATTTTTTTTTAATTATATTAAGTTTGTTTCTCCATTCTCTAGGTGTCCCAGTGTTTGCTTTTCACTTTGTATGGAAAAAACAAACATTGTGATCACTTAAATTATGTCATAGCGTATGACATTACGCCATGACAAAATCAAGGAATGAGTTTAATCTATCTATCTATCTACATAAGTTCCCCAATTTGTTTCTCAAGTGTTTCAACCGTTAAAAAGTTAAACGACTCTAACTTTTTAATAATATTTACGACCCGGATACTAACATTTTAATCCAAATCCTTGTTATTCGTGTCCGCTTGACCGTTTTTTCAATCCCTCTCGAACATAACTCACCATGGAAAAAACACCTCATCTACAAATGGATCCGAAATAAGTTCCAATTCTTCGATTCCAATTTCAAACCGAATTCGTTCCAATATTTATTGGAGATTCAGATTAATCTTTAATTCGCCCTCCCCAGTTCCGCTTAAAAACGCGCTTATGGCCGCTTTCCATTGCACAACCTCTACCCTTATATCTTGTTCCCTTCGGTTCGTTTTACCCTGTTAGGTTTCGGATGGGAGTAGTAAAAGTGGGAAATATTTATGAGCTTTCGAAGGAAATTCTTTCTGAATGTTTGCATTTATGAAAATATGCTCGAATGAATTGGGGGCCGATCTACGGGGTGATTCGTTCGTGTAATTGACATGAATTTATTGCAACTTTGTTAAATTATATTTCGAGTAGTTAGAAGTTTTATGTAATTTTTGTAGTACTACTAAAAAAAAGTTGAATACCGTAAAATGTGCCTACTTTGCTCCCCCATGGGTAACTATGCTCTATAGTAACTATTTCGTTTGTTACTTATAAGTTAAGGTTGATGACCAATTTTCTAAAAAGAATCGATGTATACATCCAGCCACGCAGTGAATGAAAGCAAGAAAATGATTTACAATACAGATTACCTCAATATAACCATGGAGCATAATTACCCGTGGGGGAGCAAAGTAGGCACATTTTACGGTAACGAGATTTTTATATTACTCCTGTTAAATTTACGTAGGCATAAGTCATATTATGAAGGTGAGTCCATCTAAAACCAAGTCCACGAACCGATCCTATAATGAAACTGGTTGAAGGTTATAAGATCTTCACTGTAATTAAGAGTTTTTCAATATATTATGAGCTAGGTTTTTCATTCACACTTCATTTTTCTGCTTTAATAGAATGTGCCGAAATAATCGTGATTCGACGCATACTGCAAATCAGGTACAACAGTAGGTATTTTAAACACCGCTACTCGGCACCGTATACCTCTATTATAAAGCTTAAGCCAATAAAAACGGCACTTGGCGTACACCATATTCATACAATACAATGTACGGTCATTCAATAAAATACCAAAGAATATTAGTCTTATACCTTTCAATTGTCAGTTTTTGAAAAGTAATGATATCGTAAATTATAAATAGGTACTTATTTTTGATTGGGTATCAATTAACCGGTCAGCAAAATATTCTCATTTTGGTGAACAGAAATATGTATTTGGTCAGCCAAAATAGCTAGTTGGTAAGCAACTTATGGTTAGCAAACATTTATAAATCTGTCAGCAATTAATGACATATTGGGCTGCTCTAAATTATTTTGGTCAGCAAATTAAATATTTGAGCTGCATTGAACGACCCACAGATAATTAAATTTTGGTAAGCAATCAGAAGGTAAGCAAAATAATTCATTTTGTCCAGCAGAAAAAAGGAAGCAATAAAATCAAATTGGTCATCAACAAAATGGGCGCAACTATTACAAAGTTCATTCAAATATACTCTCTTTTTTTGTAAATTATTCAATTTATATAGAATTATTCCTCTAGGGCACACTTTCCTCGCAGATACACCCTTGAAAAAAGTTCGCCTTTATTCCTTATAGATCCCCTTTTTAAATACCAATGCAGTGTTTCCTAATAGATACACTTTTGGGTACAGTTGTGTACACAAAGGTGTAATTAACAAATTTACTGCCGTGCCGGCAACACACACATCCCAAACCCACCATCAAATTTACAAATTTAACAGAGTCGACGGAGCTCCGCTCACGCGGATCTCCTATTTCTGGGTTGTTCTGGCCCTCCGGGCCTGATATAAAAACGAACCTAACCTAACCTACCTCATATTTATGATACAAATTTTGGTTAATCTAGGGTGTGATTGTCATAGAAAATTGTGTGACAAAACTTAACTTGTAAACACTGCTGACTTTTCAAACTAAACGCAATCCACTTCTATATTATAGATGACCATTATTTTAATATGCATACCTCTTAATTAAACTGCTTACAGACATGTTTTCTCTGCTGACCAATTGTAAAATCTTGCTGCCCAAATAATTATTTTGCAGCTCGACTGTTTATTAGGCAGACAAATGACAAAAAAAGCTGATCGAAATTGTTTAAAATGTTACCCGTTTATAAATTGTTTGCTGAACAAAAAGTTGTAGCCCGATTTTTATTTATTGCCACCCAAATCTTTTTATGCTGCCCAAATGAATTAATTGCTGATTTTTTTTGCTGATCAATTTTAATAACAGCTGACCATTTAATTACTTCCCTTTTTGATTTTATAATTTAATTCCCCATCCGCAAATAAACCTACCCTAGGTTTAGCACGGATGGGCTTTATTTTTGTAAGATTGCATGTTTTCTTATTTTAGTAAATAAATTTAAAAAAAAAACTTTTATGTTTTCTAATTCAAGAAACGATTAACGCGACCTAAAATAAGGCCTCTAAAATGCAAAAGTAATGGAATCAGTTTCTTAAAACAGTTTATTGTTTAATAAAAGCTGGGGTTCATTCGTATGATTTTTCTCAGTTTATTCGTTTTTTAAACCCGCTGTATCCGGTCGCGATCGGAAACCGGGTGTAATTCAACCCGGATCAAGCGCCGGCTAATAATGTCCCGCTCGGGGGCAGCTAGCACACTGAGGGTTCCGGCCATATTATTCTTTTAAAAATTCTCTAGTAAACTAGGCCTCGAACATAAGCTGGTTGACCCGACGACAGTGCGTATAAATTAAATGTTTATTCGAGACCCACACGAACATATAATAAATTTTCGCGTTCGCGAATTATAAGAGGTTGATAACAAATTCGTTTGCTGGACAATCTCCTCACGTCAGAGAAGTGTCACCTCAAAAAAGAGGTACTTTACCTCAAATACCAAAAAAAACCGTTACCACTTTTGGACCTTATCAGCATACAAATAGAGTTGAAAAGTGGTAAAGGAGATTCTCGTTTGACAATACTTGCGGCTTATGTTTAACGGATCACCAGATATAGTAAAATATAACGCCAAAAAAACACTTTTTACTGCCGAGAATAGTAAATGATCACCAAAAACTAACCTAACCTAACCTAACCTAACCTAACCTAACCTAGCCTAATTTGGTGATCGTTTACTAATTTTGGTGCTCGTTATATTTTTTGCCAATACTTACTACCGGTGACGTGACACTATCGGATCACAGAGTCAGTGTGAGGATCCTCATGCTTACGACCACCATCCTAGGTACTTAGTGAAATATTTCTAGCTTACAGGCATCCCATCTTGGTCCTAACACAAAGTACTAAGTGTACCGAGACGATCTGATAATATCCGACTAATCTATATACGCACATCAAAAAAGTCTTAGGATACTTAGTATCCCTAGACAAATGGGAAATGGGAAGAAATGGGGGGAGAGCGGGAAACTAATTCTACGCGTACAAAGTCGCGGGCGTTCCCTAGTAAAGGAATAAATTACTAATTCTTTAATTTTTAGCTTAACACGGAAATATAAAATAAAGCTTTACAACAACCCCTGTAATTAGATTCTCAATATTACCAATAAGGCTACGATTGTTCACCCCAAGTTAAATATATCACAAGAAAATACACTTTCAATAAACAAAGCCCAATAAAAACCTAATTTCCTCAATAAATTTAAACTGCCTTAATACACAGAAATCATTCACACTCGGAGATATTAAAAAGCATTACTTTCTACACCTACTTATCAATGACTTTTCTTTTACTACCCTGTTACATTAAAACGTCGTACATGCCACTTACTATCCACAGCAAATTCAACCTTCTAATCATTAAATAAGCTTACAAGTAGGGTAAAAACTTCATAAGAAATACGTCATTAATCCTAAGAAAGGCAACATACCGCCTCAATCGAAATCAAACTTAAAACCTTTTACCTAAAGTTCATTCTTTCTCTTAGGTTTTCTTAAGGTGGTTCGATTGCGAATTCTTTTAATAAGGCGGATGATTTACGCCACGCCACGCGCACGCGGCGCCTTAATTAGGGAAAAAAGCGGCAGCGGCGGTGCAGTCACACCTTTATGCTGACGTGCGCTATTGATTTGGGAGAGTTGGCGGGAAATTTTGTTTATGGCGGTTTGCTTACTTACTTCGGTTTTGCTATTTGTTCGCGAGTCCGAAACATGCTTTGCCGTTCTTAATAATAAGTGAGCCGGAATAGGTAAAATTATAATTTGTGCATTACCATATTCACAAAATATGCCATATAATTATAATAATAAAGTAGCACACTTAAATTCTTTGATGTATAATGCTATATGTTATAATAGCAAATATCATTTCTTCGACCTAAATAAATTCATCAAGCGCCTCACGCTAACATCTGAAAAAATTCATTTGCCAAAGAAATATATTTTGACTTTGGTAGAACTTTTGACTTTTAATATAGAGCCAAATAGATATAATAGTGGTACAAATGCAATTCCTAATCATTTAAACTAAATTATAGGACAGCGGAAACACCTTTGAGTATAAATATAATTCATCAAAATATTCAAGGGTTTTCCAGCAAAGAATTAGAAATAGGATTATTTTTAGATACTGAAAATGTACAAATTATGTGTATCACTGAACATTGGCTTAGACCTGATCAATTAATTTTTGATTTTGTTAATTTTGAATTAGTTAGTTTTTTTGCCAGAAAATCCGCCATTCATGGTGGTTCTTTAATAATTGTTAAAAGTACAGTAAAATCAAAAGAAAGGAAAGATATTGTTAGGCTATCGATAGAAAGGCTTGTAGAAATTTCTAGCGTAGAACTAGAAAATTACATAATTATTTGTGTTTACAGACCACCATCGGCTGATTTCAGCACATTTGAATCCAGTATGGAAAATGTGTTAAAATTAGCATCTAAAACCCAAAAGCATGTTATTGTTTGTGGAGACTTTAATGTTAACTTACTTGAATCGTCAAATAATACTATTAAAATCTTAAGTTTATTTAAATCTTTTAACTTAGATAATTTGTTCTTTGAACCTACACGGATAGGTGTTTCAAGTGCAACCTGTTTAGACAATATTTTTTGTAATTGCGAATGTTTGGATAAGGAAATATTTAATTGCTTTAATTCTGATCATAGTGGCCAAAAGGCTTCTTTTTTAAATGATGTTCATCAAGAACCACAGACAATAACATACAGACCCATAACCAGTAATCGTTTGGATTTATTTAAAAATAAAGTTCAGAGTAATATCTGTGGGTTATCCTTTTCACATAAGGATTCTAATAGTATTTATAATGATTTGTTCGGTGTAATTCTTCACCAGTTTAATAACAATTTCAAGATGAAAACTGTTTCTGGGTCAAAAACCAAGTTTAGTGAATGGGCTACTGTAGGCATTCATAGAAGTAGAAATAGGCTTTATGAACTATATAGAGAGAGAGAGGAGAACAAGAACGATGACTTCGTAGTTTACGTTAAGAATTATTCGAGGACCTTTAAGCAAGTTTGCTTAACTGCTAAGTCAAATTTCTTAAGTCTTAAACTCAAAGCTTCTGACAATAAGGTAAAAACTGTGTGGAAAATTATAAATAGAGAAACGGGTAATACAAAAACTCGCGATAATCAAATCACCCTAAACAAGGGTGACAAACAAATCACATCAAATAAAGACGTGGCCTTAGCGTTCGAAGATTTTTTCTCCACCATAGCCATTAATACCACGAAATGTCTTCAATCATCTGCGATTGGAGCTCAAAAATTACTTTGTGCTAATGTGACTAAATGTAATATAAGCTTTGATTTTACCCACGTAGATTCAGTTTCTATTATTAAGGCATTTAAATCGCTCAGTTTGAAAAAAACGGAGGATTTATGGGGAACGTCAGTTAAAGTCATCCACCATGTCATAGATATAATTGCACCTCACTTAGCTTTAATCTACAATAATTGCATTTTAGAGGGGGTCTTTCCAAATCTTATGAAATATAGTAAAGTCCTACCACTTTTTAAATCAGGCGAGAGGAGTGATTTAACGAATTTCCGACCCATTTCTATTCTACCTGTTTTAAGTAAAGTTTTTGAGAAGTTAATGTTAAAAGATATGTTAGGTCACTTCAATAGAAATAAACTGCTTAACAGTAATCAGTTCGGCTTCACCAGAGGACGATCCACAACTGATGCAGCATCTATACTCATTAAATATATATACAATATTTGGGAGACATCTTGTGATGCAATAGGAATTTTTTGTGACCTTTCCAAAGCTTTTGATTGTGTAGATCACGCGACTCTTATATTAAAATTAGAACATTATGGTCTGTCAAATAATTCTCTAAATCTTATGTCTTCATATCTTAGTGATAGAACACAAACGGTTGTTGTAAACCAAACAATGTCCATTGGAGCGGCTGTTAAACTGGGTGTGCCACAGGGCTCTATATTAGGTCCTTTCTTATTTCTCGTTTATATAAATGACTTACCACCCGCGGTAGTTAGCCTTTGCGATATTGTGCTATTTGCTGATGATACATCATTGATCTTCAAGGTAGACCGAAAATCCGTTGATTATAGTAGGTTAAACGCGACGCTAGGTAAAGTACTTAATTGGTTTACTAGTAACAATTTGCTACTTAATGCTAAGAAAACTAAATGTGTTAGGTTCGCTTTGCCTAATGTTAGACCGGTAGAATCTAGTATTTTTCTAAATGATGAGTGTTTGGAAATGGTGGATAAGGCACTTTTCTTAGGAATAACTATAGACAAAAACTTGCAATGGAGTCCCCATTTAGCAGTACTAGCAGGTAAATTAAGTTCGGCAGCTTATGCTGTTAGGAAAATTAGACAACTTACCAATGTTGAGACAGCTCGCTTAGTTTATTATAGTTATTTTCATAGTGTTATGTCGTACGGTATTCTTGTTTGGGGAAAAGCTGCTGACATACAAACTATTTTCGTGTTACAAAAAAGAGCCATTCGTTCTATATATAACCTAAACTCCCGTGATTCCTTAAGATTATTATTTAAAGAAATTAATATTTTGACAGTAGCATCACAATTTATTTATGAGAATATTATTTATGTCATTAAAAATCAAGACTCTTTTATTAAGAATTGTGACATACATAATTTGAATACAAGAAATAAGAATAAAATTGCTATTAAAAAATTTCGTGTCCGTAAGGTATATAAATCATTTGTAGGTCAATGCATTCATTTCTATAATAAATTACCTGACGAAGTTTTAAAGTTACCATTTCCAGTACTTAAAAATTACTTGAAAAAGTCGTTGATGTCTAAAGCTTACTATAGGGTCGAAGACTATCTAACAGATAAAAATGCTTGGCCTAAATTAAACACCTAAATATCTTAATAATAACCTAATCATACCAATATATAAACATTGTGTATTGTCTAGGGGACACGGTTTCTGTAGGGGAATGTATCGAAACTAATTATGTGTTGTTTTGCACCGTCATAGGTAAGTATAATTTTTAATTTTTATTTATTTCTTATATTTACTATTTATGAGTTCTTGTAGAAATTTTGAGTTTTGACACATTTTCCTGCTCAACTACGCATGATATATATAGACGTATTTTTGTTACATTCATTGTTTTATATAATACTAGGTTAAGTTTTATTTTTCGTTGTATAATATCATATCATAAGAAATGTTTAAAAAACGACTGACTGTTGAGTTTCTTGCGGCGTTTCTTCTCAGCAGTGGTCTCTTGCGAAGCGCTGGTAGATTATTGACGTGTAAAAGTGCCCGTGCGGCCTACTTACTGAATAAACATCTTTTATCTTTTATCTTATCTTTTATACATACATATACAGAGTGTCCAAGAACTTGGCGTAATTGGGTCAAAATCTTTTTCGATTCAAATAAATGTTTATTTTATTTGAATCAGCACAGTATTATCAAACATCGTCAAACAAAATAAAATATTACTTCCTACAAAAACAACCACTTTGTAACAATTCCCGGGGACAAATTTCAATGCATCGAAAACGATTTTGATCCAATTACATTAAGAATTATATTCTTAACGTTTACAGCAATATTATACAAAAAATAAAGTTGTGTTAGTCGTACAAATTACACATACATTTACATTGTAACAGTCCCATGTTCATACGACAAAATAAATAAACTTATATAAAAAAAAATGTTAAATCATTATTAACTATATTTTTTTACTTTCTCTGTGTAATCTAACGAAAACGCATTTTTTAAATTAAAATGACATAATATTCTCATTTACAGGATAAATTGACCTTACACCATACCTGTATAAAAAATAACGTTGACCGAGGCCGGATTTGCACTTGAAAGTTATTACTGTAGTAATCCAGCGTTAAAGGTGAAAAACTAAAATTAGAAAAATGGTGAAAAAGTTTTTTTTTTATTGACATTGAAATGAAAACTTTTTTGAAAAAGGACATGAAATAAGAATTACATGAAGTACTTAAAGTACTTAAAAGTGTTTTTTTTTTATTTCTAAAGACCAGTCTATAGGTAATAAAAAAATACTTGCATGAATAATGAAAAGCGATTTAAAGCATCATAAAATAAAAACGATTACCTTGGCTTATTAAAAAAAGTTGCTGCTACACGTCAAACCTTTGCTCCCTCACATCCCCTTTGCTCCCAATTCCTATAATCATGCAAAGTATCAATTGGGATCCCAAAGATGGCATTCAAATCAAAACCCCAGGTACAATACAACCGCAGAAAATAGCATCATTCTAAGTAAAAACATTGCTTCAGAATCATTTCTATCCCAACATCTGTAAACACACGAAATTACACTTACATCCAGAAATATACATTCTAAACCTTAAATAAAGGTAGTAGGAAGTTTTAGATGGTATTATTATGTTGGTAGTAGATTATCTTGCGTTTATTTTTACATACACGCACAAAATTGAATTCCCAGCCTTAATGTAAAGCAATAAGGAGTTCGGAATAGTATTATTGTGTTGGTAGTATTATAATATGGCGCGCTCGCGTGTGTGGCAACATTAAGGCGAATAAAATTTAAATATGGCGACACAGGCGGCCATAAAAGGAACAATCGTATAAAAACGTATAAAAATAGAAATGATTTCGGGACATCCCAATCACCTGGCGCGTGTATTATTTATGTGCAAACAGTTACGGAGGGATAAGCATTTTTGCCTGAGATTTTTTAGGGTTTTATTTACAGGAAAATGTACATGGTATGGTACAGTCACTAAACGACGCGATTAGCCTAAATACGAAACTAACGGTCCCGGGTTTGATTCCTTGTACAAGCAAATATTTGTGTGATGAGTATTTTATTCCGGAGTTTTTTTTTCTATTTTATCAAATATTTATTTTTATAAGTGTAGTTGACTAGTACCCATTGTACAAACCTATAATAAAGCTTAGTTCAGGACTAGGTCAATTTGTAAAGGATTGTCCCCTGATATTTATTTATATACCTATTTATCTATTTATCTCTATATGTCAGGTATGGTAAACACCTAAGTAATTATCCTATGATGTGTTTTTTTTTAAACGAAATAGAAGTATAAGTAAGTAAACTCTTTATTGCACACAAAAAAAATAGTTTTACAAAAAACACTTATAATATGAATATAAATTATGTACTAAGGCGAACTTATCCCTTTAAGGTAGTGTTTTAGTGTTCATAATTTTTTCTCCGGGTACGGTGACATGTAACTAAATAAATGCCTAAATCCGACGTTGCTTTAAAAACTTTCTTCTTTCGTTACGAATTTAATATTTGATTTTTGTCTCGGTTTTAAGTTTTTTTTTCTGATGTAAAAAATGTATTGTAAAGTGCAGATATGTGGCATTTACTTCCCCTATAATTCATAATCAAGCCATCCTTGCATAATAACAACACCCTCTAACATGTCAGATTACACGAGAAGCGTTAACGTTGGTGTCTGCCTTACCACGATGTCCGACGACAGGCGAGTGGCGAGTGGCAAGTAGGCGTGCGAGTCGCGTGACTGGCACGCGCTAGTCGCGTGCAAGTGTTGAATGTTATGACGAGCAGCTAATTCTAACACTATTTGTAGAGGGTGAAGTCTATCAAAGTTGTGCTTGGACATGTGGCAGTGGTTTTGTATAACGAACTATAGCAATGTAAAATTTAATTATTTTGCATAGCACACCTTTGCATCCCTTAACTTAATGTGAGCTTTGGTGATTTTTATTTATTACTAAATTCTGCCCGCGACTCCGTCCGCGTGGAACTCGTTTATATCGTAGCTCCATACAAATTTTCACCGTCTATTTCACCTCCTTATTTCCTTCTCCGGGACTCAAACTATCTTTATACCAAATTTCATCTAAATCGGTTCAGCGGTTGAAGCGTAAAGAGGTAACAGACAGACAGACAGACAGACGGACGGACGGACGGACGGACGGTCGGTCTTTTAGCTCATTATGTGAACTACATATTCGCAGGTATTATTAAGACATACAAATAGTTGGCAAACTTTTCGTTCAGTGACTACGTTATATAAAAAAATATCTGTAAATATCAACAACAAACGTTCTTCAATTAATCATGTTTGGATATCATGCCTACAGTTTAGTTACTCGCGGTTTAGCGGCACGTGCGAGTCGCGTGCAAGTCGCGGGCGAGTCGCGTGGATTTTAATCTAGCATAAACAATGATACGATAGTGTTTAAAATGTTGTTCCTTTTAAATTACCTTTTAATTCTGGGATTACAATTGTTATGCTGCTTTGTTAAGTTACCAAAAGTAGATTCTGTTAAAGCGTAAATTAGATTGTGGTTTTTATCTATCTGTGGATTATTTTGTACATTTGTAGCCTTTATATTAATATTACCTATCATTTTTTTTATCTTATTTCTATGGAGAAATGTGTGCTTACTGACAATACAAAATGAATTATATCATTATTTATTTAAATGCCATTAAATCAATTATTTAAGTATTATCATTTAAATTGTCATATAAATTAGAAAATATAATCGAATATAAACTATTGATTAATTACTTGCTTCGCAAAAGCGATCTTGAATGTTAACATGGGTATGCAAACTTCTTCGTATAATAATTTGGTAGCGTAATAAATCTATTAATGTATAATAAATGGTACTTCGTAAAGACTTTGTAAGTTTAATAAGCCCTCTTTCGCGCTCGAAACGTTGTATAAGATCCCTGTTTGAGCACTTATAAGTCATATAAGTTATATAAGTATTGTTGTGAAGGGGTGCCATCCACGTCTTGTCTCATATGTACTTTATTCACGTCCTGTCATGTCACAGACAGAAGCAATTTACTTACTGTTTAACCATGACGATTTGTTTATAAACAAATTATTCTTGTTTCCATAAAAAAATCAGGCGTTGTCTTTTAAGTATGTTTTGGTATGTTCCATTCGCTCTCAGGACTTCAGAGTTCGAAGTTAATCTAGAATAATATATATCATTATTACATTACGGGATTTCCAAATCTTTCTATTTGTTTATACAAAGCGCTTTAGTAAATATGTCGAAAACATTAGTTTTTACTTATTTTGGATCAGAAAACACGCATATAAAATTATCTTTTCCTGTTTAGATAAAATATTGAAGAAGCTGTGTCAGCGTTTGATAAACCGTCCAACACCCTGTATGTATTGTAACTACCCACATTATTTTACTGTGGCACCCATGGTTACCTGTCTAAACTTCGTCGCGCGTCTGCCCCGAATATCTGAATAACTAGTGAACTGCGAATATGAGGGTGTTTTCACAAACATGACAAACTTGTACCTCGCGTCTCACTTGATTTATCGACAGCATTATGTGTCTTAATAGTTTGGACATTGTCTTCAAATGTTGTTACCCATGTAACAACATTTGAAGACAAGATGTATGATCTACCTTACTTTTTTACAAGCTTTTGGTTAAATTGCTTCGTTCAAATCTTGCAAGTCAATTCAGAACCACAGGGCCCTCCCAAGATGCACTACGCTAACTAACGTTTCTATTCGTTTCGTTTTTAAACCAATCGCGTCACTGGTAGATCACGTGACTTTTCGTATCACGTCATCTACCAGTGATGCCATTGGTTTAAACACAAAACGAATAGAAACGCTAGTTAGCGTAGTGCATCTTGGAAGGGCCCTCAGTTCCCGTGATGATAATAGGCAAAAAGGGCATGCAATATGATGGTATCGAGGAGATGATCTGATGATGGAGTAGGAAGATGGGTACAGAATCTCCGGTGTAATACTAATAATCGAAGAGCCACCGAATTGGGTGGGACTTCTTAGTTTGCCGTAACAGACGATCGAATTTGGTCCGGGCCGGACAACGGATTTGGTTCGCTCCGAACCATATCTGTCCGTCTATGGTCACAAGACTATTCTACAGACGGACAGATATGGTTCGGAGCGAACCAAATCCGCTGTCCGGCCTGGACCACATTCGATTGTAACGGCTTTTAGTCCTCAGGGTTAACAACGCTATAAGGCAAATATTAATGGGCCTTAGAATCACAGCCTCTGCCATCTGCTGGCTCAGTGTGACCGCTTGTCTGAGAAGAAATTATATTTACAGTATTGTGGAGATTTATATCGACGACAGGACTCGTTAAAGTTTTATTAACATTTAACCTTTACACAGATAATGCTAACACGAGTCATGTTTTGTTTGCTTTACGTTTTGCAAAGATGTCTATAGTTTCTACATTACAAAGCCATATTATAAACCTCTATTGCCATAAACTATAACTTCGACAGATTATGAAGTCAATCAATCATCAACGCAATAGAAGTTTCATCCTATTCTTGTATTTGAGGTAATTCGTCATGACTTCATATTGCGGAAGGTATAAAACTTCAATCAATCAAAGAAAATAAAACAATCGAAAGTACTCTAAACGCGAGCACCCTTATTGCATTTTTGACAATAAAAGTGTCGGATCAAGCACCCTTCCGCGGTGGGTTATGTATTAATCGGAGGCTGTAAAGTTTACGGGCCGCGCACCTGTCACCTGTCGGCCACTATGTTGTTATTGACATGAATATGTTTGTGGAGAACAGATTGACCATGCGGTGATTTACTGAATGAATGGGTCAATATTTAAATAATTGAGTAGAGAATTAGAAAATATACGAAGAAAAAAGCTTTTTAAAACTACAATTGCTTTTAAACACGACTTGTATAGTCAGTCGAGCTACAGATATTACCTCAGTACACTGGTTTAGGAAACTGGAAGCTAGTGGTCCAGGGGTTGAATCCCGGTAAAGGCAGATATTTGTGTGTTGATCGCTAGTAAGTATCTGTTTCTGAGTCTTGGATGTTTTCTATCTATTTGAGTATGTATTCATCTATTTAAGTAATTTTATCGTTGTCTAGTACCTACCCATAGTACAAGCCTAGTGCTTAGTTTGGGACTAGGTCAATTTGTGTGAGATACGTAGTCCCCTGATAAATATATTGCTTTGCCGTCTGTTTCACTGCAGCTAGAGCATACTCATTACGTGTTTTTTCTGGGGATTGCTTTAAAATTCCATTATTTTTCCCGAATATTCATGTCTTAATTTTTAAAAAAAAAACTGTTACAAAAAATCGATATCAAAAATACCTAGTCTTCTACCTTAACATTGCATTCAGAATTATGAAAATTCGATATTTTTAAACTATTCACAATTATGAATCATCGGTATTATGAAGTGTACCTACTTGTGTTTTTCTGTTATTATTTTGTCTAATTTTACTTTTGTTATATTTGTGTCTTCTTTGCAGTATTTTTTTAATTATTTTTTCTTTCTTCCTCACAGATACACCCAGCATAGTCTCCAAGACTCGCTGAACCAGCTTGAGTAGGACCAGTCCTCAGCCGCTTCTCCGACAACCCACAAATCAACAAAAGCATCGACCTTCCGCATCGAGTGCGAGCGCGCCCGGGGCACATAATTGGTTCGGTATAGGCTCAGAATTAACCCGCGGCGTTACGAGCGACGTTGCGCCCCGTGTTATTGTAACTGTTGCACGGCGCTAGTTTGCTGGAAGGTTAACCTTTGACTCATTTTCGCTTAAAACTTTCGAAGGTTTTTTTTGAGGATCTGAGGTCACTCATTATCATTTGGTAGATTTCATTAGTTATCAGTAATACAAAATCGGAAAAGTGATGTCATCCATAAAATGCTAATGCTATTTTTTACCAAAAAAGAAGACGAGAGAATGTCTATTGGTGGTAAGCAAAACACCAGGGTAGTGACTCTTTCAAAAGCAAAGGTGAGCGAACGCAGGAGTGAATGTCCAAGCGGCGAGTTTAAGTAGTCCCGTCAAAGCGAACTAAACACATTTTAGCGCGTGTATTTAATTTGGCAGCATGGCTTCTCGAACGTATAAGGCTGCCTAATGGAGAATGCACGCGCTTAAATGTGTTTTGCTCGCTCTGACGAGACTACTTAAACTCGCCGCTTGGACATTCACTCCTGCATTCGCTCACCTTTGCTTTTGAGAGAATCTACCCAGCCTTCACGCGCACCACGTCGACAATGGCCTAGGCTGGGAAGTAAGTACTAACAAGATATATGTATTACGTTTTATTTGGCTCCAACAGCCAAAACGCACTACATAAGCCTCGGTTAGGAAGTGTAGTTGATTTCCGCTGGCTTTCTTTTCAATAATGTACCTGTGTACGACGGAATTTTTTCGAATAAAAATGTAATAAGTGCCAGTGTTTTTATTCAGTCTTTCTCAATTCAAAGTCCAATTGTTTAAGAGTAAAATGGATGGAGCTGCCGAAGTTTGGAAGTCTGTATCTTGTAGTTACCACCCAAGGTCCCGAGCTCCAGACTTCCAGCCCCGCCACATCCTTGTGGGCAACAGCGGCCCGATATTTATTCCCGCGCGGTAGTTTTACTGCGGGCCGTAAATGCTCTTATTGGCCGCATTTACATAACATTCCTGTACTAACGCAAAATATTTACCGGCGCAACCTTCGCCAGCGATAAAACACAAGGGTTAGAAAGGTCTTAGATCGTGCTACAATGTATAAGTGTATAAGTGGCCGTCAAATCAAATGGTTTTTTTAAGTATTCATTTCAGTCCAAAATTTTCAATTTCTGAGTTAAACTTTCTAAAATCGGTTTCGTTTCGAGAGCAATTAATACCTATTGAATGGTAAATTGTAGAAAAGAATTAAAAGAGCCAATTATGACACAAAATAAGATTATATATTCCGAGGGGCAATCTTCAAATGTTTGTTTGTATGTCACACTATGTGTAAGTAGTTTAAAAATTTTGATGTTTAGAAGATTTGATCCAATTCCTGTTATGAATGCGCTATTAAATTATGCCTTTGAGATAATCAAAATGATCGAGTCGGAAGGGGCAACAGGATCTCAGCTGCACTTAACGAAGAGACCCTTGGAGTTTAAACTTGTTAGTGGTATCGATGGTGACTTTGCCAAAAAAATACAATTGGTAACAAAAGCTTGTCTCGAAACACCTATCACACCAACACTTATTATTAATTCGCAACGCAGTACATTGCCAAACATCAAAAGGGGTAGGGATATTTTTGATACTTGGTAATTTTTAACGTGTGTAGATCAATTTAATTGACAAGTTTCCTACCAAACAATTTTCTAATTAAAAATATAACAAGAAACAGATAACTTACGTGTAGGTACTAACAGTTTATCAGCAGCGGGAACATTCCTTGAATACCAACCGACGATAGAACTGAAAAACATGCAAATTGTATAATGGAATTGCGAGCCTGCTTTTATTGATCTAATCTGCAGCAGATTGAGTCATCGTGTAATAATAATAACCCTTCATTAAAATACTAGTGAGCTCTTGCCGGAGTTTTCATTAGCGCAGTAATAATTTGCCAATGTTCCAACAGGAATGACCTGATTTTTCTGGAAGGAAGGATACTAGATGACTTTTTTTTATACACATTTATACGTATCATCATCATCAGGGACAATGTCACACCAATTGACCTAGTCCCAAACTAAGCTCTAGGCTTGTACTATGGGTACTAGACAACGATATAAATACTTATATAGAGAAATATATACTTAAATACATAGAAAACATCCATGACTCAGGAACAAATATTCGCGCTCATCACACAAATATCTGCCCTTACCGGGATTTGAACCCAGGACCGCTAGCTTCGTAGGCAGGGTCACTACCAACTAGGCCAGCGCATCGTCGTATTAATCAAGTAAATCTCTAATACATTGATTTTCGTTCGTTCTATTTTGACGTTAACTATTAGAAGTAACATTTATAACTATATAGCTTTCACCCGTGACTCCATCCTTGTAAAAGTCGTTTATCGATATTCCTTTGCACATTCTCAAACCATTTTGCAGGATTCAGACCAAATCTCATTTAATAATTTTAACTAAAGAACACACTTTTAAATTAAGGGCCTGTTGTTTGATCAGTAGTTAAACTAACTAATTGTTAAAAATCGTTACTAATAGTTAAATCTCAAGGAAATGTGTCAAATATTTGATTCCTTTTTCGAATTTTAACAATTAGTCAAGTTAACTACTGATCAAACAACAGGCCCTAACACAATTTACAAGTGTCTAGTAATGAAATGAAACACAAATCAAAAATGTCGGGATAATAAAATATCCTCACATTAAATAGGTAAGTAGGTTCTTTTACATGAATTGGAACAAACACAAAATATAAAAAGAATGTACTTAAGGATAGTTTTTATTCTCAGACATTTTTGATGTACCTAAGGACTATAATTTCCTTAATAAAATACGTGTCATGTTTTTTCTGATCACCTAAACATGACAAAGATTTATACTTACAACAGGTAACAAAAACAAATAAAATATTATTCCAAGGTACTTTATCATCTCTCTAATACAATACAAAGACTGCAAACCGCAACCGTTTTGTTTTCCCCCCAATTACAATGTCAAAGCAACATTCCACAGATTAGAAATCAAAGGCCGTTTGGAAGTGAAAATATTTTGTTTTCCCCCGCGTCGTTGTCCAATGATACAATTTCCGAACGGACTGCGAAGTTCAAGAAGTTCTCTTTAACAATTTCTGAACGTATCCATGCGTTGTGGCCGCGGGGAAATGAAAGGCGCGAGTGGATGCGACTTACATTTAAAAAGAATACCTACACATAATATCATACTCTCTAAGCCCATCTTACTTCGCCGCGTAATGCTACGGCAGCTCTTATTATTTAGATTAATAAGAGCTACTTTGTCGTTAACATTTTACTTTAGGTACGTCATGGAAGCGAGATGGACTAAAAATTATTAAAATAGCGACCCTAGTTCATGTGCCATCCATTCTAGTGTTGTTTGTAACTCTGTCGCCATTACGATCAAGAATCAAAAGCTATCAAAATGTTGACAATATGATAACAGGGCCTCTATTCTTGGCAGTAAAAACCATATTGTCTTCGTCCTGTTATCGTATTGTCAACGTTTTGATAGCTCTTATTTACTTGACAGTCAGGTCGAAAACAATATTGTTTTTACCGTGTTGAATAGAGGCCCTGGGCCTTTTATGTTAATTGGTTTTAAGGCATATCGTAATTGAATAATTTAAGCTACGGCCGCCTTTAATATTAGTTCATAAGAGCTTTCGTAATGTCAACAATACGCTGCAAATTAAGTGAAATAGAGCTTTTTGTAAAGGGTAGTTTCTTAAGCCAGACTAATTAATTATTCTAGTTAAAGCAACTAGCATAATTTACATGTAGAGACAGACATTTTCAGGCTAAGTATATGAAATCTAGTCAGCTGGTTAGTGCGTCAGCGACGGTGTGTTAACAATAGGCGTAAGGTTGAGACAGTCTCAACCAAATTCTGGATCCTGTTCAAAGTAATGTGTTCTGTTTACTTTATATTATTCTATTTTTTTTCTTATGTGTGCGTTAAATATATTAAATTTTCTATTCTATTCTAATTCACAGTTACAGTTTCAAAGCCCATTTACTATTTAACGAAAATCACCAAATATTATAATTTACGGGCATGTCCGGTTAGTCCGTCGCGATTGATATTCAATTCCGGCGGAGAAAGATCGCCCCGGGACAGCGCGCAATTGAATTTGAAAACACCACCCTGCCGGGAGACTATGCTGCGGAGCCGGCCGGGACAAGGCAGGACAGCTCCGAATATTTTATTTTATTGCTGTAAGTACATGTTAAATAGCATAGTGCTTAAAAAAACACGTTAAGAACTAAAAACCGACTGGTAGGACGCATTCTAATATTTTATAATAGTTATTTTTACGACATAGGGAAGGCAAACGAGCACACAAGCCACTTAAGGGTAACCCAAAGATATTTGCAATCCAAGACTTCAATCCGAAGACTGCCTATCCTGAGGACTAAGACATGTCGGGAAATTGTCCTTTCCCCGGGAGTCTGCCGTTTGGCCAAAATATGTTTGCCAAAATGTGTCGTTTCCCAAATCATTTGCCAACCCATTGTTTTTCCTGTAACTGCAAATATTTTGGGATTTATTTCAGTAGCATCATATAGATCCTATAGGTTAGGTTAGGTTAGTGTTTATAAAATCCTGAAATATTTACGGTAACAGAAAACAAAGCGGGTTGGCAAATGAAACGATTGGAAAACGATACAATTTGGCAAACATATTTCGCCGAAACAAAGGTAACCCCCTTTCCCACATCGTAACACAACAACGTTGCTGTTTGAGACGCTAGACATTTCTCAAAATGAGGATTATATCGCATTGGTGAGATAACTAATAAAATAAGTCCAATAAAAAGCCAGCTTTCAAAACTCGACTACCCCTGCCCTTACGCATCGGAACTGAGGATGTTCTATCATTACTCCTTGGGTAAATACCGATGCTAAGATACCCCGCTCTTAAAAAATCCGTCAAGGCGTAGTCTACGAGAGGTCACAAAGGAACATACACTGGAAAAACTTTTTTGTTTAGTCGTGTTAAGTACGACAACATCAAGTCTGGAACAAGTCATTTACATAGCAATTTCGTACTTAGGTATCGTCATCAGAGCAAGTCCCGTGTGCCACAGACAGCGTGGCCACCGGCCCCTCGGCGCGGCCATTCTACCGCCCGTAGACAACAGTTTTATTGTTTTTATATTTATTTATCCGGCGCTGTTTTTGCTGTCCGCTGCCCTATCGTTTGCGCCTCTATGATGGCCGATGGGACGCTGTGGATATGACTTAATAAGTTTTGGATTAAACATGGACATTTTTTTAAGTAGGTACAATTATAGAGTTTTTTTTGATAAATATAATTTTAGGTTTTATTTGAATAGACATCTCGATCGCCATTCTAGCTTCAGGCGTTCACGAGATTACCTTTTAAATATTGATTCATCAATATTTCTGTCTCGTTTTCACACGGCCGCTACGCTACTCGGTAGAATGCTATAAATTGTTGAAATAATTTATTTGACCAGAAAATTTCGTTTTTATCGTTGCTTATCAAAAAAGATTGACCTGACCTAACCTCATCCCAAACTTTATATATGGACGTATTCACTCAAAAAATTAAAGGTTGTTTGTGACTAAGATTTCTCTGATTAACGAATATACAGGAAAAAAAGCCCAGGCATCCTAATAAAATGTGATTCCTGAACACGCTAACAATACGTAGATATGCAACTCACTCTCCGACTTCGACTAAACTCATCGACGAACTTGCCCTTTGCTGCGTAAAGTAAAACCACTGCCCAACCTGCCCACACTTCTTTAGGGCTTGTGACCTGTGACGTTATTAAGCGAGGCCCATGTAGGTAGGTTCACTATAATATGTACAGTCGTCAGAAATAATATATTATCCAACATCGGGCTGAAAAATATCTGACACTTCTCTATTAATAGAAGCAGAAAAGCGTATCCGATATTTTTAAGCGTGATGTTGGATAATAGTTCCATAAGCTGATACATAACATAACTTAACATGTCCATAAGTTGCAAAAAAACATCTGCAAGGGTATAAATTGTTGTACGTAATTTACTAACAAAAATCCTTACTTATGCAAGTGTTTAGTGATTATACTGATTATGGGTAGTTGTTCCTATAGATATTTATATTAACATACTAGATATTGCCCGCGACTCCGTCTGCGCAGAAAAATAAAATATAGCCTATATTTATCAGGGATAATGCAGGATTCTAATGATGAAAGAATTTTTCAAATCCGTCCATTAGTTTTGGAGCCTATTTAATGCAAACAAACAACCAAATCTTTTCTCTTAATAATATTGTAGAAACAAGTCGTATCCTCACTAAGCCGACTGTATCAGGTGAAAGCCAAGGTCCGACTATAATACGTCAGCGCGATTTAGAATAGCCACCCCCCTTTATCGTAAACTTTTACCAGGTTACATTTACATCCAAATCAGCCTAAAAACCACCCTTACTCCTTGGAATAAAGATGAAGGGTGTACAGAGGTATGGTGGTAAGTGTATGATATTTTGCCGTTCGATATCAATCCAATACCGTCGCGTTTGAGCGCGTCGTTTCGAATATTACTCGCCTACAATGTCGGAAAGATACGAATACGTGTGTTGTGCGGGAAAACATGTTTTGATTACTGGGATAGCGATTTGTAGACTATTTTTGGGGTTCGCGTTCACTTCGGTAGAAAATATTTACTAAAGGCCGCATTTCACCAAACTTTGAATAAGACTTACTCCGAGATTAGTCTATACTCGGCGTTTAATCTAGGTATAAGATGGTATAAGACCTTATTCCAGTTTGGTGAAATGCAGCCTAAAACAGTTTCTCTTTGATGTGACGAAAGGAACTTGATGATGCTAACAGTTGAAAATAAGGATTGGTTGCCGATGAATAGTGGTAATGACAGAACACATTTCCTAAACATTTCATTTTCATTGCCAACCATATCTTTATTACATAGTTTAAATACCCTCTGTATGTACCAGTCACCAGCAATAATATATCATCCAACATTGGGCGCAAAAATATCTGACACGCTCTTATACCTCTATTAATAAAGAGGTGGCAGATATTTTTGCGCCCAATATTGGATGATATATTATTGCTTGTAACTGTACGCTTAGAACGCTTACAACTTTTCAAACTACACAACGGATAATTAATGCAGTTTTCATTAATAAGTAGTCATTCAAGACAAAGGTTTGTAAGTAAGTATGTAAAATACATACATATATACATACATTAAATCAAGCCTGTTTCCCAGAGGGGTAGGCAGAGACCACTTCTTTCCACCTGCTACGATCTTGACAAATCTCTTTCGCTTCTTCCACATTCATACATAATGACAGAACACATCTGTATGTAAAATAAATACTGGATTAAGGACGGGTGTTACAGAAAACTCAGACAAGCCGAACCGAAGCGAGGGCGGATCGCTAGTCATACATTTCTGGTCATAGGTACCTTATTTAACCCACACTTATCCACGCTCGGTGTTAAAGACATCCCCCTGTGGTTGTCCAGAGCCTGCATGATGGCGGAGGAAATCGCAGCCCACGTAGGTATGAAAAGTGAAGTACATACATGTGATTGACTTCTGTACCTATCTATTTTGTGTATTTGAGCAGTGTTGCCAGTTTAGACCTGTAAAATTGTAACTTGTAGCTTTATAAAACGTGCCCCAGTTTGTTAATACGGGCCTTAGACTGCAATCCCAAGACCGCTGATGTGATACCAATTCTGAGGACTAAGATGGAATGCCTCTATGCTAGTAATATCACCGGCTGTCTTATCTTCACACCGGAACACAACAATGCGTATACTGCTGCTTGGCGGTAGTTTTAAAACACACAATCATCAAATAACAACACAACATTCAATCTCAAACAAGTAGCACAACCGCGAGCGTATGTGCGTTCATTTTATTCCTTAAGGTTGTTTGTAGTTTCATCTAAAGACTTTATCTCTCAAAAGGTTTACTTCAAAATAACTCCATGTTTTAGGATAATCAGATAGTAGTTATAAACTAATAACCCTTTAACAATTAATACAATTGCCTTCGGTATAACATAAAGCCTAACTAGACCTATCCCAAATTAATTTAAAGGTTTTACTGCAATTGTTAGTAACTGCGTCTACAACTACAACAAGGGTTCATTACTGTAGAGCTGCAAACTTTACAGCCCTAAATTGGCAATAATACTACTATTGGTAACTTTATTCCACTTTGTTCAAGCTCATATTGCTGCTGTAATCGTAATTAAGTACAATGCATAATGTTCATCCACTTGACTATGATTGTGTTATAGAAACAAATTGGAATAAAACCCCTGATCAAAAGGTAGCACAGGTAAAGAAATAAAAATGCATTTACATGCTCGCAATTGTTTTGGTTCAATTCTCGGAAGCAAAGCATCAGCTTGGAAAAAAGTAATGCCCTGAGTTATGTAAGCACTTATTCACTGTGAAAAACTGTTAATTTTATTGACTTTATATATAAGTAGGTATATGTATTAATAATTAGAGGGATGTAAATTGATTAATACCTGAAACTAATATCATTTATCATTTAGTACCTATAAATATTATTATCTTGAAAATTAAATTCGAACTAGCACATACGCTGCTAGATGGCGACGTGAGCGCTGTCATGGACATCGCCTAAGTAGCAAAATGGCGGGTGTCAGTTTTTGCCGTCAAAACTTCGCTCATTTAGTTTTTATTGGCCGCTCGCCGTCCACTAGCTATGCATCGTCGGGCTTTCTTGTGGTCATCAATCAGTTTATGCTAAATTCTAAGCATATAGGAAGCTACTTAATATGTTAAACTTACGAGTTATATTAAAAAACATTTTGACTTAAGTAGCTCATCACTCTCATCAGGCGAGATGGTGTTGGCGAGAAAGAGCAAAAATAATATTATAACTACGTACTTATTTCAGAAAGACATTGAAAAAAAAAACCTTTTTTGTGTAAGTACCTAGTTACGATTTAAAAACTATAGTGGCCGATTACCGTTGTCATTGAAAACAAAAGGCTTGTATTTAACTCGTATCAACAATCATTTTTAACCAACTTCAAAAAAACGGGAGGTTCTGAATTCGTCGGCCCTTTTTCTTATCACTATTTTGTAGTAAGTATTGTAAAAAATACAATTCATCGATATCCGTAGTTTAAGGTGTTTCGCAGAAACAGGCTCTGATTTTACGAATCCCTACATAAAGTTTATTAAATTTTTATTATCAGATGAATCTTATACTAGTTGAGCAGTTCTGTTTTAAGATTATAGCGCCCTCTAGTGCTGAGTAGATGAACCATTTTTATAAAAGTGCTAGTTAAGGCTTACGTAATGTAGATGACGCTACTCTAGAAGCAATCATTCAAGCGTGATGAAAATAAATGTTTAAAAGTATATATGTATATATATACTACACAATATATTATGTAGATAATTATTAAATTCGAGAAAAAAATCACTAATATTATATATTTATTAAGAATTTATTCATGGACCTTGAACGCCGTGCAAAAAAAATACGCTAAACGTCAATCATGACACTTCGTTCGTCTCGTTAGCTCATTGTCATTCACTTTGTCATTGAATCGCGAGGCGGGTGGTCAAACGCCCGGTTTACAAAGTGGTGTCTCATTTCTTGTGATAAACATTCCAAAATCAAAAATGAAGGGCGACAAGAACGTAGACATCCAGGCCCTCAAGGACATCGCCAATAAGCTGAGGATTGACAGCATCGTCGCGACAAATGCCTCAAAGTCTGGGTGAGTGGATAACCTCATAGCGTCGGTACTAGCTGAACTGATACATTGAAGGTCTAATGAAGGTTAGGAAGGTTTCTTACATCTAATTAGAATCTAATCATGTCATTTATCATCTAAAAATCTTGATTGTAACCGTAAATTACTTACTTATTTAACATTTACGGGTAATTTTTTCGAAAAAATTTCACTATTTGTATTAACTTGACGTTTACCGGCATTTGATTTGCTATGCAAACAAGTTCAAAAGGCCAGGTAGTGCGTACGTTAGCGTACCGGTGGACTTTTGACTCGTTTTTATGGCAGTTTTAACTTTCCTATGTAGGTTTGTCGGTACGCCAGGTGAGGTTATGACCACGTGACTGTGTAATGGCTTGTCCCGAGGCCACCCGGCGCCTTACATCACTTACCTATGATATCAGTTATCGCATGAATTGGATGTTTTTATGCAAATGATTGTGTAAAGTTAGTCACGATATTTTTGCAATGTATTTGATTACATTTGTTTCTTATGTTAGTTGTTGAGCCAGTTTAGAAGCTGTTTGTTTTGAATGAAATAATCCCCTGTAGTATTCTCCTTGAACAATATTAAAAATCCTACTAATATTAGACATGCAAAAAAAGTGTGTGTGTGTGTGTGTGTGTGTTAGTTTGTTACTCCTTCACGCTGAAATGGCTGGACGGAATGGAGATAGTTTATACCCCGGATTAACTTATAGGCTACTTTTATAAATCTTGAATACATTTCTCACTTAGTGAGTATAACAGATCCCCTGAACTAACTACTAACTGACCCCCATACAAGTGTAAACTGTGACACAGTGAGTCACCGTCCTTATTATCAATATCATACTCATTCCAAAGATACAAAAACTAAAGTATGTATTTTGTATAAAACTAAAAATAATAGTAAGTAGTAATAATAGCCCAGCAAAACTGCGGCAGAGTTGTATAATTTTTTTCCATGTGCCTATGTTTATGTGTATTGTGGATGCTATCGTTCACACAATATTGTACTGCCTACAAAAGATTCTGATAGAGGGTAGAGAATGCCATTAGGCATTAAGGTCACCTTTTGTACTCAAATTTGTAGTTTTGTGCAATAAAGATTAAATAAATAAATAAATAGAGTTAATAGTAAATATGTAGTACAAACAAACACTATTAAGGTATGCCGTTCAATAAAATTATTCCTAACAAAGTATGAAATTTGCCAGCTGGGAATCTCCCATGTCCTTGAACGAACAGGTTATGGACCATGTGTTCTAAAATTTATCAGAATATGCTTCCAATCCAATCCAATTTAGTTTTTAAGTACTAACATTATTTCTAAGACTATACTAACAATAATGAGATCAAATGTTATCTTGAATGAAATAAATGAATTGAATTGAATTGAATGAGTCATTTCCCATTTTTAACGTATAATAACAGTAGGAAATTGATATGGTTTTGATTTTTATGATATCAAATTAAAATAAGCTTAATACTTCTATTTTTAATGTTATCTTTGATGTTTTCTATGTAGGTATCTTAGTACCTATTTATTTATCTGTACATATAAGTATCCTTATCATGATCTGGTACCCACAAAACAAGCCTAGAGCTTAGTTTGGGACTAACTTGTGTAAGATGGTGGTGGTGGATGGTGATGGTGATGGTGGTTACAAGCAGAAGTCTCTATCTAACTCCTTTTGCTAGAAAGAGTTCCGCTTGTAATAATAATATGTAACTTGTAGCTTCGTGAAACGGGCCACTGGTATTCATGCCCAAGTGTTTGTTTCTTTTCTATTTTGTAGTGTTTTGTTATAATATCCTATCTTAATAGAAAATATGGACCCCTAAAAAGTGCATGTCTAGAAAACTTCTTTATGAATTCCATTTGAAATCAGTATACCATTCAATTTGAATTTTAAATGATTGTCTGGAATAGTTGCCTTCAAAACTATTTGAATGTTAAATGAAGTGAGTAACCTTAGGTTGACATTGGTTGACCTGAGATATCAAAGTCATGTTTAACTGTGAGGTAACATTATCTCACATGTGATAACAGCATGAGATTCAATTACGTAAAATAGTTAAAAATAAAATTCATACTGTTTTAGGTGATTCATGTTTCACTAGAGGTCAATCACATGTCGAATGGTTTAGCATTTAAGCCGCAAAAACATAACAAACAGACAGACCAAATGTGAAGCTAGCATTCTAGGTTCATCCCCAGTGAAGGCTTTTTTTTACTTATATAGAGAAATATATACTTAAATGTATAGAAAACTTTCCAGACCACTCCAAGACTCGGGAACAAATACTCACTCTCATCACACTAATATTTGTCATTACTGGGAATCAAACCCAGGATTGCTAGCTTCATAGGCAGGGTCACTCCAACTTGGCTAAACACGCCATGAAGTCACATTGTCTAGTAAGTACCCATAGTAAAAGTCTATATATTACTTTAAGACTATGTTAAGTTATGTAAAATTGGTCACTGATATATAAATTCTACATTTTAGCATAATAGGTGTAGGTGTATATAATTTTCAAACTCTTATCCAAGATAATTATAATTGCATTCATAATGAGCTAATTACTGCAACGGTCTTGAATATTATTAGAGCATACAAATTACGATCCAAGTATATTATAATGAAGTAAACTTCATAATAATAATAATATGTGAATCGGACTTCCTTTTTAAGTGGTGTAGGCAATAATTAACTTTATACTGAATTATTAAAGTTTGGTTTTGTATGATTATTGTTTGTTGATTCAGTTGGGCTGGATTAGTTTTACTTGTTCTGCATAACTACTGTACACTTCAATTAAACCAACAATAAACGCATTCTTCCTATGAAATCTAATTTCATTTACATTAATGTCTCTATTCTAGAGGAACAGCTTATTTTCAAAGTTCATTTTTTAATGGTCATTTATGTCACTCATAACAATTTATTAGGCTCCTAAATTCCAGCCAGATTTCTGGATCAATTTCGCGAAATGGTTATTTCTAGCAGAGTTTTCATTCGCCTTTGTTTCCTTGTTCAAGCTTTCTCGTGACACGTTAGCCTCGTTATGAACAAGAATTCCCCACTATTACCTTGAAATTAAGCTTTTGGTTCTAAAAATCGATTGCATCCTAATGATATGAGTTTCCCATGTCTCCTACATACATAAGTTGTATATTAGAGAAAGAAGTTCTCTTCCCTAATAACAGCACTTGACTAATATACAGCGGTGCACATCATTGTGCATCGCCGTCAGTGAGTGCGAGAGAGACCGTGCGTCGTACTCACGTGCCCACTGTTGGGCTCCGTGGTCAGTAGCGTCCGAACAAATACCTATTACGGATTTACTGTTTTCAACCTATGATGTCGCGTTCCGCCACTCAGTTTGACCTTGCACGGTTGCGTTTGCGATTACCTACTTAGATGGAAAACACTATACCTAAATGGCATGTTAATTTATCGACGTGTTAAAAGACAAACAGACAAAAATAACACTTGACGCTGAAATCGTATTCGTACCTTAACACAATTTTTGATGTTTTTACATTATTTTACACTTGTAAATTACTGTTCTCATGTAGTTTTAAACAGTTTTTTGTCCGTTTACGGTGTTAATGTTTAATTGAATTGTGGATTAACTTGATTGACATCATTTATATTAAGTCATTGGTTTTCCTGTAAAATGCCGTAGAGTAAGTTCCTCAAACCAAATGAAGCTAGCTTGTTAATGATAATTTTATCCTTATTTCTAACTCCCGACACATACAAAAACGTGTAATAAGTTTAACGTGTGTATTTGTCTGTGGCATCATAACTCGCAAACGGATGAACTGATTTATACTTAGTATTTTGTAATAAATGGTTAGGCCGTTTAAGAGATATCGGCTCTGAAAGCGGGGATTGGAATTGTATACATACATACCTACATACATTAAACCACACCTGTTTCCCAGACGGTTAGGCAGAGACAACTTCTTTCTAACTGCTACCATGGAATGGAGGAACCATACAAAAAAAACATTTTTTGCTCTATCTTAATATTGTACGGTGTTACATAACCCTTCTTCACATGCTAGACCGCCTCTTGGTCGGTTGTTACGTATTGAATAGTTACTAAATGTTGTATTGTTCGTCCCCAGGCACCCGACGTCATGCGCGTCGATGGCGGAGATCATGTCGGTCCTGTTCTTCCACACGATGCGGTACAAGATCTCCGCGCCCAGGGACCCCTCCGCCGACCGGTTCATCCTCTCCAAGGTAACGCTGGGCCCGGCGCTCTTAGGGCCTGTTGTTTGATCAGTAGTTAAACTAACTAATGGTTAAAAATGGTTACTAATAGTTAAATTCTCAATGAAATGTGTCAAATTTTCGATTCCTTTTTCGAATTTTAACAATTAGTTGAGTTAACTACTGATGAAACAACGGGCCCTTAGTAACTGTGCCCTTACTGACCCATCTCAAATTCCCATCCTGTATATAAAAACCAGTAGTAGTATATAGGTAGTTTATATTCATATAAGTGTTTTTTTGGTAAAACGACTTCTTTTTGTGCAATAATGAGTTTACTTACTTACTTGCTTTTGCCAGTTTCTAACTTGTATGGTTACTTGTATATTGTAATTATTTCACCAACAACTTATATAGATTTTCCTGCTATAATCCGCACTTGACTAGTATACAGCGGTGCACATCATTGTGCATCGCAGTCAGTGAGTGCGAGAGAGACCGCGCGTCGTACTCACGTGCCCACTGTTGGGCTCCGTGGTCAGTAGCGTCCGAACAATTTTCCCTTTTTTTAGGGTCATATTCATCTAGGTATATGTATTATATGTATGTATACTTAGGGCGACTGTGCACTACAAGGAATTTTGCCGTGCGGCAATCCGTTTTTTACGGTTACGCCATAATTACTAAGCCATAAGCACTAGTTTGTGCAAAATCAGATTGCCGGACAGTAAAATTCCTTGTAGTGCTCAATCGCCCAAAAACCTTATTTATGTTGAAAATCGCATCATAATCCGTTACATATTGTGTAAAATGTGCGACACCTGAAAAGGTAGGGTTTGGTGTATCTAACATTTGTGCAATATTATATTGACTTTATACTGTAGGTACCTAAATTCTACACAAAATTATTTGGTTTGATTTACTTAGTTTAAAAAAACTAACCGGACCGAGCGACTTAATTTTATTCTCTTTAGATATAAGTAGCTTCTGCCAGCGACTTCGTCCGCGTAGAATTCGTATTTTTAACATCCACGGGAACCGTTCATTTTTCCGAGATAAAAAGTAGACTATGTTACTTAGGGATAATGTTACATTCTAATGATGAATTAGTTCATCTTCTATGAATGAAAGAAGTGGTGTAAATAACAGCCACACGTAATTATTAATAATACTTGGCGCAACCGGTAGGATTGCACACAGTAACCGCCGATCGTTCCCCAGGGCCACGCCGCCCCCATCCTGTACGCCGCGTGGGCCGAGGCGGGCCTGTTCCCCGTCGAGGACCTGCAGAACCTGCGCAAGCTGGACAACGACCTGGAGGGGCACCCCACGCCGCGGCTGAGCTTCGTGGACGTCGGCACCGGCTCGCTCGGCCAGGGGCTCGCCGTCGCCGCCGGCATGGCCTACGTCGGGAAGTACTTCGACCAGGCTCCCTACAGGTTCGTAAAAAACGTTTTAAACCTGATCGACACTCAAGTGTTCCAAGTACTGATTCATGTTATTTTAAATCAATGGGAAAAAAGTTTGAAGTTTAAAAGTGCTGACTAACTTAAGGAAAGTAAAGACTTATAAATTATCAAATGGTTAGGTAACCTGACAACATAACATTGCTATAAGCAGCACTTGACTAATATACAGCGGTACACATCATTGTGCACCGCAGTCAGTGAGTGCGAGAGAGACCGTACGTCGTACTCACGTGCCCACTGTTGGGCTCCGTGGTCAGTAGCGTCCGAACAAGTTCTCTCTATGATGAGAATACGGAGCAAGTGCCGGAAATTCAAAACTACTTACATTTCCCACTAAAATTAACGGATTTCGGCTAAAAAAAACTGTCATCATGTTATTAGTTGTTTGTAATTAAAGGAAAAGTTTAGGTTTAAAAGTACTGACTAATAAGGAAAGTATAGACCAATTAATCATCAATTATTTAAGGTGAGGTAACCTGAGAACATTACGGAAAATCCCATGGGTCTTTACAGAAAAGCATAGATCATATTAGATTAAAAGGAAAATAACCTTATAAAAACTGTTCATTCCTTTGAGGAATGGTTGTGCCAGACACCTAGGTCTTATTCTTTAATGGGCACCTCGCTAACCAAGTAGGTATCCATTTCGCATTGCTATGTGTGGGTGCCAGATTACGAGTGTAGTAGCCACTCCCCTGCCATTGAGTGAAGTGCTCAGTAGCACTTGAATATAACTACTTAAGAAACTACTTGTATTTATGTTCAAGTACGTTGTCGTCGCCTTGCCCGGTAACTAAGCACCCATGGAAATGTTGAAATCATTTTTGACTTTTGGACGTTTAATGCTGTCCAATAGGAGTTAAATATATGAATGCAAATCAAAGTGATTGTTTGTTTCAATTTGGAAGAAAGCTACTAGTATTCTCATGTTTTTTCGCGTAAAACACTATGATCCTTTCTTTTTTATTTGGAATACATCAGTCAACCAGAGGACAATTCAATTTTATGGTATCTATGAGCTGAACTGAAGAAAACTTTTAGGGAGTCAAAGAACTTAACCTAGACCAATTAAAAAAAAAAGTAGGCGTCATGCTGTATCACTGTTTGGAGAAGGAATAGGAACGACTGGAAATTTACTTCACCGACAAGAGCATAGCTCTTAAGTAAAAAAGAAAGAGCTCATCTGATGATGGAAGTCAGAAGGCGGTAACAGGACCTCCCCTGTAGGGTCTGTAGGTACTTAAAGTAGACCCGCCGAATTGAGATTCGTTACTTTAGTGTCGGTAAGCAGAATGATGTATAGTCAGCAACAAAGTCAGGTGTCCTGTGTGCAACTTCCTTGTATAGATGAATTACCGAGAGCGTGGAATTGCATATGTAGTGGTTGTACCGATCGCAAGAAAAGGAAAACCATTTAAGTTTTCTTCTTAATTAAATGTGATTACCCTTAACATGTGGAATAAGTATGTCCTTTTTTTGCTTTTAGTCGCTATCATTTATTTAAATTTTCATCTTTAAGGTTAGAAATTTCTTATGGGACAGATGAAAATATATAGTTCTCCTGATCAAAATTATCTACTGCCGACGGATCGTACGTTACTTTTTCTTATTCGGAGAGAGGAATTTTTTCGATGTTTTGAATTTGTCTGCGTTTTCCGAATGCGGAAACCGAATTCGGAAAACGTATGTATGCGGCCGGCCGCGGATGTCCGAATGCGGAAAACGTATTCGGAAACCGTATACGGAAAACGAATGTATGCGGCCGGCCTAAGACATATATTTTAGTGCATTGTAAAAAGTATTTAGAATTTGACACTGACATTATTTTTGTACTTACTTATTTAATATATAACATATAACAAAACTCTTTTTATGCTGATGGTATAAGAAGTAGAGGAAATTTAAATATAGAATGCCTGTAAAGACATGTAACCACTACATATGCAATACCACGCTCTCGGTAATTCATCTATACAACATTTGCCTTGTCTGCAGGGTGTACTGCCTGGTGGGAGACGGCGAGGCCGCCGAGGGCAGCATCTGGGAGTCGCTGCACTTCGCGAGCCACTACAAGCTGGACAACCTGGTCGTCATCTTCGACGTCAACCGGCTCGGCCAGTCCGAGCCCACCTCGCTGCAGCACCACGTGAGTCGTTAGCTTAGCGTTATTTTATAGTACTAGAGGACGCCCGCGACTTCTTGCGCGTAGAATTAGTTTCCCGTTACTCCCCTCATTTCTTCCCGTTGGGGGTCGATTTTCCGAAAATCCTTTCTTAGTGCTCATTTACATCATGAAAGGAACCCCTGTACCAAATTTCAAGTTTCTAGGTACAGTAGTTTCGGCTGTGCGTTGATATACATATAACTCAGTCAGGTTTGCCTTTTATATATATAGATGCTCAAAAAAGAAGTTAAAAGGGCTTGTTCAAGTGTTGCCTTTTATGTAGGTTGATTTGATGCCATTGCGGTAAAGATAAAGATGTTTTGGTCTGGTATTGAGTCAGTAGGCCGCCTGGGCACTTTTAAGCGTCAAAATCTACCAATGCGAAGAGAACACATTTATAAGAAGAAGCAATTTTATCATGTCATAATTTAAAATCGCTTCATGTAACATGAACTTAACAAATAGTTAAAATGTAAAAAAAAACGGAATAAAATGAAATGTGTAGATTTACCCAGCCACTTCACAAATAAGGATAAATAGCATAACAATCAATATGTAAATTAATATATGAATGTGTTTATACCGAGGAAAATGATATGGATAGTAAAATTGTTGGTTTCCAATCCAATCATAGTTCTTGCACAGTACTAAAGGCGAAGATTAATTACTAATGTCAACAATTTTCGTAGACATACTGTGCTATAGTTTCCTCAGCATAAACCGCACTTGACTAATAAACAGCGGTGCACATTATTGTGTATTGCAGTCAGCGAGTGCGAGAGAGACCGTGCGTCGTACTCACGTGCCCACTGTTGGGCTCCGTGGTCAGTAGCGTCCGAACCTTCAGTCGTATCATTCATGTTCAAATAACGATTTCTTACTTAATTTCTTTGTCGTTACTTAGAACGACTAGATATTAGATAGTTTAATACCTAGGAAGTGGCATAGATCACATTTTTAATACATAAAATTGGGAAAAAAATTAGAACAATTGCTTAATAGGTTGATTCACACTCCATAAAAGAAGTTTGATCAGGGGCATGTTTTATAAAGCTAAAAGTTACAATTTTACAGGTCTAAACTGGCAACACCGCTCAAATGGCCGGTCGTCATTGGTCGAGGTTGTGTCAAATGGAAACTTGTAACCTGTAAATTGTAATTTGTAGCTTTATAAAACAGGCCCCTGATGTTAACTATCCTTTCATTCGTTGATTTAATGAAGAGTGAAATATGGAAGTCTTACTGCCGCACTCAGAGACATCAATTAAATTTAATGCTTGTTTAGTGACGTGTTGCCTTATTCTATTGTTGTAGAAAAGAAAGTGACAGCAGCAACTTTAATCAAGCATTAAATTAAATTGACGTCTCAGAGTGCGGCAGTTAGTTTACTATTAATTATTTTGAGTAACAATCGTGCATAAGAGAATTTCTTTAATTCTAAACCTACTAGTCACAGTCTTCCTCTCAACGTCTTAAATTCGAAGATTCACAGAAAATCAGCCCGTTCTAACCCCTAACTAACTCTAACCCTTCTGTCCCAGGTGGAAGTTTACGACGCTCGGCTGAAGGCGTTCGGGTTCCACTCGCTGGTCGTCGACGGCCACGACGTGTCGGAGCTGGTGAAGGCGCTCGACGGAGCCGCCAACACCAGCGGGAAGCCCACCGCGCTGGTCGCCAAGACCTTCAAGGGGAAGGGCTTCCCGGGGATCGAGGACCTGGAGAACTGGCACGGGAAGGCTCTGGGCGCTGACGGTGATAAGATCATCAAGGTAAGTGTTTATACAGCGTTTTGATGCATTCGTCTCTTCCTTTGCTTGTAGTAAGAGTTTCGAAAATTTCGACATTAGAGAATGAGCGAAACGAAGGTATCTATAAATTGCTACTATTATTTACGTATGAAGATTCTAAACGGGTATTAAAAGTTTTAGTGTAATTTAAGATAATAAAAAGAAAGAAAATTGCAGTGCCAAGTCGTGTTATGCAATTAATTTAGTGTGTTGTTATCAGGTATACGAGTTATCTTGTAAATAAGAAATTGATCTTAATCTGAATGCTTTTTTTTATTTTTAAGTATTTTTAAATGTATGTCAAAATCTTACAAAGTATTTTAAC
Source organism: Acleris cristana (assembly GCA_948252455.1). Taxonomy (NCBI): domain Eukaryota; kingdom Metazoa; phylum Arthropoda; class Insecta; order Lepidoptera; family Tortricidae; genus Acleris; species Acleris cristana. The sequence continues at coordinate 332,470 of OX411791.1, read as the reverse complement.
TTCATAAATTTAATCATCTAAATAAATCTAAATAAATAAGAAATAATATCAAAACTTTGTTTTAAAAAAACATGTTATATTGCTCTATCCTGTTTTATTTATATTCTAAATTAATGTCATTTATCTTAATCTTCTTGCTTGTTTGCTTCTTCTGGTGTAATCACATCTAAAGTAAACATCATCTCCCCCCAGCACCTGCAGTCCCAGATCAAGAACAACACAGTGTCCCTGAAGCCCAAGCCGCCGCTGGCGGAGGCGCCGAAAGTGCACATCGGCGACATCACGCTGTCATCTCCGCCCGCGTACAAGGCGGGCGAGCTGGTGGCCACGCGCCTCGCCTACGGCACCGCGCTCAAGAAGATCGCTGACACCAACCTGAGGTAACACAACATACTTTATTTTAGGGCATCGAGAATAGTTATTTGTGCAACAAAAGAACAAAATTAGTTTATGCTTCGAATGTTGATTTTAAATGCCGAGTAATCGAAGGATTCTATAATTGAATTACGAACGTAGCGAATGATTTTAGGTTAGAATCTTGAGCGCAGCATGGGATTTAAAGACTCGAGATGCAAATAATTTTGGTGTCCTGTGACACTTTCCACTTTTGATCTCAGCAGCGATAGCATATTACTTAACAGAGAAAAAATACAACATGGTAAAAAAACTACAATAATATTTGTGTCAAAAACAATGTCAAAATATTTAAACTTAAAATTGCTGTCTTGCATGTATACCAAAACGTTGAGCTTTTTTTTATAGTTATTTTGTCTAATGCTCGCAGTAAATTCAAATTTTGCTCACTGTCTTAATAGCAAATCTTACCTTTTGGTGGAGCTCAGGAGAAAAAAAAAACTACCGCCGAACAGCAGCATTTGCATTCTATTCCGGTGTAACAGTTACTTACTCGGTCCGCGTAAAGCTCGTTTATTTGTTTTAATCTACAGCTCCAAAGTAACTATATAACCCTTTCATTTAATATTTTGTCTGTTTGTTCAAAGCACTTGACTAGTATACAACGGTGCACATCATTGTGCATCGCAGTCAGTGAGTGCGAGAGAGACCGTGCGTCGTACTCACGTGCCCACTGTTGGGCTCCGTGGTCAGTAGCGTCCGAACAAATTAAACAATATACCATCCAAAAACGAACTAACCTGGAGCTTTTATATAATTTGAAATTTATTTTATTATCGCCGTTTTAATATACCCATTGCGCTTACGATTTTAATTGAAGTATGTATTTATTATTTTCAGAGTGATTGCTCTGGATGGAGACACCAAGAACTCCACCTTCAGCGACAAACTGCGCAACGCTTACCCTGAAAGGTAAGTTACGATGTTTTTTTACAATAAATAATCTCATAATAAGGGTTCTTTTGATACGAGGAGCTAATTTAGGACACGAGGTGTCTTAGGTTAGGTACTAATGCATACGTAAAAAATATTCTAGGTACTTAATTCTCGTAAGGCCGCAATGTTACAACATTTGTCAAAATAAAATCAGCCTTTTGTGACCAATAGTCATTACAAACAATTAAAATTACATTTTGTTTTGTTTGCAATCTTTTACAGTTCAGTTAAGTGTAAAAATATGGGACAAAGTAACATTGCAAAAATATGTCCCAATGTTGTTCCAGTGTAATTAGAAAATAAATACTTATTTTTGTTCTTGACTGTACAGTTGTTTCATTTTACAAAACCGGGTTCGCCATACTTGTGTGTAGATGCACGTGCACGGTCTCTGAGTGCGTAGTTGTCGTCGCTAAGCGTCGCCGTAGTGTGCGTGTCTATACGTGCTACCACTACAAGTATGACAAACCCGCTTTCGTGAGATATAACTGTATTATGCAAGTCCCCTTGCCTTTAGGAGGTTAATATATTATTTGTATTTCCTAACTGTGTTACGCTGGGTAGGTACATCGAGTGCTTCATCGCGGAGCAGAACCTGGTGGGCGTGGCCACGGGCGCCGCCTGCCGCGACCGCACCGTCGCCTTCGTCTCCACCTTCGCCGCCTTCTTCACCCGCACCTTCGACCAGGTACAGAGCCGCTGCCAGCCAGAGAGGGATCTAGCTTTACTGCTTTTCTCATATTAATTCATGCGGCTGTCCTTTTTCCGAGTCAAGGAGCGACCACACCGTTGCTCAAAATACGGTGACTTTACCGCACGCTCTCCACACCGCTGCCGTGACGTTTACGGCACGTCATTGCACACCACTGCCGTGACGTTTACGGCATATCACTGCGATTCCGATAATGTTTTCGTAATTAGGGCCTACGCTAGCTGACGCGGACGCCCGCCGCGTGCGCACGCTCGCGGGTGCCGCTCCGGACCCCCGCCGCGGGCCAGCGAGTCCGCGCCGGGCGTCCGCGCCGGGCGCGCGCCTAACTTAGCGCTCCCAGTACAATAACAAGTCCGCGAGCGTGTGCCCGCCGCGTGCGCACGGAGCGGACGCCCGCCGCCCGCCGCCCGCCGCGCGGATTGAAGTCCGTCGCACGCGCCCGCGCCAGTTAGCGGTGTTCATACCATTTCTTATTAGACGGGTGTCCGTTACGGATAATCCGCGTCAGCTAGCGTAGGCCCTTAAGCATTCATGCATCTCGCATATACAGTATCGCAATTTATAGTATTACTTATTTTACTTAATGGAACGTCTGGTTGGTGTCAGATCCGCATGGGCGCCATCAGCCAGAGCAACATCAACCTGGTGGGCTCGCACTGCGGCGTCAGCATCGGCGAGGACGGGCCCTCGCAGATGGGGCTCGAGGACCTCGCGCTGTTCCGCGCCGTGCCCACCGCGACCGTCTTCTACCCCTCGTATGTACCGTAACATGAGTCAGCATCTACCCCTCGTATGTACTGTAACACGAGTCAGCATCTACCCCTCATATGTACTGTAACACGAGTCAGCATCTACCCCTCGTATGTACTATGTACTGTAACACGAGTCAGCATCTACCCCTCGTATGTACTGTAACACGAGTCAGCATCTACCCCTCGTATGTACTGTAACACGAGTCAGCATCTACCCCTCGTATGTACTGTAACACGAGTCAGCATCTACCCCTCGTATGTACTGTAACACGAGTCAGCATCTACCCCTCGTATGTACTGTAACACGAGTCAGCATCTACCCCTCGCATGTACTGTAACACGAGTCAGCATCTACCCCTCGCATGTACTGTAACACGAGTCAGCATCTACCCCTCGCATGTACTGTAACACGAGTCAGCATCTACCCCTCGCATGTACTGTAACACGAGTCAGCATCTACCCCTCGCATGTACTGTAACACGAGTCAGCATCTACCCCTCGCATGTACTGTAACACGAGTCAGCATCTACCCCTCGCATGTACTGTAACACGAGTCAGCATCTACCCCTCGCATGTACTGTAACACGAGTCAGCATCTACCCCTCGCATGTACTGTAACACGAGTCAGCATCTACCCCTCGCATGTACTGTAACACGAGTCAGCATCTACCCCTCGCATGTACTGTAACACGAGTCAGCATCTACCCCTCGCATGTACTGTAACACGAGTCAGCATCTACCCCTCGCATGTACTGTAACACGAGTCAGCATCTACCCCTCGCATGTACTGTAACACGAGTCAGCATCTACCCCTCGTATGTACTGTAACACGAGTCAGCATCTACCCCTCGTATGTACTGTAACACGAGTCAGCATCTACCCCTCGTATGTACTGTAACACGAGTCAGCATCTACCCCTCGTATGTACTGTAACACGAGTCAGCATCTACCCCTCGTATGTACTGTAACACGAGTCAGCATCTACCCCTCGTATGTACTGTAACACGAGTCAGCATCTACCCCTCGTATGTACTGTAACACGAGTCAGCATCTACCCCTCGTATGTACTGTAACACGAGTCAGCATCTACCCCTCGTATGTACTGTAACATGAGTCAGCATCGGCGAGGACGGGCCCACGCAGATGGTGCTCGAGGAACTCGCGCTGTTCCGTGCCGTGCCCACCGCGACCGTCTTCTACCACTCGTATGTACAAAAAAAAACACCTTACTGCGCAGGCATTCTCTACCTAACTCTAGTCTACTTTCAAGTAGAAACAAATCAAAATGTAGATAGGTGCAAAACGACAGTATTTTTCCTTAAGCGCTAGTACAGAAGTAGCCAAATGGCGGACCGCGGTCCGCGATCGGACCGCCGACTCATTTTGTGCGGACCGCGAGAACACAGCAACCCCCTAAAATGTAATTTTTCTCATTGATATTATATAAAAAAATACCTTTATTATTTCCGTAATTACATTTGTTTAATTAATATTTTTTATTTCGATTTCCACCTTTCTAAATTTTATCGGAAATCATACACGTATCATATGCCAAGGTGAATTTAAATTACTGATATGCTTCTTATGAATCCCTACAAATGTTATAAATGCTCAAGTGTCTTTATCTTTTGTTCCCTCTTATCATTTCAACGCCTCAACCAAACAATGTAAAATTGACATAAGATAGATTTTCTCTCAGCAAATCGCAGTTTCCAAAAATAATATATACAATGAAAGATTTCGGCACAATTTTTTAAGGAACAGTGCAGTTTTTTAACTGACATGACTACTTTAACACAACTATTCATATTTTTTACAGCGACGCCGTGTCGACCGAGCGCGCCGTGGAGCTGGCCGCCAACACGGCGGGCATCTGCTACATCCGCACCTCGCGCCCCAACACCTCCATGCTGTACCCCAACGACGAGGTCTTCAAGGTACTGTATCGGCACCGGATCATGCCATACAATCAACTAATCTCGAATAAGCCCGAGTTTGAACATTGCAGTTCCAAGTAACGTTACCGTTATAATACCTTATGATTGATTTATCCACGAGTGATAACTAAAAGATTATAGATGTATAGAGTATTACCAATATTCCCACTAATGTAGGAAAAGAGCACAATAGATAGACCTCCCTCCAGGCGGCATAACCCTGGGGACTTGAAGTCCATCGGGATGAAGTTGGAAGTGGTAACCGACTGAAGAAACTTTACTAGCGGGATGTAGCGCACTGTCTGACGCTGGTGACGCTGTTGAGTTCGTTTTCATAACTTACTACACGTTTCGCACTGAGACCGGGGCGACGCAAGTCTATATTAAAACTAAAACACGTTACCAAAGCGTGGCAAAGACGTCAAACTTAGACACGACTCTCTAAAATTAGGTTATGTTACAATGCTTATAACGATGCCCGTGCGTCAAACAGTAGCAGCATAATCTCGTCATTGATATCGACAACGTTGACCCTAGAAATTAACGAATTATCCTATTATAAATTCTGATGTAGCTCGCTAGACCAAACTTGGTGTTAACCAATTCAAAGCTACATACTTCATACCAATACCAAAAGTCGTCACTCACACACCAATGACAACTAAACACCAGTCAACCTTACCTCATTGACAGGTCGGATATATCCGTTGTTGGCATTGAACCAGTGGTGCGGGTATATCCGTTGTTGCCGTTGAATCAGTGGTGCGGATATATCCGTTGTTGGCATTGAACCAGTTGTGCGGATATATCCGTTGTTGGCATTGAACCAGTGGTGCGGGTATATCCGTTGTTGCCGTTGAACCAGTTGTGCGGATATATCCGTTGTTGGCATTAAACCAGTTGTGCGGATATATCCGTTGTTGGCATTGAACCAGTGGTGCGGGCATATCCGTTGTTGGCATTGAACCAGTTGTGCGGATATATCCGTTGTTGGCATTCAATCAGTGGTGCTGATATATCCGTTGTCGGCATTGAACCAATGGTGCTGATATATCCGGTAATGGTATTGAACCAGTGGTGCGGATATATCCGTTGTTGGCATTGACCCAGTGGTGCGGATATATCCGATAATGACATTGAACCAGTGGTGCGGATATATCCGATTCCGATAATGGCGTTGAAAGGGTAAATACCCCGCGGTGCCTTTACAATAAATACAATAACAAACATTAACCTAGTATTTGTGCACCAGGTGGGCCAGGCCAAGGTGGTGAAACAGTCGGCAAAGGACCAGGTGCTGCTGATCGGCGCCGGCATCACGCTGCACGAGGCCGTCGCCGCCGCTGAGGCGCTCAAGGCCGAAGGTAAGGGAACTTATATATCTAATAGGTAATATAACTCATATGTTTAAACGAGTACTTCAATAAAATTATTGCTCATACAGTTTATACTAAGTGCCATATTTGTGTGAGTTCGTGAGTCTTGGACGTTTTCCTTGTATTTAAGTATGTATTTCTCTACACTCCATTCGTCGGTATTTCCAACCGGTTATGACATCTGGGGCACGTTTTATAAAGCTACAAGTTACAATTTTACAGGTCTAAACTGGCAACACTGCTCAAATGGCTGGTCGTCATTGGTCGAGGTTGTGTCAAATGGAAACTTGTAACCTGTAAATTGTAATTTGTAGCTTTATAAAACAGGCCCCTGACATGAAAAGAGCTGACATTTCCCTAATTGGCCGGCATCGCACCGACAACTCTTCTTGAGTTGCTGGTGTTTATGGGCAATGGTGATTACTTTCCATCAGGTAACCTACATGCTCGTTTCCCTCCCTCCCTTATAACTGTGATAGCCTTACTTACCTCAGGACTAGGTTACCTTGTGTGAGATTTTCCCCTGATATTTATTAATGTTTGCAGGCGTGTCGGCCCGCGTGCTGGACCCCTTCACCATCAAGCCGCTGGACGAGGCGGCGGTGCTGGCGAACGCCAAGGCCGCCGGCGGACGTATCGTTGTCGTCGAGGACCACTACCAAGCCGGTTAGTAAAAGGGCTTATTTTTTAGGATTCTGTGCCTGAATGGAGCCAAACGGGGCCCTGTTAATATTCCGCTGTCCGTCCTAATTTTAAACAGCCGTATCTTTTGAACCGTTATACATAGCAAGTTTTTTTCAAAGTCGGTTATTACGGCCGATTAACTAACAATTATTTTTTTAAGAATCTCAAGTAATATTCGTTTCCGTATACAAGAAACGGTTCCGTAGAATGCTTTCTTAGTGCAAGGTACCCAAGGAATTTTCGTCCACATTTCAAGTCTCTATACCTTGTTCGGATAGGTATTTAACTAATTGTAAACAAATAAACAACGTGACATTGTTTTTCATCCAATAGGAGCAGAAAACTGATACGTCATAGTTCGACCAAACAGTTTTGATTGGCTGTTGAACAGAACCACGTGGTTTGGTTTGTTTACCTTTAGTTAAATACCTATTCGGACAAGTTATAGGTACAGTGGTTTGGGCTCTGCGTCTTCTGTCAGTCATGTACAAACGTCACTCTCATTAAAAAACTTCATTGTATATCCAGGAGGCATCGGCGAAGCGGTCCTGTCGGCCGTGGCGCTGCAGCGCGACATCGTCGTGAAGCACGTGTTCGTGAAGGAGGTGCCGCGCTCGGGGCCGCCCGCCGCGCTGCTCGACAAGTACGGCATCTCCGCGCCGCACATCGCCGCCGCCGCGCGCGCCATCCTCAAGGCTTAGGGGGGGGACGCTGTCATACTAGATTGGGTATAAGGTAAATCGAAGTGCACGTGGAAATAGATACAACATCTACAACTTTATAAACCGTTGGCGTCATAATCAACTAAATTATATTTTACAAGACATGACATGTTTTTTTGAGTTGAATGTGCAATAAGAGCAAAATTTAAAAACCTAAGTCATCCTTAGAAATTATAAAATGATTACGTATGATAACGCCGGGTCGGGTGGTTTGAAAAGCAATGCGTGTAACGTAAAAGTAGCTTTTTTACACATTTTGTACTGTATGAGGTTTATACTTGTGTCTATAATTGCAGGTCGGTTATAAAAAGGGACCCCTTATTTCCATTATCTATTCATGATTTTTCTTTGATCGGAAAATTCGAAATGTTTCATAGATGGCGCTGATTTCATATTCGTTTACAGCGCCATCTACCGACCGACGACTTGAAAATTGCATCACTAAAACATTATCGATAACGTTCCTATATAAGCATTCCGATCAATTATATAAGTATATGTAATTAATTTATGTAACGACACAGTTTTCTATTTTCAACTTAGTTCCTAAGTGTAGAAGCATTGTCGATTAAGAGCTTATTTGCTCAGCCAGGTTGTTTCGGTGACAATTATTATGTAATGATATTTGAAATGCTATTTTTATATCCTTGTTATTCAGTGCCTTTTAAAAGCTTGGTCAGAAAATGGCATATCTAAAAACATAAAAATATAATGTTTTTCTTTAATCGCTTTCCTGCTTGCTTAAAAGTAAGTATATGCGTAAATCCAATTCATATCTATAATATTTTATAATTAGTTATTCAACATTAAGGCTCAAATTGTAATGAACTCTTGCCTTGACTTCAGTTATGTTTAGATACTCCCGTTTTCTGGCCAAGCACTAAGCTAGTACATAAGAAAGAATGCACAAGTTTCGAGACTGTTGTCAGATTTTGGAAGGATTTTTACGAATGGTTTAGTATGTAAGGAAAATTTACTATTTGTTATATCGGAATCATGTATTGGTATAAGGTACACGTATCTTGTATGAGGTACACACTGCGTGACCCAAGGTTACGAGGGGCTTCCTATTTTGTTAAAAAAATCATACAAAATGATAAGATCAAATGTTTAATCGGTTTTACATTCCTGTTGCATTATGTTTTTTTTTTTTCATTTATAACAGATTATTTTTTCTGTAATAAAGTTTATCAAGTACAAAACGTTGTTTAATTTAACTATTTATATTAATTTATTAAATGTTATATTTACAGGGTAAAATCTTACGTTAATGACTAGAGTAACTCTGTGATTGTATGTACATTTATCCGAGAGCCGAGTCGCGCTGAAATGCTGTGAATATTCCAGCTGACCGGCTGCGCTTACCTAGGTATCCTACGTTAGAGGTGTCAAATGACTAGTTCCATTAGTGTTCTAAATCTACATAAATAGCTAACGCCTTGACCAACAACTCTGGGAACGCCTTGTGATAATGTATAGTTGCCATCATTGTAAATACTTTATATTGAAACTTTAATAGTTTTCAAAATATATGTGCTGAACTATATTGTTAGTGATATTTTTGAGCACGTCATAATTATGCACTAAATGTTCGATGGCATCTTTACTATACTCGCACCCTCCTAAGAGGCCTGATTTGACAGTTGAGAAGTAAAAATTATAACCTCTCTTTTTATTTATGGTGGTTCCGTAGCGATTTCGTCAATGTAAAGTGAAAATATAACCTCAAACTTGCCTTGAATACACAATTTGTACCAAATTGACAGCTAGCAAATCGAGCTTCTTAGAATGGCACGACTATAAGTTAAAATACTACTGGTTTGAAAAAGAACCCTGAGTTCTTAGCCAAGGCCCCTAAACATCTTAAAATTTAAATTAGACAAGGCACATTCAAATCGGCTCTCACTAAGTCTTCACATTGTTATATTAGAATCAGGTTTGTTTTAGCGAAGTTTTAAATGCACAACACAATAAATAACATTAATTTTACAAGGTAACCTTCAATATAATTAAACTATCGTACTTATTTTTATATGTAACCATATATAAAGATCTGTAGGCAAATTATATTCATATACAAATAATTATTTTAGGTGTTTTAGTTTCAACACAAACATAACCAACACTAGAGAGTGGACGGACAACAACTAACCACAGTTCACGTAAAAACAGTTCCAAGCTATTTTTTAATCTCACTACAGCAAGTTAAATTTAAATGCATCAGCAGCCAGAATTCGTCTCTTTGGCCTATATTTACACCAGTCCTGTCAAAATCTTTTACTCGTCGTTGCTTTGCTTTTCAAGATCACACGCTGCCAAGCTTAAAACACTTCAGAAACAAGATATTTTATTGTTCAAGTAACTTTTTCACCCCCACTCACTCGCTGGTGCTTCAGAGGGAGACTGTTGCGGATTCACAGCCTCTCCTGTTCTCTCATCTAGTTCCCCGGGAAGATAGTCCTTCCAACTCCTGAAGAGATACCTCGTGAATTTCCGGAGTTGTCTGAACTTGCAATATGTGGCTCCTTCCGCCGACTGGAGCTGCTGGGTTTGGATCAGAAACCCCTTCTCTTTAAAAGTTTGTTCTAACTTCTCTCGCTGAAGACTTTTCCTGGATTTCCTCTTCTTTTTGCTCAAGTCCTCTTTGCTTGGAGCTGGTGACGTAACTTCTACTTTAGGTTGGGTCGACGCTGACGCGGCAGCCAACTGGGCTCTCCCCTGATTAGAATCCCTGTGCAGATATTCGTAGCCTTTATTCCCTTTATTACCAGTACCACTGTAATATCTAAAGTTTCCTCCAGAATCAACGGAAAGCATCTTCTTTTCTTGTAAAGAAGGCTTAGAGCCTCCAGTGAATTTGAACTTGCAAATGCTAACTTCAGTCGTAGGAGTGGTGGAATTGGTTTTGGTCGGGACGGGAGGAATGAAGATCGCTGATCTTTTCCTCTTCACTGGTTGGACGGGAACTGGTCGAGGGGACGATCGTTTCATCTTGGTCAAATCAGGGTTCTTGGCTTCCTCTGTTTGTTTCATCACGTTGGGGTCCAGTAATTCTGAGATCTGCTTCAGATATAGTTTGTTTTTGTTATCTTCTACTGGAGGAGATGGTTCTGTGGACACGCTCTCACTAGCAGCGCTGTTAGGTGTTGATAGTCTTTCCTGTTCTTCTGCTGAAAAGGGTAGCTGCCCTGACGCCGCTAGCCTTTGATAGTACAGTAGTTGTGTCTGAAGGGCTAGAGGGTGCATGTATATTCCAGCATTTGGCCAATAGACATAGCCTGGGAACTTCCCCTCTCCATCAGGTCCCACTGTCGACTGCGCCGGCTCTGATAACGTGGGAGACACGTTCCTCGTCTGACGCGACAAATCTGGAGAACTGCTTGCAGTCGCAGGGAGATTAGTATTCCTTTGTATCACGGAGATTGCGTTAGGTGGTTTCTTATCCTCGGTGATTTCTGTTTCTGGTTCAGTCTTAACTTCGGGCAGTGAAGTGTAAATGTTGCCGAATTTCTTTTGGATTTGAATCTTTAGTTCATGGAGATCGCGAATGCAAAGGTTTAGAGGTTCATCGTCGCTGTGCAGAGGGCCTGCGATGGTTACAGGCGCTTCCGGCATTGGTTCGTCCGGGCTGGCAAAATGGGGAGGAGTGAAAGCCTCCAAACGTTTCTTATTCTCTTGTGACAGCTTCCTTTCTAGCAAGCTAGAAATTATCTTATTCTGCAAGTCAGTCTTGGGTGTTGTCAGCGCCTCACTTCTGAAAGGCGAACATAAGCTAAGTTGGTTCCGGTCTACTTGTGGCGGAGGCTGGCCTGGGACGACGGTTCCATAGTTCTCATAAATGAGATGGCAAATGTCTGCTTTCTTGGGTTTCCTGCCTCGTCTTGGCTTGGAGTTGTTGAGCGTCATCTCCCCCATGTACGGTAGGTCGTCGTACGTGACGATCTTGCTAGGAGCGATCGCCGGATGCTTCTTCTTATCTTCTTTCTTCTGCGCTTTCGCCATGTTTTGTACTTGTGGGACGGTTAGAGAACCAGGCTCATGCTGTATGCCTGCGAGCCTCTGCGCCCATATCTTGAAAGTCTCGTTTGTGATGTTGTTGAAGTCTATCGGTTCCTGTTTTGGTTTCTCTTGCTTCTTGGCTTTGTCGGCCTTCTGGAGGCTCTGCTCGTAGTGGTCAAGGTATTCCTGGGGCAGTGCCTGGTGGTGGAACTTGAGCTTCCACCGGTTCTTCTGCCGGCTGCGGTGCTTGGTCTTGGGGGGCTCTCCTTTGTCCACGCGTGCCTTGCTGGCTGATAGTAGCTGCTGGCGAAGGAGCTCCTTGTTTTCAGATGTTCTGGAATGATAATAAAGTTTGGTTAATCGTAACTACTACTGTGTCTTGAACTGCTTGATGATGATATGGTGTGATAATTGTGATAGGTTTTTTATTTTTTATTTTTTATTGCACAAAAATAAATACCATAGCGGACTTAACAATGGGCATTAAGTTTACTCAAATAAAATACCATACCATTACAATATTAATTTACTTTTATGAATTTGACTTTATTTATTTACCTACTTCAAATAAAGTAACTAGATCGTCAAAATACTACCTGTGGAAAACCTTGTCGAAACAATAACTAATATTAATCGCGCGTAAGTGCTAAGTGTGCATCACCATTGCTTAACTTTGGTTGTAACTTGTTGTGATAGTTTACCTGTTGGCGGCGGGGTGAAGCGGCGCGGGCGCAGGCGCGGGACACACGTCGGCGCACGCCACGCGGCGCATCACTTCTGGAACAACAAACTACCTTGTAGACATGTTTACATTGATTTACACAGTCAGTATCACTTCATCATCATTTCAGCCGAAAGTCGTTTGAAAATCGAAGTTCAAAGTTACGATAGCTCCATCTCTTTCTCTCGATTTAGTCTCGAGTGACGAGTGACAGGGACTCGGCACCCGAAGTTACGAATTTAGTGGTTCGTGGTAACTATCCTAAACATAGGCCTCCAAGGTTTTCCATAAGGACCGGTCCTGTGCTTGCATGAGTTTTCCGCAACCTGAGCCACGTCAAAGCGTTAGCAAAGACCCTGCGTCTTCCGGTACGTTAATGCACTTTTTTTTAAATCCCGTATTTTAAGTGCTCTCTATCAAGATCCATGAATTCCGGCCCCATAATATTACGTACAGTCAAAGGTAAAAATAAATATCCGCACAAAGGTACAAAAATATGTACTAGACCTAATTGCCATAGTAACAAGGTTTATGTACATATTTTTGAGCCTTTGTAGTGTATATATATTGTTGCCCTTGGGTACATACGAGTTCATCGAAGCAACGCGCGACGTCTATTCGAGGGGTGGGATGAGCCGTCGTGAATAGAAAACATAATTATTATTTTAACGCTGAATGATTTCGTTTTGTTATCTTTACGATACTGGGTGACGTCTTGACATAACTATGACTATTGCCCGAGCGCACGGCCACTAAGCAACTTGCAACAGTGTAGCAGTTGCTAGTGAGGCCAAAGGTCACATTTATCTGAGGCGGCGTAGAGGTTGTTGACGAATTAGGACACTCACTGGTTCTATTGACGTCACGTTAAGCAGTTTATACACTTGAAAATAGATATACTGGATTAAAATAGGATCTCAGTACAATCCAAAGTGACGTTGTTTATTTATTTTACTAATAGATAACAACAATAGATATAATTATTTTAACGGTGGCTGTGGGCAAGGATACAGTTCGACTGATGAAAAAATTAATGATTTCACGTTGCGTAGTAGTTGACGCATTATTATCCTAAAATGATGCGTCATTCGCGAATTATTCCAGTTTATAATTTTGTTAAGTCATGTTTATGATTTATTACTATGGTTATGATTTGTCATGGGCATATAAAATAAGGAAAAATCAGTACCTACCTACCTAATTAATAACTGGGGACATTGAAATGACACTACGTGTGACTATTGACTTTACAAACAAGGAATTAGGAGCGGCTTGAATTCGTCTCATTGCGAATTGGCCATGACTACTTACACTCAGCCACTTTAATTGTTGACCCACCATAGAACCTGGTTACAATGACAGCATCAAGTCACGAGGAAGAAATCACGTAAAATTAATTATTGGCTTTCTAAGACAGGGTTATTATATGGTGGCTTAGCATTAAAGTTCACTATGACCAAGTATGCCGCTTCGATAAACGCTTGTTAACTTAATCGTGATTGATTGCAGACTTGCAAATTTCTTGAAAAGGGCAGCAGGATTCTTGAACAGATGTATCCAAGCTATGACGATGGACGACGAGCGTCATCATGAACATATACCTACCAAAATACGTCCACAGTTGGACACAAGCGACGTAAGCCTCCTAGAAGAATCGCCATTTCATAGCTACATTAACTATTGATCAGGACAAAAGTAGGTGTTATTTTAAGGCCTACCCGACAGTTATGCGTTGTGGTAGTTAGACCAAGGCGTAGGTGGGATGATGAACCGATATAATTGGTCAGATATTGCTAAGGACACACAGTTGGAAACCCAAAAGAGAAGCCTATGGACCGGTGGGACATTAGTTATACAGGCTTTCACAATATTGCTCTGGGTGCCAAATGGTACGGCAAGGTTGTTATGGGTATGGGTTAAAATGGTCCCAATAAAAAATCCGAATGTGCCGTAACGAACGCGGCTCGAGCGCGGGTAACCCGAGCGCGCCCGAAATACCGCGCCGGCGCAGCCCGAAATAAAGGATGATACCCGTTTCGCAACGCACGCGCGCGGACCCGCCTTCTACGGCAACTTCGCGCAAGGCCCGTTACAGTCTCGGTTACCAGTCGCTACACTATTGATTTCGGTATCATTCATGCCAACCCCCGACGCATACGACGTTATATGATAACCTATGTATCTGAGGGATTATAGCTTCCAAACGCATTGACCGATTCGGATGTAGTTTTTTTTTAAAGAAAGCTAGTTTAATAGTGATTGTTTTAAGTTAGGTTTGATAAAAATTGCTTGGGTTCTTCAAGATTTAACAGGTCTGAAAGTAGGGGAATTATTTGGGGATTTATTTCTCCATGCATGGAGGTCCCTGGACGTTCGTGTCACGATTTCATTGCCAAATGTTGCCGCTCTGCGGACCAAGATGGAATAGCTTATGCTATGTTAAAGATCTGCCGCGGACCGGATAGCGAAGTTTTGGCAGGCCACAAGGTGGACCGACGATCTGGTGAAGATCCGGGAAGCCGATGGATGCGAGGAGCACAAAACCGGCTGTCGTGGAGATTCTTGGGGAAAGCCTATGTCCAGCAGAGGACATCTTTCGGCTGATATGATGATGATGATGATGATGATGATGATGATGATGATGATGTTAAAGATTGCGTATAAGACGTTTGTAGCTAACCGTACGGACCTCAAACAATTTCCCACTACCAGCTGTTTTGGTCATTATTATGTTAGTATTTATGTATATTTGTTTTAGGTATATGTCATTTGTGTTGCCACTATTTTGCCAGTCATTATTATGATTTATACACAACTTGTCAGAGTTTTGACGGTTGAAGATAATTGTCTGTGAATATAGATCCGGCGGTAAACAGTGACTCACGCGCATCGCTGCGAGCTCCAAATATTATACTAGCGTCTGATGTATGTAGGTTATACTTACAAAAATGATGCGACAGTACCAAAATATTTTTAAAGTAGGTAACTATTGTTGATAAGAAAAGTGTACAATCACCAATGCACTTGTTTAATCAGAATCCTTTTTGCTAACGTAGAACCTAAAGCAGAGTTTATCAAAGATCAAAGATAAGAAAAGGTTACTGAACCACTTCAATCATTGACTGCATATTTTTTGACATGTTGTCTTGTTGACTTTGACTGGTAGGATCTCATTTATACTACAGTATGAATCATCTATACTTTGCAATTTTTGAGAGTAAACACTGACCTGTTAGCATCATCATACAATATTTAATTCGATTGCTACGCTTCAATGGATAACGAATCAGATCCGGGAGCAAATGTAAAACGGTTTTAAAATAACTGAATTATGCAATAAAATATTTCGCTTACAAACTGAGCCTAATGCTGTTATTACGTGTGCTTCGCGAATTAATTACAATAATGAGTGCTAATTCCTCGATTCGTCCACTAATTAGTTTTTAAATGACTGTGTTAAGTATAACAACCACTTTTTCATTTAAAAAGATGAATAAGCCAGCCATTTCGTTAAAATTAATGGGTACCCAAACAAAGTTATGGAATACAGTATTAAGTAGAAAACAAAGTGTTGCTGCTACAGCGATACTGTTTAAAACTTCATTAATTTTCCCACGATTGTGATGTGACACCTGATATTATCAAAACTAAATATTTAGTTTAAACCAATCAAAGAAATATTTAAGGTCTTTTTAAGTGTACCCATACACTACATAATCCCGAAGAGTCATAATTCCGAAATAATCAAAATCTCGAATTTCCATAATTCCGAATGCAATGTTTTGGTAGGACACTTTATTTTATAATATCGCTTATAAATCAAACCTAACCTAACCTACATATAGCAATTAAATTATGTATTTAATCTAAAATAGCTCCAACATAACATAGCTTTCGGAAAAGTTAAAATTCGGACAAATGAATATTCGGAAAAAATAATTCGGAATTTTAAGGTGTGAATATAAATAAAACATAAATAAACGGGCGTACGAGCGGCCCGCCTGATGGTAAGTGGATACTGTAGCCAATGGACGCCTGCAATACCAGAAGTATCGCATGCGCGTTGCCGACCCTTTAAAAACCTATTTAATCCACTCTTAAAGAACTCCAAACTGTAGGTAGTTCTCAAGGAAAACCTCGGCAGGGAGCTCATTCCTCAATCGGAGCGTTTTTAAGCACTACTTGGCAAGCAACTACATATAAGTAAGATGAAACCGAAGAAAACTTTATAGTAAATAGGACCAAAAAACACTCACGAACTAATCAATAAAATAAACATTGATGTTAAATCGATCTATTCAAAATAAACAATAGGTCAATAGTAGTATCGATCAGCTGTAAACTCAATCGACGCATCAAAGACGTGTGACGTCACGCCCGACGCCGCGTCTGGCGCGCGGCCAAATGCACCGCGTCACGGGACCAGCCGTCACGGGAGAATTAACCTTATTACTTATTACGTAAGACAGGCTTTAATTGGCACACGCGTGTAAACATTATTATGTGGGTAAAAGGAGTGGTTATTTTGGGTTTATTGTATCTTGGAAATTTGGGAAACTGTGTCGAAAGCGACGGCCTGAAAAGATTCTGCTACACTGTTTGTAATTCTAAATTGTCATATTTCATAAACAAAACTGATCTTTAAACATGTATAGATTATTGTATTATAAACGCTTCTGAGTCATATATAAAGATATTTGCATACCTACTTAAATTCTGTAGACGCTGCTGACTATCCTGCTACTAGAGAATGCTCGTAGATCTTTTTTACGCCATGCCATGGAAAAGACAAACGAACAAACAGGCCACTTGATAGTTAAGGCTGAGACCCATGGTCAAAATTGAGATTTCAAATGCATTGTCATGCCAAAGCAATTAGATAGAATAGCTACCTGCCTCTACGCTAGCGCTAGCCATTACATCCGCTGTCTTACCTTCACAATGGAACGCAACACAATGCAGACACTGCTGCTTAGCGGCAGGTCAACGGGTTGTAGTGGTCCGGAAGGACCCTGTGAAGTTATTACCCATTACTAAAATAAATCCTGTACGGCTAGCACAAGTGTATTTTCGCTTGTCTCTCAATGCGAGACGTAAAGAAAGGGTGTTCCGAGCGACAATCAAGTCGCATAGCCCTTGGTCGGCCGTAACATCTCAACATATTAAGCAACTGACACAAATCCAAAACAAATGCACAAATGGTTATATTTTGTTATAAATAACGAACGTTAGAGCCGTATCGGGGGCAATATGGCATGATTCACGATGCGTAGGCGCAATATTAATGGTGTTTCTAGCGGCGCTGCCCGAGTATTAGCCGGCATAATAGGATTAAAGCAACAATGCCGTTTGTGTTATGTTAATGCTCACGTCATAAATGTATTTTGTTTTATGGTCTTTGGTCCGTGAAGCTACAGTGAACGTCCAGTCTACTTTGAGCCCTGAATTTGCAGCATCTCCTAGCGATTCATATCCAGGGGATGCTGGTTTGTTTTAACGCTATGGATGGCTTTACAATATTAATCTTTGATGTCAAGTAGTTGCTGTTATTGGAATGATCCTTCTAAAGCTAATTCGAGGTGAGGCGTATAAGACTAATTGTAAGATTTTCTTATTATAATTTTAATTAATGGCTTTTACTCCTGTTAAGATGTGTTTCACCAATGTCGAGTTATTTATAGACAGTCTTGTGAATTTATGTTACAAACTTTAAATTCAAAATATTTATTCAGTAAATCAACCACATAAGGACTCTTTTACACGTCGGTAATGTGGAGTGAATCTACTATGTCTACGCTTCAATTTCTCACCATATTTCATTATAGTATTATTATCACAGTTATTATTGTTCAGTGTTTTGCACCAAATAAACGTTATTCTTTTTTTCTACATAAGTCAAATGCTAAAGGTATTTTATCGATGATGTCACTATGACATAGTTCCATATTGTGGCATAGAAATCCATCTGTTTAACTGTATTTGCTGTCGGTGCTTGCTGAGTTACCACGAAATATCATACCTACTGACGTCAATAACAAATCACATGAGGTAATTTATTTTTATATTATTTACCTCTCTGACACATGGCTCTATACTGATTTAACCATTAATGTCTGTGGTGGAATAGTCAACTAAATGGGTTTTTGATCCTTTATGGAATTATAATCAATCCCATGAACGAATGATTGTCTTTTGTCTATGTTGTTCCTTTTTCTTTTTCTCCCAATGTTGTTTTGTGTTAAGTGTGTCACTTTCCGTCTCTTCACCAAGCGGTTCCAACGGAAGACCAGTGCTGGCTTTACGGCTAGCGAATGCTGAGTTGGGACCGTTTCGCAACAATTTCTCTGTCTTGTTCTTTTTGTATCTACCTAATGTAATCTTGTATTGTTGTGAATAAATGTCTCTTTATCTTTATCTATCTTTATCCATACTAAAATTTGACTTTTTACGTCCCTTCGATATACGAACTTCTTTTAACTGTAGGTACGTTCATAAAAATAGCACGTGTTTTTAATTGAGTGAGCTGGCTAACTATTTCTACTTACTCTTCGTATGAATAAGGACCAACGCGGAGTGAATTTAATTTTAAAATAGCATACTACCTACACTAACTCAGAATTTATCTATCCATGCAATACACGGATTTATCAATTGGCTTGTTAAGGAAGTTATTTACATACAATTAATAATGTATTTAACATTCATGACTTTGCATATTAAATTAAGAAAGGTCAGGCTCCTGTCTCCGACCTACGAAATTAAATATGCCCATATAAAGCATGGAACGACACATAATTTGTATGGAACGTTGATAATATTTAATCTTTGTGACCTTTGTGGGTTATCCTTATCTCCTCTATAGAGAACAACGTTTATAACATGAAATCAGGGTCTGTATTCTACTGGCTAAAACCATGTTGCCTTTGATGTGCTTTCGTATCGTCAACGTTACGATAGTTCTTATTTACTTGACAGTAATGGCGGCCGAGTTAAAAACAATAACACGTCAAAGGCATATATGGTTTTACCGAGCACTTCAGAACCTGTAATGCTCTTTAGCTTACAAGTCACAAAGAAACAGACGTAGATACATACTTACATACATACAAGCAGTGGGGTAAAACCGCCTCTAACTGCATTTGTAGAGTCATATTACATGGATTCATTATGCAAAACGAATTACCCAAATATCCAAAACAAATAGAATGTATTTCGCCATGCCCATTGAACATTTGACACCTATCAAATAAGGGGATAATTATAGCCGCTATACTTGTTTGCGAGCTCCGTTCGGGAGGCGCTAACTTAACAAATTGGGTATGACACAGATTTCTAGCGGATATTGACTTAAGTCATGAAGGCTACTGTTAGACCTAGATAGGCATCGCTCATCACTTCATAAGCCATCGCCCAAACAAGGCAATTGAAGAAAGATATAAATTTGGCACAAGCTTAACAACAGGAAACTAATGCACAAAAATAACCGATAACGAAAATTAGAACGAAGAACGGCGCCAAATATTCAGTTGGCACAAAGGCGAGAAAAGTGGAATTTAAAATTAAAATGTAATGATTAATATGAATCAGTCCTGGTAAAACCATTGTTTTTGAAGTGTTCTGTTATGTTATATGAGCTATCGTAATGGTGACGGCAATGTGGTTGGTGTTGAAAAGAGGCGCAGGGCCTTTATTCTACGACGTTAAACAATATGGTTTTTGCACTATATCGTATTGTCATCGTTTTGATGGCTCTTATTTACTTGACAGTAATGGCGGCCGAGTTAAAAACAAAACAACATCTCAAAAGGAATATTGTATACTGTCGTAGATTAGAGGTCCAGATTGTTTTGTGGTGGCAGAGAGTTCTAGTCCCTAGTGGGGCTACCTGTGTAGTGAATTTTGGGATTTTATAAACATCACAGATTTACTTTTAAAATCAGTAAAGAACTTGTTTGGCGCAATTAATGTTTATTTAAATCAGAGCGTGTGGCTTGATATTTATTATTTTGGTTATACATTTTCCATGTTAGACCCTAGAGTTGCCAGGCTGGCAAATGGCAACGCATTTGTAGTTTCGAGTAACCTCACCGTCGGGTGGCCTGTGGGCTTGGTTGTCTTCTCGAAAAATAACGATACTATTTTAATAGTATGGAGAAGGCAATCGCGCACACAGGGCACGATGAATGTGCAATAGAATAAAAATGAATGTGTAATGCAATATATTGGTGCCATATGTAACATGTACTTAGTTTAGTAATAATAAGATAGTTTCTATAAGTGTCAACACAGGGTTGACACTTATAGAAACTATCATATATATCATATATATTTTGACAGGGTTTCATGGCAGAACGAAAATTGTACCTTAAACACCATTGTACCTACCCATGAAAGCAATGAATAAACTGATAAACTGATAAACTGATGATGGTAGGTAGAATGTATGATCCATAGACTTATTTATGCATTCTCAAAACTACAATCCAATGATTGTAATCCTAAAACCGCTTATGCGTTGCCAACCAAGAGGACCAAGATGTAAATGTAAGTAACAAAATAAGTAAGTAGAGATAGCATTAGCAATATCCTAGCCAGCTGGCTAGAAACGGTACTCTTGGCATATCCGTGTTGCAGGTTACAAAGTAGTTCGGCGACATTTACTATAAGATATATGTTTATTTTGTTGTTTGTTTGTTTTATGTATAAATAAAGTTATTCGCAAGGAACAAATGTCAATTCAGGAAAGTAAAAATAAATTTTGAGTTCGATAAGATCCACGATTCGCGCAAAATCATTGAAACGTTGACCTAGCATGGTAGTTATTTTTCTAGCGACTGGTAAAATATACCAAAATAAATAGAATGACACGCGCAAAAACACGATGGGTTGACTCGATGGTATACAGGCTTAGATACATTCCATCGTCGTCCTCAGGGTTGGCAACGCATTTGCAGTCTTAAGATTACAGTATTGATTTTTTAGTCTCGTGAAGCAAATTATCTTATCTATGGCTCCCAGTTCCCGCTTACCATCACGTGGCTCGTTCGTCTTCTTGCCATATTTTTTTTTGATTATTTTACCGCTTTCGAAGTCACTGCTCCCACAGATTATATGGTTATCTATGGTTCTTAAAACTTTTACCCAAGCAACTCATGACGTCCAGTTGGAGGCCTGCGCCCGGCCGTGAGTCAGTGGGCATCATCACCGATGCAAGCCGTGACTGCACCCAAGGCCGCCGCTACTTCGGACGATTACTTAATAGGCATCCTGCTTGCATTATAACAGCATGTTAATATGCAACCGGTACGATATTAATCTTAACAGTTATTCTTAATGCGAACGTAAGTATTATTCGTTAAAATTTGAAATGGAGCCTTTGATTAGCGTAATTTTTTGAAAAGAGTTGCGGGTATGTTTGCGTTTATCGCGAGATAAAAAGTGGATAAAGCATCCGTCACTCTCGTGCTTATAATTATAAGTGTCAGCAAGTGACGGATGTTTTATCCACATTTTGTCTCGCAATAAACGCAGTCATATTAGGCCCCTTCGATAGTCAAAAAGTGATACCTATGGCCTTTTTTATTCCAGCTCGTTGGTTATCGCTTTCATACGTTAGACAATATTTGAATAGTATTTACCTAGTTCGAATCTTTTTTATGGCATGGAGGAGGAAAAAAAGGGAATCTATTTTTCTCGGCAAAATTATAGGTATCGCATTTGACATAATTATTATCGTATTGTGAACGTTGTGATAGTTCTTACTTACTTGACAGTAATTTTTAGTTAAAAAAATACGATAACATGGCAAAAACAATACTGTTTTACCGAGCAGAATAGAGACCCAGGTCACGTGATGTCAAATAGGCTATTAGACCTTTAGACATTTCAACACTACTTTAAAAAAAACTCCTACCGATCTGATATTTTGAGATGTATGAGTTTGAACTTAATTCACTTCACGTCTAAGTTTAAAATCGTCCGTCACGAAATATGAGATACGAGGTTTTATAAAAGCAATGACGATTTGTAAACTCAAATTTTAAATGCATTACGAAACATATAAGGTTTGAAATGTTTGTTACTCCACATCGGAACACAAGCTTACACTATTTACTGCTTAGCAACAGGTAAGACGGTGGTAGGAATCCAAGTGGACCCTACAAAAGATCCTACCACCACCGGACGTTAAAATGTCAAGGTACTATAATGGTCACTTGCATTATGACGTTGGCTGTTCCATTTCCTGAGAGAACAGTGAAATAATGCGACGCGGACTGAGTCATGGATAAAACCAAATAAATAAATAATGATTGAAAAACATCCAAAGTGATTTATGGATTTGAAATGTTCGATTATGAATGTATTAACGGAAGCGCAATAACTCATTCAAGATGTATACTTACCTACTTTTGACGTTGCATGATTACGAATGACAGCACTCGTAAGACTTTATGTAATAGTGGAAAGTACTTAGAAAATGACGTATAAATATGCAAGAATATGTATAAATCATTATGCAAAACCAAACTAACGTTACATTCGTGTTTTATAGTGATATGGAAATTTAATAAATATGGAGTAACTGTTTATGATTAACAATACGATATTTCCTATTTATAAATAAAACAGATTCGTTTATTTGTATATTGAATAGCGTTTAACAATTATACGTCTTAGTTTTTGTAAATAAATAAATTGAAATTATGCCGAGCAGTGGCCTAAAGTAAACATGTTAGGGTGATGCTAATTATTTAATTGACTATTACCTAACATAAATATACATTTCATGTAGACCTAATATTCAACTGCATTAGTTAATGATTACGTAAGTAAGAGCTTTATTATGCCGATACTTAAAATTGAATTAATTATTGAGTATCCTTAAACACTTGCTAAGCAACATTTTACAAGGTGATTCATTTCACGAACATATTTTGCAAAACGCTTTTTTTCCGAAACTGTAAATATTTCATGATTTATTTCATGACCCTCTTGTAGTTAGAACCCTATATGTGAGGTTAGGTTAGTTTAATAAAAATCTTGAAATATATACAGTTTCGGAAAAAAAGCGTTTTGCAAAGTAGTTTGTTTGTGAATTGAATCAGTTTGTGAATCGTTTTTTTTAGCAGATGATGGTAAACGTAATGATTGTTATGAGAAGGCCGCATGTTGGCGCGAATGTTGCGCTTGCGCGGTGTTGATGCAGGTAAATGCTCATGTTACATGACTGTTTACAGAAATCTTGGCCGGCCAACGGGCTTAGATCTTTGTCAGTTTTGGTGCCAAATGACTCCATGTAGAGTCTCAAATAAAATCTAGGATAATGTCATTGTGTTAAATTATTCCAAATATTAAGTGTCTTTAAAACCACTGATTTTGAGACAGTTAAGCTAGTACGGAGTATCTTAAAAGAAAAGCCATATTATTTGAAAAAATCTTTGCACAATCAGCGAAAATATCACGCAGCATAGACGCAATATTGACTTTTCTAAAGTCGACTTAAAATAAATCCATTAAAATTAAATTTCAGTATTACGAGTAACTTTAATGCATTTATATCTGAAATAAATGTAACTTTCTGGTAACATACCCATTAATCAAATATTAGTAATAATATCTAGTAATATTGTTATTTTTTGTTATTTCTAATATTGTTTACAAGTACGATTGTATTTGTATGCACGCTACATGTTGCTTGCTGCGATAAAATAATGTTTTCAACGCGATAACAACTACTGCAGATAACATGGAAAACTAGGTTACCTTAACTGGGAGAAATCCACCAACCAAACTGTACCACTAAAACTAAACCTACTGATTAAATTGTCACTAAATGACGCAACTTAAAACTGGCATGTTAACGATTAATAATAAAGTTACCTCCGCCTTCGGGCAGCATTTGTGACATCCAAATCCAAGTAATCACTACACTGGCACTTCACCCGCGGCACACGCTGCGCGCACCGGCTGCGCAGACGCAGTTATGCACAACGCTATCAGCGGCCGGAGGTCGGCTGTCTAATCTAAATACAGCCATCTCGGCCCGAACCAAAATCACTCGTATTACTTTCGGTTTCAGCGAACATATCCTAAAATTAGTCGCTCGAGAAATATTTTTACGCGTTTTTCGTGGACCGTGCCAGCGGGTAACTCGAGATTCGTGCTTTATTTGGTATGCGCGCGCGCTTTTGGTATTTAGTTTCGCGCTGAAATAGCTTCCGATGCGCGGCGCGTGCGCCGGCGGACTGCCGCCTTATTTGGCACTCGCGGTCGCGGAAGCTGCGGTTGCACGGGTTCTACGCCCGTGATAGCCATTTGCATTGATTATTGACTCTCCCGTGGGTCATTAGCGGTGAATGTGTTGGTAAATTGAGTGCTGAAGACTCCATATCGAGTCTGTTTTGTTAATAAATCTGACAGTTCGGTATTATAGATTGGTGTTGATTCATGCGTTACGTTTGGGTTCAATATTATAGTATGTCTACTTATTTCCTTGATTTTTTTAATTATTAAGTTATGATGAATTTTTTCAGTCACCTTTTTAAGGAAATTAAAGTCTAAAACATTTGTCATTCATAATTATTTCATTTAATATAAATTTAATAACGTAGACAGGGATTTTCAAAGCTATTACAATATTTTTGAACAGCAAATAATAATATTTGCATACGAGTATTATATCTACAGATAAGTTAAGAGATAAGATAAAAAGCCATATATTACACAGCTGCCTGCCTATATTGGTTAATTACCAAATAAAACGTGAATATACATTTATACATTTATTTATTTATTTATTTTTGATTGTTCGTCCTTCCTTCGTCTTTAAATGGAGCAAGTATTCTCAGGAATATATTTATGCCAACGTTACGTAAAGAAGAACCTGAACATACATCTAGTCAGCTTATCAAATTATGGGTAAGCAGGGGCCCTAATATGGCTGCGTTTATCGCGCGACAAAGTGTGGATAAGGCATCCGTCACCTTCTGACACGTAAATAAGTACGAGAGTGAGTTGCAAATGGCGGGCGAAAACTGTGTCATTGACACATTTTTTTTAACGAGAATTCCTATTAAAAGCTACTAATTTCATTCATTGAAACGGCTTCGACAGTTTGTTGTTGACTTTAAAACAAATTAAAATTGTGGACATGTAGGATGTTTGATGTCTCCGATGCATGAGGCGTCTAGATTTTGTTTTTGAAGTGAAATTTTCTTTTTGAAAGCTTGCTTTGCCTTGTTGAGTGTTTGGGTCTCTTAATAGTAAATTTTGACCAGGACTGAAATTTGGAATACATAATAATATGTGAAACAACGCAACATCACGGTATCTAGGAGCTGATTTGATGTTGGAGCCAGAAGATTCCAACTAGATTTCCGCTGTAGGTACAGTCTAGTTCATAAATATGTGTACACTGTAGTACCTTGTCACTTTAATCGCTGTAACTAATGTAACTATTCGCATTATAGCAGTTTAAACATGACATTAAATAGACATGGCACTAAAGTGTACGCGTATTTATTAACTAGACTGTACCTTCCCACCGAGTGGGAATTAGTTAGTTTAGTCTTGATAAGCAGATGACTGTGAAAAAGAACAATCGGTAACAAAAGTTTGACTCATAACATAACCTATGTTTTTCACAAACTTTGATCTTTACTACTGTACAGTCAAAAGCATTAATATCTACATAGCCGTCGCGTCAAATATATGTATACATTGACCTTATTGTAAGCGGCATAGGGGCGTGTAGGTATTTTGTGATTGATTAAATAATGAAACATTGTAGATTCCCGGAATGATTGACAGTCCCAAACTAAGTTTCAAGCTTGTACTATGTGTACTAGGTAACGGTAAACATATCTTATATAGATAAATACATACCTAAATACAAAGAAAACATCCCGGAATCAGAAACAAACACTCGCGCTCATCTCACAAATATTTGTTCATACCGGGAATCGAACCCTGGACCGCTAGATCCGTAGGCAACTTACTAACTTTAAGCCAAACGCATCGTCATTGCGGTAGCCTAGTTGCGGTAGTGACCCCGCCTACGAAGCATTTTGTTCCTGCTTCTTGGGTGTTTTCTATGTATTTAAGCATATATTTATGTACAACTAGCTTCTGCCCGCGACTTCGTCTGCGTGGACTTCAGAATTTGATGTTACCAGGATGAATAATATAAATTTAGCCTAACCATAAAGCTTATAATTGCGCTGTATAGGGAAAATCGCTAAACCACCCCGGGCAGCGACTTTGACCACACCAGAGCAACAATTCGATACCCAGCTAGCGCCATCTAGTTCGTATTTATACACTAAAAGTGTGTTTCTT
This sequence comes from Acleris cristana, assembly GCA_948252455.1. Lineage (NCBI taxonomy): Eukaryota > Metazoa > Arthropoda > Insecta > Lepidoptera > Tortricidae > Acleris > Acleris cristana. Next base: position 305,880 of record OX411791.1, on the reverse strand, counting down.
TAGTAACTTCCGTGTACGCACACATCAGTGGATACAACTGAAAGGATTACAGGATGACAAACGTAAACAGAAATAAAAACACACTACTCACACATGGCTACCTGAGATTTCACCTTTTTAATTTTTATACTCGTCCATGTAAACTTTGTGAGCAAATTCACATCTTTTAACGATTAATTTGATTTCCCGTAGGAATGAGACGTTTTATTGGATAAAAACTATCCTAAGTCCTATTCCAGAACCTAACCTATATGTGTGCCAAGTTTAATCTGGATACGTTCAGTGGTTGAAGCGTAATTAACAAACTTCCAAACTTTCTCATCCTTACTAATAATTATAAGTGCAAAATTCATGGTAAGTATGTGTACATTATGCACTCTTGCAACAGCTAGACCGAATTGGATGAAATTTGAAATGGAGATGGCTTATACAATGGATTAAAACATAGGCTACTTTTTATCCCGGAAAATTTAAAAGTTCCCGAGGGAATAACGATAATCGAAATCAACGCAGACGAAGTCGTGGTTCTGGCCAGTTTATAATATTATGGTAAGATCCGTCAAACCGGGCCCAATTAAGTGTTCTAAAGACAACTCAACGGAACTCCTATTTTCTACTTTGAAACACAAAAGAAAGCTCAAATCTACCTATCTTATCTATCTTCTATCTATCTATATATATAAAAGGCTAAACTGACTGACTGACATATCAACGCACAGCCGAAACTACTGTAGCTAGAAACTTGAAATTTGGTACATGGGTTCCTTTCATGATGTAAGTGAGCACTAAGAAAGGATTTTCCAAAAATCGACCCCCAACGTCAAGAAATGGGGGGAGTAGCGGGAAACTAATTGTACGCGTACGAAGTCGCGGGCGTCCTCTAGTAACATATAAATATGTCGGTACGGTGTATTTCTAAAGGAGGGGGCTACGGCCTCGAGCCCCTCCTGTGTAAACCTTTGCCTTGACTTTACCTAATATTCACAATGCCTAATGTAATATCTAATCGTTTAGACTCGAATACTTAACTCAAATTAACGCTGATTTCCGCACGCAAAACGAAATGAACGAAAAATCATCAGAGCTCCTATTATCTGCTCTAGAGGAAACATGAAAACTAAAAAACTTACCTATCTATCTTATTAAGGATGTCGGTAAGGTCCTTTCTTTAAGGCGGGGGCTGCGCCTCCGAGCCCCCTATTTATCACTTTGGCCCCGCACCCCCCGGCTCGTTTCCTTAAAACTTGATTTTACAACGTGTAATCGTTTAAACCTATAACTAAAACTAACGCTAATTTCCGCACGCAAAACTACCCTCATATTTTTCATAGTAGCACAGTAGTTAATCAACCGCCAAAAATTATGTGACTACCCGTAAAAAAATCAAATGATCATATTAACCGCCCTAATATTTAAATAACAACTGTACAGTACGACCAGTTTCTTAAAAGCACTCGGCAATCTTCGTTTTTGTATAAAAAAAAGTGACAAATATATTGTCAGATGCGAGTGCAAGTGTGATAGCCATAACCGGCCCAGAGCTACTAAGAAGAAGGAGTACTGTAAAAATGGTAATATTGAGAAGCCTTGACGAAGTCCGGACAGTTCTCAATTCAATTTTTCGTTTGTAGCTCCATCGATACTATCGATGATTCCACCAATGTCAGGAGACGAAGTCTTGAAAATGGCGGAAAAAATTATAAAATCCGGATATGACAACGTCAATCTGACATCGCTCATTTTGACATAGACTAACAAAACAGAATGTACAACATGGGTTGTCACACTGGGTGGCAGAAGCCATAGGAGAAAATAAGTTAATCAATTGTACATTTTTGACAAATAATTACTAATAGAGAATAAGATTTAATTTTAGTAATAATCTATGGAACTCTATGATCCTGAAATAAATGCATTGCAAGTTTGCGCTATTAGAGTTAGTTTATTTAGTAGGTACTGTTTTTTTACTACTAACGAAATTTTTATTTTATTTCATAATCTGATTGATATACTACTAATGTTTATAACCAAAAAAATGTAGGTATATGTGACATATTATATGTTTTAGATAAACATGAACATGAAGAAATTGTAGAAATTGTCTCTTTTCGCTATAATGCTGCGGAACCCAAAGAAGAGAATAATTAATGATCGAAATTGTTAAACCCAAGCTAAGTTAATAAAAAAACCACCTTCAAAAACGCAAAAAATAACTTCTTTTAAAATGGTAGGTACATATAGGTCAGTCAAACTGAAGTCGGCTTTTGGTTAAAAATATTGTAAGTCACTGACCTATAAGTTACCTACCATTTAAAAAAAATATGTTTTATGCGTTTTTGAACGTGGTTTTGTGTTTTTTAAAACGTTTATTTTATTTTATACTTTTTAGTGATCAAAGTAAGCTGTCATGTAGTCCCACTTTTTAGTTGATATGAAACTTTAAGACATTTCAACACCGCAAGTCCACGGGAAAGTCATAGTCATATTTCAACAATTAAATGTTCTACGTTATAGTCGCTCAACTATCTTAATCGAGATATCTTAACTATCGCCACCCTTGAAATAGGTACCATTGAGGAGTTCCGTTGACCATCTGTGGTATTCATCATCAGTTTCAGTTCACCAAATGATATTATCTGAATGCAAATGCTGGACTTGTTACTAAAAATACTACCTATAATATTTGAGGAGTTCCCTCAATTCCTCATGGATCCCCTCATCAGATTACAATTTGGTGACAATGAGACCACTTCGGAAGTATATTCTACAAACAAAAAATAATTTTTGAAATCGGACCATAATTGACGGAGAAATCGTTGAACATACATAAAAAAAATTACACACAGTGGAACGTATAATCTCCTCCTTTTTTTCCGGCGGTTAAAAATAGGAGTTTGGTTGTCCAAATATTGTCTTAAATATGTATTCGAACTTGATCTTTCGTTATTACGCATTAAAACAATGTTTTCAAGTATCAACGCGACAATGTAAATTTCAATCACAACTTCGCTTCTATAACGTTTATCTATGATCGCGTGCTTTTCTGTCTTGATCTCCCCAGTTATGGGAGGGATATGGTTGTCCTTTTCTTTGATGCACGTCATCATGGCGTCTCATTTGTTACAACAACGTATTGGAATAATTTATTTTGTCTTTTGATAACATTTTGTACATTGAATTATAAAAAATCCTTGAATTTAGTTTCTATGTAATAAACGGAGAATAAAATGTTGATATTTGTAATCACGTAAAGTGATCGACGGCCCTCGAATAGGGTTTTAAAGAAATACATGTAATTGGCCTAATTTGATAATTTCCTAGTTGTTTTAACTTTAATCGAGAAATCCTGAAACAGGTATTGTTTAATTTGTTACGAAGAGTAATTATACAAAGTTTCAAGTAACCAGCTCAATCCGGTAACTTTTTTCCATACTAACTTTAACCCCTCTTTTCCCCCACTTTGATTGTCATATCTTATTTTTTTATTATATATAAACCTGGTCACCGTTTACTGAAATGTTTTAGTGAAAACCGCATTAAAATTGGTTCAGTGGTTTTCAATTGATGCGAGGAGAAACAAAATTAAGCAGACAAACAGACAAACAGACAAACAGACAAACAGACAAACAGACAAACAGACACCAACTCTAAAAATTGTAGAAACGTGTTCTGCTGCTCATTCTGAGGGCCCCTATAGTATTTTTGAGTAAATATCTCGAATGTACAGATTTTTTCCCTTCTACAACTTTATTATATGTATAGATTATAAGTATTGATATAGTTGTCTAGTACCCATATTATAAGCCGAGAGCTTAATTTGGAGCTCGGTCAATTTGTGTGAGATCGACCCCATAGAATTATTTATTTGTTAAACAGCCGGGCATATTTATGTAACCGCGGGCGCTTGTCCCGCTATCTGAGTTATCTCGGGGTATCTCGAGTTATCGCGGGGTATCTCGAGCTATCTCGAGCCGTCGAGATAGTGCAATTGCGCTTTAATTGCAATCGGCTTATGCAAATTAACGTTTACGGGGGAAGGCGTTGGCGCAGTTGATCAAGACCATACAGTTGATCTACTGTGTTTTCTTTAAATTGGAACGTATTAGTTACGGTGGTACGATATGGAAAGGGATAGTTCGCCTTTGTACTTGTTTTTTTTTGTTATATTCAGTTTTTTTGTGTTCAGCATTTATTTCAAGTTCTTGTACAATAAAGAGTATCGTACATACCTACATACATATGGGCTTGTTTAGTTAGAGTAACACGAAAGCTTTCATGGCACGGAGAAGGCACCCGATTCTAAGTACGTAAGTTGATGTTTTTACAATCTCAAAATAGTAAATACGTTGTTATCTCTAGCTTAGCTTTTGAGTTATTTATATAACAAAATAAATAGGTACTCCAAGAATTACAAACTGGTATTCGTACTCATCACACAAATATTTGCTGTTACCGGTAGACGAACCCATGGCTTACCATGTAACTTGCTTGCTCTCTTCTTTACCTTTATCTTCTATATCTTCATTACATATTTTAAAACAAAGTTGCTTTCGGCGTCTGTCTGTCTCTCTGTGTCTCTCTCTGTCTGTCTTTCTGTCTGTATGTATATTCGTTAGGTGCTCCTAAACCATGCAACAGGTTTTGATGCGGTTTTCACCATCAGTTAGAAAATTTTTCACGAAACGAAAATCTGGGGCCTAATGTGGCTGCGTTTATCCCGTGACAAAATGTAGATAAAACATTCGTCACTTTTTGAACGTATAGGTTAGGTTAGGTTAGGTTAGGTTAGGTTAGTATACGAGAGTGACGGATGCTTTATCCACATTTTGTCACGCGATAAACTTAACAAGGGCAAGAAATGAAGCAAGGGCCGGTCGCTAGTCTCACATAAACTACGATATACATATACTCGTACTTAAGCTAACTTCCTCGGGGGATTTCCTGTCCAACATACACGCTTAGGCACTGGTCCCACCGCCGGCGAGTAAGCTATGAATTATCGGCTATTTTCTTGTCCAAGAAACGAACAAAAGATAATCGCACCCGTGTAAATAAAAGAGAGAGAGATATATATATAGTTCGTAGTTGAGCGAGTATAGTTCACTCGCCCAGCGATGAACTATTAATTTATATCTCTCTCTTTTATTTACACGGGTGCGATTATCTTTTGTTCGTTTCTTGGACAAGAAAATAGCCGATAATTCATAGCTTAAACGCCGGCGGTGGGACCAGTGCCTTAGTCTAGCTTGTCCGCTATTAAATTAGCGTTCACTTTTGTACAATAAATAATTTATTTGGTTGTTTATTTATGAAAAATTCAATTTTGGTATAGAGCCTACTGTATTTCTGGTACAGTGCTGCATCTAGTTGCGTCTCCCACGCGGCCACTGCGACGTAGGAGGCGCTATCCAGTCGCCGGCGCAGCCGACATGGTTTTCTTAACACTTGCTTATACTCCATTGCAGCTTTTGAGTCTTGACAATGCTCCAACAAATTTGTGTGGTAAAAAGACCTCTAGTTAGCAGCAACGATCGCAATGTTCGCTTTAGCAGGGGCGGTCTGTGTGGCGCGATCGTAACGTGTTAACAGCATAGCAGTCAACTCGCTTCCCCCAACGTCTGTCACCCCTCACCTCGGGCCAGTCCCTTACGAAGTTGTTGGACTAAACCGCAAAAGTAGGTAATGACAGGTAGTTAGAGCGTTCCCAATGTTCCGATATTAAAAACGCTTTACGATCTCTTTTTAGTATAGGAAAGCGCTCGGCATCCCGGTGCCGGTGGAGCCTTGCTTTTTAGGTCTCGGTACCCAAAGGGCGCGAAATGGGACCCTACTACTTAGCTTTCATTGTCCATCCGTTCTTACTTTAAAGAACTGTACCAATCTTTAATTTGAACTAGTACTGTACCGATTTACGAGTATGTACGACTCTTATCGCACATTACTGGTTGTTTTACTGTTTAGGTTTAAGCAATTAAACATACAGTGATAATAATGCAGCCGGCAGTGAAGGAATTAACATACAAGCACTGGTATATATTATAAGGCAATTGAGTCAAATTCCTGTAAGTCAGCCTACTTCAAACTAAATGTGTCATTCATTACATAGGAGGTGACAGAAACGCACTGATATCAATTTCACGTTACGCAAGCTGCGCGCGCGCCACCCCCGCGCGGATTAAGGCTAAGGCTACACTAACAAGCTATTATTATTATAGATTCTCTAAAGGTGCGCTTACACTTTGAGCAATATTGCCCGTCAACTATATGGATGTTTCATCAGGTCTTCACAATTTTTTTTACTTAAACTGCTGTTGGAGCCGGCTATAAATTTTCGTTAAAAGTTGCCGTGTAAGTGCAGCTTTACACAATACATTACCTACTGCCGGTGACTGTACCAGCGCAGCGGTGTAATGCGCACCATGTAACATGAACCTGCGCGAATGACGATTTTTAAGGGTTGGGAAAGCCGCGCGGCGTAAGGGGAGCGCGCCTTACCATAGCGACCGCATTATTATTTGCGCGGTAACCGCCATATGTTACGTGATGCGGATTATAGCATGCAGTCGGTGTGCACCAACCTTAAGGCGCTGTTACACATTTACACGAACCCACTGTAGTGCTGTGGCTCTAGAGCTTTCTATTTGGCAGCCGTGACAAGTGGGCAGTGGTTAGAGATAGGAGCTGCCTTTAGATTTATTATGAACGGCAGTTACGTATCATAGATAGATAATAATATCACGGAGAAGTAACGTCAGAATGAGTGTTTTTAAGTAGCAATTATCACCAATGTTAAGGTAATGTCATTATATCAAGATGTCACTAACCTAGCAACCAATAAGGAGGAATGGCGACAAGAGCAGCTCTTTAGTTACGAAGTGAAAACGAATGTTTTTATTGAAGTTAGACAAAGTGGTGTTTTCTCTTACCTCTTTATGTCGCATCAATCACATAATGATGTTTACATAGTTTTTTTAATTGTATAAAAAATCTACCAGAGCTTCGCAAGAGACCACTGCTGAGAAGACACGCCGCAAGAAACTCAACAGTAATTCGTTTTTACGTTGGTAGATTTTTGACGTGTAAAAGTGCCCGTGCGGCCTACTTAGTGAACAAACATCTTTTATCTTTTCATCTTTTATAAAAGAAAACCGCTTCCCGCCCTCTGTCCCTCTGTATGCACGCTTAGATATTTAACTACGTACGTTTTAATGTAGTTTTCATTAATACATAGTGGTTCAAGAGAATGGATTTATGTAGGTATAATAAATTCTGGTTTATGTACGGGTGTTAAGAAAATTCACAAAAACCAAAGCGAAGCGAGGGCCAGTCGCTAGTCATTGTATAGAGTCAACGCCGTTTCTAAATAATTCATCCACGCCTATACCGTGTCAATAATTACTGCGACAATTACCGAATAATGTGTGCACCGGCCAGTCATTGCGGCCCACGTCGGGCTTCGAACCTACTCCCCCGCGGCTCCGCGGCAGCAGGCGGTGACATGACACATTTACACCTCAATTGGTAGAAAAAACGGAAAAGCGCGAGTCGGACTCGCCCACCGAAGGTTCTTTTTCATTCTTCGTCATAAATCGAAAACAAAATAAAAACAGATCTTGTGCCAATGAAGCCCTTTCATACGATATCCCACATGACACAGTTAACTCAATTCAAAATTTGGACCGCCGTTCCTTGCATAAACGTTCGTTTTTTTGTGATTTAATTAAAATGTATTGTTTTCAGATTTTCCTTATACTTGTAGTAGGTATAAGATGGTATTACTTGCCAAATTTCATAGTTCTAGGTCAACGGAACATACCCTATAAATTTTGATTCCCTTGAGAGTGTCGAAATTTACGTTTTATGCGGCATAAACCGCCATATCTTTTTTTTACGTTAACTTAAAAGTTTGATATTTTCCCAGCTTCAAGGGACTGTAGACCTCGAGATGGGTCTTGACAGACAGACGGACGGATGGACAAATCAAAAACTCTATGTAGAGTTCATACATTTCATAATACCTAACTAATACGATGCAATAGAAAAAATCTTACCAAAACGTTATGTATTGTTAAAGCTAATGATAGGTCTTTTTTAGTGGTCGTAGGACCTTGTTCAGGGTCCGTCTGTAGCCCTATCTGTAGTAGAACCTGTAGTAGAACCTGTAGTAGAATCCGAACGTAGCGTTATCTGTAGTCGCAAGCTATGCGCCCCTTTCTATCTTGACAGCCGAAGAGACAACATCATACTTGAGCATATAAGATGTACTAGATGAATAACCGAATGTATTTATGAAAATAAACCCCTGAAGAGCCAAAACCATCTTTTAATACTAACAATATTACACTATCTTATCTTTCGCCAGTGCGTTCGCATTGTTGTGTTCCCGTGCAAGGATAATTCAACCACCGGTACGAACGAGATATAGAGGCAATCCATCTTAGTCCTCAGGTTTGGTTACGCATTTGCAGTCTTGAGATCATGGGCTTGAGAATGCCAATGTCTATGGGTCGCAGACTCCACTTACCATCAGATGTTGTTGAAACGTAAGCAATACGATAACGATGTGCTTTTCATAAAGAGAAATAAAGGCATCTTCAAGATATACAGGGTGGAAAAAACTAACGCCACATGGATGGCAACTACCTACCTTAAATATTGGAAATAGCAAATTCTACGTAAAGGAAACTATCTTTTTATTTTTGAAAACAATTATTTCTGCATTTATGGATTTTTGAAAATTTGCCTGCCTTAACCGGCCATCGAACTGGTTGAATATGACGAAATAATAAAGAAGGGTTTTTTAATGGTCTTTATTAAATTGAAAGGTGTATGTTTTATAGACATAGGTAGGTTCTTAAATGATCACTATCAATGACCCTTTCGATCTGTATCATACAAACAGGACTTTATTGTTTTGTCATATTCGACCAGTTCGATTCTCGGTCCCGGTTAAGGAAGAGGTTTTTTTTAATCCAATAGCAGCAATACATTATTGTTCAAAATTAAAAGTAAGTCTCCTTTGCTTAGAACTTGCTATTTCCAATATGTGGCGTTCATTTTTTCCACCCTGTAAGTATTTATTAAATAGATTCTGAAGTAACTAGGTTTAGTCATCGCCAAACATAGTACATCATTAGCTAAAGTGCTGCCGTATAAGGCGCGCCATTCACGAGCCGGACGCTGAGTGTCTCCCGACAGAGTCAGTGGACAGATCTATCATACTGTTTATTTTCCAGTACCTACTAAGGTACAGTCACCCTCAAATCTCAATTAACACGGATTTTTTACATCACAAGATAGAGGCAAACGAGAACTCCGGTCACCTAGGCCTGTATTCTACTTTTTCTACCCCTATTGCAAACATATTGGTAACGACTCGGGCACCTTTACAGGGCCTCTATTTAACACGGTAAAACAATATTGCCTTTGACTTATTATTGTATGGTCAACGTTACGATATCTCTTATTTACTTGACAATAATGGCGCCGAGTTAAAAAAAACAATACGTTGATACGTCAAAAGCAATACTGTGTAACCCGTTCGCAAATTATCGACACGTGTGTAAGAATTATTAAAATCCACAGCTCTGATCTAAACTTAAAATCATTTGGAGTTCCCCAAGGAAGTATTTGAGGACCCACTCTATTATAAGTTTATCCTAATAACCTTTGCTATCTGAAATTGGACTTTTTTGATGATAGTGATGATTCTGCTCTTTTTTTTATCTAATTTAGAGCAAGACGATCAAGATCGTGCACAACAAGTAACAACTTTGTATGGAACCGTCCACTTCGTTACGATTTTCATACAATGTTTTGAAAGCGCATTAAAAAAGTTTTTTAATATTGTATGATATGGTTTCCGGCACTCTAAATTCCAATTTTATCGGTGTCATCGTTTTTATAACAAAGTTTTTCATTAGTAATAAATAATTATGAGTTAATGTGGTGCTCAAAACATTTGAAAATACGTCGCATGATACCGCGGGCACGTAGGTCGGCCATTAGAGGCGCACGCGCGACAAACACACGGCCCACGCGCCGGACTACCGCAAAAAGATGCGTTGACATCACAATCGGATGCCCATTGTTGCGTTTGATCTTATTTATTCTAAGAATCGTGGAACATCATCATTATAATTGTATGCTCTGCTCAAGCACATATAAGGTGCATGATCATTATGATCAATTATAAATAAAAAAACCGGACAAGGTGAGTCGGACTTGCCTACCGAGGGTTCCGCACATGACACGATTAACTCAATTCAATTTTTTTACCGCCGCCGTTCCTTGCATATAGACTCTGTTTTTGTGATTTAATAAAAAATTGGGTTTTCAGATTTTTCCCTATATTTGTAGTATAAGACGGTATTACTTGCCAAATTTCAAAGTTCTAGGTCAACGGAAAATACCCTATAAATTTTGATTCCCTTGAGAGTGTCGAAATATACGTTTTTTGCGGTATAAACGACAGTATCTTTTTTTAACGTTAACTTAGAAGTTTGATTTTTTACAGCTTCAAGAGACTGTAGACTTGAGTATATGGTTTAAATTTTAACTCGATACCTCCACGCGTTCCCGAGATAAAGGGTCTTGACAGACAGACAGACGGACAGACGGACAGACGGGCAACTCGCTTTTCAATTCGTCCATGAAGTATTTACTTTAGAAGAATACGGTTTTGGCCGGGCTGCTTCGCTGACGAAACCAGGGTCCGAATTAAAAATATATACACCTAAATGTTACAATGCTTTGACGGGACATCTTAGTCTTAATAATTCGACAACGAATGGAAAAGCAAACCCAAGTACGATCTCCAGTGGTCACCGCGTAAGAATGAGTTGTTCTTGGTAACGAAATAATAAATAAATAAAAGTGTCTCCCAAAGGACCCGTCGATGTTATAAGATAAGATATCCCAGTATTTCTATTCTATTCTATTTTGTAGTCACATAAATTACAAAATTTAACAAAAATAGTTTTCATTAACCTTTTGGACGCCACAATCAATGCAGAAAATGGCGTAAAGCAAAACAATTTTGTTTTAAAACAAATCTACAAAATGTATTTGGACTGCCATTTTAAACATTTTTCACTTAGTAAGTTGATGGCCATAAGCGTAAAAATCAAAATAAATACGATGACCCAATCGAAAGCGATTTGCCTTGTTTGCCAAAAAAGCGAAAACTATTTATGGCTCTTCCGGACACCACGTAGGAGTCACAGTTTCGTGGAATCATAAATCAAACGTAGTGGCAGCAAGCCAGATTCAGGCGGGCAATAGATTACTAATGGAGCACAATATGTGTAATAAAATTCATCAATTATTGTTACTCGCTTAAGAGCCGATTTATCGGCTAATTTGATGACCCTATTAATTCCAAATCACACTTATACATAAGTATATGATGTATTGGAAGGTTTGTGAGGATATTTTTCATTCAATCCTGTGCTTGCTTTAGACGAAATTTGGCAATTATAAAAAACTTTAGTGTATACTGTGTACAGTCGTCTCTACAAAAATGGGGCATTGTGATTAGGTCCAAAAGTGGATACATATAGTTACCTATCTTAGTAGTGGACTGTACGACACACACTGTATAGTTATGCTTGAAAACTTAAGAAACTAGTGATCAAAACTACAATCCAAAACAATACAGTTAAAAAGTTATCACTTTTATGTAAACATGTATGTAAACACTTCAGTGTACTAAAACAATTACATTACAGAAACATTATTTGTATACTTTTTATATTCTACGGTAATCGAATTTTGTCAAACGAATGAAAGCGAAAAAGAAGAAGACATCTTATGACGTTGACTAAAAGGTAATATCGCTGTTGTTTAACCCCATTTAACCCCAGGGCAGGAAGTCACCAGTGGACAGAGTTGGGGCTCTGGCGGTTATTCCATTGTGACAACGTTGTCCTGTGACGCTAATGGACATATCCTGAAGAACCGAAAGCAAAACTTGACGGCAGCATTGGTGAATATCCAATGGTCCCAAAGAAGAAGTCACAAAAGGCAGAAGCAGACTACCAAGGGTGTTTAGGAGGATAATCCAGTAATAATGGCTTATCCTACATATTGGTAACTCGACTCCTGTCATAACGGAACTGGGTTTGCCCTCAAAATATATTCAACGTCCCAGCTTCATTTACTGTATCAGTCCATATCTTTTGCACAGGCTCTGCCTAAAAGCAAGACCTACGCAAAACCTCAAACCAAAATCACAACAGCCATAAACAATAAAGTTATAACAATCTGATCAGGCCAAAACCGTCGTCGATAAATTGTCGTCCTTTTGGTCTTCCTCAAGATATTTCCTTATGCCGAAGCCCATTTTGTCCAAACGCGGGCGCATTGTGTCCTGTTATGGTTTATGGCCGCCATATTGGTCGCCATCTTGGCCGCCATCTTCGGTAATCGGTTACTCATTGATATTTTTGGCGCGAAATCACATTATTAAGTTCGCACTTTGTCCTACGCAATTAGTAATGATGTAAGTGCAGGATGTAAGTTGGTGGCGTGATTTTGCTCGACAGTTTACTACATTACTTTATAAACGGTTGGAAAATTCGATATCCCCAGACAATATACTTATTATTTCGGTAACCGCAAAAGTATATTTTGGTGATATTTTTGAAATAAACGAAAAATACTTTACTTGACAGTTTTGTATGTACGCTACGCCCCTCTAAACACCAATAGATACTTGAGGCAAAGTATTATTACGAACGATTACTATTTTTCATATTGTAGGTACCTATTTCATTTAACGTGCATTTTTTCAACAAATTATATTAGAATCTTGCCTCAATACAACAAATGAAGCGACATTACAACGCCATATCACACTTGTGACAGACTTTGTCACGACGGTTCGTGAATTAGTTTCACTGACTGTACTTGCAGACTGCGCCACTCAGAAACCGCGAAATGATGAAAATGAGTACGGTATGCGATTCGTTAATAGTCTACTGACGTCATGGGATTCCGCATTCCTCAGCACATTGGCTGCCGTGAGCGTCACCGGGGGATCCTTGAATTGTTATTTGACAAGTTTCCTACACTGTCGGACTGGACCAACTTTTGGAGCGATATCACATTTTTATATCACATTTTTACTTGACTATATACGAAGCCAAAAATAAGATAGGAATGAACTTAACAGTTTATGTATGTATGTATACCTACCTATGTATGTATATGTAGTATGAATGACAGTTCAGTTAAATCTGATCACAAATGCTAGTTTGGTAACCTCTTCCCTGTCATTTGGATTAATTTCGTTGCCTCATGGTTCTGTAGAGGCTTTTCCCTCGTGTAAGCCTTAGTCCCACTCTCAACAATTGCGTTAAACATTAACTCAACTTAACTGACTATGTTTACGTGCAGTCGTGTAGGCGACCGCCGACAGCACTCATTACGGCACATTAGCACTTTTTGTCTGCTATTCGAAGCGATCCGGCATCACCGGTAGCCGCCAGAGGCATTTGAAGCAAGAGTGATTTTGAATAATTAAACGCAGTCTATGAAAAACTGTCCAAAATGCGGAATACCAACCTATATAGCGACTAAGTTAATAATAAAATAAACATTGTTTAATTAAAAAAAAAACATAGACGTACATTCATTCAAAGTACTTACATATTTTAGTACGATACGGCTGTATTAGTCGAGGAAGTCCGTCATTAATGCCCTCTCCAAAACAATTCATAATCACAAAGTCACAACTTAAAAATGTAAAAGTTGTGTGTCTGTGTACGCCTAAGTCTTAATTAGAGATTCAACATCACTACTAAAGCGATTGAAAAGGTTTACTTAATTTGTTCAGTTGTTAGTGAGAAATCAATGACATTTTAACACATGTAAATTAAAGCTATGGTTTACATAACAATAATTGTATAGGTAGAGTGATATACAGTTATTAAGTAAAAAAAAAACATTGATTTCATAAATCGTGTTCGTCGGTCTGTTTCATGTTTATGCCGTATATTAATAGGCACTAAAATTCTTAACGTTTTGAGATATAGCCTTTACGTACCGTAAATGAAAAATGAAAAAAAAAACGATAAGTATACGTAACAAAATCGAGTATCAAAATCATTTAGAAACGCAACAAAAATAAGTTACAAAATCACAAACTACTCCCAAATTCACTCAGGCGCTACTCCAGCTGACTGACCTCGTCACGTATTCAATTCATACACAAATAATGATCTATCAAACCGCCCGCTATGTAATCAAAGTAGGTATTTAATGCACCTCTCAGAACCAAAACGTCACTAAGCTTGTAAAGTTCTTAAATTCTTAACTTAACTAACTATACCAACTGAGGCCCGTGGCAAATTCGTCGGATACCTCCTTGCACTATTATAAAAATAAATATTATTGCTGCTATCAGCTGTGTCGTTGCCGGCTTAGAATAGTGCCACTCCATGTCTTCCCGTGGATGTCGTAAGAGGCGACTAAGGGAATAAAGGCTTGTAGTACTGTTAGGTGATGGGCTCGCACCCTGTCACTAATATACACTGGTAAACATCTTAGCCTGTTTGTGCAAAATGTGATTACAGAATTAACGACTAGTTTTTAGAGTTGTAGGTAATCCTGTAGCTCTGCCTACCCCACTCTGGGAATGAAGGCGTGAAGGTATGTATGTAAATAAATATTAGGCTCCTTTCGGACCGGGCGCCCCTCACAGGCCGGGGGCCCGTACGGCATTTTGCCCGCTCTGTCACGCTATAGTTACGTCACTAAATTCTAGGCAGCATAAGTTTGTTGTGCTTTTGTAACCAAAAAAGCACTGTGTATAGAAATCAAAACGTTCTTAAGACCTTTTTTGTTCTAGTATCGGGTTATTATGTTTTGTATCGCTTTAATTTAATTAAGTACATCGGCGCATGATTCACGGCTGTGGGCTCGCCCACCTCTATAATAACTACTTGCGCGCGCGCAAGCGGGATCTAATGCCCAAAGAGTATGGGCTAAGTATGATGAATTACTTTAAGGAAAAAACTCATGTATGGTTTTGGTTGGTTTTGATTTTTAGGTTTTACATAA
The DNA here is from genome assembly GCA_948252455.1 of Acleris cristana. Lineage (NCBI taxonomy): Eukaryota > Metazoa > Arthropoda > Insecta > Lepidoptera > Tortricidae > Acleris > Acleris cristana. The sequence continues at coordinate 290,817 of OX411791.1, read as the reverse complement.
CCCCTCACGTGCTTTGTGTAACCAGAGTTACCAGTGACAGCCCTTATTTGTTTATAAATAATGTCGATCTAATTTGCACGAGCAATCAAGTGGCCTGCTCTGAAACCTACCAATTTATAAGCAACGTCTGGGTATATCTTTAAAATTCAGCTGGATCTTCAATTGTAATTGTATTGCGCAGGGGACGTCCCGCTTTTCTTTTAAAATTGCCCGGGATTAGACGCCAGCGAAGCCGCGGGCAGAAGCTAGTTAGCATAATAAGGCTGCCCACATTCACGACCCCGAGTGTCCCGGGTTCGATTCCACTTCGTGGATGAAAACCTCTTAATTTGGAATTGACTAACACTTTATAATAATAACTACTTAACCGCCGCCTGTTTCACAATCGACAATTAAAGCATATTTGACACATAAATTTTGCACGTTCTCTTTCTTATAGGTAGGTACTTAAAAATAGAGAAGGAGAGAACCAACTTTACATAGCAGATAAATTTACTTGTCGATTGTGAAACAGGCCCTTAATCTATTATAACAAAATATAAAAAATATTAAATAAAGAAAAAAAAAATTGGTTCTGGTATGCGGAAAAAAGTATTTTTTTATATTTTAAGATTGTTACCTACAAGTCCTACCACAACGCCATTTAGTAAGATCTGATTGAACTACGAGCAGATAGATGGCGTCATTTTCCATCTCAGAGCCTATGCTCAGAGCATAATCTTCCTGAACCACAAATGAAATTGTGACAACTAACTGAAATTACCACAAAAATAATGGTAACCTGGTTATACTTTTCCCAATAGATGGCGCACTAAGTCCTGCATGTATTCGTAGTTACGCTGGTTTGAAAGAGATGAAAGATTCAAGTAAGCGTGCTAGACAGGGAAGTCAGGGAGGGTTGCTAAAATCAATGTAGTGAAACCTTTTAAAGATGTTTAAATGAAAATCTATAAGGTTTTAAGGTTTCAAAATTATGCCTTAGGTACTAGTTTTATCATTCGTCATTACTATACTAGTGTACTTGCCCCACCTCACCCTTACGGAGTTTAAACTAACCCAAACGTAATAGACTTTTTAGAACCCATTATAATATGCGACGCTAGTCCAGGTGGTACCGACACTGCCTACGACGCACGACGTCGCGGGTTCGATTCCCGATAAGAAAAAAATAAAATAAAATAAAACGTAATCAGAACTGAGATTCTACAGTGCGGGCGGGTTAACTTTCGTAAACATATACGAAAGTTAACCCTTTTTGCTACTTTGACGTGTTTCAGTAGGTAAACTTGAAGGGTGGTTTTCAAAAAAAAATACAAAAGTCCACAAAATGGTGTTTTTTTTGTCGGTGAATAATTACAGTATAATTTATTGTTCTTTGAGATGTTAACCAGGTTATGGGCCAAATAAAAATAATGTTTAAAACAGCAAAACCCCCCTAAGTATAAAAAGCAAAGAAATAACTTCTTTTAAAATGTTAGGTAATAAATAGGTCAGTCCAACTGAAGTCTGCTTTTGGTAAAATATTGTAGGACGCCGACTTCAGTTTGACTGACCTACTACCTACTATTTTAAAACAAGTTATTTTTTGCTTTTTGAATGAATGAATATATTTATTTGCTAGTAATTTTTGGGTACATAGATTGATAGTAATGGTCATAAAGTTTGGTTCCTTACAAAAATATACTTAAAATTAAGTGTGCAAATATTACCTAGTACAAGAAAACAATAATAATAGAACATTAGACAATATTTAAGTTAACAGGCTTTGATAATTTCCTTACAATTTTATGCTTACAGACTTTTCATGAAATCTTTGATAGGGTAATGGCACTGTTGGATTAGCCATGTATGGAGCTTGCTTTTAAATAAGTTTTATAGGTGGGTTTTGGTTTTATTAAACATTTTTTTTTATTCTTTTAATAATCATAATTATGCTGTTTTGTAGTCCCACTTCTCAATTAATAAAAAACTATAGAACATTTCAATCTCGCCGCAAGCAACGCCGTGGAAAAGTCATAGTCATAGTCATAGTCATAGTCATATATATACCTAAATATGCTTCGTCATAGTCACTCAACTATTTTATTCGAAATATCTTGTCGCCACCCTACCGTTTAGGAGTTCCGGTGGCCATCTGTGGTCTTCATCATCACAATGATGATGAATGAGCACTAGTTACAATGAAAAATACCAAAATCGCTATAGGTGTGCCTATAAATTTTGAAGAGTTCCGTCGATTCCTCTTGGATTCCATCATCAGATCTTCATTTTGATAAAAATGAGATCAAACGGGAAGCACCAGCTTTCGAATAAAAAAAGAATCATCAAAATCGGTTCACCCAGTCGAAAGTAACGAGGTAACAAAAAAAAATACAGTCAAATTGAGAACCTCCTCCTTTTTTGTAAAGTCGCCGTCAATAGAACTTGCAAAAGATGTAAACAAAACCAAACGAACCAATTCACCATGATCACTCGATAATCACGTACCTACTTTTAAAAATCAAGTGAGATCTTTGCAATGATTTACACTATACCATTACACTAGATCATTATTTTCATATTAAGTTGAATATGAAATAATAAAAATAAACGTTATTTTTAATAAAAACACGCGTGGTGAAGATTGAGGTTATGTGTCAAACAGTACTTATTTGTTTACATCGTTTACAAGTTCTATTGACGGCGAGTTTAGAAAGAAACACGACATTAAATAATTAAGAAATAATATTTTCCGTTTGTTCTTACTAGGACCGTTAGTGGTTAGAACGACCAATAATTATTAAAAAAAAATACGGCATTTATAGCTCTACCAATTTTATTTGTTCAGTATTTTTATGTTCGAAGCTTTTGTCAGAATTTTGCGGTGAGTTGTATTTTTATCTTTAGAATCGTGAAAAAAAGTCTTTATCTTTACATTCAGATTAGGCCCCATTATAGACCGACAATAATAAATTAATTTTCATAGTTATGATTTGTCATGAACGTATATGTATGTGTCATAATAGACTATATGAATAAATAAAAAAATATATGAGTTATAGGTTATAGGAACATGCCCACAAGTTGCCATTTTGGTTTTAGTTTTTAACTTTTAACTGTGGTATCGTATGTAATGTGGCGATCGAAGCTATAAGCACTGACTCCATTTTCATTAATATTTTTTGGTCAAAGAACATAGTAAGTTTATGGTCATAATGTATGCACCCACATGGAGTAGCCACCATTTCCGCAGCATATAATATACATACACAGCCACAACAGCGTATTTAGGAAATATATAGAATCTTAAAATGGTGTGAAATCATAACATCAATTTGCAAGTCAATAAGAGTGGGCGCAGGCATTGTTATATGTTGTAGGCAATTTTTATTATTATGCTTTGTCCAATTTACGAGTTCGACTCAGGTAATGACTTTATTGGGGAGATAATCAACTTTTAAATGGCCTAGGTTATATAACATTGTAAAATTTATTTAGTGACAAGAAGGCTGTTAGTTTTCCGAATATAAATAAAATAAAATAATGAGAGGTGCTACATTTCAGTATTTATGAACAAGTTTTATTTTGATGACGTGTTAGCCTTATGCCTACGGAACTACCGGTCCCGGGTTCAAATCTCGGTAAAGGCAGGTACCTATTCGGGTGATGAGCGAGATTATTTGTTCCCGAGTCATGTGGACTCTTTCAAACATTTGCAACCACGAGACAGCAAAAGTGTTGCCGACCGAGGACACAAACGGAATGCCTCAATACTGATAATTTTACCTATATCTACCTCTACAATATGACCTCTATTATACATTAAATTGACAGTAAATGGGGCGGAATCGACCGCACGCATCGAAAATCACTTAGTTATTTACTCATAACAAGAAGTCCTTGCGAAACGCCATATCGGCCTTATTGCCTTACTCGTACATGCCTTATGGGCAATATGCCTTATGGGCGATATGCCTTATAGGCGATATTTCGTGGTTATGAGCGCTGCGCCAAAACGCAAGCCCCCACGCGCCCACGTGCCCGCGCATGATGGACGCGCAGATACAGATCTAAGGGACTTTAACAACGTTGCTTACAAGTATAACGTGGCCAATAAATTGGTATATGGGCCAATTCGGATAAGTGTTATCTAATTTTATATAACATGTAAATATATCTGTAATCCTTAAAACAGTAATGGAGTCTGTCGATTATAAATGTATGTTTAGAGATATTGAAAATTAGAGAACACTAATCCGAATTGGCCTCAATATCGCACCAACCGGACTGAACTCTGTGTATTAGGTTAAATACTGATCGTCAACTGATTCTCGTAGGAATCCGTTAAGACCGGTTCATGATAAACGTAAAGGTTTCCACGCGATAAAATCATAAGTGTATTTTAAGTGAGGATTGCTTTTTCGAAAATGCCATTACGGGTCCAAAAATCATAAGTTGCTTATATGAATATTATTTTTTCAATATTAGTTTTAACACTTTATCCAAAATCTGTATCTAACTCTAACTTAAGGTGACGAGCCCTTAGAACAACTTAAGTTTGCTGATTAATTTAACATATTTGTCACCGAGATCTTTAAAGGATAGATCTGTAAAATCCTGGCATGTTTCAGGCAGTGAAAAGGAGATAATGTGACTCTTGCTATAGGGTTCACTAAATATGTTTTACCAAATCATCATTTGGCAAACTGTATCATTTTACAAACTTTCGTTTCGAAAAGAGATAGGTACTAACCGAACCTAACGTATTTAACAAACCCCTGTAACCTACTTATGTAATATAATATGTAACGGTTTAAGCACAAATACGTTTTTGAGAAATGAAAATTTGTAAAATGATAGCCTCCTATAGCCATATCTTTACCGACTGGAACTTAGTAAGTAACTATTATGAACAATTTAAAATACGCCTTTTAAGCTAAACGAAGACCTCTTTACCACCCCGGTCCTTAAATCCTTTCAGTTAAAAGCCATTAAACATTTCAAATACCTCCGATTAACCTGCCAATCGCCGTCTAATTAAGAATTCCTGGTTAATTTGCTTACGTCGGAATTGGCGTTTTAGTAATGCGGCATTCCCTTCCAAATGAGCCCCGTTCGATTCCCACGATGAGCAAGTATTTGTCAGATGAAACGGGATCTTAATTAGTTGTAAGATTTACAATAATTCCAATAACTTGCCAAAATAAATTAGTGATAAACTACATCATTAATATTAAGTTTTCGTTTGTTTTCATTGTTTCTTATCACAGCTTCAACATCACTATTGGTATAAAAAACCGGCCATTATTAATATAAGGAAGTGTATGCACCTGTCTATTTAAAGTGCTGAATGTAATACACTTTTTGAAATTTCACACACATCCACTCGTTTGGCGGACTCTACTTACATACTTTGTTGATAAACTGTTCTAAAGTTAAGGACTGTCTCCTCTTAGATATTATGTATGTGCATACTTAGAAAAGAAAGTGAACCCTTGAACAGATATGTTTACCATTTGAACATGTCGTCTCATCTTGAAAGTGTTTGCATGCATGCATACTAAGTATATTTTACACCTATGTAGCGTCACAGAATACATAATAGGTAGCGTGTCAATGTATGTATATTCATTTTCAACGTGTTTACGTATTTAAAGCAAAAAAGTACAAGTGGTCTTTTACTTATGATGAACTGTTCTACAAGTTGAATAGGCAAGGGTCTTAAAATTCATAAGAACTGTTTTCGCATTTAGATATGGGTTATAAATCCCGAACTACTGGGTCCATTTATACCAATAAATAAAGTTAAAGTGTCTGTAAATTTATGTATAAACTTTTATTTATACGATGCGTAATAATAATTGTCTGATTAGATTTTTTATCTATCTACTTATCTGAATGAACGTTTGTCTAAAATAGACTATGAAACGACTCAACGAACTTCAAAATAAGTTCACCGTAGCGAAGCAAGGGCGGGTAGCTAGTTTCTAATATAAAATAATTAACTAACGATGAAAGACCTAAAGAACCTACCATATAACGATTTATAAATCATTAAATGTATAATCTTCTTAACACTAATTAAAATAGAAACTCGTGCTATCTAAACGAGTGCAAAACTAAGAATATCACTCACGTCTACAACTCCTTAATATGCGTAACACCTCCAAAATCCATTAAAAAGCATCCAAAATTAGATTCACTTTTCACAAACACAACACAATTCACAATTCAGTATTCACAAAGTTCTTTCAAGTGTCGCTTGAATTTGGCGCGAATACAGATTGTAAACTAAGATGGCCGACGCCTTGGGCCAAGGCGCGAGCCAAACTGCCTCTGCTGTCAGGTGCCACAGCGGTGGGCCGCCGCCCACCGGCTGATCTCACATTTGCGCTGCATACAGCCTCCGCAGTGAATGTTGTTAATTGAGCGATGCTGGCACCATTGCATAAACTAGAAGTAGGTATAAAGTTTAACAAGATTTGCATGGTAGTTTTACATTAATCTGATATAATTAATAGCTAGCCGGTTTAATCTCATCTGAAGATCTTGCACTGGAATCTATCGTACCTTTTGTAATAAATTAATCTAGATTCTGCCTAATACTTAGTACGTAGGTATACCTACGTATTGTTAACAAATAATAAACTGGAAAACCATTACGTTTATAGTTTTAATAATTGCACTTTGACCCATTAGCACGTACACCGTAAATCACATGCATCGGTTTTCCTGATGTGTCCCGTTATTAAATGAGTAGGCATAGATTACATACCTACAAACTCGTATCTGGTATCACTTAGTAAATTATTAGCAACACTCAAGCTTAATGCATCTATGTTTTTTAAATATTGTGTCAATTTAAGTAAAGTCGCCGTCAATAGAATTTGCGAACTATGTAAACAAAACCAAACGAACCAATTCACCATGATTACTCGATAATCACGTACTTTTAAAGATCAAGTGAGGTCTTTGCAACGATTTACACACTAAATCAATATTTTCATATTAAGTTTAAGATGAAATAATTAGGTATTCATTATACGTTGTTTTTAATAAAAACACGCTTGGTGAATATTTGAGGTTATGTGTCAAACAGTACTAATTTTTTTAGGTACATAGTTCGCAAATTCTATTGGTGGCGACTTTATATCAAATGCATATCTAGGGCTCTATAGACCAACGGCCGCACAAAAAAAAGTAACAAGTATATTGTGTAAATTTAATTCTATTCTTTTCTGAGTACGGCGTACAGTCCGTCGGCCGATGTTGGCCTGTCAGTTAGTTCATTGTATTAGATTAGAACACAGATTACGTTTAAAATCCAACGCATAAATACCCTAGACCAGCTATCCTCAAAGTCCACTCCCCTTAGCCCTGAGGCTTCTTAATACATTTGCAAGGGTTCTGCCAAAAAAACAATTGAATTTATATTTTTTGACTCGTTTAGGGCTCTGTTAACGATTTACAGGTTCGGAGGGGTTCCGTCGCCAAAAATGTTTAAGAACCGCTGTCCTTGACACAGGATTTTTGATAATACCACGAATCATGATACCTTAATGTAGCTCTGTAGGTACAGGTACATTCAACCCCACCTAGTCAGAAAGACAAATCGTTGAACTCTATTTGGTATAACATTTGTGTAATGTCGGTTCACTGACTGTGCGTCATCGAATGATCTGCTCATCCTATTGCCGCGTAGACGTAGTTGCCGGCACTGTTGATGATGATGTCAGGGCTGCCGCACACCGCGGGCGAAGCGAGTTCAATGCGTGAATATTTCTGGCATGATTTTTCGCGACTCATGCGAAAAACTAAATACATACCCTCAAAATGTGCAATATTCCTGGCTGTGCCATGAGTCCTGATATAGTGGCCCAGCTTAGCTCAGCAAAAAGGGTTTGACATGGTAACAGATTGAACTACAAGATTTTTAAGGGCTGGTTTTTCAATCCCCAGATAAAGCTATCCGCAAGGTAAATTTTAGCTCCGTCTTTTTCTTACATATGACTTCAGAAAAGGATAGTAATACATTTAACTGACGGATAGTTTTATCTGGGGATTGAAAAATCAGCCCTAAGTCTCATAATCACCAAATTATTAAAATAAGTATGTTTAATGTCTATAAGCGGCAATTTTTGTTTAAAAATTGGATCATGTTGCCAATTTAACCCCCAACACCGCCCTAAGCTCATTATTTCCAAAGTATTTTAAGCTCTATTAACGTAATTATTTCATTACAAACGGATCGGCTGTACTTTATTACTAAATTGCTTTTCCCGTTCTATTTTTTCTATCCCCTCACCTTAAAAGCTAGGTAAAATTCCATCGCGCTGCTTTTTTCCGCTCGCATTGTTTCCAGTGTGTGTCGTCCCGCGGCGGATGTTGACACCGTGTTGACACTCTCGACTCGGTGACGAGTCTCTAACTGTATTGTGTTAACTGATGATTCGGCCTCATTATTGTTTAAAGCTAAAAGTTATTTTACTCAAACTCATAACATTTATTCGACAAAAACATACTATATACTGTTTGCGGCAAGTACTTAGATAATTTAGAAATACCGGTCAAGCCCAAGTAAAATATGTGCACTGAGGGTTTCGTAATGTTACTGTCACAAATTTATGAACGCTAAGTTAATTTGCTACGCCCCTGGAACATCATACTTTGGTTAACCCTATCTTATATCATCTCTATTTACTTGACAGTAAGAGCTGTCATAACTTCAACATTACTATTGCAATACAGGAGCAAGATGAACTAAACAAAAAAAAAAAAGGCCCAGGGCAAAAGCCTTATGAGGGATCCTTTCCCTGTATAATACCCAAGTTTGCACGCCCAGCGGTAGAACAATGGAAAGATCACTTGTCCAAGCGATGCCACCAACTCTAACAGTATATACTTAAGATGTTCAGCAAATAAATAATATGAATATTCATTGGCCATAGAGTAAACAGACCAAAAATATCACCCTCCTTCTGGGTCAGTCGGGTAAAAATTAAGACTCGAAGAAACCCACGAAGCTGCGTCCCGTTATATCTATATATATAAAAGGCAAAACTGACTGACTGACATATCAACGCACAGCCAAAACTACTGTACCTACCTAGAAACTTGAAATTTGGTACAGGGGTTCCTTTCATGATGTAAGTGAGCACTAAGAAAGGATTTTCCGAAAATCGACCCCCAACGGGAAAAAATGGGGGGAGTAGCGGGAAACTAATTCTACGCGTACGAAGTCGCAGGCGTCCTCTAGTACTTTATAAAAGCCTGATTTAACAGCTATCAACTCCGCACAAAGTGTGTTTAAGCATGTTTGAGGTTATGTGTACTACGTTGACGGCTGTCAAATTGGACCTCTTAGAACAGCGCGACTATACCATTACCATATTCGCCGGGTGGTTCGAACTATGTTTTCACTATGTTAAGGATAAATAAATACTACACGTTAATTGTAAGAACCAATTTGTTATAATAAAAGGGCAATTTACATTTCAAAAAGATATAACGATATAGAACTTGAATATTTCAAGATGAAACACGTGGTAACAATGGCATCTAACGGTGGGCGGCGGAACATGGTACACTTTGAACACTTTGACAGCGACATCTAGCGTCGAGTAGCGCTAAGCTTGCGCGGCGTCTGGGGTAGGCATGTAGTCGAAGAGAACTGCCTTCTTGTCGAAGCCGCAGCGGAGAAGGTTCCAAGCGAGTTCTATCGGAGAGTCGCCGATCTGGTGGTCGGAGCAGTTCTCTAGGACCTGAGAAAATAATATATTATTTACGTACTCGGTATTTTAAACAATAACTTTCACTACTACTAACCGATTTTTATATAATACTTTAGTGCTGAAAATTCTTATACAGACCTAGGTACCGATTCTCATCATATCTATAGACAGACCGTTTAAATGAGTCCTCGCCCGCGCGGTACAGGGACGCGGGGGTATGGCGACAGAGGGGACCGTGGCAGGAGCGGGCGGCAGGCGCATTCTTGCCGTTGCTCATTTCGCTAGCCACGCGGTTAGCGATCACATGTGTTAACAGTTGCGGTCGCTTTGTGAGATATGCACATGATATAATATTTCTCAAGATGAGTCGGGCGATTTTCGGACACAGACTTAATAGTCAAACCAAACAAATGGCTTTTAACGTATACGAATATTTTAGAAAAAAGAAATTGGACCCAAATTCTGTTGAATATCAACAAGATATTCCTTTGAATAAAACCGTAGCAGAAGTTACTGGACTCTCGGAAAAGTCTGTATCTAGAATTGTACAACGAGGCAAGGAATTGAAAGGCAACGAAAGATTTAATTCACCGAGAAAACCAAAACAGGTTCGGAGAAAAAGAGTAGAAGTGGACGATTTTACCAGAGGCGTAATAAGAAGAAAAATTACTCAGTTTTATACAATTTATAAAAAAATCCCAACTCTGAAAACGTTGAACACTGTACTCAGAGAAGAAAATATATTACACTGTGGCAGGGAGTATTTAAGGCTCTTATTACAAGATTTAGGTTTTAAATTTAAGAGATGCCAATCTAAAAGGGTACTCCTAATCGAACAGCCAAATATAACATCATGGAGGTGGAAATACCTAAATACCATTAAAAAATATCGTACAGAAGGAAGAACTATTTTATATCTTGATGAAACTTATGTAAATGCGTCTCATAACATCTCAAAGTGTTGGCAATCAAAGGATGAACGTGGCGTGCTATCCCATATCGGTAAAGGGCCACGTTTGATAATCGTACATTGTGGAGGTCAAACTGGATTTATAAACGGAGCCCTTTTGATCTTCAAATCCAAATGTAAAACTGGCGATTATCACAACGATATGAATTTCGAAAACTTCAGGAAATGGACAAATGAAAAGCTCTTGCCTAATATACCACCAAATTCTGTCATAATAATGGATAACGCAGCTTACCATTCCGTTCGAGAAGATAAAAAGCCAACTATGGCTTCTACCAAGCCATCTATGCAAGCATGGTTACGACGTCATAACGTGTCATTTGATGACAAACATAGAAAATGTGATTTAATACAAATAATTAAAAGCCATTTCACAGAAAATATTTACAAAATTGACGAAATATTGAAGAAAAACGGACATGAAGTGTTGCGTTTACCTCCATACCATCCAGATTTAAACCCCATTGAGTTGGTCTGGGGAGATATTAAAGGACAATTAGCACAAAAAAATATCGAGTCTAGTTTGGATAAAAAAAAAACTATTTTAGAGGGATTATTTGCTGAATATTCCGCAGAGAAGTGGGATCATTGTGTTAACCACGTAATTAAAATCGAGGACGAATATTGCAAACATGATAGAATTCTAGATGATGATGTTGATCGATTGATTGTTAATGTGCAGGACGATTCTGATGATGACACCTTCGAAAGTGAAGAATCAAGTTCAAGTGATATTGATATGAGTATAAGTGATTGACTTATAATTTCTATATTTACTTATATTATTATATACTTATATTCTTGTAAATAAAAGTACAAACCGTCTACCTACCTACTGTTTCATTTTGTTACATCAGTATGAAGCTTTTTCAATGAAATTATCGTTAAGTATAAATTATTATTTTTCATTCAAAATTAATAACCATCGTTAACCGCTATGACGTCACATATCTCAAGAACTATCCAGTGCACAAATCACCTCTTGTGTATCACACTATGCGCGTCTGCCGCCTACCCCGCTCTCGGTCCCCTCTGTCGTCATACCCCCGCGCCCCTGTACCGCGCGGGCGAGGACTCAGTTATCTGGTCTACCTATAGCTAATAATTAAGTACCTTATATTTACATGGTAGCAAATAAATGATTCGATTTGATTTAATTAGAACCAGTCGGGTAAAACAGTTTTATATTTTTTAAAAAACGAGCCGCTATGCCACAGGCAGGCTAAAACACCAGACTAGACTTAAAACCTTAAAACATCAAGTTAATTTTAAAGCTCAAAAGCAATATTTTTAAAGAATGACTGCCTGTTGAGTTTCTTGCGGCGCGTCTTCTCAGCAGTGGTCTCGTCTTGAGAAGCGCTAGTAGATTTTCGACTTGAAAAAATCTCATGTAAAGTGAATTAACATCACTGATCTACCGGGGATATCCCAGAAGTTCCATAGTTCTAGTTCCATATGGAACAATCGGTACATATGTAAATGTCAAATAAATGATCCCAATAGTTCCATAAATGGAACTACATACTAGGCTTTACATCTGGTTTTGTTTTTATTTTAGTTTTAAATCAGATGAGTATCTTCGGAGCATACCCCGTTATCAGGTTACAAAATCATTGAAAACGCTAGTGTTGGCACTGCACATTTTTTACCGAGGGACACGATCACTTGTATAAGAAACAACGTAAAACCTGAAGTGTCATATATACTTGACAATGTTAACTGAAGTATGTAGGTAATCAATGTGAAGAAGTATCCAATTAAGTAAGTAAAATAAATATATGTATACAAAGGTCGTACTTAGCAGAGGGAGACATTTAATATGAATATGTACCAGTAGTTCCATATGGTACCTACTTCTGGGACATTTCCTTCAAAATGAATATCCCGGTAGATCCATATGGAACTAGAAATTATGGAACTTCTGGGATATCCCCGATCTACCGGAGCCTGTTGTTTGGCAAAAATATGTTTGCCAAATGTATCGTTTCCCAACTTTTTCATTTGAAACCCAATTTTTTCCTGCAGCTGTAAATATTAAAGGATTTATAGGCAGTACCTACCATCGTGTAGAGCCCTATAAGTTATATTAAGTAGGTTCGTTTTTATAAAACCCTGAAATGTGTACGGTTACAGAAAACAAAGCGGGTTGGCAAATGAAACGGTTGGGAAACGATACATTTGGCAAACATATTTCGCCGAAAAAAAGGTAACTCCTTATCTACATTAATATTATAAAGAGGAAAGATTTGTATTTTTGTATGTAACGAATAAACTAAAACTGCTGGACCGATTTCAAAAATTCTTTCACCATTACAATGCTACATTATCCCTAAGTAACATAAGCTATGGTTTATTTTTGTGCACGGACGGAGTCGCGGGACAGATATCTGTTATATTATCTGAAAGCCTCACCTTAGTGATGTTCTTCCCGTCCCCCCTGACCGCCACCTTGCCCAGCACCGCATTCTTCTGCAGCTTCCCCTCCTTGCTGATCAGCTTGCACTTGAGCAGGATGCAGTACACGTGGGCCTTCAGCGCGGGGTCGTCGGTGAGCTCCCCGCGGCACATGGCTTCCACCAGGGCCGGGTCCACGTGGGAAGTGGGCAGGCACGCGTCGGAGTGGGCGCGGAACATCGCCTTCTCCTCTTTGCCCAGGGTCTGGGGACGAGGAATGGGTTACACTGGGTTTCTACGGGCTGTTCGGCTAGGACAAGTTGTACTTTCTTGCTCAGTTCTTTTTTACAGACTAGGTGGAGAGGGATTACCTAGCGACTAACGAATTGTATGCAACTTGTGCTAGCTGTCTTATGGCCCCTCTACACGTCGGCGTATCATGGGCCAACGTAAGGGACCGAGCAATACGTAAGAGAGAGATGCAAGAATAAGTATGTTGCTCACTTTAAGGTGTAAATGCGTCCCTTACGTTGGCCCATGATCCGTACACGTGTAGAGGGGCCATTAGGGTCTCACCAGATATAAGTTAATACAACAATTATACATTACAAAATTATTTCACTTACCACGCAGTTCTTACAACCGGCGTTAGCCTGAAAACACGAAAAATAAAATGAAAATACAGTAAATGAAGTAGTAAGGTATTGAGGAGGGAATTACAGTAATCAAGTTAAAATGCCCAAAAAATTATTCGCATCTTCAAAACTTCAGTTCTTCTCCCACACTAAGTGGAAAAAAAACAATCACAAAATTACCCAGGTGGTATAACAGATATACAAGTCCGAATAGTCAGTGGACTTTAGAGACTATAATATCCATAGGTCGCTGGTTCAGATCCGGCTCGAAGGACCAAATTACATGTATAAGCCAATGTTTCCGTTATGGTGGTAATAGATTAGGTTTAGAATATTTTTATTTCGTGAACAGCTATAACAATTTTTTTCTTATTTTATTATTTTCTTTTATATTAGCCCGCATGCCAGTGTTAAACTATGGTTTTACATTATAGAATCAATACCTTTTTGTTGCATGAACATCAAGTACCTACAACTCAAGGTTCAAGAAATATAATTCATGTATCAAAAAAAAAAAAACGTAATGTAGTTGCTTGTGACTGTGACCCTGCCAAAGAAGCCGGCGGTCTCAGGTTTGATTTTTTTTAATGGCTTGTGGTAGGCGAACGAGCACACAGGCCACCTGATGGTAAGCGCGATCTGTGACCCATAGACATTTGCATTCACAAGACTATAATCTTAAGACTGCAATCCTGAGACCGCAAATGCGTTGCCAACCCTGACGACTAAGGGTCGCCCCAGACCTATCGACGCGGAGACCCTAATATGGAATGCCCCTATGCAAGTAATTTTACCGGTTGTCTTGTCTCCACACCAGATCACAACAATGCAAACACTGCTGCTTAGCGGTAAGTTAAAGGAAAAGGTGGTGATACCGATCCGGGCTAAAATCCTCAGCAAGTGAAAATGTGTGTTGAGATGTTTACTAAGTACTTTAATCTCTATAATAATGTATGGTTATCGTTGTCTAGTGTCCATAGTACAGTAAAGGACTCTAATTGTTGAGCCACTATGGAACCCTGTCGCATAACTTAATCATTAATTTTGGCGTAATTTCTTTCATGTGACTTGACGCTGTCATTATGACAGGGTTCCATAGTGACTTAACAATTAAAGTCCTTGACTGTACAAGCCTAAAACTTGGGATTGTCATTTTACGTAAAATTATCTGGCGGGTTAAAAAATTACCTGGTGCACACTGGCCACCATCCCCAAAAGGAGTACCACCTTCGCCATCGCCGAGCTCGTTATCTCTCCCATGTTGTCTGTGACTTGGTCTCGTTCAGTAGGTTGGGCAGTTAGTAAGTGATGGCACTGCCTGTCTGCTGTGACTTCTCGTCGAACTTTCCACAGATGCAGCGACAACCGCAGCAGCAAGTCCACCAGGAGCACCCGCAGCAACGCTTGCACGAACACTCGCGCGTGTGCGCCTTCAGTCCGTGATATATGCGCGCGCGCATCCTGCCCCGCTACCACGACACCCGCGCCGCGCATTAAACACTCGACGATCTTTAATAAATAATAAAAAATAGAAGTCTAGCATCCTGACAAGGTAGGACATGTGAGAAATAGAAACGTATTGTTAGTTCTTAACTTCGTTTTCAATAAATAGTCTAAATGATTGTGAAATTACAACGAGTACAGTCACCAGCAATAATAATTTTTGCGCCCATTCTCGGATAATATATTATTGCTGGTGACTACTTTCCAATATTAGCGGTAGCAGGTAACATGCATACAGAGAGACGCGAGATGGGACTTTTAATACATTAATCTTGGATATAAGTACTTGGAATGTATACGTCTGTTTACATCTGCGGTCCTGTATAAATTAAAAAGTATCTGCGGACACCGGCCATCAGAAACTTTTTAGAACTTTAT
Organism: Acleris cristana; assembly: GCA_948252455.1. NCBI lineage: Eukaryota > Metazoa > Arthropoda > Insecta > Lepidoptera > Tortricidae > Acleris > Acleris cristana. Next base: position 275,227 of record OX411791.1, on the reverse strand, counting down.
AACACTAAGAAGCCAACATATTTTCAGGAAATTTAGCTATGTACCAGTTGACTAATGTCCGGTTCCTATATTTAAACCGCAGATAGATAAAGCTTACTTCAGATTAATATTTGACACATATTTTGTATTGTTAAATGACAAATTTTAACCCGAAGTAAGCCTTATCTGTCCGCAGTTTGAATATAGGAACCCGACATAAGTAAGCCACCAAACACAAAGTTTTACTGCAATCCCAAGTGTGTCAGGCCACCTGACACTCTAAAATCTTTGAAGAAATGTGTGAAACTGAGAAACTGCTAGTCAGTGTTCTAATACGATGAACTGAGAGGTCAATATCGGCGGACAGACTGACTGGTGATCTGTAAGCCATGACAGACTTCTGTCTAAAGGGGCAAAGAGAGCTATGCAAAGGCTGTTGAACTCTCTTTTTCGAGAATCGGGTCAATAAAGAAATGCATACGTACCTACCTGTTTTCATATGGTAGAACATCGAATGTCTTGAGCTCAAATCGATCCTTTATTTTTGCTGGTTACACTCCTATAAATATCCTGCAAACATTAACGTTGTGTTGTACCTACTCTAAATGTTACCTATCTATTACTAAGGAGGCAGTAAAAAAGATTCTCGACACTATTTCGCATGAGTGCCCTTCGGAATGATATTTAAAAAAAGATTGCATGTTACAGGAAGGCATCGCGTCAGGATTTAGGGATCCATTTAATTTAAGAGGGTTTTTATACCTTTAAGGCGGAATAATCAATGACCAGAATGATTGAGAAACACAATTTAGGCTGAATTTTGCATATTTTTTTTCAGGAGATTAGAACCTACAATGCTCCAAGCGGCGTAGCAGTCCGGTCGAACAAGCCGAGATATATCGTTCTGGATGTCCCTTAGGATTCCAGGACTTTTGTTCATTATGTTTTTTACTTTTGTCAGTAAAATACGGTCATTAATAACAAAAAAAGAAATGTAATTATTTTGTGTGATAAAATAATCAAGGGAGAAAAAAGGAAATGATGAGATGGTGGCTAATGGGGGCGAGTGGAATAATAAGTTTCTGTCAGAAAATCATTTTTGGGACAAGCTTTTGTTGCCGACTATACTTTTTTTGCACAGTCATCAACTACTAGTCCAAAATGATTTTAACGAACCCTAACACGATGGGTTTTACCATGTGCAATTTAGGGGTTCCTATGGCTACCCTACGTCTCCATCATCAGACCAGCTCGATGATGCCATTATTGTTCTGTCATCCAAATTACATAATAGTATACCAAAATACAGCTAATCGGTCTCCGGGAACTGACCTTACAAGATTTGACCAGAACATAACATACATACATACATTGCAAGTTAATAAACAGCTTGTAAAAATACATATAACGCCAAGATCAAATTCTTTAGATAAAATAAAATAATAAGGTGACGCATTTTAACATAAAACCAGTCTTTTAAAAAAAAACACGCGATCATTAAAGTGGTGGTCGTGGTAGCGGGGATGTTGTGAGCCAGACAACGGCGTTGTTTGTTCAACACGGCCTGCGCGCGCATCCGTCACTCTCCCAGGCAAAACACGCTGCTGTTTACTCTCCCACACCTTTTGCTCACACGCGGTTGGAATACTACCCTTGTGCCACTACCATAGGGTTGAGATTGGAATCATTTGAGAATGAAATGAGAGGTTGGTAAAGTTATGCGTATGCGCAATGGTAGTGGAATTGATTGTGTTAAGTACAATCGAATTAAACATGGTATTAAGCGTATTAATTGACTGATCTTGGCTGAGGTACCTGCCTCAAGATACGTCCAAGTAAAAGTCAATTCATAGGGAACTGTAATTTCTAGCGAGTCTTGAGTTAGAGAGATTGGTCTACAGCACAGCCCTCACTCAAAAAAATGTGAGCTAAACAAAACAGGTTTTGGCTTAGTTGATATAAAATGAATACACTATTCATGATATTAGTTATATTAAACAAAACTTATAATAAAAACAGCAAGTTCTTTAGTGATTGATTCAACTAAGATCTTAGTTGATGTGTCTAACGTCTTGTTAGGCTCGTATGGATTCAAGACTGTGATTGTTGAGCATAGGAGCTCAACAATCACAATCTTGTTAGAAGCAACCAATTTTTTTTTTGTCAGTGTAAGATGGCCGATGGTGTGTTGTGTGCGTTGCACGCACACGCCTCCGCCTCGCAGGGGAGTACCTATCGTCCTACGACGGCGGAACCAGACCCAGGTTTGAAAACCTTCACGACCCAAAATTAAAAATAAATTGTTGTTGTTGTTGTAAACAACTAACAACCGCTACTTGTTTTATAAAGAAACAACCTAGTCTCTCCGTCCGCGCATAAAAATAAAACATAGCCCATATTCATCAGGGATAAGGTGCAATTCAAATGGTGAAAGAATTTTTCAAATCGGTCCAGTAGTTTCCGAGCCTATTCAATGCAAACGAACGATCGAATCCTTTCTGTTTATAATATTAGTGTATTTCCACATCTTGGAAAACTGTACGTCACAAATGGTGGCAGGACCTCGAACAGAGGCCCTACTTTGAAAAAGTTCGAGGTAGCTCCATCCTTTTCTCTCGGTTTAGTTTCGAATAACGAGTGACAGGGATGGAGCTAATGTAACTTCGAACTTCTATTTTCAAAGTAGGGCCTCAGGGTCCGTCCGGATCGCTACCATCATCTTGTCCTCTAACCCTATGAATGAAATGCTCAGAATGCGATTTCACTGCTCCCAACCAGAATCTACATAATTATTACAATAACATAAGTATAGTTTTGGAGATCCCCTTGAATCACTGACACTCATTTGATCGGATGTATTATTTCATCGAATTTAATTTCATCGAAAGCTAATTTCTGCTGAAACCTTACTATTTTTAGGTTATCTCAAGCATGGGTTACGTGTAGGTTAGGTTAGACCAGTGACCACTAAAAAAATATACATACCTACTTTAAGTCCTGCCTATCGATGAAATGGAAATTCGGCGAAGTAAAACATTCTATAAAATGAGTGGGTGATTCAAGGGAAACCATAGATTTATTGCATTGTTATAAATCTATTGTTATTGTTACCTACCTATAGTTTTACTTTGACTGACTAACCTTCAATTTTAATAAATTTCCTTTTCTTTTTTCTGTCTGTTCCGGTAGGTGGGCAAATTGACAACATTGAATAAGCGCAATAATATCCAATTGACGTAAATTTAGGTCTTTTTTTTTATTTAGAGTTGCTCTATAGCTTTCCGGGCGGCTAGTCTTACGGCGGGGAGCACGGCGTCGGCGGCGGCGTTCGCGGCCTCGGCTTTTGCACTATTGCACCGTTTCTTTTTCTGAGAATCACATACAAAATCATCACAAGACAGCACGTGGCGGTTTTACCATAAGTACCCGAATTTACCGTGATCAGGTATTCGCTAAAAATCAGCGCTGCAGCACAAGTGCCGCAACACAGCGCAGCGGGCTCTAAAACTTGTTATTTAAGATGGTGAAGATGCTTTTTCGATGCCAGTTTTCAAGGTTCCGTAACCAAAGGGTGCCAACAGGACTCTGTTTCTAAGCCTCCGCTGTCCGTCCGTCCGCCTGTCAGCGGGATGTAAGTAGGTATCTTATGAAATGTAAGTAATAGCTTGAAAGTTGTACAGAGTGTGTTTATTATTATTACATCTACAGCTGCTCAAACAACAAATAGTAAAAATAAATATAGTTAAAAATTAAAAGTCCCATACAAGAAACGTGTTTATTTGGCACCCTTCGTGTACGAGTCCGATTCGCACTTGACCGGAAACTTTACCATATATAGATGCTTAAATCTTTTTAAAGAATCGAATGCTACTAGAGTGACATGGTTGCATGTTATAAGTTGTACCATCAAGGACATTAACTGTTGATCCCCCATAAATCCAAGTGACGAGATAAAAATTACATAGGAATTAATCGTTGATTTTATGTGACAAGGTTCTACCAAGGTGGTTCATTAATTAAAGTCCGTGACCGCTACCTACATACTGTGGTATGGGCATTAAGTACCTGATATAAAGAGTTCAAATATTTTGGAGCAATGTACAAATTGCGAAGGAAATACTCTACTCAGTGACAAACTCGAAACCCCAAAGACAAAGCAAAACTATTAATACTTAATATCAATAAATGCTGCATTCGTAGATTTTTGAAAATTCGTCTTCCATTTTTAAGTAAATGCATGAATGCAGTATTTATTGTTTCCAAAAATATAAGTAAATAAACTTCCTTGTGTAGAATTTGCTATTTCTAATATGAAGGCAACTACTGTGCACGCGCTAGATTAGTTGTCGAAGGGCTGCCCGCTGCCGAGCGTACCGATAGCACTTTGGTTACTATTTTTCAATGTAACTCTCTCATAACAAATGGCAAGTGAAGTGCGTGGGTGTGTGGTGGTTACTCTGGGCCCTTGTAGCGGTGCATGCACACGCTGGAGGGGGGGCGCGGCGAGCGCAGCGGGCAGGCGCGCTGCACCACGCACGGCGTCAGCACGGCCGCCGCCAGCGCCGTCAGCGCCAGGTGCATCACCACCGCCCACTGCGGACAGGGACGGGGACTATACCTACTCCGCACGGACGGAACCAGCATGCAAATCAATCAAGGTAACTTGTCTTCTGAACTTCATTCAATATGGTTGTCAAACTGATGCTACACCATCAATTTTTGGTTCAATGAGGGACAACTTGACTTTATTGTGCGTTGTTCATTTCCAAAATACCAGAATTTCAAAATACCATAATATCAATGTACTGGAATCCCAAAACTGAACATTCAAATTAAAGTAAAGGTAAGGTAAGGTAGGTAAGGTAGGTAGGTAAGTAGGTAAGGTAAGGTAGGTAAGGTGGGTATTACCTAATATTTCGAATCTGTAGTAATATGGTATTTTAATATTCTGGTATTTAGGAAACGAGCAGTTGCTCCGACCGTGTAGGAATAGGTTTAAGCCCCAATAAGTTTGCTCCATTTTTCCGATCGGTGGATTTTCCCTCGCTCACCGCTTAGCTTCAATTACCTACAGCGTTTGTGGAAAGTCAGCCCTAATAGCTAGAAATCAAGGCTCAATGGTATTGAGTCGCAGTCCATTTAACTTGCGCCAACTAACCCCGCGCGTGCTTCCCACTACAAGCCTAAGTCTCCTCGGGAATAAGCGCTAGTTGCGTTTGGCGAAACGAAAATTCTGTGAATATATTTTCATCTTTTCAATTGGCCCGACGATGTTGACTAGGTGGCGATGTTGAACAGGTGCAGGGTCAACCCTTCGACAACATGTTTGGTTCATAACGACATACCTAATGAACCTTTTGAACTGGATAGGTACTGATAGGTATTTACTATACGAGTAGAACTGCATCAATTTCTGATACTTCCTGCAACTTCGACTTGACCACATTTTTTTGGCAACTTATTCTTATAGCCAGCAACAATCAATTCGACGGCAGGCTGCCAATTCAATGATTGTGGCCGGGACAGGAAAGAGTGGAAGGAGTTGGAGGAGGCCTAGTTTTGTTAGAAGGATGGTGCAATTAGCAATTTCATGCTGAAAATATAGTTTGCTTAAGCCGAAAACAAACTGAGATAGAAGGCGGCAGGTTGCGGCGCGTTCCCAAAGCGCAATTATATTATGGGGATGTACCATAACGCGCCGCCTCCGTTCTCAGTACCTACCTCTGTAGTTGTAATAGCACCCGGCACCCTACGAAATATGAGGCAATTAAAGGGACTTACCTGAAAGAACATTACTTATTTGTCAGAAGCCTGGAACACTCGGAATTCATAATAACTATTGATATTGGGTGGATGTTGAAGCCAGAACATATTTTCCCTCGGAAAAATTTAACCGGAAATAATTGAAGAATAATCTAGAATTATACAGAATTACTTGTTGTCACATTGACAGGTGAAATTCATCAGTGATTCATCTGCGAAGTTTATTTTTAATGTCTTCTGGCGGCTGTTCATATTGTTACTAGAAAGTTTGCATCGGTAGGAACCTCCTTTGTTGCAGGGACATCAGTCTCGCAAGACGCTTGAGAATCTTGAAATAATATTCCAAAACCTAATATAGCCCTGCTGCTACTTGCTGCCTATATCACACCACACGGGACTACAGAACTACTTACTCTACATACTTCCAAGTTAACTTCCATAGTAGTGACCCTGACTACGAAGCCAGCGGTCCCGGGGTCGATTACCGTCAGAGAAAATATTTGAGTCTGAGTTTTGGGTGTTTTCTATCTATAAAAGTATATATTTCTCTTTACCTATAATTATGTTTATCGTTGCTTATTAATGTAAGCACAAGCCAAGCCAAGTCTAGTACAAGCCTAGAGCTTAGTTTGGGACTAGGGTCAATTTGTGGGAGATTGTCCCCCTGATATTTATTATTATTTTTGTCATTACCAATCACGGGACTATGCGAGTCCCGGACCTTTGGAAGGCGTACATGGAGCCGAAGCCACGACATCAAGCTGAGTGGTACCCTATTTAACAATATTTGATACTCTAAACTTTGTCATATTGTATGCTTTGTTTTCTTTTTATGTTATATGTATTGTATCAAATTTTGTCAATAAATTTATTTCTATTGTATTCTATTCTATAGAGATAAGACGCAGCCTCTTTCTCGACTGATGAGGCAGTACAGTCAACAGATTAAATTGTCGAGCCAGAAAAAGCGAATTAAGTTACGCCCACACCGGTGCTTAAAAAACGAATTTATGCCGTTTGGGATTCCGTTAGAGATTAGAAATAGTAAAGTGTATGCAAAACATGCATATTGCATATATTCTAAAAAAATAATTGTGTTCAATATTTCAACAAATTATCAACATTAAGTTGATGGGCATCATAGAACCCTGTCACTGTGACAGCGTCAAGTAACAAGAATTAAGCTGCGACCACACCGCTGCTTAAAATACGGCGACGGTACGGAATCGCAGTGACGCGTCGTATCCGTACCGTTTTTGACGCAAGCTCCACACACCAATGCTTAACGGTGCGTATATTATGGTGTTTCAAAAACGGCGCCATGTTGTTACTATGACCCTGTCTTTTGTTTACGCAACGACACCGTTTTTTAAGCAGCGCTGTGGGGAGCGTGCGTCAAAAACGGTGCTGATACGACGCGTCACTGCGATTCCGTACCGTCGCCGTATTTTAAGCAGCGGTGTGGTCGCAGCTTAATTCGTGTTACTTGACGCTGTCACAGTGACAGGGTTCTATGATGCCCATCAACTTAATGTTGATAATTTGTTGAAATATTGAACACAATTATTTTTTTAGAATATATGTAATATGCATGTTTTGCATACACTTTACTATTTCTAATTTCTAACGGAATCCCAAACGGCATAAATTCGTTATGGTAACTGAATAGGGTAAATCAATAAAACCAATATACGTGTATGTCAACAGTATACATATATTTGGCTATAAAATACTTTTCAATAGCACTCTATTCGAGTTCGCATTACACAGAAGTTGACAATTCCTAAAACAATACTTAAGCACATCTTTACATAAAAAATAGGCCTTCATCTTATATTAGCTTCTTTTACCCAAAACGGGGTGGACCTTATTAATTATCTATAAGTAACTGTTTATTTTAATACAATTATTATTAACAGTATGTCTATTTCATTAATAGCCGTGGCCGTCTATCAATCACTGATAGTCATTCGTATTTATCAAAAAAAAACTGCTGTGACATACATACAGACAGAGACTCCGAAGTCTCATCATAAGGGTCCTTTTTTACCATTTTGGTACGGAACCCTAATAATGAATGATACGTGTTTAATATTGCGCCGAGCGTCCCTCATCACTATTATGGTGTTTTCTAATAAACTAAAGAATTTTCTTGAGCTCGAAGACTGAAGAATTTATCGTAGAAATGAATAAACAATTTTAGAGTTTTTTCTATTTTCTCGTTAGGTTGTTTTTTTTTATGCTATAGGAGGCAAACGAGCAGACGGATCGCCTGATGGTAAGCGGTCGCCGTCACCCATAGACAGGTGTCTATGGGTGCAGTACCAGAGGAGTCACACATAAATTTATTACACGAAGGTTAATGGTTATTTAACTATGTCATTATTATATCCGTCCCGTTAGCAAATCGTCCCGCGGTCGCACCTCACCTCGGAAGGGGCAAAAGGGGAATCGCGAACGGGACCACTCGCGAAAGGGACAAGGTGCGACTAACGGGACGAGTTGCGAACGGGACGCGACAAAACGCCTATAAATTAAGTATTTATATCTACAACAAATAACCACTCTTAGGGTTCAAGAAATTACTGTATTTTTTTAGAAAACAAGGATAGTAAATCGCAGTCTTAATACTTTAGACCAGGGGTTCCCAAAGTGGTCCAGGTGGATCCCCAGGGGTCCACAGGAGACTCGACGGGGGTCTACGTAATCTTCACATTTTTTGCCGAGTTTTGGGAATATGGTAGAAATGTGGTGTAGGGGGTCTACCAGAACTAGTTAACTTTTGAACGTGGTACATGAGAAAAAAAAGTTTGGGAACCCCTGCTTTAGACGAACTGTATTTTCATTTTTCTATAATAATATTCAATTCAATGTTTGCATAATACTGAACAGATACAGACGGACAGTGCAGTATTGGATACAGACGTCTGCTGGCAATTGCCAGGGAAACAAATAACATTTAAATTTCGTGAAATAAAATTAAATTCATGAATTTTATTCATTTCCGTCATATAAATAATTTTTGAGCACAATTTACATTATCGTTGTATTTTTAAACAATATCTGATTTAGCCAAAGTCATAATAATTTAGTAATTTAGTCAAAATCTTTGGAAGCGCCGGCGGATTGAAATTGCCTTTGTAACCTTAATACGAATATTCATTAATTCAATGTCTCTCAATAAAATAAAGTCGTCCGTCTGTCCTCACGCTTGGGTAAAGCTTCGCAGCAGTTTTCCCAGATTTATTGGATGAATTTCCCCAGTCGCATTTTTTCTTTGTAGATAATTCTGTTTTCACGTTTTTTCCTGAATGTGATATTATTAGTTGCCATTTTCTCGGTAGTTTATTTTCACATTCGAGTTGTTTCCCTTGCGAGTTTTATTCACTCGCTTCTTTTCCTAGCATATTATTTTCACTGTGATGTTTTTCCCATTCCAAAAATCAAATTTGACAGAGTCGACGGAGCTCCGCTATGGCGGAGCTCCTATTTCTGGATGCTGCAAAGCTAGCATAACAATTACTGGGGAAAAGTTAGATTGGGATAGAAATCAATCTGAAAAAAATGAGACCGGGAAAAAGTTGAACGAGAACAAAAGCGACGGTAATAAAATCGACCGAGGTAAGATAAAATTGGGTAAAAAATAATAATGGTAAAAATGCGAAAAGAAATATCGCCGCACAGAAATAATGATTCCATGAAAATTATCTAGCGAGTCGTAATTGTGGGGCGATATCGTCGATTAATACTAATATACTTAAACGATCTCTTTTTACAAAAACAAATTGTTTACGTCAATCTACACCAATTGTTCGATCTAGAGGAACACGCTCCACCCCGCATAACAACCGTTACACATCACTCTCCCGTCCGCCAACGCGCGCGGTCCTGTCGTGTGTCACGCTGCGCGAGCTGTTGCGCGAGCAGGTGCGCGACGTGTGGGCGGCGGGCTAGGTCTGGCGCGCGCGGCGGCGCAGGCGCTGGCGGCAGCACACGCGCAGGAACACCGCCGCGAACACCGCGCACACGCCCAGCGCGCCCCAGCCCGAGATCACGTGCCCGTACACCAGGCACGACAGCAGGATCGACGTCGCCTGCGACACCGACAACACTACAGTGCGCATCGAGGGCGGTAAGAAGGGGATCGCTAACGAGAAACTATTAGAAGCCCGACGCCGAAGGCGTTTGTAATCTCCTTCCTGAGGGCTTATTGTCTAACGCACTCGTAATCGCACCCCCGCGTCAAAGTGGAGCAATTGTTTTCATTTTGTATGCAGACAAGCCTTCGATTTTCAAAATGAAAACGATCGTGATTGCGAGTGCGTTAGACAATAAGCCCTTTGCCCGTGATACACACAATGATTTTCATCGCAATTGCGAAGAAATAAATAAAAATAGAGAAAAAAAACAATCAAACAATTTAACTCGACTCGCTAAAAAAGTTACTCAACTTTTTCAATATAGTTTTCCACAGATAATGCTTAGAACTGCATTAGTTTTTATACTTTACAGGCCATACTACCAGATTGTACCGAAATTTAATAAAATAATTGCAAATTGTCTCTGAAATAATGGTAAAATATAAATATAATGCAGATAAATGTTCCGTATAAGTTTAATTATACAGTAAAATTGGTATGTAGCCAAGTTTTCAATATAGGAAATGAACCTTGGCTGAGTTTACACCTCCCTAGTCTGAAATGATGTACAAGTGAATTCTATAGTTTAAAACTAAACTAATAACTCCGTAAGGACTTATAAAAATCCATAACACCCGCGGGAGCTAAATCGGCTATAACTACCCTATACCTGCCTGCGTTTTATAACACCCTTTCCGACCAAGTGTGATGAAATAAAATATTACAAGATAACAAATGAAATCGGGTGTGATTTCGACTGAGTTTTGGACTAGCTAACCTCATGATGACGAATTCGTGTCATAAATTAGACTTATTATTAATTGAAAAGTGACTATTGGCCAATTATTATTAAGTCTTTGTTTTCCCAAATACTGTGAAATGATAGAGTATTTGAAGCATCATCTGCTGATAAGTGACCACCAACATAGCTTCCGTGATGAGCGTTTAGTTTAATACACCCAGCTCGGCAGTCTATAAGAAGCAAAAGCAAGGCAATGATGATTAGTTCGGATGTAGCGAAGGCCTTTGATCAAATATGCCACAAAGCACTTGCGTCAAAAGTGCCTGCTTATGGGTTCCTTGACGTATTTTACAAATGGGCAGTCTTTTTTGTCACGGGATGGACCATTTTAAAGTGACCATCGACAATGCATACTCGAAATGAATACCCGTGAATGTCGGTGTACCGCAAGGCTGTGTATTGTGCCCTACGCCGTTTCTGCTGCATTTCAACAATAGGGTGCAGATCATAGCACGGGTTACACGTTATCTAGGCTATAGTGATCCCTGTCGAACGGACACCGAATAGAAGCGAGTAAAACTTGTGTCTGAAATTGATATATTGCTGATTTTGGTCTCAGAATAGGACAAACTGAATATAATCAAATTTCGCCTTACTAACACAAGTGTGCGTGTTATCTTCCAAATACACACGTCAAAAATGTCTAAGGATCATAAATATCCCCCCCTTAACACCCCAGTCCGAAGGGCCCCTCGCAACATGGTCTGGTTCTGCGCCCGCCGTACCTGGCGCAGCGTCATGATGATGGTGAAGACGACGGCGCCGAAGCGCGCGATGGTGCGGTAGATGAGCAGCTGCCCGAGCGCCGAGCTCGCCGACAGCAGCACCACGTCGCTCGCGAACTGCCCGTGCTGCGGACACACAGGGGACTTCAACTTCAAAATATAGAACATATTAATATGAGTTAGCGCCACTTTTCTATTAAACCTTCGTTTTAATATCTGTATTAACTGGCACCGCTTTTGTTAATTAATCGGAGTTACACAAAATGCAGTGACTCCTTAGAAGTCTCATAGCGATCAGACACTCACTTGCAGCAGCTCCCACTTCGGCGCTCCAGCTGTAGCCGGCGGCTGGTGCAGCAGCGCGGCGCCCGTGAGCACGCTGGACACCAGGTTGACGGCCAGCACCATGTGCAGCGGGGACATGTGACACTCACCTGCAGCAGCTCCCACCTCGGCGCTTCAGCTGTAGCCGGCGGCTGGTGCAACAGCGCGGCGCCCGTGAGCACGGTGGACACCAGGTTGACGGCCAGCACCATGTGCAGCGGGGACACCCTGGTCCGCGCGAACAGCCGCGCCTGCCACGAGGACGTGAAGCTGTCGCAGCACATGTACAGCGCCAGTAGCGACACGCCCCACACCAGGGAGTATGAACCCACTGGAGACGAAAGCTCATAAAAATAGGAGACCAAAGAAGTGTAGCGAGTGACAGAAACTAAAAAACAGACATTGATTGCTGCAGCATCATATGGCGACGATGACACAGAACGAGCTGCCACCGAGACCGACCAATCAGGGATGGTTCACAATTTTAAGAGTGATAAAAATTAATAGATTGTGTACAGTCAACCAATTTGATTTCTAGGCCACTTTGGACTATGTTAAAGTGACGTTGACAACCAAAACGTTACAGACTTCTTATGATTTGGTTTACAACGTCACATTGACAAAGTCCATAGTGGCCTAGGAATCAAATTGGTTGACTGTACACTATCGGTATGTGCAGTTTCGTTCACAATTTTACAGTTTCACATGGATGTATTATTAACGACCAGTGTTTAAAATTATAAGTTGTGATTATGCTCGTGCGCTGCTGACCTCCGTAGTCGGTCTTGCTGGAGAGCATGAAGAGCACCATGCCCGCGGAGATGAGCGTGGCCGTCACGTACTCGTACAGCTCGTACTTGTGTCCCGACACCGCCTTGCCCATCAGCATCACCGGGATCACCTTGCACGACTTCGACAACACCTGCAAAAAATCAATCAAGGTATGTATGTATATGAACAAACGTTAATTTATGACTCATTTCAAAAACATGCTTGAATTCGTCGATGTCACGAGGCTTCAATTCTAAAAGTACGTGTCACCATTACATCGGGTTTTTTCTATTGGATCATCAAGTAATATGAATGTACCTGCATAGGGAAGCTGACAAACTTGAGCGCCTCATACTGGCACCAGGCGCTGACGATGTTGGTGAGCGAGCAGTAGGAGAACTGGTAGAGCGGCACCGGGAAGACCGGCGTGCGCGTCCACAGCAGGCGGCCGAGCGCCACGCAGCACGCCAGCAGCCGGTTCAGGAACACCAGCAGCTGCGAGTCCGAGAACCGCACCGAGCTGCCGTCCGCCAGCGTGTACGTCTGCAGGACCGGGGTTAAGGTAGAGAAACACTTGCAAGGCTGTGTCATACCTGGCTCGATCAGGCCCCTATTTCACCAAGCTTGACAAGTGCGACAATTGTCTAAATGATGTGGCAATGATCCTACTAATATTATAAATGCGAAAGTTGGTCCAGCCGTTGCAACGTGAAGGAGTAACTAACTGAAATGAAATGGTGGTAGCTTTAACCCTGGATTAACACACAGAGTACCTTTCATCCCGGAAAATTTAAAGGTTCCCGAGGGAATAACGATGATCACATAAGTTGCCTGTGGTTTTATTTTTGGAAAACGTCTTAATAGACGACCTTTTCTTGACTCCAGAGATGAATTCCAGAGATAAGTTGCGTGTGATTTTACACGGCTGATCTTTCCTGGTCTCGTAGTGATAGAGAGGGTCACCTGCGTCATGATCTTCTCCTGCAGCAGCCCCCACACGAGGTAGGCGGCCATGAGCCCGCTGAAGCACAGCGCGAGCTCGGCCGCCTCGCGCCGCGGGCTCTCCTCCGCCTTCGGCGCGTCGCTGCTCGGGAGCCGCTCGCCCGGGTCCCCGAACAGAGCGAACAGGGTGCGGTAGAAACAGGATGAGTTGCCTGCGAACACAAGGAAACTTTCTTACATACATGCATACATTAAATCACGCCTGTTTCCCAGAGGGGTAGGCAGAGACCACTTCTTTCCACCTGCTACGATCTTGACAAATCTCTTTCGCTTCTTCCACATTCATACATCGAGTCATGCACGCACGTCGGTTTCGGGTACTTAAAATTCGGCCCTTTTCCAGTATTTCTCCGATTTGATTCGAAAAAGTACGCCTAGGGCGGCCCCTTCCCTCCCTTCCACTCACTTTAGCTCTGTATATCTCTTTCGTCAATCTTCTTTCATCCATCCTTTCCAAATGACCGAACCATCGAAGCATGCCCTTTTCAATCTTAGTCACTACATCTTCTTTTAGTCCATATTTCTCTCTGACTTCTTCATTTCTTACTCTATCAGTCAGTTTCAAATCACACATACTACGCAAAGAGCGCATTTCAACTGCATTTATACGACTTTTATGCTTGTCCTGCCACACCCAACATTCACTACCATACATCAGTGTAGGGGCTAGCACTCCGTTGTGAACAGCCAGTCTGGCTTTTTGTGAAACGCCCTTTTCTGCTCACAAATGAGTACAGGGCCCCATTTATTTGATACTAAAACTTTCTTAGCGCGAATATTCAAGATACTAGTCTTACTTCCTGCAGTATTAAGATTAAAATGGAAAACTTAATTCAACACGGAAAAAATGTAGTGACTTGAAGGTGTAATTGCCTTGAAAAATATGATTTTGACTTTGTGGAGTGACCGATCTGCGAGAATGTCCAGTCGGCCGGCCTTATAAGTAGCTGTACAATTTGGTACCTTGTCGCTTTTCACAGGTTAGTAAGTATAGTTCGTTCGTTGAAATCGCGCGTCTGCGGCGGCTTCTTTGTACCAATTGTGGCGGCACATCAAAGCATGCAAACTTTTTGAACGAACGAACAATACACGGTCACGACCGCGAGCCCTAGTTTATAGTCAGTGCTAGATACACAGTCGGCAAAAATAATGTTCTCAAAAGTTTTTTCTTATTCATACTAATATTATAAATGCAAAAGTATGGGTCTGTCTACATGTCATTACGCTTTCACGCCTAAACCGCTAAACCGATTTGAATGAAATTTGGTATTTAGATAGCTTGAACCCCGGAGATGGCCAAGGGTACTTTTAGGCCGAAAACTTAGACAGTTCCCGAGGGAATAGCGATAAACGTCTACGTGGACGGAGTCGCGGGCAACCACTAGTTACTAAATGAGTTATGGTAATATTACAGCCGGGTATTCGTTACATCTCTATTTACCTGATACGTCCGCCACATTGTTGAATTCTTGATATAAAACGACGGCTGTTGTTGTTATCCACACGCGCGGTTTTATCGGCTCTAATGATCGAACACCCCGCAGACTCATTAGGCTTATCTCGGCGCTAATCGCTACATGAACTAATTTTGGCCTTTCAGCCGAGGCACTAATAACAATGAGGTATTTAAAGATTGTTATTTCAGCCATCAGGCCATTAATTTTTCCGCGTAACCGCTAACCGCCGCAAAAGTGCAACTATTACGGCAATTTGCAATTGGCAACTCCAGCTGACTACCCTAATTGTGATAAAATGAGACACCCGTCTGCAAAATGTGATTCTCAAAACAACTGACGATCATCGCGATCTGTGACGTTTCTAGTAGTTCAAACTAAGTTAAAATAAATGCAAAAAATATCTGCCCTTCCTGCCTTTTATAAACTCTTCACCCTGAATAATGCTGGGTAAGAATCGTCGTGAAAATTTGCTAGTACAGTCACCAGCAATAATATATTATCCAACATTGGCCGCGAAAATATCTGACACGTCTTTATTACTAGAGTTATAAGAGCTTGTCGGATATTTTTGCGCCCAATGTTGGATAATATATTATTGCTGGTGACTGTACAACTGCCCCTTTAGGTCCCTTTTGACAGACGGCCACCTGTAGGGCACTAGGACTGTAAGACTGTAAGAAGATGGGATCAGTGCTGGATGGGAGCGCCGCCGAGCCGGTAACCTGAGGCTCGATCAAGGGGAACAGGGCGGAATGAATGGAGAGCCACTCGACCGCCCGTCTGCCTCGGCCGCGTCCCCACTCATCATCATCATCATCAAGTACCTGGTTTCTCGAAGTAGTTGGTCCTCTGTATGTACTTGTAGACGATGAAGCAAGGCAGCAGCACCGTGGAGTAGCCCGCCAGGTTCAGCAGCAGCCGGAACAGCCTGCGTCAACAAACAAACAACGACTGGGTACTCCACAGCAGAATTATATTTCATTGTGTTTACAGCTTTACGTCCTGCCTTGTGTTACAGCCGCTATGGGCAATTTTAAATCAGATTATCTTCACTTATCTCTACTTATCTGGTCATATTGATGCTCTCACGAGTAGTTATATAGCACAGTTTATTCATTCTTTGGAATGTTATAAGCAGTTAATAAAACGGGTCTATATCGTTTGCCATACTTATTTCCAGTCATAATGTGTTTTAGGTCATATTTATCGCAAGTCATATCGTAGTTTTTAAGAAACTGTTACTCATTAAGGTTTTTTTTAAATCAAACCGAACCTAACATACCTTTTTCTACATATTAGACATTTAAGAAATTCTGAAAAGTTTACGGTTATGGGAAACAACAGGCTCTCTAATAAAACTAGTCAAGTACAGTCAACCTTATAAGAAGCTGCACACTTTTGTACCTTGTCGCTTTAACGCCTTTGACAGATTAGTGCAGCAGTTCAAACATGACGTTAAAATGACAAAACACTAAAGTGTGCAGCTTCTTATAAGTTCTTTAGAGTTCCGTTTTTCAGAATTTGGTACGGAACTCTAAAGTTAAAAGAAGTTAATGCTAATACAAATGAGCCCCATATAAGTAAATTTGAAATAGCAACATGGACATACCACGAGTACTGCAGGGAGGAGAGGTAGCCGGTCTCGTCGTAGGCCATCAGCAGCGCCAGGTAGAGCCGCGTGGCGAGGAACGTCAGCAGCGCGCTCGACACCCCCACGCACCTGCAACACACACACACACACATAAGTGCAATTATTTTATAACCAGTGATCGTATTTCACGGTGCAACACGGCGGGATAACGAGTAGAAATCTTAATATGGATATGACCAAAATCCCGGGATCTGCTTCGAAAAGAAAATGCTATTGAGTGTTATGATATTAATAAAGATGCATTCTACCTTGATAAAGAACTTCAGAAATCAGAAACATTATCCTCCTTTAATAACATAAGTCCCGGAATCCCGGGTAATATCCATATTAGCATAATGTTTAATGTCATTCACCCCGTGTTGCACCGGGAAATCCGATCACGTTTATAGTCATTAAAGCATAACCATCAAAAACTGCCAGAAAATCGCGTTCGAATCGTTCGAATAGCTAGAAAAATAACCAAGATATAAGCCAACAAAGATTTGTTCCTATCTCTTTCTAGCGAAACAGAATTTAATATGGTGTTTATATGGCCAACCTGTTACATGACGTCACAGTGCATATCGGATCTATCTGTCTAATCAGCAGTTTAAAATTCTTGTATCATCCGTATTTCTTGGCCGATTTTTATTTTAATTTCACTTTTGGAGATCTCTTTTACTGTCTTGTTGAGAAATGATATTTGAAAAAAACCATACATATTCCCTATTATGAAGCCCACATCGCGCACCGTGTATCGAGTCCAACTGTCGTTGTGTTTGTGAAAGGGACGGCAGATTGAAAGTGATCGCCGTCCCGCACTGGCCATTGACGTCAACAATTCCAGGGACACAGCCAAGTCGCTGCATGGCAGTGAATATAAGCTATACTTGATCTTTACAAGCCTAATTTAAAAGCGTGCATGTCATAGCCTCAGAGCACTGAAGAAAATGCCGTTGAGGCGATTTCATCGTTTTAAATGGGCTCTCTACATTCATACCCACATTCACAGTGTTCACAGTATAGTTCGCGCGCTCGACGATGTAACAAATTAAAAAGAAATGGAGGAAACGAAGATGGTGGATCACGAGTATTCATCGTAATAGAATAATGTTTGTCATATTTTGTCCAGTATTAGTGGTATTGGGCTAATATTTAATAAAAATTACGCGTGAATGTGGAGCCTTGTTGCGTTCGCGGCCCTTTGACGCGGGCCAAAATACCGACACAGTGGTTAACAAGGCGCCCTCCACATTCGCACTTTCGCGCCTTCGCGCGTGAATGTAGGCGCGCATAAGGAAGGTACAGTCACGAAATTTAATTTGTGACCCACCTTAGGTCCAAAGTCAATCTGACATTCTACAACAAAAAGGTTGAGTTTTCTATAAGTTACAAATGACTTGACATCTCTAATGACATTGACGACTTCAATTCAAGCATATTTTTCTTGAAATGGGTCACAAATTAACGCTAGTGACCGTATGTTGAGTTCATAAATATGTGTACATTTTAGTACCTTGTCAATTTAATGTCATGTTTAAACTGCCATATCTAATATGAATTGTCGCAGCGATTAAAGTGAGGAGGTAGGTAGGTACTAAAGTGTACACATATTTATGAACTCAACTGTAGAGTCAACATCTACTCTACCAAATTTTACGTACATGTACACAAATGTACAATCTAAAATTATCTGATGGGGCTTATAATGTTGGATTAGATGTCTTGATTCGGCCATTATCCTACATAAGACAGGTCAATTTAACTGTAACACTGAGTAATGATTTTTCAGCACTGATAGGCCGGCTAAAGTGCTTTCTCTGCCGGTTCTTAAGTTAGTAAGTTGTAATGAAACAAAAATGGCAGCTTAGCATAGAGCTGTTAAAATGACTGAGTGTTAAGTTTGTATGCTAAAATGACTGACTATTGTAAGGCCTGGTTCCCACTATGCCGGACCGGCAATTTTGCCGGATGCCGGTAAGGGTAGTGGCTGTACAATTTATATGAAGCTGTTTACATTATGCCGTGTGAACACTAGCCTTACCGGCATCCGGCAAAATTGCCGGTCCGGCATAGTGGGAACCGGGCCTAACTGATTTCTGTGCTTCGGAAGTGCGGGCAGGTTTATGACGTGTAAAAGTGCCCGTGCTTCTATGTTCATTATTTGTAAGAGTAAATATTGGAAAAAAATTCAACATCCAAATCGCCGCACTAAATATGAATAAATCCAAGGAACCCTCGGCAAAAATACAGGAAGCAACAAAATGCGCATAAATATTATAATTGCTACAGTGCAATTTTACCCACGGCTTGCAATTTTAATTAAAAGAAACTGTGAAAGTAAAAATTACAAATTTACTCGTACTGATTATGCATACTTCATAGCACGTTATGGGCTCACTATTACAATACAATACAACACAAAATATTCTTTACTGCACACCACACAATAGAGTGTAAATACAAAAAAAACGTTACAAAGTGAGTCAACAGGGCGGACTTATCACTAAACAGTGATCTCTTCCAACCTTACAAAGAAGAGAAGTTGACAGGCGGTGCAAACCAAAATTATTTATGGAAAAAATAAATACTTAGGTACAATATAATTATGATTGTCATTGGGAATGCTTTAATATTCCAAACATTCATTAATCGTAGTATTTTTTTTTTATCTGAAACGTATGTTATCTACTTAATTAATTAACTAGTATGGTTACCAACCACTTGTTTACACTAATTAATAAATCTATTTAAAGGAAAAACTAATTATTATACATTTATGTCAAATATTAATATAACAAGCTGTAGATATTTAATGACTATTTTAATTGCTGTATGTAGGTAAGGTCAGGTAATGTTTTGGTGCTATAGTCAGCCTTCTCTTGATATAGCGATTGGCCGATTGCCCCGAGGTTTCATTCTGAGCAAGTCGAAGTTTATAACTATGCACAATATGCAAGACTTAATCAAAAAAAAAGTATAATCGAGATTATAACTCTTTAGACTTAAGTAGTGTACCCTGTTTCATGTAGCATGTGAGTCAAGGTTCAGTGCCAGGCTGGCTGAGTTCTATACAAATTGGGCTCTATATAATTGGTTGGTGGCACCAACTGTGTTAAAGATTATATTGATGTTAGACAGCTTATTAGCATGGCTAGTTAGCAGAAATAGCTAACTTTGGCAAATCAGGACAGCGCTGTTTTATCACCTCAGTGATAGTTTTGTTTTATATTGTTATATATGATAGTCTATAAGGTATTTGTAAAGAAATGTGTAGCAAGTTCAAACAGTTTACTACTGTATTATGGGAACACCTTAAAATTCCGAATAACTTTTTTCCGAATATTCATTTGTCCGAATTTTCATTTTTCCAAAAGCTATGTTACCCTGGAGCTATTTTAAATTAAATTCTTAATTTAATTGTCATACGTAGGTTAGGTTAGGTTTGATTTATAGGCGATAAGATAAAGTTAAGTCTTCTATCAAAATATTGCGTTCGGAATTTTGATCAATTCGGAATTATGACTCTTCGGAATTATGTAGTGTACCCCTGTATTATACATGCAAACATATCAGGATTTTAGAAAGTTAGGTTTTCAATTACACATAGTCAGCTGCCATCACACACACACTCCATATCTTGCCTTATAAATATATGATAGGCACTTTAACACTAGGAGAAAATGTGACCTTTCCTATGGGGATAACGTTAATGTTCAAATTTACTACTAGCCTGAACTAGCCTTGGAAGAGTAGAGACCGAACATTATTAGAGAGGGCCCTTGCTTGTCATGCGGCCAACTGAACAAAGCCATTTATTAAAATGAACAATTGTATGCACCTTCCTACTAAAGTGTAATTTAATCTGAAATCTAAACATTTAAGATTCAGTTAATGCATAAATGAATTCAACCGAGGAATGAATGGTAGCAGACCACTATTCAAGCACAGTAATTATTTAAAAGTGGCAAGTAACTGAACATGAGCGATCAGCAGTTGTTGCACTAGATAGTTGAAATTGCAGTTCGCTATACTTAACACGAACATTAAATAGATCGTGGGCACAACATTTTGTATAGAAATAAAGCTGGGCTTTAAATACAAAAACTAATGCCAGCAACCTATACGCTAAACCATCGTTTTAACTATGAAAAATCGCAATATTACTTACACAATTACTATTTTCGACCCCATAGTTACTTTTTGTATGGTTACCACTCTAAAATTTTGATCTACACAGAGGACTGACTTATTAAAACGGGTCGATTTCGGTAACACCTAGATTATGTCCCATATTAGAAATAATTAATATATTTCTAAATAATGTTCGTTCACGTAAAACCGTTCCGACGGCGAGTCCGATCCGATCCGATACGATACGACATGACAGACGTCACTAATGTCAAATGTGTCGAACCTATTTACACACCACTACGTGACTTTCGTTCCTCTTTACGCATAGCTTTAAGTAAGTACTTGTTTATTTAGGGACAAAAAATATTCAAGTTAATACAATATTAATAATGAAATACAAAACTAAAATTAAAATTATAAACTTAATTATATTTTTAAATTAAAAACCTATATCTAAAAAAGGGCCCTGCGGCATCGTCCCGAAGATGCTGGCAGCATTTCCTCGCTGGAAAGTTAAACTTATGCGTTGAGCGAGGAAACTGCCAGCTCTTCGGTCACCAGTGACGTCAATGAGCCTCTTCGAAATTTCATTGAAGAGGCTTTGAGCGCTAGGACCCCACGGACTAAGGGTCTCGACGCCGAATGGAACAAACATATATTCTGGGCCGAGACCACTATATTTGCCTACCTTTACGCTTTCGGCCGCTTCAGCTGCCGCACCAGCCCTATTAGAGGTAATAGCTTTTAGTTTGTAAGTCGTTTTAAGTCTTAGGATAGTTATTTTAAGCAGATAAATTAATTAAGTATTTAATTATTAATGTTTTTTTTAAATAACTTCCAGTTAGACATGATTTTTTTGAATATTTTTTTACGTAAATTAAACTTAAGTCATTAAGTTAGTTAAGACGAACAGAGAATATTTCTTAATAATTATTTACAATCAAAATATTAGTGGTATTTCTCTACTTAATATAATAATATTTTTCTAAATGATATGATTTTATTGAAAAATAGCTGTGTGTAATGTAATACTTAGTACGTAGAAATATCTAAAACACTTGTGTCAAAAGACACGAAGCCTATTATTTTTTAATTTAAATCAACCCACGATTGACCCGACTGCATAGTTTTTGTTCAAGAAATATTATGAGAATAAAGCGATGGATATTGACTGGTAAGTTAATACATAAAGTAGATTGCTGCCTAAGTAAGTATATAAAACTTGGGTAATGAACCAAATTGATATTGTTTAACCTTCCGAATTAAAATATTTGCATTATGATCACTATGATCAGCATATATCAAATCAGCATAAAGGTACAATAAGCGCGCGCGAAAGCAGCACAAAAAAGAAAAAAATAAACACGTCAGTGTAATTTGTAAATCCGCATGTTTTTGTAACTAGGTATTATTATTGGAACCGCTTTATAAACTAAACAACACTTTTGAAACATATATGGAATCAGAAACTATTTTATACCATGCTCTGGGTTGAGGCCGCTATGATCCTGGTCGAGTTCTTGGCCGCCGCGTGTGCGGTGGCGGTGTGCGGGCCGTGCTTCCTAGCGTGCGTGCGGCGTTTGGTAATATTATATGTATTAATAAAGTCAACAGCGTAGGTAATAGGCGGGTGTCATGTTCATCGTTACGACTTTCCACTAGAGCTCTTTACAAATAACATCAGTATTATACGTCATATTTTGAACTTGTCAGCCGAAAAGACGTCCCCGTATCGACCTATTATGGTCGTGTTTATCGATGTAGTTGAACGTCGATTTATAACAAGTGGCACTTTCTGACCAGTATTTTAAGGGCGAGGGTGACGGATGTTTTATCTACCACAACAAAGGCGACCGTAAAGGCTCAGTTTCATTGGTCGATAGCCCACATGCTTGAAGCAATCCATTGACGAATTGTATTGACATTATTGAGGCGGGAGCGATTCGATGCAATGTAGGTATCACGAAAAGCATTCGGGCTATTGCATAATGAAACTGGGCCTTTATACGGGCCCAGTACATTGGCAGTGTGTTCCTCAACGCGAGGTTCACTGGTGACAACGCGGTGTCCAACCGAGGACCAATTGTCACAACGAGTGGACGCCGAGCGACGAGGCGGTGCTGGTCGGGTGCCGAGTGGCTCTAATGAGCTGTGACCTTAACACACGTCATTTAGTCTAGCTAGGATTTCAAATAGGGGGCTCTATGACCTCCAAACCCGACCCTCCATAGGCCACAGGGCCCTCGATCAACCCATGACTGATGAGGCGTGACGTGGCCTGTTCCTTGTAGGTAACCTGATTGATACCTTCTGGTTATCTTAGGAAAATCAATTCTCGTAGCTGATCAGATTCGGCGAACGTTTTCGATGTCGAAAATGTACAGGATTGACGAAAGGCCGTTTAGGGCCTCTCTTGTTTAATTTCGATTATTTAGTAAATCGAAAATTGGATCAAATAATATTACTTAGGAAAAAATAGTAAATAGTAACATTACTACTGTAGCGAACAGCACTCTGGAGTTCACTGTGATGCACCGGTGGTCTGGGTGGATTCTGTGTCGCTTGCAAGTGGATCAAACAGCACTCATCCCAAACTTTCTGTGAAGCAGACGGTGGATCCTAAAAGAGTTGCAATTGCCACAGGATCGTCGCAAACCACGGGTGGATCATAGTGAGCTCCTTTGCTGTTCGCTCCACTAGTGGATCGAGTCGGTGGAGCGTGGATTGAGGGAGCACGACCACTACCATAGGCGCTGATGCGGTTTCTCCGCAGGTGATCGGCGACGAGGCGGTGGCGTGCGGCGGGGCGGTGCGCGAGGCCGACCTGCTGGGCTGCGACGAGCCCGCCTGCCCCTACTACAAGAAGAACGTGCGCTACCTGCTGCTGCCCTCGCGGCGGCGCCCCGTGCTCGCGCGGTGAGCCCGCTCACCTCCAGTACATACTTATACATATTATACAAGTACCTTTAAACAGCATTTTATTTACGAACAACCCTAAAGGCTCATTTTCATTGGTCGTCCGCATGCTTGTAGCAATCCGTTGACGGGTTGTTAACATTTTTGGCTTTCATTTTATAGCGCTATGAAACAGCCTTAATAGTCACAGCAAGTTATCACACCAATTTACCGAGTTGTTCATTGCATGCTTTCTCACAAGCGTTAGGCCAGTCGCTCCCGTATTGCTGTCATCAGTCGATCTCTGGTGTAAGTATATTCATTTGTTTTACGTAGGTACAGTCGAGTTCATAAATATGTGTACACTTTAGTGCCTTGTCACTTTGGTCGCTGTGAAAATTCATATATGACAGTTTAAACACGACAATAAATAGACAAAGCACTCAAATGTACACATATTTATGAACTAGATTGTACATTGGCGTCACCTTACAACGTTCATTTGAATGACGGTGCGCACCGACATGATTCATTGATAACGTTTACTTAGTTTCTTATATATACAAGTTTGTTTTTTGAGAAAGGGTTTGCCCTTGACTAATTTGAGGATGAAGATTTGGTCGAAAATGAGGCGAGCTCACCCAGAACACTTACTTTTTGAAATTCAGACATGAGGCCGCTGTTAAGAGAGTAAAATTGGTAACATGATCCATTTCTTATGCAAAAATTTGTGGCTGTCACTGGTAGGGACCCGTGGGTAGGGACACCCCACACTAGCGTCTTTTGAGCGTCGGCGACGCAACGTCGGCGGAACTTGGGCGTAAAGGCGATGCGATGACAGCGGTACCAAACAGATAGTGCCCACCAAGACGCTGGCAAGACGCCAAACGTTCGAAAGACGTTAAGACGTTGTTGACGTTGCCTCGACGCTGCGTAGGCCGTTCGATAGAGTCGCCGCTGGCGTCGCATCGCCGTTGCGCTGACGTTGCGTCGCCGACGTTCAAAAGACGCTATAAGTGTCGGGTGTCTCTACCAGTGTTAACAGTGACAATCACCAATTGCATTGTTACTATATTGTTACCTTGTTTTGTTTATAATCTCGATGTCCTTGGCTCACGCAACTGGAATGTTCCGCGTATTGCTGTCTCGTTTTATATCGTTTTATTTCTTTCATAAACTTCTTGAAGGTTCTCAGTATCGCTGTCTCTTTCTAAACATGCTGTCTCTTTCACTCTTAGTGCAAAATTGCTATATACTGATATGTACTTCAAAGGCCCTTAAAAGCATAAGGCGCCTTAAAATAATCTAATAATAGTAGGTAATCTGGTCTTTGCCTACCCCTCTGGGAAACAGGCGTAATTTAATGTATGTATGTATGATAGATGGTGGCCTGAAACTGCGGCGAGTTGGTCGAAATTTTGATAATCTTTTATGTGATAGAACTACCCCTGAAACGGACTGAAACGATATTTCAGCCAGCTGAAAACTCTTCTAAAGCACCTAAAACCACGATTAAAAATTAGGCGCCTTATTCAGCATGAATAACGTAAGTTGTCAGGCATTTCTGACAACAATTGCTCGCATTACACGATTTGAGAAAAAGATAATAATAAATAATAATAATTACCCTTAGGACTTACCTAATCTCTAAAAATCTTTTTCTCACTTTCCTCTTTTTTAATTGGAATTACGTGTCACGATCAAGTGAACTTACCCTACCCAGTCCTCTTTTATTGCCCTTTTCGCCCGAGGTAACGTACGTACGGTCAGCTATGTCCGGTTGACCAAAGTTTCTATTTCAAAATCAACTTTAACAGAGTCGACGGGCGATCGGAGCTCCTATTTCTGAGTGTTTTGGTCCTTCGGGCCGGCTGAAGAACTAACATAACCTAAATCAACCTCTTATTTATGGCAGGGATCAATACCTACCGTAAAATTAAAATTGAAATATCTTCCTTAATTTGCATTATTTCCTTGATATTTTCAACTGTAATTTAGGTAATAGCACTATTCTATTATATAAATTCATTGAATATCAAAAATATTCAATAATAAGCGATATACCGAAATTTAATACCTACCGGTATTTTTGTATGAAAATAATACCGGTATACGATCCCTGATTTATGGTATTTATTATCAGTCAACCGGACATAGCCAACCGTACCACGTTTGTAAGGTAACTTCAAATGCCCGAAAAGCAAATTGCCCAGGATCAGAGCCCCACCATGCGGGGCTCCGTCGACATTGCTTAGGCTGCGGCTCCACTGAGGCGGAGATGAGCGGAGTGGAGCGGAGCTGTGCCAATATTAACCAATAGAATATAAACTAACGTGCACAAGACGCGCTCGACGTGACCGCATGCGCCTTCTATTGGCTAATATTGGCACAGCTCCGCTCGTCTCCGCCTCCGTGGAGCCGCACCCTAAGACAGAAATAATGGAAAAAACCATAATGCTCATTTAGCGACTCCGATTTTTTGAGATGTAGTCGTAAAGCGATCTGTTCATATTGCGATCTAGGCACAAAGCGATGTAGTCAGATCGAGATGCATTCGCCAAGCCCGTATTATGGTCGCCTTTATCGCGGTGGATAAAGCATCCGTCACTTTCGCACTTACATACTGGTCAGAAAGTGTCAGATGTTTTATCCACGCTTATCCACATCGATAACTTTATCGTATCGTCGTATTTGTTACCTAGTCCTATCGCGATATGGACTTAAAGCATCTCTACCCTCATTACTAAAATACCAGAAGTTCATAATACCAAACTACTTTCTTTACAAGATTCCCAAAACCCCAGATTCGAAATATTGGGTAGGTAAAGATAATAAACAATACTTAGGGTGCGGCTCCACTGAGGCCGAGACGAGCGGAGCGGAGCTGTGCCAATATACCTGGCCTGTAAGCCTATTATTGTGGAAATAAATAAATAAATAAATTAACCAATAGAAGGCGCGTGCGGTCACGTCGAGCGGCCCTTCCGCACGTTAGGTTAGATTCTATTGGTTAATATTGGCACAGCTCCGCTCCGCTCCACTCCGCTCATCTCCGCCTCAGTGGAGCCGTAGCCTTAACTTACCCTAATTTTAATGTTAATTATAGGATTCCAGTATATTGAGAATCTGGTATTTCGGCAAAGGCGTGTTGGGCGTAATCTCGGAAAAACCAAGGTCGTAGACGTCACGGGCAAATCCGAAGGTTTCATAAATGTAATTACCTAATGTTATTATGGCAAATTTAATGCCTTAAACATTCAATACAAAGAACTCCATGTCGGGTCTCTTCCGCATAGAGAAAAGACAGCTTGGCACAGTGTCGCTTCGCTTCGTAAATCTCATTTATAGGTTAGGGAGCGCCGCCAGGGGTCAGCGAGCAAGTTTGGAGTAAAAAACCCAAGGTGGGGAAACTGTTTTATTTTAACACCACATATGCCTATTGCTAAGTGAGATATCAACATATCAACTTAAGGTTGAACCGCAAAATATTCTCGGTGAGTCAACTGTGTCGCGTCGCGCCGCTCCGCGTCACTGCAGTACAGCTCTATATGCGTTTTATTTCATAAGAAACAGTGGCAAAAATATTTTTCTTGCTGCGCCGCTCCGCTGCCGCGACGCGCGTCTCCGCTGCGGCGCCGCTCTAGTGCGGTTCAAACTTTAGCTGCTCGACAATGTCGCGCGACGTCGCGAGGCATCAAGAGACTTGCCGCGAGACGTCGCGAGACGTCGCCGAGATCAGCGCCGTGTCCTTCTTCCTTACGGGTGAAATGTAACCTATACTGTTATTGTTTTTTTGTTGTTCTTATAATGGTCATACAATGTCTTGACTAACGACATATAAAAAAATACACGAACTCACGATGGTACTCTCTAATGCGACCGCAGAGAGCTGATTCAGCCCCGAGCCAGCCAACTGAGCCCCATAAAACCCCATAGAGGCCCATATCAAGTATCCGGGGACCGTACTCCAAAAACTAAAGTCCGATGATACGACAGTTCGATCTCTTTCTGCCGACATTTTAACGATGTTGCGGATCTAATACTTAGGAGTAAAGCGGTCGGGTTACGCAAAAGCAGGCGGAGGTGGAACCAGGGGAATTCAGGCTGGAGATTCTGGCGTCGACTTCGTCTTGGCTGCCTCAGAGAATGCTACAACAGGTAGATACAGGTACCGAAGTTAAGATCCGTGGTATCCTGTCCCCCAACATCTCCCCTTCGCCGACGCACCAGCTGGACACTTGATACGACAGCTTGGCGGTGGGATGCCCCCCCTCGCAGCAGCCCTTGGTCTTTACTGCGGCGTGGGTTGTGTCTTCTTTAGATGGCGTTAGTTCAAAATCTAGAAGAAAGAGCGTTGTTAAAACCGGTCAGAAGCAAGTCGGATTTGCACGCCGAAGGTTATGTTCCATTGAGACTAAGGACCTACTTTCAGTTCGAAAGCTTTAGCAGTTCCCGAGTACCTAATAGATTATGGGGGTTGATGAGTGGGGACGCGGCCGAGGCAGACGGGCGGTCGAGTGGCTCTCCATTTATTCCGCCCTAAATACTGATAATGATGATGAGTGGGGAAGGGTAAAGTAAAAAAAAACATGCGAAATAGAACTCAATATTTTGAACGCAATGTGGTAAAGAGTGCAGCTAAAGACCGACCGACCGACCGACCGACCGACTAAATTAGACAAAATCGTTACAGGTACTTAAATACATAGAAAACTTGCAATATTTCGGATCAAATACTCGCAATCCTCATGCAAATATTTGCTCATACTGCGAATCGACCCCGGACTCGGGGCTGAATGTTGGATGTTGGATGCTTTTACGAGTCAGCATGCCTTTGTACAGTCAAGGACTTTAATTGTTATGCCACTATGGAACCCTGTCATGACAGCGTCATACCACATGAAAGAAATTACGCCAACATTAATGATTAACGTTATGCGACAAGGTTCCATAGTGGCATAACAATTAAAGTCCTTGACTGTACTTGTCACAGAACTTTAATGTTCATGTTTAAATAAAAAATATACTGAAAACTTACAGTAACTGTCATGAAAACCGGTCAAAGACAAAACATTCACGTTTACTGATTGTACATTACTACTTATTTACATTGTTGCAGAGGATAGAAAGTACGCGATTTTTGGACGAGTCATATAGAGGGCCGAAACGTAGTTGAGGCCCTCTAGTGTACGAGTCCATAAATTGCACTTTCTACCGAGGCAGACATAGTGCTTTTCACAACTACTGAGAGAAATACCTTTTTTTTTATCTGGACCCCTATTATCGTGGCACTCGAGATTAATGAACTAACATTCGAGATGAAGATGTCAACTCCATATAAAATTCGTCGCCTTTATAGACACTGCATCTTATCTTCACTCTACGTCGCTGGCATGGCGGACCGGATCCGCGTGAACTTAAGGTACGTGAACCCGTGTACATGGATCTACACGGGTACACGTGACTTAATTACACGTAGCCGAATTTCACGTGCCAAACGGGCCATAAAACCGTTGCCGTGTAACACGGAAACGAGCGCACGGCTACGGGTGCACGAAACACGGACACGACCGCGAGCCCTAAGTACCTACTCACGTTGGATGTTTTCCATTGTGTTTGGAAGCATGCGCTCGTGCAATGGGTGCCGTGCTGGCTCAGTCCATGGGCTGCTCCCCGATGACCTCGTTGTCTACTTTGATGGAGGGATCCTTCCTGTACGGGGGACGCATTCTTCTGTGTGCGCCTGTCATGTTGTTGTTAATGGCTAGTAGGTGGTGCTTCTGTAACAATCCATTATGAAATATCGATTCGTTGGTACAACTAAAAAGAGATGGAAACATTTAATTGATTCATAATAACGTTTTATAATTTTTATAATAAATTTGTTTTCGAATACATGTTTTTGTCCAATAGTACTTTTGGCGAACCAAGTCATGAGGCGAAAAAAAACAGAATGAAAAAAGTTAGACATTCCAATAAAGACCCATTTTAACTACTGTGGGACAAATTTTATTTCAAAAGGAAAAAACCTTTCTACTTTTCTGATACTGAAGCCTAGTACAATCACCACGGGGCGGAACGATCTCACCATGACTGACTAGACGCAAGCCAGGCGGTGGCAGTAGCCGAGCCGCAGCCGTCAGTGTAGTGACACTGTTTTTAGGGTTCCGTACCTCAAAAGTAAAAAATTGAACCCTTACAAGATCACTTTGTTGTCCGTCTGTCTGTCTGTCTGTCAAGACCCTTTATCTCGGGAACGCGTGGAGGTATCGAGTCGAAATTAAAACCATATAATTCGGTCTACAGTCCCTTGCAGCTGTGAAAAAATCAAACTTCTACATTAACGTAAAAAAAAGATACGGCCGTTTATGCCGCAAAAAAAGTGTTATTTAACACTCTCGAGGATATCAAAATGTATAGGGTATTTCCCGTTGACCTAGACTATGAAATTTGGCAAGTAAGACCGTCTTTTACTACAGGTATAGAGAAAAATCTGAAATCTGTACATTTAAAATTAAATCACAAAAAAAACAGGGTCTTTATGCAAGGAACGGCGGTCCAAATTTTGAATTGAGTTAACCGTGTAGTGCGGTACCCTCGGTGAGCGAGATTGACTCGCTCTTGTCCGGTGGGATCTGAGACGACTTACATTCCCAAGTCTTCAAATAAGTTGCCAACAACACAAGGAGGAGGACAAGATGGAATGTTTCTACGCTAGTCAAGGCACCAGTGGTCATATCCCCACTTATATATCAGGGTGAATCAACTTTTAAGGTACCCCTTTTCTTTCGCGGTATTAAAACTTTTCTGGTGACTTATGTCATGGTTAATTTTTCTTTTATGTACGAATATTAAAATCAGACCACCAACTATACAGACCTTACATGTTAAACACCTCAATTTTTTTTATCCATCCTCGTAAATACCTGGTAACTCAGGGGAAAATGCGCATTTTCCATATAAAACCTAGGGACAACATTGTCCCCTGCGTTACCAACTATATTATTATTTAAAACTGTATTACTTTAAATCAAATAAATTCAAATGTTAGCCTATTTTTCTGATTTAATAAGCGTGTAAGCCACGTCATTCAGAAATATAATAGTTTTTCTAAAAAACATAATATAACTTGTGAAACATGTCGAAAAATGGGAAGTAACTTAAAAATAAATGGACTTACCCCGACGAACTCGAAGCACCGCCGCGCGAGGAACAGGAAGCCGGTCACGAAGAGGGCGAGGGCGGGGTACAGCCGCATGACGGCGTGGCGCGCGCCCGCAGGCCTCCCTGTTATTTAACTTATTTGTTAATTTTACATATTTCGTGGAAAGTGGATTGGTTTGTGGCCACTTTGTGGCAGTTTGTGATGATTGACTAGTGTCACTTTTTTGTTTTTTTGTGGTTTTTCTTTTTCACCAGCAGTAAGTGGTATAATATATTGTAAATTCTTTATGCAGCAAAAAGTACTTACTAGTATTTTTTTTATGGCAATTCCGTGCTTTACCTATCGGCTTCTAGACTACGGGAGCTACGGGGCGTAAAACGAGGCTACGTGCTACGAACTCCTACTGGCGCTACGCTACGAACTCCTGCCGGGGCTTCGGGCTACAAACTAGTATCCTACCGGCGCTCCGCGTTACATACTCATACTTAGGCTACGCGCAACTTCTACCGGTGCTACTTGCTACGAGCTAGTATCTCATCCGGTGTGCTCAGCGCTACATATTCATACTTGGGCTACGCGCTTTTAACTCCTACCGGAGCTACGTGCTACGAGCTATTATCCTACGGGTATGCTCTGCGCTACATAATTCATACTTGGGCTACGCGCTTCTAACTCCTACCGGAGCTACGTGCTACGAGCTATTATCCTACGGGTATGCTCTGCGCTACATAATTCATACTTGGGCTACGCGCTTCTAACTCCTACCGGAGCCACGTGCTACGAGCTAGTATCCTACCGTTGTGCTCCGCGCTACATATTCATACTTGGGCTACGTGCTTCTAACTCCTACCGGAGCCACGTGCTACGAGCTAGTATCCTACCGTTGTGCTCCGCGCTACATATTCATACTTGGGCTACGTGCTTCTAACTCCTACCGGAGCTACGTGCTACGAGCTAGTATCCTACGGGTGTGCTCCGCGCTACATATTCATACTTGGGCTACGCGCTTCTAACTCCTACCGGAGCTACGTGCTACGAGCTAGTATCCTACGGGTATGCTCTGCGCTACATAATTCATACTTGGGCTACGCGCTTCTAACTCCTACCGGAGCTACGTGCTACGAGCTGGTATCCTACCGGTGTGCTCCGCGCTACATATTCATATTTGGGCTACGAGCTAGTATCCTACCGGAGCTACGTGCTACGAGCTAGTATCCTACCGGTGTGCTCCGCGCTACATATTCATACAATCGGGAATAGAGGCGCAGGGCTCTTTTTACGTGTGTCGACTTGTAAGCAACGTTAACGTATCGTCATCGAGAAAATATGTATGGCGATTGGAATCTTGAAAGCAAGTTGACATTGACGTTGACTTCCATATCGCCATCGAGTAGCAAAGGTGAACAGGTGGAATAATGTATGAAAACGTTAGTTTGTTTTAAGTAGGAATTTGTGCTACGGAGTTCAGGGCCACGTTTTCAATGACGTACGAGTATGATAGAAATGTGCTCGAGCTACAGGGCATCTATTCAACACGGTAAAACAATATTGCTTTTGGCGTGTTACAGTATCGTCGACGTTACGATAACTCTTATTTACTTGACAATGAAACACAATCAAACATCCAAAAGATATCATAAATATCAAAAACAATACATTCAAGGACGGCGGCGCCATACAGAAAATGTACGGTGTGTCTCGACATTTTTGAAGCAATGTGTTTATATTTCTTATTAGCATGAAATAATAGCACTTGATATTGTCGAGAATATCTCGGATTGCGGTGATCGATGGGTTAGAGCAGTAGCCATTAGAGACGAGCGCGATAACAGATAATGTTGTTTATGTTCAGAGCTAGTACGAGTACAATCGAGTTCATAAATATATATAAGTACACTTTAGTTCCTTGTCACTTTAATCGTTGTGACAATTCATCTATGGCAGTTTAAACATGACAGTAAACAGACAAGGTACTAAAGTGTATACATATTTATGAACTCGACTGCACACGCTATATTCCCACAGTAGCGGACACGATAACAAACTATTAGGTGAGTAGGTAACTGAACAGGTGGTAGGGGCCTATTCTACGCGGTAAAACAATATTGCTATTGGCAGGTTAACCAAACGTAAACGTTACGATACCTTTAATTTTCATACATACATACGTACCCTATTTTCACGCCTGTGATCCCGAACGGGGTAGGTAATGATAGGAAACCGTTTTATATTTACATGGGATTCAAACCCCAATTCCACTATGTGTGCTTATTTACCTGGTCCGCATGCCTTGAAAAATATATGCGAGTTATTATCAGGTTATGAAACATGTAATGACATTAATCTTCTAAAAAAAGCCACTGACCTTCACGTAGGAATTCTGGACGTAATTGAATGGGCCTATCTTAGCCACTAGTATTACATTACTTCGCCCACACCGGCCGCAGAATTACCCAATTTGTGTTATTGGCCGCGGTGGCAATTAGAAGATGGGGTGATAGTGTTACCAGGAGTAGGTACAGTCTGTGAGCACTTAGATGCTTAGGGTTTGTACTTCTCTCTCCCTCGCTCTTAATAAGAGCTATCTCATTGTACAGTCACGAACCGGGATTGTTGAGCCATTTACCCAATTTTCTAATTTGGCCGTGTAATGCACATCGAATAGCTGTCAGCCAGTCGGTGACATCGGTTATTGAATACACGGCTAAATTACGAACAATGGCAAGTGGCTCAACAATCC
Source organism: Acleris cristana (assembly GCA_948252455.1). Taxonomy (NCBI): domain Eukaryota; kingdom Metazoa; phylum Arthropoda; class Insecta; order Lepidoptera; family Tortricidae; genus Acleris; species Acleris cristana. The sequence continues at coordinate 241,701 of OX411791.1, read as the reverse complement.
CGGTTCGTGACTGTACAATCACAGCACGGGAATGTTAAGCCACTTGGTCTTCTTCATAATTTAGCCGAGTAATACATACTGGATATCCGAGTAAAACCGACTAGGTAAACACAATCCCGTGTTGTGAGTTGTGATACTTTATACTGTGCGATAAACAACTTTAATGCGGATGAAAATAAACTTCCAAAATAATAGGAATAACAGTAAAAGCCTAGACAATCAACAAATTGCCCACCTCGACAATGGACAGACCGCCCACAGAGCTCATATGTTATTAATTTCGTAGAAACGTCTAGAGCCTTCATGCCGCTGCGCCTACAGTTCAAGTTGGAGGTTGGGGGTCGACGGTCAACGCCACCCAAGTTCACTTCCACTGGTCAATCAATGTCATTTCGCGGAGGTTACAGCACGGAAGCATTTAATAAACGTTGCAGCTGTTAATTTGTAGTATCTAGTAACAGCGATAAGCTAGCGGTGTGTTTGATAATTTTTCGCCAAATAGTACTCACGTTTCCAACAAAGAACCCTTATAGTTTTGCCATTACGTCTGTCCGTCTGTCAGTCAGCGGGTTGTATCTTATATAAATCGTAATGGTAGAAACTTATAATTTTCACAGAGCATGTATTTCTGATACCGCTATAACAGCAAATAATAAAATAAAATAAAAATAAAAGCTAAGGGGGGGAGGTCATACACGATTCGTATGGAACTCTTCGTGTACGAGTCCGACTCGCGCTTGGCTGTTTTATCGGACTTGTTGCTTACTCTTATTCTTTTTGGTCGATTTTTAAAGAATCACGCGGGCGCAGCTGCGGGCGCAAAGCAATATTCAAACTATATAAGGATCAAACAATTCAACCACATAATGAGGCGGTTAATTAACATTTAGTTACACATAATTATGCCTGACTTCCAACTCAACCCGCCTAATAATACATTGTTGTATGAATCATGTGCCGGCGCCGCGTGCCATGCAAGCCAAACAAGCCGCTCGACCCATACAAATCATACACGCCATACAAGAGTTCGCGTGTTATCTGCCCATTGTTCGAGATTGGTTCATTTGCATGCTAGGCGCGAACGGTATTGCTCGTGAAACGGTCGGATACGGCACTTCCGACCATCTTCCGCGGGGTCTGACGTTCTGGCTAAACCTACTAATATTATAAACTAGCGACCCGCCCTCGCTTCGCTTCGGTTTATTTGAGTTTTCTGTAACACCCGTACAATAAACCAGCATTTATTATACATAAAAACCTTCCTCTTGAATCACTCTATCTATTAAAAAAAACCGCATCAAAATCCGTTGCGCAGTTTTAAAGATCTAAGCATACATAGGGACAGACAGCGGGAAGCGACTTTGTTTTATACTATGTAGTGATGCGAAAGTTTGTGTGTGTGTGTGTGTTAGTTTGTTACTCCTTCACTCTGCAATGGCTGGACGGATTTGTATGAAATTTAGAATAGAGATAGCTTATACCCTGGATTAACACATAGGGATTCATCACGGATTTTTGTAAAGTTCCTGAGCTAAGCTAATAAGTTAATAAGTTGCTCATCCACATCAGTTTTAGGCCTTGAACTAGTCCACTGCTGTGAGTTGGTCTTTCCCGTTGCACTCCCCTTAGCCCGATCTTACGCTGTTCTCCTTTAGTCGCTGCTAGCAACCCTGCGTTGACAATAAGTAACAAATTGCCACTCTTAGACCCGCCATACACGGACTGCTTTAAGCAGTCGGAAACTGTCTGCACTTCGTTGCTATTGGTCGATTTGCAGTTTCAATGCTGTAGAAAGTGCAAACCGACCAATAGCAACGAAGTGCAGTCGGTTTCCGACTGCTTAAAGCAGTCCGTGTATGGCGGGTCTTAGTGTTTAATAAAGAAAAACTCATAATGAAAGTCTTACCTTTTGAATATCATAGACTTTAAGTCAAGTCGTAGCTAATTCTGCTTTCGTTTTACAATTCTGTTTATGATTTCAGTACCAAAATCGTACGCGTGGCCCAATATTGTTTTCAAAACAATACAATAATAGTTGGCGACGCGCCAGCGAGGCCGCGCAGCAGCGTTAATGCTAATGGTCGGTGCAGACGGTGGCCCGAGCTTCGGCATACCACGCGGGCTTGCGTGTACGGGGACCACGAGAGGTTCACTCTCTACTGAGTCCTTAGCTAACATGAATACATGCTTAATAACCTAACCTAACCAACAAAAAGTTGGAAAACCGCCGACACTGACATTTCAAAGTTCAATACTTCAAAAACGGCTGAACCGATTTCGATATAAAATATCTAAGAACCACCGCTAGAAAACGTGCTTTCAAGTAAAAAAAACCGCATCCAAATCGGTTCATCCGTTTAAGAGCTACGATGCCACAGACAGACACACACACACACACACACACACACACACACACACACACACACACACACACACACACACACTCACACTTACACGTCAAACTTATAACACCCCTCTTTTTGCGTCGGGGGTTAAAAATCATGCTGGTCGCGCGCCCTGCCAATTTTTAACCGATTTCAAAAAAGGAGGAGGTTCTATGTGCCACTGTATGTTTTTTTTGTTTGTTCACCGATTTTTCCGTCAATTGCGGACCGATTTTGAAAAATTCTTTTTTCATTTGAGACTTCGAGGACCACCCATATTGTCACCAAATCCATATCTGAAGAGGGATTCTGTAAGGAATTGAAGGAACTCCTCAAATATTATACAGCTATTTTGGTATTTTCAGTAACAAGCCCAGCATTTGTATTCAGAAAGTATCATTTGGTGAGGTGGAACTGATGATGAACGCCACCGGAACTCCTTAACGGTACCTACTTCAAGGGTTTTCCGTTTTGAATGCGGTTTTTTCGAAAGAAACTTTAGAGTCGCGGTCGCCAACGTCATGCCTTTAGCCTAAAGAAACACAATACATGAATCAATGAGATATGATGCCATACAACCTACTTAAAACAAGTTAAGCATAGAAAACCAACTGGGATTTCACCACGAGTGTTAAAGTTCGTTAGTTAATGGATGGTTAATGGTTAGTTATTGTGGTATGCTTTTTACCACGAATCTACGCATAAAAAAGTACCTATTATTAGAACACATACACACTATTGCTCATGTATTGGAGCTGGGTAAAACTATGTTACCTTTGACCCGGGCCGGTATTCTAGGCGCTAAAAAACCATATCGCGTTTGACCTGTTATCGTATTAATAACGTTTTATTAGCTCTTATTTCCTTGACAGTAATGGCGGCTGACGTCAAAACAATAGCATAGGTAACTGCGCCTCTATTCAACACGGTAAAAACAATATCGTGTTTGTCCTGTTATCGTATTGTCAACGTTTTGATAGCTCTTATTTTCTTGACAGTAATGACGGCTGACGTCATAACAATACCTTAACAACTACGATATCGTTTATACCGCCTAGAATAGAGTCGGTCAAATACGATATCGTTTTTACCGCCGGAAATAGAGGCCCTGTTATTGTACTGTTTCTGACGTTTACAGGGTGGAAAAAATGAACGCCACATCGAAGACAACTACCTTAAATGTTTGGAAATGGCAAACCCTACGCAAAGGAGACTTACTTTTACCTTTGAAATCATTAAATACTACATTTATGGATTTTTAGAAATTCGTCTGCTAACCGAGAATCGAACTGGTTGAATATGACATAATAATAAAGTAGGGTTTTTTACGGTCTTTATTTAATTGATAGAAGCTCTTGTTTGCATCTAATTATAAAATACCACTTATATTTGGCCGACAGTACACAAGTGCATGTTAGACTGGTATGTACATATACCTACACTTGTGGGTCTAGCTGAGTGATTGAATGAGATGAATGAATAGGACCGAGAGGATAGAATAAACGGAGATAGTTTACTCTCTCGATTTCACTGAGTAGGTACAAGACAAAAAGGAGAGGAAATTTGTGTTAGGTAAGGTGAAGTCTTGTAATTGCAACTATCTGGTTATTTCAACTAACTTAAATAACTCCCTCTAGGATAACTGTTTAGAAGAACGACAGGCGAGATATTGTATTTCTTAGTAAGGAAGAACAATATCACGCCTGTCGTTGTTCAAAACAGTGATCCTAGAAGGAGTTATTTAAGTTAGTTGCAATAACCAGATAGTTGCAATTACAAGACTTCACCTTACGTGAACTATTTTAACACAAAGCAGTTTCCTCGTTTCGATTCCTCAAACATACTCGTATCACTTATACTTACAGTCGACAAATGGATTTCTGGGCCACTATAGAACTATTTCAAAGTGACGCAATCAATCATATGCAAATAAATTTTGTAGGATTTAGCTCACTGTGTAACTTTGACGTAGTTCAATAGCGACCTAGAAATCCATTTGTTTGTCTGTACAGAACTGAGATCCTACACGGTAAAACCTTATTCCTTTTGACGCGTTTCTGTGTTGTCAACGTTTTGATACCTCTTATTTGGTTGAGTTGACCTAAATTCGGGTAGGCCCCACTTGTTCTATGGAACATGACGTCATAGAACAAAATGACACATTGTTTTCCCTATTTTTTCCATAGAACTACATACTGGCTTTTCACTCGAATTTCACGCTATAGAACAAAATGGGAATCATACTCCCCTAAAATCTTCCAGGACAAGTGCCACAATCAATGCTATTATTTTTTGTAGAGGCCAGTATGATAAGATATTCGTAGAGGTATTATTTACCTTGTCCTATAGAACAAAATGAGAAATAAAAGTATTGCATGTTCCATAGTACAAAATAAGAAAAAAAAACTTATTCTGCCCTATGACGTCATGTTCCATAGAACAAATGGGAACTTCCCAACTTCTTGTTTCATGCATATAAACGAATGTCAGCTCTTCATTAATCACCGAGTGATTGGTCGCGGTGTGCGGCCTGCGCACGGGCCGCTGCGGTCTGCACCCACCAATCAGGAGCCGGCATTCAACCAGTTACTCATGCGCATGTAGTAGATAGCTTCGAGTATACGTACGTATTGCAGATTAGTTGAGGTCAGTTAATTAATTCATAAATATGATGTTTCAAAAGTTTTATTTGTACTTAGAATTACGTAAACTTTTAACCAGTTTCCATCAGGAATCGTCATCATCACCATTTCAGCCGAAAGACGTCCACTGCTAGACATGGCCTCCCCCAAGGTTTGCCATCGGTTTTCCGCAACCCTAGCCATGTAGTCGGTCCACCTTATTGTAGGCACACGCTGCGTCTTCCGGTACGCGGACGCTACTCGAGAACTCTTCGACCCCATCGGCCATCTGTTCTGCGAGTGAGGTGCCCAGCCCATTGCCACTTTAGTCTAGCAATTTTTAGGGCTAGGACGTTAGCCTAATGGTTCCCGTATTGTCCTTAACTTAGACCCACCGGGTTTTATGTGTTTCAATTCGTTAAATGGACCTTGGTAACTGCATAAAAGTGCACTCGGCAAAAAACTTGTCAGAACATACTGTATGTACAGTCAACCAATTTGATTCCTAGGCCACTATTGACTTTGTCAAGGTGACGTTGTAAACCAAATCATAAGAAGTCTGTAACTTTTGGTTGTCAACGTCACTTTAACATAGTCCAAAGTGGCCTAGAAATCAAATTGGTTGACTGTACTTCTTAAAAATGCCAGCGCTCCTAGAGCTATATATTCGTCTTGGCATCCATCCTCTATTGGCGTCCTTTAATGAAATCATAGAGAAACAATGGAGCAGTTTAAAATAAATATTAAATAGGGTCGGGGTAATAGGGGTCGCAGTTCTAAACTAACCTAACCTACTTTTCTGGTAGCAGTTCGTTTCTGTGGAGGTCACAGTTCTAACCTAACCTACTTTCCTAGAAGCAGTTCGTTTCTAATAGAGCCACGGTTCGCACTCACCTAACTCAACCTAATCTATCCTACTTAAGAGGATTGTGAAGCTAAAAATGTAACTTATGCTATAAATTGAGTGCGAAGTACCAATTTGAGCAATCATTTTTTTGGAATATAACATTTGCCAAAGGAAAACGTTGGCTTAATAAACGTTTGTCTTAATAAAACTTAACACAGTAAAATGATGCCAAATAATAATTTGACCAAATGAATAAAATGCGAAATGTAAATGTGCTAAAGATTCGTTTGGGAAATGAAACTACTGGGATAAGTTTTTTGGGAAGTGAAATTTGGCGAAAAATATTTTGCCCAAACGGCTGTACACCGAAAGTGCTATTATTTTCTGGTTTTAGCTTTAACTTTGTAGAAGTGTGACGTGTTGGTGTGTCATTTGTTGATTAACTGCATTTTCCTGTGGCTAACCCGTAAATAAATTATACAATTAAATTTTATAAACATTTACAAATGTATTCTGAATAAGTTGTGGCTTTTAGTTGAGTGATAAAAAAGTTACTTACCACAAAAAAAAGTAGTTAGGAAGTCTACTTAGGCTATATTTAAATAAATATCAGGACACAATTTTACACAAATTAAACTAGTCCCAAACTAAGCTCTAGGCTTGTATAATACAAGCTGAGTCTAGGTACTAGACAACGATAAACATAATATTTGCCCACACCGGGAATCGAACCCGGGACCGCTAGCTTGTTGGCAGGCCACTAACCAACTAAGGTTAAATGCGACGAAAAGGGAGGTTTAATTTTACTTATTATACTACTGATGTAAACCAAGATTCGACCACAACGCATCCAGGAAAAGTGGTATAATCAGATCACGTATCCTTACTTCCAAGTAGTTACAATTCCAATGGACAATATTACTTTTCCAATAACAATAAAACACAATAGCAATAAGCCAAGACAATCCGCAATTCGATCGATACGTACAGCAGCGACGCACACACGGACAGTTCCGTATTTGGACGGTAGATGGCGCGGCGCAAAAGGAATACTTAACTTGCTATTGTTCCGCGGCTCGTTATACTCTACTCGAATCGTAACTTCTGTATAAGAATTGCTGGATGCTCGCGAATAGCCAGCATCGAATCATGTAGTTTTAAGAAAATACACTGTAGACCCATGCTGTAGACTACAGTAATTTTTGGACAAACAATATGGTGTTATACATGTGTTATATGACTTACTACACTAAACTATACCTTTTTTTGAGCTATACATGGGTCAATCTAGACGAACCTAGTGACAGCTCATATAAACAGTAATCATCATAAATTTACCAAGGTATAGTGGAACGTCAGTGCGAGAAGGCTGTTTTAAAAAAAAATGTTATTTTTTAACTCAAAACATGACTAAATGAGAAAACAAAAAAAGCAAATTTTTTGGCAACTCGCGGCTCACTTCGTCAACGAATTATTATCCGCGGCGAGCTTAAGTTGTTCCGGCAATGCGTATTAATATAATAACATTGGATCTTAAATACAGGCAACCAGATGGATGGGCAATAAATCAAATCGTAAAACATCTCTTAGGATTTCATTGAATACGTCACTTTAATATAGCCCACACATCCACTTGGTTGAGTGTACGCGTGGTAATTTAAATACAAGTTAAAACGAGAACACCCCATATCAATTAACAAAATTATTAAATTGTATTTATTCAAATAGGCAAGGTTCCACGACACAATATTTATGACGGCACTCGATAATTATGAATATGATAAACGGTTGAGGATAATGCGCTTGCAATTGGCAACCAGGACCTGTTGCTGCGTGCAGTCAAAAACAAAAACATCTACAACTTTATTCATATATCTATACATAAAATGAGCTGAGTCAAATTTAATAGTAGATTGTTCAACAAGGGACTAAAACAAGCCATAATGACACGAGATGTTTAGCCACGCGAGCGAGCGAGCGAGCCAGGGTGGCTATAGTTCAAGTATCATTATGGTTGTTTAGTCTCGCGTTAAACACTCTACTTTTCACTTTGAATGCTAGGAAAAAAACGACGTTCTATATGAAATTACAATATTTATTATAAGAAAGTTTCTTGCAAATTTTTACTACGGTTGTTTTTATTTCTTGTAAAGTGGCGCTTTAAATGCTTGCATATTTAGCCAACTTGTAAATCGTTTTTTTTTATATATTTTTGCACAGTCGCCCTTTTGAGGTTATTTCAACGCCCTAAATAATCCTCCATTCACAAATACCGTGATTGGGTGTTTAGGGGTTTGGGTGATTAGAGATTAATAACGAGCTTTAGGCCCGATGTGCAGAGACTAAAGTAACATTTTAAGAGCATGAGAAGTGAAAAAGAATTAAAATCGTGACAAAGGAGCTACGCTACGATGCGGAAGTGCTACGCCGTAGCGCCCGCAGCATTCAGTTGATCCAAAGTAATTAAAACCTTTTCATTTTGCAACCAACTGTGTTGACCATTAATTAATTAGTATAAAACTTCATATTTTTCTAAATAACATTTACTTAATTAACTTCTTCCAGTTTAAAAAAAAACATAACCAAAAGATAACCCAATAAAAGTATTTCCCCACTATTATCTTCGTTTTATCACTCTATAAAAACAATTCTCTACAACTTATACAAAACACACACACTTTTTCAAATAAAAAGAAAAAACCATCAGAGCGTAGATAACGAAAAGCACAAAAAAAAATAGTCAAAATAAACTTTTCTATCTAAAAACGGAGCACCGAAATGAGTATCACTCGGCCTTGGCGACTGTTCCAAATAATACCTAATGACAATTCATGTTATTTCCATGTCTCCACCGAAAACTTACTGAACACGCACTTCACTGCAGAACAGGGCCAAGATTCTAGGCGGTTTCCATATCGTCTTTTGACCTGTTATCGTATTGTCAATGTTATGATAGCTCTTATTTAATTTTAAAACAATACTATAACAGGTCAAAGACGATATAGTTTTAACCGCTTAGAATAGAGACCTAGTAGGTATGTCCCAGGAAGGAAAGCTCTTGGATCCCTTGGCGGAGTCGGCCCGGCAGTCGACCGCGAGCGCCCGCGCCAGTCGCCCCGAGCCGCCGCGGAGTGCGCCCGCCGCAGCCGCGCGAGTCGAGACCGAGTTCGAGTACAAGTTGCGAGTTAGTTCGAGTACGAGGAGTTACGCAGTTTTAGTGGATTTGTGACTTGCGATTGATGGATAGAGGGTGATTATTTATTAGTGAGTATTTTTGCGATATAATATTTTTTAAATAAGAATTTTGGAAAATGAAACTTGAATACTGAGATGGGGTTTTGGAGAAATAAACTAAGAAGCATGAATGTATTAGATTTATCAATTTTTTACAACTTTTGTATGTACCAGATATAACTTTATTACCTTGTAAGTAACTTACTTTAAAAAGGAACCCGTTCTTTAAAATTTTTTTGGTCCTAATGCATTAGTTTACATAATTATGGATAGTCAATTTTTTTATGTCGCCAGGAACATAAACTTTTAAGAATGTTCTGAATGTCTAACGTGTAAATAAGGTTAGGTTAAGTTAGACTTATAAAGATCCTGAAAAAGTAACAGTTTCTTAAAAAAATAAGTTATAACTTGCGATAATTATGCTGTAAAACACATTATGACTAAGAATAATTAAGGCTGACCAAAATGCTGGCATAAAAATGTATTTTCATTTAAATTATAGGACGTAAATAAATAAACTACCTAGATATTGTTTTTTTTAAGTTTACAAACAAGCTTGCAGGTCGAGGGCTCAATTCCACTTCATTTAACATGAATTAGTTTTTTGTAGCTGTACCACGGAAATAAATAAAATATTGAAATAATCTTTACAAATCATTCGTATTTATAATTATGCTTTTATGAAAATTCTCATGTTGCCTAAATTAAAACTAAAATAGGAATGTCTAAAATGTTCATAACCTACCTACTTATTAAATGGTCCACATGATGGAAGGTCAAAGTTCAACTACTACTTGTCCAGCTTGTCAACTACTAAGTACTTATTCTAACCGGCGAAAAGAAAACTTGAATTGCCATAGGAACTTGACTAATAAGTGAAAATGACGGGTTGATTTGTAAGAAACAAACGAAAGTAGAAAATAAACCACATTCAAAACGCACCCGTACATTTAAAAATTATAATTTTACCGGATCGCTCTTGGAAATCGGACGCGGAGTTAGATCTTGAAAATCGGGAAGCCCGTTGTTTCCTATTTTTTTGTCATAATGTCACTGTCGAGATAATTATTGATAGTCATAAATTTTACATCGCTGGAACCGTAACGTTCTCAAAAACTCTTAAATATCTAACGTTTAGACAAGGCTAGGTTAGGTTAGGTTTGATTTATAAAAATCCTCACAAAGTAAGAGTCACTTAAAAAATACGTTATGACTTGCGATAAATATGACCTAAACCACATTATGACTAAAAATAATTACGGCAGACAAAATAGACCTTAAAAATCAACCCGCTGGTATACAGTCGGCCAAATAAATCAATCAATTCTGATACGAACATTACGCTCCAAAGACCCTGCAATTTGGCACATGCACCGTTAGCGACCTTTTTAAAAACTTGTATTTTGCCGACTGTACAAAACATTATGAAATACTTACTAACGTTGACCAAGTATACTTATTCAAATAGACACCGAACAAACAACATCGTCATAATCAATGTAACAGGATCACTTGCGAAAGTGATGTCGCACACTTCATCAGAATTGGAAATAAGATACAATTTAAATTTTTGAATTAAACATCCCCTACATCCATTCATGTTATAGCTGCAACCTCGCAATAGTGACACCAGGATAAAATATACCTCAGCGGCTCTCTTTCTATCTAGTATTGCTAATAGAGCGGCATTGAGATTGTTACACATATACCTCACTCATGCTTTTGTGTGCTCCTAAGCCTGCTGGATTTAGATCAGCGATGAATCTATTCTATTTGGGATTCAAATTCAAATCTTATTATTCGACGCGCGCGTCATATCATACAAGTCTCCCGGTCTCGCCTATTCGTGTTGGCCGTACTTAGGCCGTAGGTTTTACTTTTTTTTAAACACGATTCGCTTTCTTGGTAGTTACCCTGCCTGCAAAGCAAGCGGTTAAGTTCGATAGTTAAGGAAAAATATTTGTGTAATGCGCACAAATATTGGGAATTCCATATTTTTATGAATGTAAATACCTATTTATTGGAAACATAGAATAGCGATACATTTATTAAATTAATATAATTAAAAGTTAAAACTAAACTAACGTAAAAAAAACTAAGCTAAACAAATATTAGAGATGAAATAATAATCACCACTATAAAAAGAACACCCCCTCTAGCAGGTCCGCTCGCGGCATGGTCCCTATGACACTGGCTGCGTTACCTCTCTGGATAGCTAGCCCAATAGGTATACGAGTGTGTATGTATTTTTTGTTTTACTTTTATGGCAAGGATCTGAGACCCCATACAACTATTTGAATTCTTAAGACTATAATCTCAAGACTGCAATCTTAAGGCTTTAAATGCGTTAACAACCCTGAGAACTAAGAAGTAATGCAGTATAGCGTTTTCTAACGCAACCAGAGTGTACTTTGGACCTAATTTATTATTTATTGGATTGTTTTCGGATATTTCGATCTCGTCATATTTATTTAATAAGACTTTTATTCATAATTCAACTCTCAGTTATTCTGTGTTAAATGGAGTTGTTATTAAAACTTGTTGAAGTAAGATCAAATTGCAAATCCAAAGTGCAAACCCGACTAAAACTCCGAAGGTCTGCCGTTGAGAGCCGGAGCCAGATCTACTCCTATAATATTCTAGTAATTTATCGTTTAATATTAATTTATTGTTACTTAACGGTACTTGTCCATGTAGAATTTGGTTATTCATTGTCATACATACATATAGGTGGGTGCAAATCATGCCATTTTTTTTAAACAACAAAAAAAGAATAAAATTAAGTAAGACAAGATGTTTTTCATTTATATTTTGTTGCGTGTTGCCTCCGTAAGTGTTGTTACTCGTAATAGATGTAGTTACGGGTTATTGATCTGTGAATAGATGCACCGTGGCTATTGCGACTTGGTTTGTACTTTCCCCTGCTTTTACAGTTAGTAAATTTCTGACTCTATTTTTTGGGATGTTATCATTAATGATGTTGTCAACAAGCAATAACTCGAGTTATCGAGCGGCTCCGGCGTCTAATTGCACGCTGCACGATGCGCCTATGGGGCCGATAACGTTCACATGGTATACGAGTCTGATAGCGGGGGATTCAATCGTCCGCAATAACAATATTTTGCGTTTCGCGTGGGTTTTATCGGTTATCTTTAAAATTAACGTAGGATGATTAAAGCTACTGTGTTTCTTTGCAAGCTTTAGCTGGAGAATTAAATGACTGCCTTACTTAAAGATTGTTTTTTGTCATTTAGTTTCACCTGAACTGAAACATTTTTAATTTTATTGATATGAAATCACGGTTTTGTATGCAAGGGTGGAAATGCAACTCCTAAAAAACATCTACATTCCAAAAACATAGAGTTTGCATATAGCTAGTTTAAAGTTTATAGCATCCTTTGCTTGAGCAAAAAAGATCACCCTGTTTTTATTAAGGAAAAAAGAGATTCCTTTCTCATAAGTCAATACATTTAATGGTCAATAATATTCACACAATTTCGTAAGCAGTCTCTTATAATTATCCTCGTTGGTAATTTGGCCCATTTTATATTGGATCTAATACGTGGTGATACATGAGACCCAAAAGTCTGTATAAATTTGGTCTTCCGTCCCTTTAAGTTTAAACCAATAATAATAATTATAGTAATAATCAAGTAGGTACTTACTTATTTTAGTAAGTAATATACTTATAACGAATAAAATAAAATATTTCAACGATATATTTGAGCAAGTTTTCGATATAACAAACACGTGAACATGTTGATTACTGATGATAAATAACCCAGAATTCAAAAACGTATTTATACTAAGGGGGTGAGGGGGCGGTTATACATAGTAAACCTATGTATAAAACAAACGATGACATTGGGAACTCTATCAGAAAAAAGATATGAATCGCGGCTGCTTATTTAGTCCAAGTTCTTCTTCTTTTATTTTTATTAATAGCGATCCACCGCGGTATTCCGCATTGAATTCGCCAATGTCAAGAGAGCAGAGTAAATCAATAAACAGAATAAATCATAAGGAAAACCCGGACATCATTCAATCGGCCATCTTCTTTAGTGCAACCCAAACACAAATTGTATAATTTTCTAGCAATAAAAGCTTATTATTATTACACAGTATTGAGCGACTACAACTAGTTGCGAAGTCTGAGCATGTGCATGCCAAAACTTCGCTAACTGCATCTTCAATTTGTATGCCTCGCGGCACAACATGGTGATGCTGACTAATATTTAGGACCTATTGTACCTACCTATGTTATACAAACAAACAATCTTTTCCCTTAATATTTTATCTGTAACCCTCGTAACCCTTTCGGAGTTCTGCTTAGGGTCTGTCTTTAACACTCTTGATAGCTCTTGATAGTTATCTATCTGTAACAGTCCATAGCAACACTCCGCGGGCCTATTTTCAATATCGAACCAAAGAGGATCGCGGACCATAAACCTTTACAGTTCTAGTTTTAATAAAATGAGTGTGATACGGAACCCTAAATAATAACGTGCTCCACACGCATTTGGTTGGTCTTTAAATACATTTTCAAAGCCTAAAGTAATGTAATAAATTCAACCGCAGATATTGGAACTAGATGTTATTTAACTTATTATTCAATAGGCATTGTTATGCAAGTTGTGGTCAGTTTTATTGCGCGGGTATTCGCATTAAATCGCTTCGATCATTGCTAAAAATGTAAAGGTTGCCGCTGATCTTTGATACAATGTAATTTAGGTTGTAATTAGTTTGGTTTCACTTCTTTTCTAGTTTAACATATTCAAGTATTCGGAATATAAGGCAGAATACAGTGGCATAATATGGATAAGGTCGGGCGGGCTATTCCGACGGAGGGGTAAATGCGTCATTTAAAGATTAAAAAGGAATAAAACGTTCTAAAATTATTTTTGCTCTTTTACAGAAATGTAGGTACTTAAACTACTATAAAAGTTTAACTGGAAGAAATCTCTTAAAGGGATAAGTGCGCCTTTGTACTTGTTTTTTTTTGTTGTAATGCCACTAATGCCTGTGTTTTGTAAATCTAATCTTTCTAATCTTCTACACAACACACACCCAACTACTTCTACATACAGAAAAGGGTGGAAAAACCGTTTAAAAACATTGCAACCAACCCCTTCAAAAAAATTAATGACGCATATACGCCTGTGTCGGGATAGCCCCGCCTGACCTTATGCTTCCTGTTGCTCGCGACTCCGTCCACGAGGAAGCCATTTACCAATGTCGATAAATGGCTATGCGAGCCTAGTCGCCGGGACCTGTCTCATTTTCCAAGATAAAGTGCCCTAGGTCCTTCTCCATGGCACAAGCTATCTCTGTAACAAATGTCACTATAATCGATCAGCGGTTAAGTTTTGCAAGCTAAACAAACAAACAGAGTTACTTTCGCAATTATAACATTAGTATGGATATTTATGGCTTCATTTACCAATACAACTAGGGTGCCTTCAAAAAACGAGCCTGGTCTTTTCTCAAAGGCCGGCAGCGCACAGCGCACCTGCGATTTCTCTGGTGCTGCGGGTGTTTATGGGTCGCGATGGTCACTCACCATCAGGGTGACACGCTTGCTCGTCTGCCTCCTTTTCCAAAAAAAAAACCATTTTAACCAAAAGACGTCCGCTGCTGGACATAGGCCTCCCCTAAGGTTTGCCACAAGGCCCGGTCCTGCGCCGCTTGCATCCACCATGTTGGAGGCCTACCCACTTTGCGTCTTCCGGTACGCGGACGCCACTCGAGAACTCTTCGACCCCATCGGCCATCTGTTCTGCGAGCGACAATGTATTTATAAGCAGCAATGTAGCTTTATTTAAGTCGAATAAAAATATTCCAAGTAAAAATGTTGTTAGATATCAATTCGATTATTGACTCGAGATAGTTTTCGTTGATTATTCTACTATGTGGAGCACGTACGTGCCGGCGGTCACTCAAATGGTAATCGCTTCGTAATTAACATCAAACAATCGTTAGTTGATCGTGTTCAAATATGCTAACTAGATGTCTGATCAAAGTGAAACTCCCTATATTTAAGTATTATTCGTGAAAAAAAAGTGAACGTGTGCCTACCTCAAGTTCCCATAAGAAATAGGTAATGTTTTGTCTTGATGTAATAATATTGTACGATATAGGATCATTTCTTTTTTTGGTAAGTTGATAATTATACAGACTTTGGTTGCGTTCTAAAGGAGCGATTCAATTTACAAAGAGTCTGATTTAGTAATTGTGTGCGTACAAGCGTCTGTGTAAAATAGTGCAGGTAATAAATTACGCCATGTATATAATAATATTTGGCTTTTATTAACTGGCAAGGTATCATCGTAGTTTTAAAAAAATATGATCCAGTCTCGGCTGATGGGACGTCGCAGACAGAAAACTTCCTTTTGAACGTTACGAAAAATATACGAAGAAAACGAGTCCAGGGTGTTTATTTATAGTTCCCCTATGGCTTGTCAATATCATATGATATGATAGGGTTCTTGGTGGCTTAACAATTCACAATTTTGTAGGAATGTTCCCTGATATTTGTTTTTTTTTTATAAATAAAACCTTAACCTAAACCTAACCTATTTATTTTCAGAGTCCAGGAGGTGAAAACGATTGCAAACAACGACATTACAAGGGAAATCATCAAACCAAATCCATGAACACGTCCTAAATCAAGCTAGAAAATCAATAATGCAAAGGACATAAATCCATCGCATAAACATTTGGAATCAAATATGGATGCCACAATGGAGAGCACGCCGCACCCCCTAGATTCGGTACACAACGGCACCCTGAGCGCGTGTCCCAGCGGGCCGGGGGGCGGCGTGTTCATGGTGCTGCTGAAGGTGGTGTACGTGGCGGGGATCGTGGGGAACGGGGTGGCCATCGTGTGCCTGCGGAGGGGGGAGAAGAGGATCAGGAACCGGAAGCATCTGTTACTGCTGACCTCTTTGGCTGCTAATGATATCGTGGCCTTGGTGAGTATTTTAAAGTTTTGCTTAACTTACAATTTTGAACCATGCCTTTTACTAGAATATATCGCAATCACAGTAAATAAAATAAAATACAAAAATAATGCTATTTGAGCCTGTTTTTTGTGAGGATCAAACTAATATATCGGAGTTACTATAATTAAAGTATTGAAAATGAAATGACTGGAATAAGGACAAGATGATGATGATGATGATGATGATGATGATGATGATGTATGTTGTTGATTTAAACAAGAGCAAGTGTAAGAAAAACATTCGTCAAATCAAAATGTTCGTCATTACATGGTCATTACAAGGAAGACTTTCTTAAATTACTTATTGAAAAGTTTTCTTATCGATGAGTGCTTTATGATACAACGGTCGTTTTTCCGACCTTTGAACCTCTCTAATTTGACAATAATCATCATTTTGACAGTAATTTTATTCTAAATCCCTTTTGAGTCCGTTTCACCACTACTCGGACAGATCATAACTAATAGTCATGTTCCTAATGGTTGTTCACGGACGTCCACTTTGATTAAACATTCATGGCCATACGCACCCGATATGAGTTCTTGGCTCACAAGGCACCCAAAATAAAAAAAAGTTACTTATACAAGATTTTCATCCTATCGTAAATTAACTTGATGTAGTATATTATTTAATTTAATCCACACTTAATACACAAAAGGCGAACTTAATGCCATAAGGAATTCTCTGCCAGTTAACCTTTGAGTAAAGCAGAGATTGTGGTGGTGGTGCAACACAGGAGCTACAGAATTACCAACAACTCAAAAATTTGTTGATAATTTCTATAACCACACTTGTACAAATAGGCTGACATGTTTACCAGTGTATTAGTGACAGGTTGCAAGCCCATCGCCTAACATTACTACAAGCTTTATACACCTACATATCAATATATAGTAGTATATTATATGCTTTTATGAAGTTTACAGTTATCATTTTAAGAAAATCTCTCTGTTGGCATTTGAGGGTTTATTAATTCGCACTGCAACTCAATAAAACAATAATATTTGCCACTCGACACAATTCCCGTAACCGGGTCGCGACTGAGTCGCTCCCGCGGAACAATCGCAGCCGAACAAACAGAGCTTCGAAACCCGATCGGCAGAGCGATAATTATTATTTGTATTCATAACTGGAATAGGGGCGCGGACACGAAGTCAGCTGGATGCGGGGCGGCGGCGGCGGTGGTGCGGTGTGCAGCCCGGCGCGTTACAATGCATAGATTTATATGAAACCGGCCACGAGCGCAGCGGCGCGGGGAGCGGCGCGCCAGCGATGCGCTCCAGTCAACGGCCACCCCGCGTCCGCGGCCTCAGATTTGGTAGAAAATGCGTTCGTCGTTCTTACAGGATCTGGTTCATACCCGAAACCGCCTTGTCTATTATCGTGGCTATTGTTATTATTGTTTCTTTCTGATTTTAGATTTTATTTTACCTCTTGTTGGCGTGACTAATATGTATATTCATGCCAAATTACAGCTTTCTAGTACTAAGAGTCACTGAGCTAGACTGCGGACAGACGGACGGACGGACGGACGGACGGACGGACATGGTGAAACTATGAGGGTTCCTAGTTTGACTAAGTAACCCTAAAAAGAAAAACAAATGATTGCAACCAAAGTCTAAACTAAGGCGATATTTAAAAAAAACCCCTATTGCAGATGCATTTATAACAATTTATAATAAAATACTTTCACGTTTACGCGATCGACCCAAGGACAATGTAAATGGTGGTGCCCTTGCAGGGTGTCCATCCATGTGGAGCCAACTAAGTTAAGGCAACAACTGAACACCTGTAATATATGTGTCATAACACAATGTGACAACAATAAATAGATTAATTGAATACCTCATCATAATTGCCGCTAGGTTGTGGTGACGGTTTGCGTATTTACAGGGTTTTTTCACAGGAAAGAGGAATTTATTGCGCATTGTCGAATGATGACCAGTTGCTTTTTATCCGGGAAAATGTTAGATAACTGCAATAATTTACGCGGATGTAGTTGCGGACAAATATTAACTTTTATATACAACGTGTTTCAAAAATACCACAAATACCAAAAATCTCAGTCATAGAAATTGTACGACTGAGATGACAGCTTACTAGGGTTGACGATATTTTCGTAATTTAATTTTTCGGGTGTCCCAAAAATTATATACTGGGTGTCCCAAAAACCAATGTCAAACCGCCTAGGGTTGATAGAGTAGCTAAAAAGCTAGCGATTTAACTCCTATAATGTTCAGCGATTTTTACTAGTTTCGGAGATATGATCATTTTAGTCTGATTTTTTGTAATTTTCCCTTATGTCCATGTCACGAAAAATCATTTATTTCATGTTTTATTACATAAGTTTTTCACCTATTTGGCCAAAAATCAAACACTGGGATACCAAGAATGGAGAAACAAACTATGTCATTACTTAAAAACTTGACCAAAAAATGTTTAAAAACTACGCTGATTCGTAATGATTCTCATAATGTAAGATACCACTGAAAAACCTTATGAAATAAAATATGAAAAAAAAAATGATGAATGTTTTCTTGTTTTTGTTGTTGTTTTTGTTTTTTTGTAAACATAGAGGTCAATTTGTGTGAAATTGTTCCCGGATATTTATTTATTTATTTATTTCGTTATCACCGTACCGCGCTACAACTAAACTCCTCGTGAATAATACAAACACCCTTATATCCCCGACGACGAAGAAAATCACATGCTTACATAAACAACAATATTGCTCTTTCATCTGAACCAAAATTAAATCTCGCAACAAAGGATTTTACATACAATAATAACGTCTCTAAATTCACTACTTGCATATAAATATATGTATGTCTATTCTTCTACCTTTTACTTTTTCTGTTAAAATATTTAATTATGTTTGCTGTGGCGCTGTGCGTTTTTTTTTCAAATAAATGTTGTGAATTTGAGTTTGAGTTTAAAAAAAAAAAAATATGTATATAAGTAACAACATAGTTACTTATATACATATTTAATATATAGTTATGTATGTGGGTATGCATCCTAGTCTGTTACTTGTGATGTGTAAACAACTGGGATTGATGGATTTTACAATGTAAGATGTGGTTAGATTGGTCTTTAGCTTTAGGGCCGCCACAGGCGATCAGTCAACTGATTAGCCATTACTCGAGGAGTTTCGTAACTAGGTACAATATTTTATACCTTTGATCTCCAAATTCATAAATTTTATATTTGTATATAAGCAAGAACCTTTCAAATCTGATGTCTCATCGTAATGTTTTAACTCGTCCGCCTTTACTGTCCAACAAATAAGAACTCGCTTTGTGTAGACTGGTTTACTATTTGTATAAACCTTTTTTGGCAAAGCGAAAGCAGGATTAAACACGGGAATATAGGAAACGATCAGAAACAATATTGATTAGGTAATGTCAAATAAATACCTGTAGGATAACAACTTGAAATGCCCCGAATAAGTGCGCAACTCGCGAGTCGACAAATAGAGACCTTTCGGCAGGGTCGGGTGTTTATACAGGATGTTCCGATTTGACGCATCCCGGCTACGACCGACCCTATTAACACCATCTCATAGTATCGATTATAAATCACAATACTCTCATTTGCTGTTAAGATTAGACTTATTTCAAAGTGGCATAAGAATTAAATTGGTTGAGTGTAAAAATTTTTTTTTGTGTTTTTATAGTTTCCACCATCTGTAGGTGATGGTGGAAATATTATGTTTGAGAATATCTTTGATTTTTATAAATCACCAAATTGGTTTATAAAAGTGCGTACGGCTCAGCTGATTGGGACAAACCCTGGAGAGTGTCTCTTCTTATTTTATTAAGTTTTAAACACGATTGTAAAACAACCAAGTTCGAATTGCCGAAGCGAACTCGTCTCGACAAGTAATTAAATCAAGGAGAATTTTGTTACGCTACGTTGATTCAATTTTACGCTCGACCCGCCCTATGTCTCTTTTACTAAAACAATATAATATCTGCCATCACAGCGAGCTGAATAACATCGTGTAAAGTAAAAAACTGGTCAAGTGCGAATCGGACTCGCGCAACGAGGGTTTTGTACCTCCGCACAGTAGGTATTATTATATTCCAATTTGAATTCGATTTCGAACCGAATGAACGCGAACGTCACTCACACTTGACCGTTTTTATTACTTGATTTTTTCAAGATGTATAGTAAATCCGCCGTAAAACACATTCTGGAAAAAAACAACTCTCTATCTATTACGGTTTTCGGTTCAAAAGATACAGCTGTTTAAAGTTTAAAGAAAGAAGGACGGACAGACAGACGGATAGCGGAAGCATATTTATAGGGTCCCGTTGGCCTCCCTTCGGGCACGGAACCCTTAAAAGGTGAACTATTGTTGTACTATCAGCCTAATGGAACCCTGACCCACCATAGAACGGTGTCACAATGACATTAAAAAAACAATTTGTTTGACACTTCTTATGACTTGAATCATAACGTCACTGTTCACACACGACTCAGTTCTATGGGCTGATAGTACATTGGATTTTGTCACAACGAACCTTTCTCAGATCGTTGATAAATTGAACAAGTCCATTCCCAATATACATATAGATAAAACTAATCTCAAAATATACTTCCGTAGGCTTTAAAGTTTATTGAAAAGAGAAAGTAGATCCCGAAACACTCGCTTCACTCACACAGAAAACCAAAGTCAATTTGTGCACCAATCAGAGGCGCTGGCATGAACCTGTCGTTTTGTCCCAGATCGGCATGATGGCGTCGATGCTGGTGGCGGAGCTGGTGCCGGGCGCGCGCGAGACGCGGGCCTACTGCGTCATCCGCGTCGTGCTGCGGGTCTTCGGCATCGGCAGCGTCTGCATCGCGGTCACCATGGCACTGGAGCGCTATGTGGCTCTTACAAGGCCTTTCCTCTACCAGAAGGTGAGTTTTATATTATAACACTATTGCGCTTTCATGATCGCCTGGTACTTCAAGATCAAGTGTGGTTGTAAACTATATTCACTAATAAACCGGAAACTTTGAAGGTCATTCAATGGTTTAAGGAGATTTTTCATGCTTTAATTAAAATTATCCGGGTTACAGTAATTTAAAATGACGGCTGGAGCCTTAACTATTTACTCATGTACCTACTGAGATAGATACCTATTTATTGATGCTAGCAGATTACACGTAAAAGTGACGTTTAAATTTATACTTGAGTGACATTAGATGGAAACTGAAAGTGTTCCTAAAATTTAAAAAAATAACAAAAGTGTGAAAAGTCACCTACCGAAGTAAAATAGATAAGTCAGTTTCGACCTACTTTTTTGATCCACCTCTTGATTTAAGTACATCCTGTATGTACTACTTTGAATAGTAGTCCAATTGCTACCTCGATGTTAAACCTTCAGTGCACGCGTTGTGTTTTTTATTTATTTTGATAATATTCCTATTACCTTAATTATAATCTTCTAGAGTTGCCGGGACTACGATCGCAATTTGACGCAATAACGAACACTCATTCGTCCTTTCAAGAAAACTGACATATGATTATTGTAAAAAAGCCACGGAAACCTTTCCTATAGTATCCCTTGGAACATCGAAAAGGACTCTTATGCTAACCGCTTGAGAGCCGACAATACTACTTTACGAAACTGTCGCTCAACGGCCAATATTAAAATGACCCTTTCCTACCTAAATCAATCCGCAAGAAACAAAGTACTTCAATCCCACTTTTACAATCTCTTCCACTTATGTATCCCGCTCAACTCGGCTTTGCTATTGCGACGGAAAACCCGCTCGTTTTCCTCAAGGGAGATAATTCAAACCGGGCGCAACGCGGTCTATTTCGGTACTCATTGCATTTCTATTTATATATTTTCTAAATATAGAGTTTATTTATTGGACGTAACGTAACAATTCTGTCGACGAGGGTTTATTTTAAGTGTAGGTTACCCGCAGTGGTGTGGTTGAAATTTACTGCGTGTCGATGGTCCAGTTGAAGGGAATCCTAACAACTGTGCCAGTAGCGCGTGATCGAATACAAGGAGTGTTCCCTTGAGTGACGCAACTGATTCATCGTCGACGGACTTACCAACAGGACTTACTTGGCTCGTCAGTGCGTATAAATTACATAAGTGTGTGTGTCTTTCAACTTGGTAATTGGACACTTATACTTAGAAGTTGTTCTAGCCTAGTTTAAGAAAAGCATTTGTGTCGTCTCTTCAAACCCTACCATATTATAGATAACGGCGCCAAAACGTGAGCATATCTCTAACTTGTTTGTTAGGCATTGTTTTCCCGGGATTGTGCCTATCCGGCCCGGAAGGGACTCGCCGGGATTAGAGCGCGGGCGGAGAATAAGAATGAACATCACTTACCGCGGGCAATGCGTGGGACTGTGAACACACAGCAAGTTTCCTTAACCACACGTCACGCGATATCTGCTAGCGGGATAGCTGTTAATAAGTTGTTTACATTATTTTACCTGTTCAATTTATGTAATCTTGAACTCTATCCTGCTCGGTAAAACATATTTTCTTGGTCATGTTATTAAATAAAGTATAGTACATTGTGTATTAAGGGCGGTAAGTGAGGAATTACGATCGAGGCTCTAGTAGAAGCCCGAAGTCGAAGACTGAGGGCTTTCTGAGTCGAGGTTCGTAATTCCCGTACCGCCCGTGAAACATACCATGTTTTTCATCACATTTGCGAGTAAATAAATATTCAGAACACGAACTTGTTTTCTTTTCGTTTCTCCATTTTATAAATTGGTCGTATGCAGCTATATACCGCTCCTTAGACTTCTCCGGTAAAAGATTTTCATTAATTGTTTTTGCTGCTGGCGGTGTTGCATTTAAATCACACTCATCGGACGACGACGACGATGACATTTTTTATAACTTTTTTTATTTGTCTTCAAATATAAAATGTAAATAATTATGAATTAAATATAGCTTTAATACACAAGTCAGCATAACAATTATTACGAAATACGTGAACTTTTTTTTAAGCGGGTGGCGGACTTTTTGCCCGCACCACAGATTATACAAATGTTTCGTTCGGAAACGTTAAGGGCAAATACTTACGTAGGTATACAGCCATGACGGAGTGTAAAAAAATGAAATAATTTCGAAGTTTTGATACAAAAAACTATTAAAATTGATTATTAAGAACATTACTTGAGTATTTAAGTAACAGGTAGCGAGATTGCAATGAAATTCCTGTTTAGATAACATTTTAATACAATTTTTCAATTGCATGTAAACTCCTTGCTTGAACTTGCATGAAATGTGTGATGTGCAATAAATTAAAAAAAAATACTTACCGACCTTGGGTGTCATGACAAAAAGAAAGCTCGAGGGTGGGGCATTGCGGCCAAGTTAACCTGTATGTTTAGATACTGTTTACGGCAAGTGTGATGAAATAGTACATTACTTAACAAGGGCTGTAAAAGAAAGAAAGCCCGAAATCGCAGGTATTTGAGACCCGAGCCGTAGGCGAGGGTTGTAAATATGCGATAGAGGGCTTTCTTTTTTACTGCCCGTGATGAGTACACAATTTTACGTCTTCACCTGGCCACAATGCGAGTTTTACCGTGCGCGCAGCGTGCGATAAAACTCACATTATGGCCAGGTTTTACGTAAAATAAATAAATATCTAGGAACAATTTTACACAAATTGACTTACTTTATTCAAAACTAAGCTGTAGGCTTGTAGAATGGGTACTAGACAACCGTATAAATACTTATATAAAGAAATAATTACTTAAACATCCAATACTCAGAAACAAATACCTACTCGCGCTCATCACACAAATATTTGCCCATACCGGGAACCGAACACGGGACCGCTAGTTTCAAGCTAACTCGTCGTTGTATTGAATTGTTTATAACTCGGTCGCCATTACTGTCAAGTAAATAAGAGCTATCGTAACGTTGACCATACGATAACAAGTCAAACGCAAATATGGTGTTACCGAGTAGAATAAATCCAGTTTTCCTTATTATTATATCCACATTTGGTAGTAATATGTAATAATATGTTTGTAAACTGTTTCTTTGATTACGATATAGAAACAAGTTTGGTTTGAGTAGGCACCTACCTAATGACAATCTGTTATTTGATTTTGATAATATCAGTATAATCAATAGTCATTAGGTACTCAATAACCTCTTCTGTTCTGTTTATCATTTCTCGGTACGGTGACATGCACATGCACAGCATTCAGTCACTTAAGCTTTATCCAAAGTATTTTTTGCTTACCGGGTGATATTCTCCTAAACAACTCACTTCACGATTCGTCGACGAAGCATTAACCGGTTCGGCCGAGCTGGTGGCTTAATCAAGATTTATATCGGTAAGTTTATCGAAAATCGACATAATGTACTGTAATATTGACGTAAGGCTGATGAAAGAACATGTTGACCGCTTGTGGGAACTCCGTACATTTCGAATCGATAGTTTTTAAACAGAAACGTTAAGTATACTTAAAGATTTTTTTTATACTAGCGTGTGCATTGCGGCTGGTCCTACTGCTTCGTTAACAAAACCTGAGACTATTTGGACAACTTAAGCTCGCCGGTTAAACGTCGTCGAGTTTAAATTTTGAGTTACTAAAATAAAAGATAGACTTAATTGATCTCAAATACTCTTTCTTCTACTAACAGAACGAAACTTTAACCACAAAGTACAGTATTTTTCCGTAATACTATGGAAACCCGCTTATTTTCCTGTTATTTGGTTTCTGCCCTTCACCTTGCCGTAAACCGTAAACTAGCCTCAATGTCAGGGGCGGGCAGTCGAGACAGCAACGCGGCGGGCAGTTACTGCCGCCTGCTGACCTTAGGGACTGCCCTACATTTTACACTTTATACCAGGGTTTATTCCGCGGCACGCAACGCCCACGTTCTTAAAATGAGGTTAGTGCAAATGGAACCAATGTTTTTGTGTTGTGATCACGTGATCCATCAAGCAAATCACAAAAGAGTTTATAGCCCGGAGACGGACGTGGAGGGTTATTTTATACCGGCAAAAGGTCAGTGAGGCTAGACAAGCTCAACTAACGTAAACGGTATTTGAAAGCTGACCAAATGTATGGAATTGACGTGTGCTCGACGCAACCGTCTGATAGCTTTCGTCAATTCTTTACATTTTAGATAACGTTAACGAACGTCGAATGCATCTTGTTTAAGGGCTTCAGAGACCCTAGATAAGCGGCGTGACGACATTGTTATCGTTATAAAGACGTCAGTTCTATACACTTTGACAGTTTTCGATAGCGTTACCTAAGCATTTAGTCTAGGGCATCTGACTCAAAAAAACAGCGATAAACGAAGTCGCGGGCTAGTAAATTTTGCCTGCCTACTTTAATCTAAAGGTCAATAAGCCGAGTCTTGAGAGCGATCTATGTTAGGCGCCTTCCTTAAGTGAATGATGTTGTTGAAACTAATTAAACAATCCCGACGTGTTCTGCGTGTTAACTTGAACTCAACAAGTATGTACGTACCTCGACCTTACGGGGGTGTTTTAGTGTAGGCTGGGTTGAGCGCGAATTAATTCGAATTACTTATACATTATACGATAGAAAGAAAAGCTCAAAGTAGGCACGTTTGACCTTCCTAAACCAACCAAAGTAGCTCTTATTAATATGTACAGTCAACCAATTTGATTTGTAGGCCACTTCGGACTATGTTAAAGTGACGTTGACAACCAAACGTTACAGACTTCTTATGATTTGGTTTACGACGTCACATTGACAAAGTCAATAGTGGCCTAGGAATCAAATTGGTTGACTGTACCTAAACGCTATTTTGTACATAAATACAATAAATGCGAAAGTTTGTGAGTGATGTAAGTTAGTTGGTGTGTTACTCCTTCACGCTGCAACGGCTGGGCAGATTTGGATTAAATTTTGGATATAGAGTAGAGACTAGCTTCCTTAATTCATACATGACTAGCTTTAATCCTATGTGGCCTGATAACTAATTCTACGTGGACGACGTCGCGGGTAGAAACTACCTCTAATATACAGGATAATTAAACTCTTTGACGTCATGTTAAGTGGTAGATAGCTATCGCCTCCGCAAATGGCTCGAATGGCGCATTGTCACCAACGTGGCGACGGCGGTCACCGCCGCGAGGTTACTCTTGATGAAGCAATTACTCCCTCGCAGGAATTCCGCGCAATTTGCTGTCACTCGAAGATAATTTTACTTAGGTGTTTAACCTCTTTCAGTAATTGGAGCGATCTGGGCCAGTATAATTCCACTTTGTTTAAGCCCATATTTCTTTTTATAACGTCAGGCATATGATTACAATGTAAAAGCAAGATGTGGGGGCACATTAACGTAACGTAACGTAACGTAATAAGGGAACTGTCGGTTCGATTCCGGCTTGTGATAATTAGAGCGCTGGGTGCTGTAAAACATACTTATACATGGTTATACCGAAGCCATCTAACTTTATTGATGTTTCTTTCTATTTCAAGAAAAGGATAATACACGTGGTTTTTTTTAACAAGAGCAAACGGATTAACATATTTAATTCAAAAGCCTAAATTTTGCCCACACATTTGTTTTAAATATATAAATTTTACCCAATCGTATAACTTTGTTAAGTGATTAACACACATGTGGACACCCGAAACAGACAGTCCGTCATATCATACTGCAGTGCCCCCTAACAAAATACCGAGGGGGGAAAGAAGACTTTAAAACCCTTACGAGCGAAGCAGCAGAATACCTTAGGAAGTGTAAATTTAAGCTATGATAAGTGTAATTTGTAAGCCATACGATAAATAAATAACACAAAAAGCATAGTTTTCTCGTTAAAAAATTAAGCATTCGACGAAGTCAAAACACACCACCTTATACCTCGTTGAGATCATTCGAATTGCGACGTGTTTTGTATTTTTGTCTCATCGACTGCTTATTTATTTTAAGCTTCTGAGTGTTCGTGCTTCCTTATATTACGCGATGTCGGTATAAGTGGTAGTGGCGGCCTGACATAGTTCCCAGCGGCACAACATGGCGATACTTGCACAGCTATTTGTAACACCTCACAACCATGTTTATAAATACATAAGTCTAAATGGTTTGGTTTGATTTGCTGCGCGGTTGGCTTGGTAGTTATAAAGTAAGTGATACAAACTTTAATTCCATAATTATTTAAAGATTATCTTTTGAACGCTAATAATTAGAGGGTCGTTTTTTTAGAATATGTTTTAATTACTGCGGATTTAGGTACTAACATTTTGATTAAGAAAGTGAAAATAAAGGGGGTCTCCGTAAAAAAAGGGCAAGTGTGAGTAGGGCTCGCGCTGATTCGATTCGAAATTGAATTCAAATTGGAATATAATAACACGTGTAATATATTGTAGCGGTACGGAACTCTCAGTGCGCGAGACCGTCTCGCACTTGACCGGTTTTATTTATAGCTTTCATAATAATAAAATAAGATAAAGTACATTATTAATAGGATAGAATATAATGTTTTATTTGCAAGAGTATGGTCATTATTAGTGTCATTAGTCATAACAGGTAGGAAATAAACATGAACATATAATTAAAACACAAATGAATACTAAAATTTATATCATTTATTTATTTCTATATTTTAGTTTTATCTCCGCCATATAAGGAAACATTCATAATTAATAGTAGATCACTTTGAACTGTATGTAGGTACTATTTTCCACGAAACGTAGATATTGTGATGTAATAGTACCTAGCCCTATTTTCGCCCTTGAGCGAAAAGTAATTCTGGAAGTTGGTCTTCAGACAGCAATACTATTATTGTTATGAACGAGCCGCAGTTTGTAAGTGACTGACCGTGAAACATTTCCAATATGTAGTTCCTAGCTCTCGTACGTGTCTCGAGATGATATCTAACAACTTTTGCTAGCTTTCTCGTTTTGTTCAGTTTTATTGGTTGTCATGTTTCTTTTGCTACTCTCTAATATTCCAAGCTTGGTTATATTATTACTTTTTGATAAATTTGCGACAGTGATCTTGACAATAGTATTTTAGGGCCAAAAACTATAATGATGAAGTATTTTTTGTAACAGTAAATTAATTTGATTCCTAGGTTTTATGTTAAAGAGATGTTGTCAACCGTAACGTAAGAGTCACCCTGACATAGTTCGTAGTGGCCTAAGAAGTGACCTAAGAAGTGGCCTAAGGAATCAGATTGGTTGACTGTACAGGCGAGAGCAAGCTACACACCCATCGCGTCAAATGTATATTTGCATAGACCTTTTTGGAGGGCATACGGGCGTGTAGATATTTTTAGCGTATTGGGAACGTGAATATATTTATGACTTTGAAATAAAACATCTTAAAAATTACGTTGATCTGCTATGAAATTGAAATATTTAGTATGTAATAATTTTACCATCCAATTATTTATTATTCGGGATAATCCATATGACCAGTTCGATCTGATGCTAAATTTAGTCAGAGGGTAAGTGTTTTCAATGAACGTCGGCGCGTCCCACCACTCTCTTGCACAGTTAAGTGGTTTTTTTTATTGGCAAGGAGAAGGCGAAAGAGCAGAGGGATCTGGGCTGGGATTCTAGGCGCTAAAAACCATATCGTCTTCGACCTGTTATCGTATTGTCAACGTTTTGATAGCTCTTATTTCCTTGACAGTAATGGCGGCTGATGTCAAAACGATACCGTAGCAGGCAGGTCAAATACGATATGGTTTTTACCGCCGGGAATAGAGACCCAGTACATACGCATTTGCATTCTCAAGACAACAATCTTAAGACTGCAATCGTAAAACCCCAAATGCGTAGCCAACCCTGAGGCAAAGTAGTGTTGATTGTATAAAGTAAAATGGAGGCCAGCATCTCGGATTGTAACCACTATAATAAGTATGTTTTCTCGACAATTTTACATAATAATAATTGTGGAAAGAATATGCTGCGCACCACAGGAAATTCAAACATATGTATATGTATGAGAGCGTTCATGTAGAAGCGTAAGCGTTCTAGTAGACGCATCCCCTCCGTAAAAAGCCCTTGGCAATGGCAAAGACGTTCTTACTCTACTACTCGACAGTTGCACGCGAAACGATTGCAAAGCGGTGGTGTCTACGATCAAAACTTCGGTCGCCGAGCCCCTGTCATTCGTCACTAGAGACTGTATCGAGAGAAAGAAATGGAGGTAACGTAACTTCGAACTATGTCAAAGTAAGCTGCCGCCCGTTGACGACCGGAGACGGTGGCCAGTCCGGTCACGTACCTATAGCGTGTATCACTTAGTAAACTACTGGGTACTTATGAGTAGTCCCGCGGGCGCCCGCGTCGGGAAGAGCGAGGAGCAAAACAAATGAGTGATTACGGCTGATTGATTAAAAAGGCGTCTGGATGAGCCATTTGTTATTACACCTAATTATGTTACGATTACGATCTTATGCTTCTCTAAGGGAACTAAGTATATGAAATCCATCAAATGTAGACCTAAGTACGTATGCTGTAAACATTGCGTAGGAAATGTATGTATTTGAAACACTTTTTTTTTCGATTTTTTTATTTTATTAAACTCAGTCTTTCAATTGATTTAAGGATTCCCGTAATCCCTCAACAAATTATATGCCACGTATGCCACGTAGAAGTAAAGTAAAGTAAAAAAGTAAAAAACATTTATTCGTGACGAACAGACAACAAAACTCAACAAAATACTGACATCTAGACAAAAATAATATCTGTTGTCACGAAATGTTTAGGTACCTATCATAAGCATACGTGCTACCATTATGCTTCTTGTAAACATCTGGACTAAGTATATAATGTACATCGTATTATAAATGTGAATGTGAGTTTGTTTGATCCGTCTTCATGGTGTAACACCTCAACCGACCGATTTAAATTTAGTACAGATATAGTCTTTAACCCGAAGACGGACAAAATGTACCTACTTTATTTCTGGAAAAACTGAGTGTTTCCGAGGAAATAGCGATAGAGAACTTCTTCGCAGACGGAGTCGCGGAAACTCAAATTCTTTTCTTTTATTGATGGTTTGCTCTTGACAAGAGCAAGGCTTGGGTAGGGGTTACCCTTGTTACTTTTAGATTTTTGAAAGAAAAAAGACGGTAGTTCACAAGGTCTCCCTACGCTTACGACGGATCCCTACAACTCTCTTTGTTGGGCCTCTAGGCACAAATCCCCCCCATCAAAACAAGCGCGCGGCGGGAGCAATGGCGGCACACTTTGTTTTATGTCGCGTCGTAAAATAAAAGCTCTACACGTTTTTAGCGAAATATTTATGATGAAACATGCTTCTTGATTTATGTCTGGTGACTCTTAGTTTTGTTTAGTTATGTATATGTAGGTCTTACCTAGTTATATCTGATACTACAGGCGTGGGGACTGATGAGTCTAATCAGCTACTTTTAGGCAGGCAGCCCGTTCTGTCTAGTGGTTTAAAGTATATCATCCTTCACAATCTAATAACGATATAAACGAAAAACCAGTTGAGGTAAAACAAACTGGAAAAGAGGCCCAGTTAAAATCCCCTTAAGTTTGTCAACGAGATTTACAACTAGCCTAGTAGTTAACAGCCCCTCACCGCCCGCTGAAACCTTGTGGGACTTAGTTAGCCTAGCTAGACCCACACATCGTAAGAGGAAGCCTTTCATTGCTGAGATGTAAATACACTGAACCAACTTGATAGGCATTGATAGGTATTGTTTTGACTTCAGCCGCCATTACTGTCAAGTAAATAAGAGCTAACAAAACGTTGACAATACGATAACAGGGCCTCTATTCCCGGCGGTAAAAACGATATCGTAGTTGACCTGTTATGGTATTGTTTTGACGTCAGCCGCCATTACTATCAAGGAAATAAGAGCTATCAAAACGTTGACAATACGATAACAGAACAAACACGATATTGTTTTTACCGTGTTGAATAGAGGCCCGGTTGACTGTAGGGCGGTTATGATACTTATGATTTATGATACAACAAAGAGTTCATCAACGAATTCTATATGATCCTCATGTTAATGGAACTATGTCAAAATGACGTAATAATGCGAATTCGAATGATTTTTAATCCCTTGTCCTTTTTAATACCTACTGCGTGTGCTAGCTTGTCTGCTTATTATATGATTTTGCTCGGTATGCTTGGTTCCATAAAACATGATAAAACTTAACTGAAATGAAATTGTCGGGCTGTGCGAGCGCCACAATTCGCGCCCGCGCCGAGTTCACTCACCAATTAGCTTGATGCCATGATAGCTACAGTTATTGTAGTTATTCAATGTGCCCGCGGTTCGTTGCTCCCAGGCGATTGTTCCTCGACTAAATTTTTAGTTGAATAAAACAAGTACTACAACTATATTAAAGCGAAAAAAATTCGTCGGTCTTAGGCAGGATTCGAAACTACATCTCCTGTGGCTCTCCGGGCCGATGCAGGCGCTTTACCAATTATGCCACCAAGATCCTTCTTAAAATCCACGAAATTAGTAATCGCTTGCTTTTCATACTCGGAGGGTAAGTATGTACAAAACAGTCACGATTTCGACTTGTATCCCGCTCGATCATTTAAATATTTTTACTTGAAAAAAAACAATAATTTTATTTGCGTTACCTTATTGCTGGTGGGCTAACTGTCTCTTATATCAGTTCTCTACAAGCCTTTTAATTATAGCTTTGTATTTAAAAAACTTATTGTGCCACTGGTGTTAGCAGCAAAGAGCTATCGAAAATGTTGACAATACAATATCATTTCAAAGGCAATATAGTTTTACCTTAATGTTTTACCGAGTAGAATAGAGGCCCACTTTTTTGAATGATCGATTATTGATCACTGCCATTATGCCAGATTTCACAGGTGTAGGTAAATGGAAGTAACCTTGTACCTTTTACCAAAAGACTCGTGTAACATTTCTCAAAACTCACAAATATAGATACTTATCATTTAAGGTTAAACGCAAATACCCTATAGATTTGATACGCCCCCGGGTAAAAGTATTCATAGTTTATTTTTGTAATAAAGCGCTAACTCTTTCTCCAACCCTCATCTTATTACAACCCTTGTCTCACTTTCTTTGAGTAAAAATACTCGTCCGTCTAGAGCTCCGTCCTAGGAATGCGCAGATTACATAGTATTACAAAGAATTGCTTACGCGTAATTTCAACTGCTTAGACTGTCGTCTCGGCTACTGTCCGATTTCTTATGATATTTGGTCTATTCGTAGGCTATCTATCTATTTTATCTTATGTTGTTATAAGTTTTACTTTGTTATTAGATGTATCTCATACATATAACACTAGAGGACGCCCGCGACTTCGTACGAGTAGAATTAGTTTCCAGCTACTCCCCCTATATCTTCCCGTTGAGGGTCGATTTTAGAAAATCCTTTCTTAATGTCCAATGTTTCTTAAGTCCAGCAGTTTAGGCTTTGCGTTGTCTACCGGTCCAGTCACGACGGTACTGTCTTATATATTTAGATTAGTTAAGGGTTAAGGATCAAAGGCAGCCAAGCGGTGCGCGTGGAAATAAACCATCAACCACCGCTTCGAGCGAGGCTAGTAATAGAAGTCAACGTATTGGTGGATTATTTTATTTTATTAAAGCCTATAAGGTTGTTACATTTAAGAAACAGTAAATACATTTGGAGCTGACTGTCAACCTCCTAAAAATTAGATTTTTGTAGTCGATCAAAAAGACTTCGCTCAAACTTCACTATAGCGAGACCGAATACAATAAGGATGTTATAATGACAATGACGAATTACGAGCGTGTTGCAAGAGGCGATTGATCTGATTGGTACCCGCAGCGAGCTGCTGACCAATCGCCTGGCTTGAAAACACGCTCGCAAATCGCTAGTGTGATATCGCCTTAATCGCACAATGTGCTACGGTACGAGTGACTGACTGCGTGAGTATGCGCCTGCGCTTGTTTGGCCGCGGCTTCCGCTACGTGATTAGACGCGTTTAATTGTTATTGTATTAATAAGTTGTTGAATCAGACTCACGGAATTATAGAAATAGTTCTAAAAATACACTAAATTCTTCAAAATATTAATACCGACCTCGCGCCACATCTTTATCGAACTATTAAATTCAAACACGTTTCTAGTAGTCTACATTGTAAGATTTGTAAGAACTTAGAACCCGTCTATGACCCAGTCTCAAATGGTAAACGATAGTCATACTAACTGACCCAACGGACTTTGTTTTGCATTTTTTTTTTACATCCGGGCAACTTTACAAAAACCCTTAAAACCTTTCGGACCACGACAAAAGTTTAATAAAACGATAGTAAACGATTTAATACAAATCGCTTCAACCGTTCTCAAGTGCGATTCCTTCCCCGCAAGAAACTCCAGCAGAAGGTAATTTATTCAAACATAAAATACAATAATACTTAAAACTAAGTTATATTTCCTAATAGAATTATCAGCAAAATTAACGAAGGCATGCAATTTACTACGAAAATCAAGGCGACTTTCTAATACAATATATGTATAACTACGAATCAGGCGTATAATTTTCAATAAGCCTTGCATTGTTCCCTGAAAGAATTCGAATCAGATAAGTTATTGGTTCTCTTCGACTTGTTTTAATAGGGGTTTGAAACTCGACCGGGCGGAGTTATTGCGTTCCTTAGCTAGTACAAATTCCTATTCCGTTTCTAAAAACGTCAAAGGCTATTCTATTTTAGGAGTAAAAGCATAGCTCTTCATACCTGATATAATTTTTTTAGGGTTCCGTGCCCAAAGGGTAAAAACGCGACCCTATTACTAAGACTCCGCTGTCCGTCTGTCCGTCTGTCAGTCTGTCCGTCTGTCTGTCACCAGGCTGTATCTCATGAACCGTGATAGCTAGGCAGTTAAAATTTTCACAAAAGATGTATTACTGTTGCCGCTATAACAACAAATACTAAAAACAGGATAAATTAAATATTTTATATGGCTATGTTTATGGCAGACCAGCACAGAGGCTGCTGATTGTGCATCAGTGGAATCTGAGAACTAAATACCTACATTTGAAATCTTAACTCTACAAACGCGTTGCCAACCTCAGGTCTAAGAAATTCAAAATTCAAAATTCAAAATATTTATTCAGTAAATAGGCCACATGAGGTCTCTTTTACACGTCGGTAACATGAGTGAATCTACCAGCGCTTCGGACAAGACCATCATTGCGGAGAAGAAGCGCCGCAAGAAACTCCAGCAGAAGGTCATTTTTTCAATAATAATAACAAAATAATACTTAAAAGTAAGTTACATTAAGTAATAATAAGGTAATAAATTAATAAACAATAAATTCTTAAAACTAGCAAAAATAAAATTATTACAAATGTAAGGTCAATAAACCTTAAACTAATAATAAAGACTATGAGAACAACACGACGAGGTCTCTACGTCAAAAGCCATAACTAGGTAGAATGCTTAATTTAACAAAAAGTCCTTGCAAACGTGAACAGACCGGACCCCACAAACAGCACCCGTTCACGAGTATGACGCGTATCTCAGCCATCGCCTCTGTCAACCATGTGTTCGGGAAAGTGGCGACCCGATCAACGACGCCGCCGTAAGCAAAGACCTTTAAGCGAGCATGTCATGCTCATGCTGCCGGACAACCAACATAAAGGTAATATTGTGTGAAACAGCTGTCCGACGAGAAACATCACAGTGTGTTCTCATTTAAAAGCGTCTTATACACACAAGAACTAGTAAAGTTAAAAAAATAAAATAATACAGACAGTGAACATAAAATGTAGTGCTTGAATACGCAGTTTGCTTAAAGGCTATGTTAATCAAGGTACAAATATTGTAACTATCGTAGATACTACTTAAAGACATCTTGGTCACTAATGAAGTCATTTACAGTGTAATATGCCCTACCCAACAAGCAGCGCTTGATGTGAGACTTAAATTTATTGAACGGCATATTGACGATATCAGATGGTATCTTGTTGTAAAAACGTATACAGTTCCCCGCAAACGAAGTGCTTACCTTACGGAGACGGTGACCTGGAATAGCGAGCTTATCCCTGTTTCTAGTATTTAAATTATGAACGTCGCGGTTACGCCTAAGAATGCCAGCCTAGTCAAATTACCGATTGTTTATATCCTTACACCGGAATACAACAATGCGACTATTGCTGCATGGCGCCATGGCGGTAATTTAATTAAAGGAAATGTAGGATTTGTCCGTCCAGATCGCTACTAAACAAGATTCTGTACATACTTAGAACCTTTTCCTTTTATACGTCCTTTATAGGTCCCTAATCAAATTGTAAGCTTGTCGTATACCTTTTGTTATGACAAGGCACTAAAATAGTGCTCAACATTTTTATTTGTTTACGAACTCTTATGTTCGTTTGTTTGCTACTCTTTGTGTCGTTTACGGATCCAACAAACAACCGAATCATAAAAGTCACCGGGTGACCGAACACAATGAGCAGAGTTGGGATTAATTTAGTATTTATTTATCTAAATACTTTATTGCACAAAATTAAAATTGTGTATAAGAGGCGAACTTAGTATAATCTTCTGGCAGTTAATTTCAGTGATAAGCGGTCGACGCTTACGTAAATCGTATACATATCGTCGATTCGATCGAAAATCGCTAACTTAACTTAGACTAGTCCCCCGGGTCGGCAGCATGTGTCGCGAAGTTGCTCAATACCCTTCAACGCAGCCCTCGGCGCTAATCTAACAACTTTGATATTGTTGCGCCCGCGACACTTGCGCGGCGTCTGAGGAGTTTATAAACCGCTACAGATTTACGCGATGTTATTAAAAAGAAAAAATAGAAAACGAGTTGTATTGTCGAGAAAATTGATTGTTTAGCAGGTTGACACATTACGTAGGTTAGCCGTGTCATAGTCATATTTTAAACTACTAAATAATCGAATTCGATCATTTAGAAGTTTAAGTTTTCCGTTATAGTTATGGAGCGTGAGTTCAATCTACTCTGAAAATTATGACAACTCGTTTCAACCAAGTTTCTGTTCAAAATAAATTATTTTAAAACCTTTAACCTTTACCGCGCAATATATATCCGGTGGCCTTTCATGCGGAGTTTTGTTTGGAATCGGATTTTTCATAATAGCTCTTTGTCGTGTAAAAAGAGTACAGCTGCTATAAAATGAAAAGCTTAGTTCTCTGTCATATTCTGAGACATAAGTATGTACTCAAATGTATATACCAGAACTTTACGACAGAAAAGTCAAATACATTTAAGTAGTGGCAGAAGTCCGACGTCGACTTTTGGATGACACAAAGACCTCTAGCAAGAGGGTTATCGGACCACCACACACCAGTTTAAATCAATAATTTTCAAAATACTTATTTACGGGTTGCATTATCTCGTAAGGATGGCATCACTACCCACTGACACCAAACAAACAAATCTATTGTTGCAGCAAGTGACGTACTACGTGATCCGCACGGCGCTGCTGGCGGGCTGGTTCTGGGCGGCGGCGCTGACGTGCGCGCCGGTGCTGGGGCTGGGGCTCTACTACGACGAGGGGAGCGGCTGCTGCACGCGCTACCGGAACGCCGTCGCCGCCACCGACGTGGCGTACGCCTGGCTCTACGTGTTGTTCGGTGAGTAGTCCTGCTCCTGCTGGAGCTAGGGCTCTACTACGACGAGTAGAGTGACTGCTACACGTGCTATCGGAACGCCATCGCTGCCAGCGACATGGCGGACGCCTGGCTCTACATGCTGATCGGTGACAAGTCCTGCTCCTCCTGGAGCTGGGGCTCTACCACGACGAGGAGAGCGGCTGCTGCACGCGCTACCGGAACGCCGTCACCGCCACTGACGTGCTCTTTTGCGAACTGTCAGCTCTCTTGAACAGGCAGCTTATATACCTGTATATAATTCGTTTGATGACAAATGCTTTGCCATTTTTGAAGGTTATTACGATGGAATAGAATACCTCATGCTATTCATTTCGCAGCTGCCTTACCTTCCTCAGCGGAACAAACGGGTCTAAACACCGCTGTTTTGCGTCTGTTTTATTGAATAAAGTGGTATTTAGTAGGGACGGTGGTTCCAGACGGGCTGTTACCACCCTCAAAACTAACTCAAACCTTATTGTTCCAGGTACAATGCTGTGCGTGATCCTGGTGTACTGCAACCTGGCGGTGATCCGCGCGCTGTACGAGATCAGCGCGCCCCGCGCGGCGCCCGTGATGCGCCGCGTCAGCAAGAGCAGCTGCCGGCAGCGCGCCGCCGCGCCCGCCGGCGACGCCGGCCACCACAACCCCGCCACCGCCGAGGAGGTGGCCTTCAGCCGGCTCATGGCCACGCTCTCCGTGCTCTTCATGATCTGCTGGCTGCCGCAAATGGTAGGAGAACAGATTATTTTATCTTATCTTGTACAGATTACAGATACACTTAGGCCGTGTAGGCTCTTTTACACTCTCAGCTGTTCAAATGTGCAGGTTTCCTCACGATGTGATTACTTCACCGAAAGAGCTTCAGGTATTTAGATTAAGTAAGAAGTATTCTTTGGGACATGGCAACTGTTGTGTTGGGGTTACTGAGTGGGCTTTACAAGTCTGTTCTTGTTGAGGAGGTGGTCTTCAACGGGGGCATGGCCACTTGGCTGCGCTGTCCGCGCTGTCCATGGTCTGATGGCTCTACAATACAAGTACAAACCTGCTCCTGCCCTCTAAAATCCTCGTGTCGTCGCGGCTTTAGAAGATATTTGATCTACTGGTTGTCACCATCTAATTTATGGAATTAGCAACTACCCGATAACGAGCGTGTCATACAAATAGAACGCAGGAAACTTTACATGAGTGCTTACCCTTGCAATTATTTATTATATTGACGGTCATGGCCGGCGGTTATTATTAGATGATCAGATTTATAAATAAGCCAGTTGATGCCCGCGACTCCGTCCACGTAGAAGTTGTTTTTCGCTATTCCCTCGAGAACTGCCTAATGTTCCGGGATAGAGTACCCTTGTCCTTCCTCAGGATACAACCTAACTAATTACCAAATTTCATTAAGATCCGTTAATCCATTTCGTCGCTAAAAATTAACAAATAATAGAGTTACTTTCGCATTTATAGTATTAAGTAGTACCTATGTATTTCGTTGTGTTGTGACCGAGATATTTTAGAACTGTGACTCCTTTCCTAATAGATGTGCTAGGACTAAACACTATTTATGTTTGTCCCCAAATGTTAATTAAGTCTCGGCGAGAACAAATTTATCGCGTAGTTTAGTAGCATAGCAAACCTATAGGGACTTTAGATGCTTTTAATCCTACAGCTAGTAGTAAATAAGTTTATGAAATGAGTTCTATGCGCGATGGCTTGGACATTGCTGGATTCGCCAAAGAGATACCGAAGTCACGCATACATTCAAGTAAACGCAGAACTCAGCAATCTTATCTGACCGCTTGCTATGATATCGATTCCATATACCTATACCCTTAATGTAACTAATTTCAATAATTTTATCTTTTTTTTTTATGAACTGTAACCTGTCTCGTCTTTGTCGTTTTAATCTCAGTAAGAGCCAGATGCCCCTCAAGTTAGTGAACACTTCCTTTTGTTTCGGTCTATCTGTTGTCTCACTCTAATTAACCGATAATCTAACTCCAAGGTCTAGGTCATCGGTGACCTACAAAAAGTCTAACTTACGACTTGTTTCTTTTATGACGGCTGAAAATTGTACAAAGTGGTAGGAAACAAGATCATTTTAATTGAATTTCTTGAACCCTGATCGGAGGGCGAGGGTGATGAAATTATTTTTTGTGCGCAGAATGGCTTAATTTTGAACGCTTCATGAAAACAAAGGACGACAATTAATTTTCGATTTATTCAATGCCAGAGAAATTAAATCATTCTATTTGTTTTCAATTAAGAGAGTCAAACAAAATTAATACTATTCACTTCGATTCAAATCCTGGTTTTGACAAACTCTTCAAATTTCTTAACTCGTTAGTAATTAATAATGAGTTTTATCAGTGATTACTGTATCGCAGTGGTGTTCAGCTTAGTTTGGGTTGGTTTTTAAAGTGACCTAGTCCCAAACTAAGCTCCACACTTCTACTCGTACTATGGGGACAACAATAAACATACTCATATACAGAAATACATGCTTAAATATTTAGAAAATATCCAAGACTCGGAGAAAGTACTCACGCTCATCACACAAACACTAACTAGCCTATACCGAGAATCGAACCCGAAACCGCTAACTTCGTAGGCAGGAACACTAACAACTAAGCTCACGCATCGTACCTATAAGAGAAGATGATGTAAATAATCGTACGTTAAAAGTGTCTTAAGTATCGCTCTCACGATCAGTTTATTAATATGGTACTAATACAGCCCTAATCTTATTATGACAGGGCCTGACTGAGCACGTAGGACGATAAAGATGATAAATATGATTACACGCTAAGATTATGTTATGGTAGTCTTATGTAATATGTAATGTTCTTAATAGTTCAAGTAGGGCGGATTGGCAACTACGAGTCGCGACCGTGTGTCACATCTCTGACAGCTCACGTCTGTAATATCATTCCGAACCGACAGAAAACTGGTCCCGAGGGTCGCGCCCCGCCCCGCCTTGCGCCTGCAATACGAGAGCGCTCATCTCTCTTTCTACTATAGAGCAACGATTGAACGCGTTCTAAGATGTAGTGGGGCAAACACAACAACGATTCAGAGCAAAATCGACGCACGTCACGTTGCTTGTGTGGGATTATATTTAATTTGAATAAGGGCCAAATCAAAAGCACCCAAAACCGACGTACGTGAATGAAGAGATTGTTGAATGTAGAGGAAGCGAAAGTTGTATATTTGGACCGGTGTGCACCTGGCGTTCCATAGTCTCTGCCTACCCCATTGGGAGACAGGCGTGAAAGTATGTATGTATGTATGCGATTGGCATTTATTTGTACAAAATGAAACCCTGACCCATCATAGCCATAGTGACTTTTAAATCAAATCGTAGGAATTGCAAAACAAACTGTCGCTATGTCTGTGACACAGTTCTTTGGAGGCACGCACACACAGGGCACCATTTCGTTTATCCATGTTTATCGGTATTCTTTCGGAAAGTTTTTTTTTTTCGAAGCACAAAGTATTTCATGGGCTGGCCCAGGACATGAACTGTCTGGGAGACAAATTTCCTCTGAATTCTTTGCGTTGGTGCGTGATTAAAAGACAAAGATTCAAATATCCTGACGAAATTTCACATACATATAATATTTTTAATAATTTTCCGCGATTTTATTCAGTAGCTATATTTGATTTGAATACCTGCTATTATCCCAAATCTTCACGTGTAATTATAAGTCATCGGTTAACAACTGGCGCTCGTTCACCTTTCACATTATTTACAATACCAATAATAGTTTATAAACTCTTCAAACATCAATATTTCTGTTTATTTCCCGGGAAAAGATTATTGCCTGATTTGAATCGGTTTAACAGAATATTAAAGAATGCACCATAAGTCAATAAATATTCAGAAAACATTTCCTTTAAACATAGTTAATACGATTTCGTAACAGACTCGATTTCTGCTAAAACATAACATACTCGTAGAATTACTTACCTTTGTAGGTACCCTTTGAAACTTTGTACCCACATGTTATTTGTACTTTTAACTTGTGGTAACTTTAGTGGTTGATGTTATATTATCGTTTTTAGCTATGTATGTACCGTTTGTTACCCTATTAAACATTAAAACATTAAGAACTCCGAACAAACTTACAGCTTTCAGAACGTAAAACTCGTGACGCCATTTTATTTTGATAGTTAGCAAACATTTTAAAAGGTAGTACCTGCTTTCAGTGGGTACGTGCCCCGAGCAAAACCAAACAGTTCACTAGTACGAGTATTGTTAGAAAGAAAATAAAAGTCAGTGTTTGAACTCGACGTCGCCTCATTAAAATAACGCATTTAAACTTACGAGTAAATACAAATAGCTGTTCAAGAAACCCATTAGTTGTTCCGCCGCGTTAGCCGCGGTGGGATGCCTAGGAGGCTATTAGAGACGCTCATTTTAGAAAGTAAGGCGTTAAGAACAATTTATTTAATATACTTCAATTAGCCTTGATAGTTCATAGCAAACTGACGCGTAGTTCAAGTAATTCTCAATTATAAATAAGCGCACTACCTTTTGCCGTCGAATCTGTCCTCTTAAAGTTGTTTCACAATTTCTATGAAGAAGAAAAAGTGCCTGTTGCTGTATTTCCGTCTTCGGGCTTTAAACTCTCTCTGTATCAAATTGAGGCATCGAACCGAGAAGACGAAACATGGAACAAGCCAACATACTTTCCGATTAACAATATTAATAGCTTTTGCCCGCGATTTCGTCCGCGCAGAAGTCGTTTGTTGACACTCGTGACCTTTCTTATTTTCCGAACGATCAACTATCCCTGTGGCATATAGATTGGTTGAGGGGTTGAACCGTGATGACTTGATGAGTAATCAAACAAACAAACAAGCAAATCACGAAATAAACAACTCGTCATTTGTTTGTACGTGTGATCACACAATGGCTACTTACAAACGAATCAATAGAATCATTTCAATGTCATCAATATTCCAGACGGGCCTCTCTACAAGCGAGATGCAAACTAGTGCCGCAGCCTTGGGATTTGCAATTTACTTTGTTTCACAGTATTGGCTATATGTTTCCCGCTAATAAAATTGGAGTCATCAAAAGCATTTCGATGGCATGGCATGCATAAATGATTGTATTGGCGCCAGGTTCAGGGTCCCGGAGTCAATAGCAAAAACGGAACAATCATAAACAACAGGATGCACTGGGGATCTAGTGAACTCGTAATAAAAAGATTATAATAATATACATAAATGGAGTAGGTATACTAGATTTACACCCTTTTTCACTTGATCTTCGGTTACTTCCTTTTTCACTAGGACCCCAATTGAACCATGAATTTAAAATGGCGTACGTCATTAGTCATTAGTAATCTTTAAGAAATAATCATGTGCGTAAAAAGGGAAATAATTTCCTTTAATCATCGATCCAATTTTCATTGCTATTGATTACTTAATGTGTATTTGTCATTGCTCTTATCAACTAAAATTGCATTTTACGTAGGTAACTGAAGTTCATTCATTATTTAAATCAGTACGATACAATGGCGATCGTTGATTCAAACATTGCTTACATCGAAAGTGCAGGCTGGGTTACCAGGCCAATTATTTAATTAATCAAAAATATCGTTTTGATAATGTGCATGGGTGAATGATGAATAAATGGACCACTTGTTCTCGTTCACTAGCCATCTAAATGACTCTTGAAACTCGTAAATGATGAAATTAGACGCGGTAAGGAAAAGCAAAAATGCGGACCAAAAATATATGCGTAGTAAATTGAGTCGGGCATTCGCAATGGAAAACTTTTATTCCTACATAATTGGGCTTAACTTGTTTATTGCCATCCTCGTGCGTTGTTCTCACCTTTTACTTTCGAGGTTAAGTATAAGTGATCCCTTAAAGGGATAAGATCGCCTCTGTAGGTACATACATTATGTACATTCAAGTGCATTTTTTGTAAAAAATAATAACAATAAAGAGTTAACTTACCTTCTTATTCAACTTTGGGCAAAGTAGAGATTCAAGGGCCTGTTTTATAAAAGTAAAAATTACAATTTACAGGTTACGAGTTTCCATTTGACACAACCTCGACCAATGACGACCAGCCATTTGAGCAGGGTTGCCAGTTTAGACCTGTAAAATTGTAACTTGTAGCTTTATAAAACGTGCCCTGCGGGCTTAGCACGCGAGGTGAGGATTTTACGTGAAAATTCGTCAAACGAGATTTAGTGTCAAATATGTCTATTCCATATTCTAACGTAAGAGTAAACGTTTAAGGTTTTAAATAAAAGTGTAATTTGTGTGACTTGAGTCCTTTTATTACTAAGCATCTTGAAGTGGGATTTAATGTCATGTGTCATTTTCGGTATTGCTAATTGACACTAATTCATGGATAACGTCAAATCTGACAGTAAATCTCGCCTCGCGTGCTAAGCCCGCTGATGGTGGTGCTGGTGAGAAACCGTTTTAACCACAGATATGTATGAATATTGCGATAGTTTAGGACAATACAGAGCACACCTACTTTTTACAGTCAATCGGGGAGAAATAGAAGGGTTGAAGGCTTCGATTCCCCGCGCGAGCTCGCCGCTCTCGACCAATCAGTCCAATCACACATCGCGCTCAAATCAATAAGAGATTTATGAGTAAAGGCAAGAACTTACGCTTTTTTCGCGGCTCTGTTTACAACATTCATGTGCGGTTAAGCATCGGAAAATAATTAAAAATCTAACCTTACGTTTCCGGGAAAATACTGAGTTTCAGTACCTACTATTACAGTAAGTAAGTACATGATCAGGGTTAAACTGCAAATTGAGTTTTACTTCTCCTAAACTTTTAAACTCAATCCATTTCACATCATTTTGTATAGGACAAATTTACACAGCATTAAATATAGTTAGGTTAGGTGACAAAAAATAGGTATATGTTGTTGAAATTCTTGAATTTTTTATGTTTAGTGAAGGCAAACATGCCACCACAGGCCAATCATGAGACTAAAATCCTAATACTGTAAATGCTTTGCCAACCCTGAGCACTAAGATGGAATGCCTCTATGTCAGTAATTTCACAGATTGTCGTAGCCCCACACCGAAGCATAACAACATGAACACTGCTGCTTGACTAAAGGATAAGTTGTTATTTACAATCCGGACGGACCATGCACTTTACCATCACTTCATCCCATCCCAGATAACTTCGGT
Source organism: Acleris cristana (assembly GCA_948252455.1). NCBI lineage: Eukaryota > Metazoa > Arthropoda > Insecta > Lepidoptera > Tortricidae > Acleris > Acleris cristana. The sequence continues at coordinate 197,883 of OX411791.1, read as the reverse complement.
ACCTAAGTTAAGTCATGTTTTTTTTTATCACAGATACTTGATATTATAGTTAGTCGTAACTCGTAAGTAATACGTGGTAATACATGGTAATACGAACGACAATCATATGTGCAAAAACACGGGCTACCGTGCTTTATTATGCTTAGCTGAGGATTCGGCAATGGTATTGGATTAGTCATTCCATTGATGAATGACGGTTGTGTTTATGATGCGCATCTCTCGTGTCGGTGCATTAGCATGTGCGCAAGAGTGGACGCGGCGCGCATTCCGATTGTGTTTTGTTAATCTTTGATGGGACTTGTGGGGATTTATTATTAGTTGTTGATTTAATACGCCATAGTAAGCGATACGTCATGTTAACTACCAAGGCATGTTAACTATTGTTGTAGTGAATTTGGATCATATAATAGGTACTGCAACAGAATTTATTCTCACGGAATTTTAAATCAGTAATGGTGTTTAGTTTGCCTGGAGACTGACATAGCGAGCACCAACTGTTGGACACTTTAAGCTGACAGGCATCAATAATGGACACTTAAACGTTAATTCAAAGATCATACGGTTATAAGTTTATTTTTGCAAAATAAATTAATAACCCTTATCTTCTGTTAAATAAGAATCAAGTGTCCATCATTGGGTCCTTGTCCAATACTGCTTCCACCACCCAAGGTTACTTTTTATCCCGAAGAGCTGGTCAATGTCATTAGAGACGCCAAGTCATTTGTAACTAACAGGAAACTCAACCTTATTGTTGTAGAATGTCAGATTGACTTTAACCTAAGGTCCGTACCGTCGGTACAAAATTTAAGTCTTTGACTGTACAGGGTTGACGGTAGCTATCGCGCATGGCCTATGTCAATTCCACAGAGTTTTTTTTAGAATGCAACCTACGGAACTCTCGCACACCCGAATTTCATGTACACCTTAATTCTGGGGTCCTAGTGGAAAGGGTATGAAGTCTTCTTAAAATCAATTGAAAAAGGGTGTAAGTCTAGTAGACTCCGTTTATGTATATACCCTTTTCATTACGAGTGAAGTCGACTTTTACCCTTTTTCTCTAGGACTCCAGAATTATGTCCAAACTCATTAAAAACTTAGGCTCAAACATCGTTATTGATTATGCCAGCCATTATTCCATTGAACTGCCAAACTGTAATTCGTCGTTAGGATTCCGAGCGTTATTCTCGACCCAACGTTTTCAATCCGTGGTCCGCCATTTATCGAAACAATGAAATATTTTCGCGGTGCGCGGCGCGCATGCTAACTAGCTGCTAATGAACTTGACAACGATCTGCGCCTCTATTCCACTTTGTTTTTACATATCTTGGTTCCAATAGATAAGATAAGATAAGATAAGATAATTTATTGGTAAAAATAATATTTACATGTCACATTTATAATAACTAATATAGGTACAGTCATTTAGATATAGATAGTAATTAATTACATTTTAAGTTATATGATACATTACATTTAGTTGATAATTGTAGAATATTTTGAAAAGAATACACATTGTTTATATAAGTATATAGTGGGTTGTTAATGTTTGTCCATAGGTCAATGATCTCCTTGAAGGAACTCGTCAATATTGTAACAGGCTAAGGTAATAAGCAATGATTTCAGTTTGTTTGAGAATATTCTATCACTTGCGGACGACTTTATATTATCAGGTACTGCGTTATAAATTTTAGGTCCGATGACGCTGAGCGACATTCGGACCTTTGCTAGTCGTTTTTTAGGCGCCAGCAGCAATGGTTGCCTGCGGCTACTACCACTTTTGGATAGGTTATTCTTGTAGTTTACAAGATTTGACCTTACATATTGGCAAGCAGTCAATATAAAAACTGCCGGTAGCGTAAGGATTTTATATCTCCTAAACAGTTTCTTTGCTGGGTGATCAAGAGGTTTTCTGGCAATTATTCGCAGTGCTCGTTTTTGTAATTTAAAAGCTCGGTCGCGGTGAGCCGCCATGCCCCACAAATCTACGCCCTGGATTAGGAGAGAGTGGAAGTATCCGTAATAAGCCTTTTTTAAGTTATCTATTGCCAGGCTCGGTGCGAGTCTAGACAATGCAAAACACGCCGACGAGAGCGAGTCACATAGAGAATCGATATGCGGGGACCACGTTAGGCTAGAGTCAATTATGAAACCCAAGTATTTAGTGTGTTCTACTTGTGGGACAGGGATGTTATTAATTGCTATATTCAATGGGTTTTTATTTATATGTTTTAACTGAAAATGTATAATGTTTGTTTTCTCCACATTCAAGAGCATTCCATTTGCTGAGAACCACTTGTTTATTTGGGTCATCACGAGACTCAGGTTGGATTTAAGAGAGATGAAGTCCTCAGCATGTACTATGATGCAGGTGTCATCAGCAAATATTACGTACTCTGGTTCAGGACACGCAACAGTGATATCATTAACGAGCATAAGAAAGAGGTTATTTCCCATAACGGAACCCTGTGGCACTGAAATCTATTTATTATTATCCTACTAATATTATTAATGCGAAAGTTTGTGTGTGTGTGTGTTTGTGTGTGTGTGCGTGAGTTTGTTACTTCTTCGCTAAAACGGATGGACGAATTTGGTTGGATATAATTTGGAATAGAGTTTGCTTATACACTGGATTAATACATAGGCTACCTTGAATCCCGAAATAAATCAGTGTTCCCGTGGGATGGCAAAATTACTAATTCTACGCGGACGAAGTCGCGGGCAGAATCTTCAAGAGGAAGGTTTTTTATAATAAAAGCTGGTTTATTGTATGGGCGCTATAGAAAACTCGAATAAACCGAAGCGAAGCGAGGGCGGGTCGCTAGTTATATATAAAAATGAACCCTTATTTTCCTGGTCACGCTATGACTTGAGAACGGCTGAACCGATTGGGCTGATTTCTTTTTTGTTGTGTTCGTCATACTTTGTCAGGACATGATTTGTACAAAAAAAAAAATTAAATCCACCGGGAAAGTCACAAATTTGCACCGGGGCGAAGCCGCTAGTATATTATAATCATATTGTTGAAGTTATGGTGCTTTTTACTGCTTGAATGAGCTCAAGTCTCTAAACAGTTCTTAGCATTTTTAAACGCCGACTTAGGGCCTTCTTGCTTAATTTTTTTTTTTTAAATGTAAACGAGTTCTTTTGTGATGAATTAAGTTCACATGTAGGTACCTGCTTCTGCTGCGTTAAAGCGCTGCTAAAAAAATGCGTTGTCTAGGTTTCCCATAACAAACGTGGCGCCAAAGTGTGTTACGGTTCAGTGACTTCACGATATTTGCTATCCATTGTTTTCTATATTAACTTTGACTAAGATACATTTTCTTTAGCCAAGAAAACAAAGTAAATAAACAGTGAGCAGCAATATTTGGTGTAACGACCAATAACCCTTGAGTAAACCGTGCCGGGCGTATGTGGCCGGCCGCCGCCGGCCGTAGCGCGAGGAGCCGCGAGCTCGCGCACCGGGGCGTTTACGACCAGTTTACGACTTTCTCAAGAGAACTCTTATTCTGATGAAGTCAATTAACTCTGGAGCGGTTATTATTGGCCCCACGCGGCGCCCTCCCTAATGGCTGCGCGATAAACAATAACAAAAACAATCTATTTATAAATAAGAACTTGAGGCCTTCGTAAAATTCGGAACCTAAGCGTTTCTCAAAATCCCTTTTTGCAAAATAGAGAAGCATCCGAGGTTATTTTTCTCTGCAGCTGACTATAAGTACTATGGGTACGTACCTGCTTAAATACATTTAAAAAAACATCCAAGGCTCGAAACTCGTTTCACTTTGTGCTTTCCCCTTTGGGCTTCTTGTTATTAAAATTGAAATAAAAGAAGCTTGAATACATTTTGTTAGGCGGTTTCTTTGCGCGTAAGATGTGTGTTCTAGGATGACCGCACGCAGCTGTGGGAGGGCAATTAATATTGTACACGAGCTGCAGCGAAGGTCTACAGTAATTGAAAAAGCTTTGTATGCTCTGTGTGGCTTTAGAACTCATTTACTGAGGTACTCCTCGTGCAAGCCAACTAGGCTAATGAAATGCAGCCTTCCCAATAACAATAAATAAAGTAATAATACGAGTAGAAAAAAGTATCATAAAGCTAATGGATTTCTGGGCTAGTAGATGGAACTATGTCGACGTGATGTCATCAATGAATCCTAAGAGACTAGGCTGTAGCCCTTGACAAGATACCATTGCGAGATCGTGTCGTTAGGTATCGAAAATGTATAGGGTAACATAACCCACCAGATGGTTTACCCTTGTTTTATAGACACTCATTTCATAGACAATATCACTTCACAGAATGTTCATTTCATACAAAACTATTTTCTGCTGAACCCGTATTGATTTCAGTTTATCTTGTGATGGTTACAAGTCTAACCTAACCTAACCTACGTGAGTTGTGAATCGTAATTTAAGATAACCTGAAATGAACACAGGTTCAGCAGAAAATAGTTTTCTATGAAATGAAAATTCTGTGAAGTGATAGTGTCTATGAAATTTTTGTCTATAAAACAAGGGGATTTCCTACCGGTTAGTAGTGTCAAGGGCTTATGTCAATTCCATACACTCTGAAAGTTTTCGAAAATCGTTTACGATAGCGTTAAGCGACTTTTCAAGGGAGTCCTTTACGATTTGACTCACATTTAAACAAAAACAGGTGTTTTTTTTCCAAATTTCACCCTTTCGTTTTACAAGATCAAACAAACTTGGCCTGAATCTAGCGATCTACAACAACTTGATGTCAAGCAAATGTTTAGTGTTCCTTCTTACTGTATGGAGTTCGACACATTCAATCAAAAGCGAAGCAGTGGGTTTCCTATTTACTAACTACACTTGTAGACTCCTTTATCCTGGGCCGAGATTCTAGACGGTAAAAACCATATCGTCTTTGGCCTGTTATCGAATTGTCAACGTTTTGATAGATCTTATTTACTTGACAGTAATGGCGGCGGAGTTGAAACAATACCATAACAGGTCAAAGACAGGTCAATAAAACTGCCTACAAAACAAGCGCTCCCAGGTTTCATCCCCGGTAAGGGCAAACATTTGTACTGCATTAAGTAGTGAACACGCTGTCCGCAGATCACGTCCTCCCTGTACCTGTCGCTGGGCCCGGCGTGGTGGCCGCGGCTGACGCCGCTGGGCGCCGCCTCCGACCTGCTGATGCTGCTCAACTACGTGCTGGACCCGGTGCTGTACGTGCTCATGCGCCGCTCGCGCCCGGGCTGGCTCACGCTCTGCTGCAAGCGGGTCAGTATACTCACACCACAGTGTTCAATAAACTAAACTTCATGGAAAAATTGTCACGAGGAGTTTATTGTTTCGACCCAGAGCTCGACGTCTTTTTCCCCGGTAAACGGTGTAACCTCTGGCGAGCAGCTTGTTTAGGGGCTGAAAAGAACTGGTTGACTCGGCGGAGTGGACATACTCGCCAGAGCACTTCATTGCTACAATAAAAACCGACCATGAGACAATTGATATGAAGTAGGTACTTATTCTTTCATATCGAATACAACTTTTTCTCATTTTCCCCTGAATCCTTTTTGTCTTTCCTACCTCGAGTGTGAATCAGTCATAGGATGCAGTTTATCCTTTTAACTGTCAAAGCTGAAAAATACATATTGACCTTCAATTAGAAGCAGATCTAAGTGATGCATAATCAGGTCTATAAATTAGACGGTACGGTGACAATACAAAGCTAACTTGTTATCTTTCCTCCGCAGAACCACAAGACCTCCACGGAGTCGATAAAGACGTCCTGCTGTCCGCAAGAGACGCTACTCGTGAGCGACAGCTCGGGCGCCGAGATGCGGCCGCTGCGCGCGCTGCCTGCGCCGGCGAACCTGCTGGACTGACCCTGGCGCGACCGCCCTCTGTAGGCACCCAGGGGCACTGTTCCTGGCACGAATGCCCCTGCAGGCACGAGCGCACACGAAGAGAATTAACGACTAGGGTCACTGACATGTGAATTTATGAATATGTCAAAAACTGTACCCATTTTACGGTTTTAACTACTTATATTAAATTAGCAGTCACTTTGTTTGACGCTCAATGCGCTCCAGAATTTCTTCTCGAAAACTTGTAAATTTTCATTGGGCTCTTCCATGTCTATTTTGGAACCATTCCATAGGCAGTTAACTATTAGTTGAACTGCCTTCCTACCAAAAGCAAAGCATTACAAGCATTTGGGTCCAGAGAAACGTAAAAAGTGTGTGTTTTCTTAGTAGCTCCGCAGCAGAAAAATTGAACGAATTTCGTCTGTCTAGATTGTGTATCTAGAAAGCGGTTGAGGGCCGTTCAATGAACAAGCTACGAAAGCGCAGGTTGGTTTTGGACATCCGTAACCATTTGTCTGCCATCAGCGTTTCTAGCGATAAGGACACAAGGAGAGTATTCCTCAGTGCATTGCTCTCTAACTAGTGTCGGAATAAGGGAGGCACTGAGAGATAAGGAATTCCATTTTGTAAATAAAAGGTATACGTAAAAGTAACAAAATTATGACAACTATTAAAAGTACAATACAATTATAATAAATTAAAGCATAATATTAAGAGTATGACTTGGTAAAATGCATTTTATACACATAAAGTACCTAAGTTTTAATTGTTTGTAATTTGTAGGTAAGTTTAGTATTATAAGTACCTCTACCCAAGGGCTACGTACAGAAAGAAACATTTTACTATTAGCTAATGGCTTATGAAGTGTTCTAAATGGGTTATTATTGTATTGGCGATGTTTTTTTCACCAACTATCACTTCCCAAACATTTTATCGAAAAATTTCATTTCGGCAAATATTCACTCCGCAACTAAACGCTTTCCATAAACAGGTTAATACTAATGAAATGATAGTAACCCTATTTTTATCGGCTTATGCAAGCATAGCGTGGCAAATTTCCATAAAAAACTGTTTGCTCGCTGTTTTGGACACAATTTAATCTAAAACTCCTCCCGCTGCACTCGTCTTTGTACCTAACCATCCTGGGTATGCGAATAGTCTTAAGTACTTAAGTACTTAAGTTTAAAAGTAAGTATGCTAGTAAATCATTTGGGCAAACTTTTTTCGACTAGGTAATAAATAATCATTTGCTTAAGCAAAACATTTGGCAACTGATTAAATGTCTTGTAAAGCTTTTCAATTTATTTTTCGCGAAGTGATAAATTGACCAAAGTAAAATATTCATGCTTAATAAAATATTATGCCAAAGATTGAGTTTTGTTTGTTTGTTAAGTGATATGATATTTGACTAAAAATACTTCGCCTAAACAGCAGACTTCCGTTCTAAAATATCATTTCTCTAATCTCCAATTCATGCTCATGAGCTACATAGCCGGCCGAAAGGTATTTGAAAGTTGGAAGTACTGCACTGTAACTAGTCTGTATGTGTGAAAACTAGTCTCAAATATGAATAATCACTAAAGTAAAATATAACATTAACATTAGCTACCTTACAAAAGTATACTAAGTACAAAATGTTTTCAGAATCCTATTTTAATTTCTAAAGTTTGTTTGAAATTTGTATTTAAAAGTGCGACAAGTACAAAATATTTTCTTGTGTATGCAATCAAGCCAGATACATAATCATTGCAATGTCCTAGGAAAGTCAAAGAAAACATGATATTGATCCCCAATCGTTTGAATCACATTTTGATCTATTTTAGTGTATCTATGTGTATTCTTTTATATCTGTACATACAACTATAGTGTAAGCAGCAATGTGCTGATGTTATTAGTATTTGTAAGACACGAGTTACCATTATGTACCTATGTATAGGTACCAAATAAAGAGGAGTAAAAAGAGATGATTAAAAGTAGAATAAGACTTTACGTAAGGTCGGGCGGCTATTCCGACGGAGGGGTAAAAGCGTCATTGAAAGTTTTTAAAGGAATAAAACATTCTGAAACTAGGTTCACTCCCTTTTAAAGAAATTTAGGTACTTAAATTATTAAAAGAGTTTGCCAACAATTGTTTAGAATTGTTGCATAGCCTTGAAAAAAAAGACGTATTTAACCCTCTGTCGGAATAGCCCCGCCTGACCTTAGTTCCAGTGTGTACAGTCGACAAAATGATTTTTTGGGCCATTATGGAACTATGTCAAGGTGACGCAAACAGTTAAATCAAAATGTCCCTTAGAATTTGATTGAATTGATACATACGTCACGCTATGTCACTGTATATTTACTGAATAAATATTTGGAATTTTTTCACTTTGTCATAGATTTATTTTTACCATTTTTTTAAAGGATTTCTTGTGAGATCATTTATTTGACTAGGCTAAATTACACGGTCGGAATACGAATAATAAGGTGTTCTCAGCTTCAGCTTCAATTCATTTAATTTGGTTGTCCAACCGCACGTTTTTTTTTTTTGTTTATCTTGATCAATGACATTGGTTGAGTTGCGGGGTCGTTGCGACCGTATATAATGGTATCATAGCTAGGTCCAAGCCACAAGGTTTTAAGTTTTAATAGACCTTTCTATTATTATTTTTTACTGCTACATCACGCGCATTCTCATATGGCTAATAGATTTTACACCAATTCTAATGTTACTACAAGTACATGACGATTTTTTTTTTATTCATACACGAGATATTTAAGCTCATACAAGATGTAATATGGCAAGTACTTACCGAATGCGTACCTGCCCTCACAACGAATCTCAACACTTTTCAGAAATTAAGTAGGTAGGTAGTATTTGTATATTTTTATAAGTACCTACTAAGTAAGGAAATAATCATAAAATAAAGCACATATCGACACGCTCTTGTTTCATTTTTAAGAATTCCAACCCTCACGTAGGTAGATCAAATCGGTTTAGCTGTTTAGTAGTAAGTTATATATAGGTCAAACTCATAAACCTCCTTTTGGGCTTTGTCGCAGTGGGGTAAAAAAACGAGCCTACTCTTTTCTCAAAGGCCAGCAGCGCACCTGACCTGACATGACATCTCAGGACTCGTGTGAAATGACATACTTTTCGCACTTGCGTCAAAATGTACTATTTATCCGTTCATAAAGTCGGTCACCCTAAAGCCCGCTTTATATTTGGCTAAATTCAGTGTGCTGAATGAAAAAGACTCTAAAAAAAGACAAGTGTAAAGGCAGTTAGCATGTTAGTCAAGAGGACGCGTATCCCCTCCACGCCGCCTGTCTAAATTTAGCACACTGAATCGTCAAGAGCTTTCTCTTGATAATGGCATCTTCTCAAGGCAGTTTTATACTTGTTATTACATTTTGGACAGGACAGGTGGCGCCACTAGCGTCAACAGTCAAATTTAAACTGCTTATTATTTTAAATATTGTTTTATTTAGTTTTGATACATTATTCGCCCTATAATCGTATTATTTATACATAACTTCAAGCAATTTACATCGTGAAATATAAATATTAACATGGCACCGCCAAAAAGCAGAACCAGCGAAAAAGAAGACCTGGACAAAAGGTTAGTGGGTGTCATTTTGAGTTTAGAAGGAGAAATTAAGGAAATAAAAAGTAAACTGATTGATTGCTATGACCTGATCATATTTCAAAAACAAGAAATGACCCTACAGAGAAACCAAATCGAGGGATTAATTAAAATTGTCAAAAATGTACCTGGTGACAAACACGATCCGCCACTACACACTGCACATGAGATTCCCCACAGATTCCACTGCACAAACAGAAACGTCTCCCTGGATGAGTCCGGTCCCCGAGGTCTTGAATATTTAGGCAGCACCAGCTGTGAACACACTGGTAAGCTTCAGGAAACTGGCAAGCACGACGCAATCAGTTGCGTCGCAAAGCCAACTACATCGTCGACGCCGTTACCACCGAAGGAGTCTGCTGAGCCTGTTCTCAAGATGCGCCGTGGCCGGCCGCGCCGTGCTGCTGCATCATCAATGCCTAAAGGCGATGTTGGTGCGGAAAAGCGGAGTGTGGCCGCCACGAATGATCCTGCTGCGTCAGTGTCCGCCGAGACGACTTCTGCAGAGACGCCAACGCCGTGCGGAACACCCCGCGGGGCCCTCCGTGCCGCCGCGCCGCGTCAAGCAAGCCTGCACGTCTTCAACCTCAGCAAGGACACCTCCGTAGACGACGTCCTCCAACATGTTCAGTCCGTGATGAACGTGAAAAACGCACAATGTGAGCAGCTAGTAGTTACCAGGGGACAGTATTCGTCGTTCCGGCTTGACGTGCCAGCTGACCAGGCTAACCTGGTAAGGAACACCAAGCATTGGCCTGACGGCGTATCAATTAGGCACTTCAATTTTGTTGCTCCAAAAAACTCGACAAGTCCCGTCCCAAAGTTAAGACCACGCTAACCTCTGCCTTTAAGATTATCCATCAAAACGTTCGCTCCATATGTGGTAAAACTGCGTTACTGGACTTGGTTTTGAGTTCTGAAAACCCAGATGTACTGGCATGCAGCGAGACCTGGTGCAAACAATCTGAGATTGAGCGAGTTAGGTTATGTGGGTACGAGCTGGCAAATAGCTACTGCCGCACGCGCATCGCGCACGGCGGCGTCGCGCTATTCACACGGGCCGATATTCAATATCGCCAGCGAAACGACTTGCAAAGCCTGGCCGTTCAGTTTCATTTTGAGTTCTCTGCGATTGAAATTTGTGCTTTTAATTTAATTATTATTGTTATGTACCGCACTGGTAATGGTGACTTTGACATTTATTTAAATAACCTGGAAATACTGTTAGGTAGACTAACAGACGAAAATAAAAGATTTATTTTGGTTGGTGACCAAAACGTAGACTTCCTTTCCGAAAATAGTTCACGGCAACGGGTAGACGAAATTTTAAAAAGCTACAATTGTACTAATTGTGTAAATTTTCCGACCCGTGTGTCCGCGCACAGCTCGAGCTCCATAGACTGCGGAGTTGTTCCCTGCGGCCGCGGTGACGTCACGGCGGCGCCTCTGGACACCGTCGTGAGCGACCACAACGCTCAGCTGTTCACGGTAGCCATGCAACCACCTAGCCGCGCCAAACAAAACTCTTTTATACAGAAGAGATTATTTAAAGATGAATTTATATTCGCATTTCGTACTGACATCAATAATTATAATTGGAATTTTATTTTTAATAATTCAATTGACATTAACCTGTAGTGTACCAGACAGATTTTAATTGAAGCGTTAAAATTCGAATTTTGATTCTTTTGTCAATAAAATTTAAATTCAAAATCTTAATTAGAATGGCTGACGCATAGGTAGGTCAGCGGTAAACGAGAGGTTAATGATAGATTTACCAAATTATTTAATATACTGACTCACTACATTGACATACATTTCCCAATTAAAAACTTATTATTAAAAAAGAAAAAACACATACCATGGTTGACGGACACCCTTTCGAATTATATCTTAAATTATAATGACTTAACTGATATGAAACGTCAATACCCCGATAACGCTGCGTTGACAAACTCAATTACTCGTTATTGTTCATTAATTAAATCCGAAACCTTAACTGCACGTCAAAATTATATCGAAAGGCGAATTATTAACAGTGCAAATCCGTCGAAAGAAATGTGGCGTGTAGTCAGCGAGGAGGTATCTACAAAGCAAAGGAATACCTACTTTTATTTAAATGATGCAAATGGAAACAAAATACAACCTAGCAACATCCCTGAACACCTCAACCGGCACTTTCTTACGGTTGCGTCAAAGTTTGTCGTGCAAACCGACAAAAGTAGTAGTACGCGGTATCTTGAGAGCTTCCTACAAGACGCCGACGTTCCTGACCTCGAGCTGCCCGCGGTCGCGCTCGCGGACCTGGATCGCGCGCTACGCTCCATGTTAAAGGCACGCGCCACGCTCGACGTGTACGATATGTCTCTGGACTTGCTCATGTGTGTCTGGCCAGTCTTGTCGGGTTTATTGGTCGAACTTATAAACTGCATGTTCACTACCGGCGTATATCCCGACGTACTGAAAAGCACACGGGTCTGCCCAATTTATAAGGGAAAAGGGGAAAGGGATTCTGTGGATAACTACAGACCTATAACTATAGTGCCAAACATTTCAAAGATTATTGAATCGATTTTATCAAAATACTTAATGCGACATCTTGAAACAAATGACCTACTGACTGACAAACAATTTGCTTATAGGAAAAATAAATCTACTACAGCGGCAGCTTATGAAATTTATAACTGCATAGCAACGGCTTTGGATGATAAGTACAAGGTTGCAGGCATATTCTGTGACCTGTCAAAAGCGTTTGACGTTATTAATAATGACTTATTACTAGACAAGATTAAACACTACGGTATCAACAAAACAGGTTTTCAGTTGTTTAAATCATTTTTAAGCTGCAGAAAACAGACCGTTCAAGTCAAAATCGACGGAAAAACCTGGAAATCGGAAGCAGGGGGTATAGAAGTTGGCATTCCGCAAGGATCGGCGATTGGAAATACCCTGTTTTCGATTTTTATTAATGACCTCCCATCTTCTGTCACCGAAGGTCTGACGGTGCTATTTGCCGACGACACCACGGTGGTCGTGGCCGCGTGTACGTACGAGCAGCTCGAGCAGAAAATTGCTATCGTGTGCGCTCACCTCCTCAGTTGGTTCTCTGCGAACGGCCTCGTCCTCAACGTCGCGAAGTCTAACGTGATGATGTTCACAGCCGGAAACTCCACTGCCATCGCGCCAATACAAACCCCAATGCCACGTTGCGAGTCTTGCAGTTTTCTCGGGTTTTGGTTAGACGCTAAGCTTAATTGGAAAACCCACGTATCTAAGCTGTGTGGAAGGCTTAGTAGTGCGATATTTGCAATACGCAAACTCAAGCCAATGATATCCGCCGATGCTCTGCTCCAAGTATATTATGCATATTTCCATTCAATTTTATCATATGGGATTATGCTATGGGGTAATTCCACGGACTCCAAACAAGTTTTCACTTTGCAAAAAAGAGCCCTTCGCACATTAGCAAGTGTAAAACCGAGGCACTCATGTAGGGAACTTTTCAAAAAATATGGTATTATGACGCATTATTCACAATATGTTTTCGACATTATTATGTACACACGACACAATATACACCAGTTCAAACGTGTTAACATTCCCGGAAGGGTCACCCGGCAAACGGGCCGCCTGCAGCGTGTGCCGCGGCGGTTGGCGCTGCTCGACAAAAACCCGCGCGTGATAGGGCCCGCTTTCTATGAGCGTCTACCCGCAGACCTAAAAAACGAATCTTCGGACGGAATATTTGGTCGCCGACTCAAAGATCTTCTATTGACGCAATCACTATATTCCGTAAAAGAGTATAGTGATAAGTAGGTTTAATTGATTTGTTGTTTTTGTTTTATTTATTATTGATCTGTTCTTTTTATTCATTATATTTTTTTGACATTTTGTGACTGTAGCTAATTAGCTATATTTTTATTTTGTTTAACTTAATTCTTATTTTTACATTTTGACTGCGTTTGTTTATTTTATTGCATTATTATTATTATTATTTTTTACATTTTGACGATCTTATTGTGAATTCATTATGATTATGTGACATAGAATAATGTAATTTTCAATATGAAATAAATGCCTACCTACCTTATCTTGCTAGAATTTAATATGTCGAATAAGTTATTCATGGTCTCCACAAATTCGGCTGTTGGCCTGGCCTCTTCGGAAATAATACCCAAGTCTATGTAAGTATGTAGTGCAGCAGAAACCGTGCGACTAAAAACTTGAACGGCGTACTTAACTCGCATTTTTTTGAAGTTATTAGGATCTACGTGAGATTCCGTTAATTTAGGGATAAGCTTTAAATTTTTATCCTTTTGGTCATCGTAAAGCTGTTTTATGTAATCCCAGGATATTATTTTATCACCATAATGAAAGTCACTGGTGATTAAATTATTGCGAATGTATTTGATTAGGTGTGTGACATCAAATATATAAAATATTTTTTTGTCACCGTAAATGACATATGGTTTATCTACTGTTACATGTTTTAAGTCTTTTGCAAATTTATCAAAGTTTGATCCTTGGTCAGAAGTAATAGCTTTTACTTTAATTCCAATTGCGAAGAGTCTGGAAACGATTTCCTCCAACCATAAATCAAGCTCTTCATAGTGCTTTGCAGATGCTAATAAAGCGTAAGCAAGCGGTTGTTTCCATTTTATCTGGATTCCTTGCAGCATTATGGTATAAGCATTACTAGCTATCTCTGGCGATATCTTTTCGTTAATATTATGGAAACCAATTAATTCATCTGTTTTTATATTGTAATATAGGTTTCTTTTCAAATTCATCTCGTCCACGCAAATTGTGCAGTATTTCGCAGTATCCGGGAGAGATTTAATTTTAAATTCCAAACTTTTCATTACTCGATCGTCTAACTTCGGTGGAATGTTTATTTTGAATCTAATAATGGTACGTTTATTCGGTAATTTTAGATTTGTTTGTAAAAATCGGTAAGAATAGGGACTTGCATAGTATAAATTTAATGCAAAAAAAATGTATTTTCGGTCGTACCGATTCCCTTTAAAATTGTTTTCTAATTTGTTCTGCCAGTCAATTAACTTTTGAAATCTTTTATCAACTTCATCAGAATCGCTGGTAATGGGTGTATTCTTTTCCTCTAATACCTTTTGTATTTTTAGTATATCCATGTCTAAACGTCGGCATTTATGTTGAGAATTCCGTAATTCTTCTGATAGTTTGCGCTTGCGAGGTGTTTGAGCTGTCAGGGACTTCAATGTTTTTGTTTTTTTTTCTAACTGTTCTAAAGGTTCGGTTTGAGTCGTCTGATTTGCAGTTGTAGGTTTTGTGACTTGTTTATTATATAAAACTTGAACTTCGGATTGTTTTTGTAAGCTGTAGCTGGAGCTTTTTTGTGGTTGATCGGGTGTTATTTTGATTGGTAATATACCTTTTTTAAGGCCGCATATTTTAAAAGAAGTGTCTTCGAAATGCGCCGAGCAAACACGGTAGTGGGAGTGTTTGAAATTAGGTCTGGCCAATAAATCTTCTCTATTTAGTAACGCTAACCACTCTCGACATCTGAAAAAACAAGAGACCACTAAATTTGCAAACTGTAATATAAAACAATCGACAATCTGGGTGTTTTCGCTAAAACTGTCCCTAGTTACGGCACAGTGGAAAAGTTATGTTAAAGTTATATCTAGTATGGGCAAATATTTGTGTGATGAGCACAAGTATTTGTTTCTGAGTCTTGGATGTTTTCTAAGAATTTAAGTATTTATTTCTCTATATAAGTATTTATACTGTTTTCTAGTACCCATAGTACAAGCGTAAGCGTAGCTTAGTTTGGGACTAGGTCAATTTGTGTGAGTTCGTCCCTTGATATTTATTATTTATTTATAGTTAAGAAAAAGTTAAAATGAAAATGACAATGTTTTGACGAAAGTTAACTATAATTTTAATTTAAATGAAAAAGTCACAAAACGGACTTTTTACTTTTTCTTTTATATATATCGGTAACTCGTTACCTACTAGGGGCATGTTTTAGCGAAAATACCCATCTACATTATTGTTATAATAAATAATTATAAATCTTAAATGAAAAAAGAAACCGACTTAATATTTCCGACCACCTGGTAAAATGGGGTGAATAGAGATTCGCGGGGTGTTGGGAACCGGTCGCACAAACGCGCGGGTGGAGACGCGCGGGAGGACGACACGTTGACGTCACGACGAGCCGCAGCGACGTGGCCGCCACTCGCCTTACGATAGGTACTCCACCGCGGTCGGACGACTACGCTATTTATTTTTATATTAATTATTTTATTAAGTAGACCGGGTAATTGTATAGTACGGATGATTATATCAGCCCTATAAAAAGCATACAGTCCACTTTTATTTAATTCACGTCCCAGGTACACGAGATATTTAAGCTCATACAAGATGTAATATGGCAAGTACTTACCGAATGCGTACCTGCCCTCACAACGAATCTCAACACTTTTCAGAAATTAAGTAGGTAGGTAGTATTTGTATATTTTTATAAGTACCTACTAAGTAAGGAAATAATCATAAAATAAAGCACATATCGACACGCTCTTGTTTCATTTTTAAGAATTCCAACCCTCACGTAGGTAGATCAAATCGGTTTAGCTGTTTAGTAGTAAGTTATATATAGGTCAAACTCATAAACCTCCTTTTGGGCTTTGTCGCAGTGGGGTAAAAAAACGAGCCTACTCTTTTCTCAAAGGCCAGCAGCGCACCTGACCTGACATGACATCTCAGGACTCGTGTGAAATGACATACTTTTCGCACTTGCGTCAAAATGTACTATTTATCCGTTCATAAAGTCGGTCACCCTAAAGCCCGCTTTATATTTGGCTAAATTCAGTGTGCTGAATGAAAAAGACTCTAAAAAAAGACAAGTGTAAAGGCAGTTAGCATGTTAGTCAAGAGGACGCGTATCCCCTCCACGCCGCCTGTCTAAATTTAGCACACTGAATTAGCCAAATGTAAAGCGGGCTTTAGAAAAAGAGATAATACTTTGCCAAGTCCACCATTTATACTTACTTTTACTATAATTACAGTACTCAATAACAGAATTTATATTATAATTATTTTGTAACCGTGACTGATTATGATTACAAATGTTTAATTTTCACATATTTTTTAAACTCCTTTTTCCCGTCTTTAAATTTTCGATTATTGAATCTTAATGTAGCGTATATGCGTAATCGAATAAACAGTTTCAGAAGATAATTTAACGGAAAACATGAACACAGCATTTGTGGTGACGCAGCTTGCATCAGTTCGTATAGTTCGGCACCTGGATTTCCCTGTAGCGTTATTTCAAAATTGTGTGTAAAAACTTCTTCCAAATTTTGGATATACTGGATAAACTCCTTGGGCGGCATTTTCAGGGCGCTATAGAATCCAGATTGTTTGTTGTGTGCTTTATATTTTGTGAACAAGTTTGTCTCCCTCAAATCTGGAACCAATTTCAATGCTTCGTCAATGCTCTGGCATCTGTGCTTACTCATGCACTTGAAAAGTAAGTATCCTGAAACATAAGTTAGAGCATTTTCTTCAGGCAGATCAAAACGGTAATCGGCCTCATTATCTAAGCATACCACTGATGTTTTTGCGGCTGATTCAGATATACTCAATTGAAAGGTCTTCATAACATCCTCGGATTGAAGTAAAATATTGTAACGATCTGCCTCGCAGTTGGCATGCGGTGAATGACTCCGCATATTAGTTACGAATAGCTTTGAAAAAGCTCTTTGAAATTGGATTGGGGTAGGTTCGGTGCAAGATCCGCTTTGCTGCCTAATGTAACCAATTTTTTTTTCCAAGCAATCTTGGGTCAATCTTCTAGTCAATAAATATTTAATTCCTTCTTGTTTTAAATCTTCGTAGAGTTTTTTAATGGATTGAATGGATATCTGCGCATTTACAAATGATTTCATGTGAGCCGTATTGTTTTTTTTTGACTTTTTATTAATGGCCTTAATTTTAGAAAACATTTCTAAGGCATCGTCAAGAGCTTTCTCTTGATAATGGCATCTTCTCAAGGCAGTTTTATACTTGTTATTACATTTTATCTTGCTAGAATTTAATATGTCGAATAAGTTATTCATGGTCTCCACAAATTCGGCTGTTGGCCTGGCCTCTTCGGAAATAATACCCAAGTCTATGTAAGTATGTAGTGCAGCAGAAACCGTGCGACTAAAAACTTGAACGGCGTACTTAACTCGCATTTTTTTGAAGTTATTAGGATCTACGTGAGATTCCGTTAATTTAGGGATAAGCTTTAAATTTTTATCCTTTTGGTCATCGTAAAGCTGTTTTATGTAATCCCAGGATATTATTTTATCACCATAATGAAAGTCACTGGTGATTAAATTATTGCGAATGTATTTGATTAGGTGTGTGACATCAAATATATAAAATATTTTTTTGTCACCGTAAATGACATATGGTTTATCTACTGTTACATGTTTTAAGTCTTTTGCAAATTTATCAAAGTTTGATCCTTGGTCAGAAGTAATAGCTTTTACTTTAATTCCAATTGCGAAGAGTCTGGAAACGATTTCCTCCAACCATAAATCAAGCTCTTCATAGTGCTTTGCAGATGCTAATAAAGCGTAAGCAAGCGGTTGTTTCCATTTTATCTGGATTCCTTGCAGCATTATGGTATAAGCATTACTAGCTATCTCTGGCGATATCTTTTCGTTAATATTATGGAAACCAATTAATTCATCTGTTTTTATATTGTAATATAGGTTTCTTTTCAAATTCATCTCGTCCACGCAAATTGTGCAGTATTTCGCAGTATCCGGGAGAGATTTAATTTTAAATTCCAAACTTTTCATTACTCGATCGTCTAACTTCGGTGGAATGTTTATTTTGAATCTAATAATGGTACGTTTATTCGGTAATTTTAGATTTGTTTGTAAAAATCGGTAAGAATAGGGACTTGCATAGTATAAATTTAATGCAAAAAAAATGTATTTTCGGTCGTACCGATTCCCTTTAAAATTGTTTTCTAATTTGTTCTGCCAGTCAATTAACTTTTGAAATCTTTTATCAACTTCATCAGAATCGCTGGTAATGGGTGTATTCTTTTCCTCTAATACCTTTTGTATTTTTAGTATATCCATGTCTAAACGTCGGCATTTATGTTGAGAATTCCGTAATTCTTCTGATAGTTTGCGCTTGCGAGGTGTTTGAGCTGTCAGGGACTTCAATGTTTTTGTTTTTTTTTCTAACTGTTCTAAAGGTTCGGTTTGAGTCGTCTGATTTGCAGTTGTAGGTTTTGTGACTTGTTTATTATATAAAACTTGAACTTCGGATTGTTTTTGTAAGCTGTAGCTGGAGCTTTTTTGTGGTTGATCGGGTGTTATTTTGATTGGTAATATACCTTTTTTAAGGCCGCATATTTTAAAAGAAGTGTCTTCGAAATGCGCCGAGTAAACACGATAGTGGGAGTGTTTGAAATTAGGTCTGGCCAATAAATCTTCTCTATTTAGTAACGCTAACCACTCTCGACATCTGAAAAAACAAGAGACCACTAAATTTGCAAACTGTAATATAAAACAATCGACAATCTGGGTGTTTTCGCTAAAACTGTCCCTAGTTACGGCACAGTGGAAAAGTTATGTTAAAGTTATATCTAGTATGGGCAAATATTTGTGTGATGAGCACAAGTATTTGTTTCTGAGTCTTGGATGTTTTCTAAGAATTTAAGTATTTATTTCTCTATATAAGTATTTATACTGTTTTCTAGTACCCATAGTACAAGCGTAAGCGTAGCTTAGTTTGGGACTAGGTCAATTTGTGTGAGTTCGTCCCTTGATATTTATTATTTATTTATAGTTAAGAAAAAGTTAAAATGAAAATGACAATGTTTTGACGAAAGTTAACTATAATTTTAATTTAAATGAAAAAGTCACAAAACGGACTTTTTACTTTTTCTTTTATATATATCGGTAACTCGTTACCTACTAGGGGCATGTTTTAGCGAAAATACCCATCTACATTATTGTTATAATAAATAATTATAAATCTTAAATGAAAAAAGAAACCGACTTAATATTTCCGACCACCTGGTAAAATGGGGTGAATAGAGATTCGCGGGGTGTTGGGAACCGGTCGCACAAACGCGCGGGTGGAGACGCGCGGGAGGACGACACGTTGACGTCACGACGAGCCGCAGCGACGTGGCCGCCACTCGCCTTACGATAAGTACTCCACCGCGGTCGGACGACTACGCTATTTATTTTTATATTAATTATTTTATTAAGTAGACCGGGTAATTGTATAGTACGGATGATTATATCAGCCCTATAAAAAGCATACAGTCCACTTTTATTTAATTCACGTCCCAGGTAACACGGGGTAAATAGAAATACAGCCTAAAGTAAAGCATATTCTACTAACTATAAAGCTGACATTTCAACGTAATTTTCTGATAGACTTGACAATTTAATCATTGTTCTTATTAGTACCTAACAAGTTATGACTTATTTTAGATTGTATTTCCATTCACCCCGCGAATCTCTATTCACCCCATCTTACGGTAGGTAAACCACTAACAATTTCAATAAATCCTCAGTCTTGTTGTGGATAGGGGTGGGTGTCCCGCATTGACTTATTAAAAAGTTGGCCGCCTTATCGTAATTACCTACCTAGATCGAAATTATAAATAATATTAATAGGTACTTAATAATCTTACCTTTCGATATCCTTAGGCAGTTTAAATAATGACAGGTCGACGATCCTGTCATTATTTAAGCATCCGTATGCTATGCAGTATCTTTTGGCTTTTCGAGTAGCCATATCAAACTAAAACCGGAATTAGGTACTTTGGCAGCGTACGGCGGCACGCGTCAAGACGAGCGCGCGCATGACACTCAACTGATTATTAGCATCCCGGGGGAGGCCAAACATTTTGTAGGCGATAAGCGCGGAATGTCACCGGCCTGCGGCCCGTTTCACGAAGCTACAAGTAAGAAATTACAAGCGGAACTCTCTTTCTAGCAAAACAAGTTAGAAAGAGACTTCCGCTTGTAATTTGTAACTTGTAGCTTCGTGAAACGGGCCTCTGGCAAAAGCAAGAAATCATTAGAGCGTTGTTGAAAAACTCGCTAGACCGCTGTCAACAGGGCAGAGCTGTCAAAAATCCTTAAGCTTTAGCCAGTATAATATTTGATGTAATTCTATAAAAATGGTCTTATGGTCGAGTTTGTGAGTCAGTTTACAATAAAATTAAGTAAATATCAAGCTTCTTTACCTGTCACATAGGTTAAAGCCCAAACATGTCGAAGTGGTGAGTCATATCAATCGCTTAAACGTTATACTTACAGTGTAGCAAACAAAAAGAACGGGTGTAATCGAAGATGATTTATTTAAATTACAAAGCGTACTCGGTTTCAATTAACTTCATTAACGTATGCGTCGTCTTGTTACTGTTGAGGCCTTTAGTTTCTCGTGTGTAGTGAGTGAGTGGCCATCTAGTTTCACACCGTCGTCGGTCTATGTGAGTACGTATCTGTGTGTTATCGGCTGCCGGTAAAAACTTCATAAGGGTAAATTACGGCGCCGTAGGTATTTCATCTAATGTCATTAAGTAGGTAAAAAGTACATTTCATTGATTGTGTACGTTATTTTATGATGGTATTATTAGAGGCTCTTTTTTCATAATCAATAGTTGTCAATGAATTAAACAGTGCATAGCCCTCTTATTTCCGTTTGCCAGAGTATGTGGACAGGACAGTTTATCATTATGCTTTGGTTTCGTTATTTGTTCCCTGGTGGCAGTGTCAATCTCCTTTTTATGTATACTGTGCTTGTTGTGGTTAGTATATTATGCACAACACTCCAACCTCATGCACACTACTTAGATAATTTAATTTCATGTCAATTGACTATTTGGGGTGCTGATTTGCATCAAAATAATTCAGGGTAAATTTTGCTGGTAAATCCTATTGTTCATTATTTCCCTATTAGATTTTTTCAAGCTGAGTTTTAATTGTATTAGAAGTGGCCTTAGGAATTCCTCAATGGCTAATACCTATTAGATCTGTTGTTAGGACTCATCTGACTCTTTTGTTAATAATAAGTTAACCTTCATGTTTGTAGCAGTTGGCAAGAGTAAGTAATTAAATTTTTTTTTGAACATCACTAATTTTTATTTATTTGAAAATGGATTTTTTTTATATGGAAATTGTTAAAATAAAATAAAAAACCCTTTTATTTCTGAGCTAACAAAGATAGAAACTTACTAACTAATCTTAAACACTTAGTTTTAAATTGTTAGGTAATAAGTAATTAAATTTTAATGGTATCTGTAATAAAATTGCACACCAGAACCCTCTACGAGGTAAAGGCCTCTTCCAGAGAAGTCCACCACTTCCTGTCTTGGACCCTCCAAACCATGGAAAATGTTGTGTTAAATAAATGTAAGTTGAAATTTGTATCATCAAGGAAAATTACATGATCATGGTCATAATGGAAAAATTACATTGTGTTCGAGGCATTTCTTGACAACAGGTCATTTGTTTGTATGTTTTGTTCCGTTTTGTTTGTCAAGAATAGAATTTCTTGTGCAGGCAGTCAGAGCGCAGTATCCACGAGATGCTGAAGGACACGCCGCCGCTGCGCGAGTCGAGCGACTCCATCACGTCTGGCACGGAGCCTAGCTTCCCAACCTCGCGCTCCATGACCTTCCCGCCCGCCTATGGTAATTATGAGTACATGAGCAAATGTGGCCCATTGGTCTGAGGCCAGTGTGGGGGTTTGCCGGCACTTAGAGCACAGGATGCACTACACAGTGGACCGAAGATCTGATGGATACCAGGAAACCAATGGATGCAGGTTGCACAATAGTGAACATCATAGACAACCTCAGGGCGGGTTAAAATCTAGTAGTGGGTGTCTTTCAGCTTATAATAATGATGATGTACATATTGCGATGAAAGATTTTTAAGCTGTTTGTTGGTTAGAGATGTTGTTGCTTGTTGTGTGCAGCGCCGCCGGACGTGTCGGCGGGCGCGGGCGCGGCGGGCGGGCTGCTGCGCGCGGGCGGGCGCCTGGAGCTGCTGCGCTCGTGGGGCGTCTCCACCTACAAGTGCACCAAGCAGCTGCTCTACGAGCGGCTCGGGAAGACCTCGCGCACCGTTGACACCGGTCAGTGCCGCGCCACACAACACACCACACCATACACAACTACACAATCTACTGTTTATGGGTACTCCTTTTAGATGAGAACTCTTATAGGGTCCCGGATGATCTCGTTGGGCGTCGCGTTTTTGAGAACCCCTCATTTATTTTAATTAATATCGTATTATTTTTTATACTACCAAAATTTACGAACTCCTTTTGAGAAAGGTCTTCCAGGCCCGGGACACTGGAAATAAGTTTTTTTTTATTATGGCGTCTTGTGAGACACGGAATAAACGTATCCCATCATCATCATCTGATCCTACCGACTGTGCCAATGTGATCACGATCCTCTAAGAACTCGGTAATGGTCGTTATTCCGCAGAGCTCGAAGCCCAGATCGAGATCCTGCGCGAGACGCAGCGCAAGTACAACGGCGTGCTGCGTCTGAGCTCGGCGCTGACGGCGCAGCTGGCCGCCGCCGCCGCCACACAGCGCCAGCTGGGCGACGCCTTCGCCGAGCTGGCGCAGCGCTCGCCCGAGCTGCAGACGCAGTCAGTACTGCCTCCCTCTTCCACCTAACACCACTACATCTATCTGATATATTACCAAGTCTTGCCGGCTGACTTAGAGCCATTTCGTGACAACAGGATCTTTCGTCCATGTCAGTCTTCTGTTTTTTCTTTTTTTCACAAATAAATGTATTTATTTCTTTCTTCCTAGTCGCCCGCGCTGCCGACGCAGGCTGCGTTTTGACGCTTCCACTCAATACTACACCACATCTAAACGATACACTACTATGCTTCGACCGACTCAGTCACCGAACTGTATTCATAATCTTGCGTGAGGTGCCCGTCTCTAGACAGTAGACACATTAGAAAAAACAGGTTTCTGTGACTTCGCATTTGAGACATGAGAGCGAAATGGCAGAATCAACTATAGTACAGATGCTCTTACAAGGTAGGACAAGTTGTGCTTAAGGTGCCCGCCTTGTCGTATCTTTGTTGGGTGAGGTAGATGTCCAATAAAGTTGTCAGGCTAACGTGACGCCGATGCCGCAGGTTCCTGTACAACGCGGACACGCAGCGCGCGCTGACGCGGCACGGCGACACGCTGCTGGCCGCGCTGCACTTCTTCAACAGCTCGCTCGGCACGCTCACCAACCGCACCATGGAGGACACGCTGCTCACCATCCGCCAGTACGAGGCTGCCAGGTGAGACATGCAGCCAGAACACTGGCAGTCAGATAACTAAAGCTCAAACTGACAAAGGGTGGGCCGGAAAGTCTAGCAATAGAATTGGGATCCTACCGACTGTGCGAATTTGATTACAAATAGCAAACTATTTGACCTGTTTGTATCGAATCCTACCGGTTGCGCCAATCAGATTGATGAAGTAAGTGTTGATATAGAGCTAGGTTCTTTAAAGGCCTAAAGTAAATCGAATAGGGTTCCATCCTAGTATCTGTTTGTCATTCAGTAACGAAAAGTGTTCGTTCGCAGGGTCGAGTACGACGCGTACCGCAGCGAGCTGGAGGCGCGCGGAGGCAACCCGCCCGAGCTGCTGCTGGCCAGCATCGAGCGCCAGCGCCGCGCCTACGAGCGCCTGCGCGACGACTGCGCCGTCAAGCTCGCGCTGCTGCACGAGAACCGGGTACGGCCGGGGACCGAGCGAGCGAGCCCTTTACGGTGTATCAGCGGGCCCGACAGGGGACGTCCGGGGGCCGATGGTGTCATTTTTCATTTTTGTTCTCGCCAGCGGTTTCATAAACGACACGTTTAAGCCGAGCCCAGATTTCGAGTTATTAAAAATACCAGGGTAATATTTCCAGATAAAAGTGATGAACAAGCAGCTGCTCCTGTTCCACAACGCGGTGTCGGCGTACTTCAGCGGCAACGGCGCGGCGCTGGAGGCGGCCGTGAAGCACTTCAGCATCCACGCGCCGCCGCCGCCCGCGCCGCCCGCGCTGCACGCCTCCGCGCCGCCCGCGCCCGCGCAGCACACCACGTAGGAGAGAATAAGCTAAACGGTATGAGACAGTCGATAAGCGACGCTGAACCGGCAATAAAAATTGCAGTCTTAAAGTTAGAAAAAATGCAGGAAAATGTGCTCGCTCTAGGACTAAAGTTAAGACAGCAATCGACTTCTGCCATTTTTATCGCTAGTTTTTTTCGCGCTTTGGAGATACACGCCCTAATCGAAAAAAGGTAAACAGGACCAAAAGTTACATTTTTTTTTTTCACAGAATGTATCTAGGGCGAGCCTAACAACTTTTGGGATTAAGTAGTTACCAAGAATATAAATGTTTAATTTAGTTTTTAAAATTAAATCTCCCTTTCAGTTATGTTGTCCACCTATCGATTCGGATCTCCTATGAAGTGAAGCTAAATGGTTATTTTTGTTCAATAGAATTAAAGTAACTTCGAGATCCCATCTGTGACATTAATGCAGACTTGAAAATTTACAGTGTCCAGCTGAAATTTCAATGGCTGTAAATGCCTTTGAAATTGTGCACACCCAAAGTAAAACAATTACAAAATGCCCTATTCAGTTAGATTTAAACAACACAAAACAACTTTTTAAACATGTATTTTAATTTTGACAAAAATTTAAAACATCAACATCTAATCTGTCACCTGTACTGTATCATTGTAAATTTTATGTTATAGGACCCCATTTATTGCCGGAACGGTCAAGATGCACATCCAGTGACGATAGCCTCATACTTCTTTCCCGAGCAATAAAAAAAAAAACATCTTATTTAAGTAAGCTTGTACAATTAACTACAAATCATGCATCACTTTTTCAACTTATTTCAATGGAAATAAGAGTGTAATCAACTTTACTTATCAAACTTGATAGTATTAAATCGAAATTTTAACTTGGTGATTTGATCAGACTGCTTCATTACGTTTGAGGGGATAGATGTAAGATTTATACACGACCAGGCCACTAATTGAATGTTGATTACTATAATTCGGTCATAGGAAGGCCCCTGTGACAGCTATATTTCGTAATCTTAAACATTTGCTATACTCCTTTAACAAGTGTAACAGATGTTATACGAGCTCACAGCACAGGGATCATCTTCCCCCACCTTTAGGGTTTTAACCCCAGCACTGCAGTCATTCTTTATGCACTAAGCTAATGACCGTCGCCAGCTTGCGTGAAATTGTTGATAATTTGAAAAAGAGGTTTTTAGCGTGAATGAACATGACTGTACCAAAGCTTGGCTAACACAGTTTTTATGTGGATAAAAATCAATACATGTGATTAGCCACCATTTTGTTAATTAATTAATGGCAGTATTAATTTTGGCTGTAAATGTATTTTAAGATATTTTAAATTCCAAAGTTATTCCAGTGTTTTACTTTACTGCCATCTAGTGAATTTGTAAAGCTGGCAATACAGACTTCTAAAATTATTAATGATAATGTTCCTTCAAAAATTGTGATTGTTTATTCTTGCCAGGGGCCAGTTTCTTGAAACCAACTAGAAAATAATAATGATATTAGTTCACTCAATACAGTTTTCTAGAAGTCTACTAGTGAACGGTACCGCATGCACTAACATTATTAGTCTAGTGAGTTTTAAGGAATGTGCCCCTATAGTGTTCATTATTTTGCTATCTGCCAGAGTTCACAGTATTTATCCTTCGTCATCTAGTGTTAGAGGGATGACTGCTTTGGCTCATCATCTTTCATTATACACCCGTTTGCCTAACTACAGCAATAAAAAAAATGTTAGTTACTTTGCATACATGTAGAATACATGTTTGTATCTAAACTAGACAATTTGTTTGACAATCCTATATTTTTGTATTATAGTGTAAGTTATTTATAATTTATATAATTTTACTCACTGAAGCTAGCATTGATAGCTCAAGCTTGTCCTTCCAAGTTTTACTTCATTTATGAAGAGGTTTGTACAGTTTGATCTAATAGAATATTCTTTTAGCACTTTCGACTCTGCTGCCTTACGCATGAATAATACCTCAAGCGCCAAAATTTGAGTCAGCGGCATGCCAGTAGTGATATGCTCGCACGTTGAGTCTGAGGAGTCGAATGGATTAAGGGTGCATAATATAAATATTTTCTGTAATATCCAAGTATGACATAGTGTAATTAGAATTGGTTAACCGTGATATTGTGTGTATATGTTAGTCGAGAGTTGCTAGTTGTAAAGCAGGCCTTAGTACAGCAGGGGGGGTGTTTTGTATGTTATCTGCGAGTGGAACTGACAATACGAGTGAACGTAACTCGAATATCTAGAAGGGAGTGTTTATAATAGCTAGTCAACATCTGTTTTATTATTTCTATTTAGATTACTTATTTATTTACTTAACAATTGTGTTAGAAAATTATACTTTAGGTCTAAGTTTTATTGCATTTATTATTGAAGGAGTGTAAAATAGACTTATTAAATAATCTTTGTTGTCTTACTTCTCCCTGCCTGTTGACACTATGTGACACTGTTCAGGCCCCTGAGCTCGTGAAGTACTATGAGCTCTGAAAAGAGCTTGTTTGAAACTAAATTAATCTATAACAGTTATAAAGCAAATATATACTTGTTACAGGTGTTGAAAAATAATGTATAAGTAAGTTGTAGTATTTATTGCAAATACTGATATCACAAAATGTAATCACAGAAGATTCTGTCCATCAGTGGAGTTTCACACTTTGTCAGCTTTGACTTCAGCCAGTGGCCAGCACTGTCATCATAGACCTGTATGACCGCGCCGTCATGTCACGCCTTCACGGTTTCCTTGTCCCCGTCCTCTTTGGAAAGTTCTTCTGCTTCAGCTTTGAACTTTTCCTAACAAAAAAAATAAGAATGCTTTACACTTAAGCTGCAAATGCTCTAAAAGCAGAGACGGTGCATTCCCATACTAAAAACGATTTGAGAGCGCGCCGCCTCCAGTGTCAGCATTTGAGACTTACAATGAACAATTCAAGGAAGAATAAAGTGGTAAATAAAATAGATATTAGAATGAACTAAAAAGACCTACAAATGATTTTTTGACGTACCAAGTCGTAAATAACTTTGACAACAAGAGAACAACTGGGACATGTCGCTACCTCTTCTCCCGCCATTAATTCCTCCTGAAACACAACCGCAATTTTAATGTATTATATAACAATACAAAAGCCAGTGACACTCGGGTACAACTTCTCGTCTTGCTGTTGAAGTTCTAAATTGAATCTAATTAGAAAACAATCAGATAATAACCTTACTGATCTGGAATCTGTCCCCACACGGGCAAGGATAGTAATACATTTCATCATCCTCATCAAACTCGAAGTCTTCGATTTCTATTTCGTCGTGAAATATAGTCATGGTGCTTCTAGCTGATATTTATTTATTTTCTAAGAAACCAGATTTTTATCACAACACCACATTGTCTTTATCTACGGTCTTGTTTCGCTCCCAAGTTCATACTGTTCGAGTTCGAGTATCTGTTGACAAATAAAAAACGCCAAAATCTTTTTACAATTTGTCACCATATTTTAATGTAAAAAGTAGGTTACTGCATATAAATAAATGGTTTTTTTTTCAAGAAAATCAGGAGAATGAATGGCAAAGCTCAAGACTTAGTAAAATATTTCGTAGTGAAGTCCCAAACAGCGCACACGTTTTTTCATATCAATGTCAGAGGTTTAGTTAATTTGGACAGGTACCTCCATTTTTGTTCTAAAAGGCTACAATATAAGGTAATTATTTATTTGTTTATATAAAATATAAATAAATAGTTATAAAAAATAACATTTTGCGTCTAGCAATATTTTCTATTTTTATTTTTATTCACGTTGTTCACTTGGTCATACCCTGTCTGTGCTGTGACTTGGTCACTTTGGCAACATCGATAAAGTCACGTCACACACGTCATACATTTCATTTTCGTGCAATAGGATGATCGCGGCGGTCTCGCCGATATCCGTACCGTGAAATAATAGTGCAGTGAGTGAACCAGTGCTAGTGTGCCGCCACCGCTGACCCGACACCGTCACGATGTTTAGCTGGCTAAAGAAGGAGGGCGAGAAGTCCGAGAGCATCGACAATGTCGTCGAGGGGCTCAAACGGATCTACAAACAGAAGCTCCTGCCGCTCGAGCAGCACTACCAGTTCCACGACTTCCATTCACCGCAGCTGGAGGAGCCGGACTTCGACGCTAAACCGATGATCCTGCTCGTCGGCCAGTACTCGACCGGCAAAACGACCTTCATCAAATACTTGCTCGAGAGAGATTTCCCGGGGATCCGTATCGGGCCCGAGCCCACCACGGACCGCTTCATCGCCGTCATGTTCGACGAGAAGGAGGGCGTGGTGCCCGGCAACGCGCTCGTCGTGGACCCTAAGAAGCAGTTCCGGCCGCTGAGCAAGTTCGGCAACGCGTTTCTGAACCGCTTCCAGTGCTCCACCGTGGCGTCACCAGTGCTGCGCGGCATCTCCATCGTCGACACGCCCGGCATCTTGTCCGGCGAGAAGCAGCGCGTGGACCGCGGGTACGACTTCACGGGCGTGCTGGAGTGGTTCGCGGAGCGCGTAGACCGCATCATACTCTTGTTCGACGCGCACAAGCTAGACATCTCCGACGAGTTCCGGCGCAGTATCGAAGCACTACGCGGCCACGATGATAAAATCCGGATTGTTCTCAATAAAGCAGATATGATTGACCACCAGCAGCTAATGAGGGTATATGGTGCGCTCATGTGGTCCCTCGGCAAGGTCCTGCAGACGCCAGAGGTTGCCCGCGTGTATATCGGCTCCTTCTGGGATCAACCCCTAAGGTACGACGTCAACCGACGTCTTTTTGAAGATGAAGAGCAGGATCTCTTCAAGGACATGCAGTCATTACCTCGAAATGCGGCGCTCCGGAAACTCAATGACCTAATCAAGAGAGCACGCTTAGCAAAAGTACATGCATACATTGTCAGCGAGTTAAGGAAAGATATGCCCTCAATGTTTGGCAAAGATGGCAAGAAGAAAGAATTAATCAAGAATTTAGGGCAAGTGTATGACAGGATTCAACGAGAGCAGCAAATTTCACCCGGGGACTTCCCTGACATTAAGAAAATGCAGGAGACGCTGGCGAACCATGATTTCACAAAGTTCCATCCACTGAAGCCTAAGCTCCTGGAAGTAGTGGATCAGATGCTGGCCACGGACATTGCGCGACTCATGGACATGATCCCTCAAGAAGATATCAACGTAGTTGCAGAGCCGTTCATCAAAGGTCAGTGCTGTTTTAAAAAAGTAAGATGTATGAATGGCTGATCACTTGATCAGATCACTGAGTTATGAAAACATAACAATTTTCGAATATTTCAAGGCCAATGACAAATATTTGTCACTAAAGGTTCTGTAGGATATTATTTGAAAGAATTTGTTGAGCAGTACAGGGTCCTCCTGATTAATTGCTAAATTCTTAATCAATAGGTACTCTGTTTGTTGATCCATTTTGGTTTAGTATCCAAACCAGCTTAGAGAATGTTGGAGCCTTGTCGACTATAGTGATTGAAGTAATTTTCATTTATTTTTTCCAAACTCTTCTTAAGTTACTTTTTTTGTAACTATTAGACAAACTATTTGGACGAAATACCTATGGAAATTTTCAAATAAAGGTTAGCAAAGTCTTTAACTATTGCGTAAAGTAAGGAAAACCCACTGTTTTGACCAATATTCCAAGTAAACTATAAGGTTCAAAATAGCTAGCAATAGCAACTGCTGTACGCCCCTAATCGTCCCACCTGGGATTACCGCCACAGGTATGATATCATGCCGTAATTCCAAATTCAAACAATTAGCGTGGTAATAACTAGCCATTGAGCAATCCATATTTCAAACAAGATAATGTGTAGAGTAATTTCTAATGTTTCCATGCAAGGAGTGGCACTTATCGTCACGTCCCCAAGGCTACGTGCTCCACGCGAGTGCTCGCACTCGTAGATAACTACAGTTGCGCATACGCGTCTATAGCGACACGGTGGTGTAACTACAGATGCTGTCTTATCTCAGATATTGACCCGAATCAGCGAGGTATCTGCTGATAACGCTCGCTTCTATTAACATAGACAAACGTAAAGAGTAGGTATTGTTTACTTAGAGCGTAGCCCCGCGAATGACTTCACGCTGTGCCATGTACCGGCCTAACGGTAGTTAGAATTTATTCAAGTTATGCGTAAATTCGTTTCGAAATACCTCCGCTAACGCGAGAGCCATTCTCGCTGATCCGCACTAAGTTAATGTTAATAACTTATTACCGAATGTCTAGGAAACAGGAAAGATCTCGGTCACTCTTGATTTCACTATGTAAATTATATTTTAAATATTTTATCGTTACATAATCCGTCCTGAGAAGCTATCATTTGACCGGTTCGCGCGGACAATGCCGCAGTAAATTCTATTATAATGAATAGCACAGTCATTTACCACTGAGAAAGAGGTAACCCAGAGAGCTGGCTGGCTCGTTTGTGTGCGGGATTTGAATCGTGATGGGATAGTAATTTGATAATGATTGCGGTGTTCGCACGCTTTGTTATGTTTGTAGATGCAACGCGACGGTTACTCTGGAACACGAAATTCGAAACTGTCCTCCGAATGATTCACTTCTGAGGTTCTCACGACAACACGTGTGCATCTGCAATCCACTCTGACGCATGTTTTCTGGGATACTCGCTGATACCACACACGCTTCTCTTCAGTTCCTTCGTAAAGACAACTGTGTCCGCTACTTATATTTCATCGCGATGCATTGAATTGCAGCCGTGGGATTGCATTTATTTTGTGGTGCAGATACCCAACCGCGAGAGTTAACCGAAGAAAAGAGAGGCCTCGTTATTTTGAAGACATTGTCGTTCGGTCACTTGGTAGCCCATTCTATCTTCACCAGACAAGACCAGCCGCTTTTTTCATTAATAACTACTTAAAAGCCATATCCATAAAATGGTAGCCATCGAATATTTAGATCGATATTTTTCTGGAGCAACGTTAAATAAAATCTACGTTTCAAATTGGCTAAAAGTCTGTACACCGTTTTTACCGAGTTTATATTTGAAAGATAGCGGCTTTCTTGTTTTTGTAACAGCAGTCCGTCCAAATGCAACAATAATAAGTAGTGCGGCGAAAGTGTGCGCCCGCGCCGCTGACGCGTCGTCCTAATTGTGATGGCATGGCAGTGGATTAACTGCTTTGCTCTATTATTTATTAATTATGAAGTATGCCTACCAACACCTGTCCTGTGTCTTTGACTATCTTGTCCCGTCTGAAGCTTCCTTGTATAGCTTTGTAAATAGTTGTTAAATGTAGACAGGTAGAAGTACGTTATTTTAAAATGACACCTACCTCTTTTAGCATCGCTGCGGTTGGGTCAAAATTAGATAATACCAATACACTCGGAATTAACTCCGAACAGCGGCCACACTTTTCCCAAATTTTTTGTGCCAACACCGGAAGCTTGACGGTTTACTCGTTATGAAATAATTCGACGTAGGTATTGGAGATTTGGAGTACGCAGGGTTTAATTGATAACCTGTGTACCGGGCTAGCAGCCGATTAAATAATTAACGAATTGCCCACTTACCGACTGTTGGGACATGGCAGCACGCAACGAAGTCAAATAACTAGCTAATATGCCAACGCTCCAGTTTTGAAACGGTCGCAATTTGCATGTCTCGCATATTTAAAGATTGGATTACTTTTAAATTAACCGAAAAATAAATACTGTAAACGATCTGTATTCTGTCCAGATAAAACTGGTTTAGCTGAAAATTAAACCATTCGTTTTACCGACAAAACTTGTAAGAATTACTCGGTACATCGTGGTGGGAACCTATCAACATAAAATCAATACAATTATAACACGTTACGTCATTTTATTCATAAAATATATTTTTTCCTCCTCTCGGTCCTCATCTAAATTTTTGCCTTAAACATCTTTTCATATAACTGTTTTTTCCTTATTATGAAACGAAAATTGAAGCCCAGCCCAGTAAGGAAGAACATAAATAAATAATCAATAGGAGAAACCACTGAATTAATTGTTTCTTTAATTCTAGAGCTCGCTACGCAGCTCTTACTTCTAACTTCCAAGTTTCAATCCGTTATAATAAATCGATGAATGTTCGACATATCGCTGCTTATATACAAAAGCGCCACAAAAGAAAATATATTTGTGTTGCATTTAAATTCAGAATGCTCTTTACTTTAAGTTTGAAATCAAACTATTTTTAATGTTGATTTGTGGCGCTTTTGTATATAAGCAACGTATGCCTCCTCTGCTCTGGACAGTTGGACATAAACATTCGTCGCCGGTCGTGTGCCGCGTACGTAATTCACATTCGCCTGCTTTGTTTTCCTTGCACCCAAACTTAGTTACAAATACCAAGAATTAATGAGGCAATTGGGAGCTCCCATTTCCTAATTCGGACAACTTAATAAATTTCAAGTTAGCTTTCTAAGATTGTAATCAGTAATGCATACTGTTACGGTTGGGTGATTTGGGTATTTTTCTACTAATATTCAGTATAAAATCCTAATTCCTTTCTCATTGCAACCTGATTGATCTACGATTTGCTGCGATTTCCAATTTTGGAGAGTCGTGTCGAGGAGCCCTTAGCGCGATCGAAGAACTTCCTCTAGCTAGTTCTTATATTTTCAACACGGACGTGAACTCTTATTAATCAGTAAATTCTCTGTTAATATTTCAATGCTCGGTTTCATAATCCGGTGGAACTTTCTACGGCTCTCCAACGTTCACTAGTAAGCCGATTCGCGTGCTGCTTCCTGTAAAAACTGCGCTTTTACTCGCGTCGCGTCTTCCTGGGTCATATCGCTCATGTCGCTAGCTAATTAGAAGATAATCTAATAGACACAGTTCATTACATCTTCAGTAATAGCAAAATTGATCAGTCGCGCCAACGTCCAACTAGGCACACACATCATTCACATCAAACATATCCCTACGTTTTCTTTATTTTGAAATGTACTGCGTAGCGATACAATTTTGTAAATGTTTAAATTGCATTCATTTAATTACGTTACACGTTCGTGTCTTGGATCACAGAAATGGGAACGGGTGTTTTGGGAAATGGATTATTTAGGAAACGGTGGTGACGGGAACGGCCATTTCGGGATAGGTCTTTTTAGGAAACGGATATCAAGCCAAACGTATCTTTTAGGAAAAGCACAATTTGGAAAACATTTATATCGGGGAACGGATTATTAAGAAAACGGTAGTGACGGGAACGGGTGTTTTGGGAAAGGATGTTTTGAGAAACGGACAGAACGGTCCGAAACCATCAACATTCAGTCCTTTGCACATCTTTTTAGACCCTTCGCTTCACTTGTTGCATCTTCAAGTATTGCCCCACCACAGAATTGTGTCGCATCATAATTCAACACAAATTTCCGACGTTTTGTCTCTAAAATGAGTGCCTGTCCGTGTCAAAATCCGACCTCCTTTTGTTCTCGCTGCCCTCTCGACTCGGCGGCGCGTAATTAACGTCTTCCTACTGTTTAACAGTTAACTCGCAACATCTTACCCGAATACCTAACGACATTGTAGGTTCATTGACTGCAAGGGATTTGGCAGATCCGACAAACCCAGTTGCGTTGTGACCTAGTGTTACTTGAATACGTTATACAATGATTTTAATGGCGGAGATAGACTTAATCTGAACGTTTCCTTGCAAATTATTTAATAAATATTACGCAAAGTATAATCGCGCGCGTTACGTAACATGCTTCGTATGAAAGCGATATATAGTCTTGTATCTTGGTCTGCGTGTTTTATCGTGGCAGGATTATTGTTACACCCGTTTCTTACCAATATTAGATCGCTTAACATGCCGATTCGCCCATCGCTTCAAACCGTATTATTAGCACAAACATACACATACGGAACTGCGGTCTGAAAACCAAACCTTATGAATCTGAAATAGATCTACACTCTAGCGTCCATTATGTTATTATCTTACTAAATGATTGGGTATCCTTGGTTGATTTGGATGGCAGTCGATCAGGTGTGATTCCTGGATAGTCAAAGCATACCTGGAAAATCTTTTGTGAAATGTTAATTATAACCTCAATTGGCTAACGATCTCGTCACGACTCACGTGAGCATGAACTCACCCATAGCGCGCGATACCGATAAAGGTGTTGTGAATTACGGTGCCACGCGGGTGCGCCCGCGCCGGCCTTGCCCATTGTCCGGCGCTCTATTATCGCCACAACCTTCAGAGGATGCAATTGTCCACCAATGTCCGGTTTTTAGTGCACAAGTTTTTGGTGGTGCCATCACGGTCACGGCCGTTCCATTTTTTTTAAATATAATTTCATCTTTTTATAGTATTTTATTAATCGATGCGTGAAAAGTACGCGATAAGAACTAATATCGACAATGATTGTACGAGTACCTAATAATTGTTCTAGTTTGTCGATCGCTAATCGCTATCTCCGAGTGCCCCACTTGTGTTCCGTTCCACGGAACGGTTATTAGCACTTTTCTATGAATTTCCTTCGCTGCGTTGCGTTGCGTCACCATTCGTCATCGCCGACGAAGCGAATTGTGGCTGAGTCAGCGTACAACCAACACCGCGGTCATTGTGTCGATATATTCGATTACTTGGCGTAGTACGGAGAAAGCCAACCGATAAATATCGCTTTACTTTTCACTGGAGACAATTTGTCATAATGGTTATGGCCCACTTTATTAGTCTTGATACTTGCTTGTTTGTTTCAAATCAATTTGTGGTAATGTGGTGAACGTATCGTTCCGCTACATGAATAAAGTTTAGTGTTATTTCTTATGACTTATGACGATAAAATTTAGCTTAGTTTCTGCCAAAAATTTCAAGCAGAGACGTTTTCTTTATTGGGTTGATACAATATCATAGGTGGTTAAGTAGATAGTTTGTGTGTGTGGCACTAGCTGCGCACGCGCCGGCCGCTAATCCGGAAGTGCAATTCGGGCCGCGCCGCTGTTAACTTGGACGCTTGCTCACTCGAAGCCTCTTAATCACTCATTCATTACGCTCTAGCATCCAGTATTCAGTACAGTGTTTACAACACACAAAGTCGCACCCCACTACAGTTCGAATAGAATAGAAGGTAATTCGGGTTTGTACTTGTCTCTCGCTCGGTCTCATACGCTCTTATTAAGAAAGAGTGAAAGAGAAGTACAAACCCGAAGCACCTTCTAAGTGGTCACAGACTGTACTTTATTTTACGTATATTGGCGGAACTGTGCAACGTTAATTTGATTGGCGGGGAGCGCCTTCATACATTCAAAACACTACTTGTGTTTTACGGGAATATGATTATGTGTGGTTGCCGCATTGTTTCGTTATTATGGGTAATGTCTGGTAATTTAAGTGTTATACTCGTATCTGAAATTTACGAAGCATTAGTGGGAAATTAATATGGGCTAATTTCAAAATAATTAATGTTTGTAATTTTATCATTTACCTCACATGATTGATTTAATCATTAAAAAGCCTCGTATGGATACTCCAAGTAGCGATTTATTAAAGTGCATAATTGCTCTTACTGCAATATTGACCAGCTCGGTCGATAGCAGTCCTCTGCGTGACCCGATAAGCCCGCGCTATCAATTACAAACAATTCCTCCAGCCGTGCCTGTTCTCGGTTTATTCAGTGGTGACACGCCGGTCCTCGGAACTTCTTATCCTTATCGACTATAATCTATACTTACTAGTGTTTATGCTGTCAAGCGGCGTGAATAGTTTCGTTGAATTCCATTTAATTTTGGTTATATTACAAGTTACACACAATAAGTTCGTAGAAAACCGCTTCCGATTACAATCACAAGTGGTTTAACCGCAAGAAACTTTTAAGTTATCTTTCTTTCGTAAACTACATTTTAAAATTATGCTACTTTAATAAGTAAGTAGACAAGGTGCTCAAAGTCTACATGTGATTTTCTATTGCTGCATATAAATATTTTTTCCAATGAAGATGATACAGTTTGTCTTGTTTCTGTACATTTTCGGAGTTTTTCATAAAATCTTAACTTAAATCATAGATTACTTTTAATTATACCAAGGCCAAGGTCTACCCTTGTTCGCATAGCTCTGCTTCCTTCGCAAGTCAACCAAAACTAAGAAAGGTAAGATTTATTTTCATTCCTATTTCTAGTAGTAATTGGTAATTGCACAATTTGAATTATAAGATTGATAATAATTAATTGATAATACTAACCGCTCTACAATATTATAAATTTAACCCGTTAGCTAATAGTTAGGTACACAAAACATACAGTCAAGAACTTAAATTTGGGACCCACCTTAGTTCCAAAGGCAATCTGACATTCTACAACAATAAGGTTGAGTTTCTTATAAGATAAGTTACAAATGATTTGGCATCTCTAATGACATTGACCACTTCAAGCCTATTTTTTTAATGGGTTACAAATTAACGTTCGTAACGTTTGCAAAGATGTCTTTAACCCAGGACTTTCACGGCACCCAAACAAAGTGCATCTTATATCTTATATTAGTTGGAAAGTCGGCTCGGCGGGCGCGGGCGCGGGCGCTGGCGGTGCAGCCAATGTCAAGGCCCGGGGCGCGGGGTGCTCCTGCCAATGGGAGCGCGACGGGCACTTTCTCCGTGCGTGAACCGATCCGATAGCCCATTGTGCGGCCGCCGCTCCACATGCAGCACAAAGCGAGCTGAATGGGATAATACCCGCGCTGTTGCCGGAATTGGATGCGTCATGCGTCACCCGTGAGCCGACGCGACGGCTAATTTGATGGTGTTGTCATCAGCAGATGAATGTTGACCGGACGTGGAGCTTGTTTGAAATAGTATCTAGTACTCGTTCTGTGTTTACTTGGTACTTTGAACGATTCAAATATTTTTAATGAACAAATTTAATAACAGTTTACTAAAGGTTTCATTATAAACGCAATCTGTTTCTTAGTTTAAATAATTTCAATTAAAATCACCACTACCGGCTGCAATTCAATAAGAGCCTAATAAAAACGCTGGTCGACCTTCAGCGGCAACACTCCAGTACTCCATCACAGAGGTACCGAGACCTACTCACTGCGTCCGTGCGCAGCTTGCATTAGCGCATGTTTAATGCATGCCCGACAGTGGGCGCCGTGGGCGGGCGGGGGGCGGGCGACACGGGACCGTGGCGAGTTCTCTACAGCCTGCCTGATTAATAGACTTCTCAGTCCAAACGCTGACACTTGAGCTTTTTAAAAGAGTTGCGTTTCTTTTGTTGCTCTTACTTATGAAATTTGGGAATTTTCCGGAGGTTAAAACTACCTCAAGTAGGCATTAGAATCGGTCTATAGCTCGAAAAATCCAGATTAACTTTATTTACATTAAGGTTTTGATTCCAAACTACCATAGACAGCGATAGAGATGGAGGCTAAATGATAGAGCAAGCTAGATAAAGAACCCTAGTCAGGTAAATCATTAATCTTAACCATACAAATGTAACTTGCTGCACTTATAAACACAGGTGCAGCGTACAAATTCCATTACTAAGTACCTATCAAGCAAGAAAAACTCGTGGCACTACCGCTGTAACCATTGAAGTTCATTGTAGACGGTGGAACGCAAAAAGTCTGGTGCCGATCGATCGCGGTGTCGCAAGCCCGCGCGCTGTTGCGCTGCACCGCGCCGCCGTGACGGCTGACACGGTATTCCGATGCAATTGTTCCACCGCCGACGAAATGCAGGTTCTGCTGATTGAATAGCACAACTTATTATTTTTCACTGACGTCGCTCGGCCTTACAATAAGCCGTACAGTCTGTGAGCACTAAGGGCTTCGGGATTGTACTTTTGTCGCACTCGCTCTTAATAAGAGCGTTTGAGAGCGAGTGAGAGACAAGTACAAACCCGAAGCACCTTCTTAAGAGCCCCATATACGGTACTCGAGACTGAAATCGACCGATGAATTGTGCGTGTGTGGCAATATAGCATCCAAATTTCAATAGAAATATGAATCTTCACGATATCGTTTCAGATCGATCGTAACGACGGATCGTTCCGTATATATGGGGCCCTTAAGAGCTACCGCACTTTAGTACTTTGTCACTTTAACATCATGTTTGAACTACTTCTCTAATCTGTCAAAGGCGTTAAAGCGACAAGGTACTAAAATGTGCAGCTACTCCTAAGGCCGACTTTTTAGTTTTTACAAACTTTCGTTGAACATGTTTAAACTGATGTCCCGGAGTTCTATCAGTTTAAACATGTGGAGTCTGGACCCTGCCCTAATTAAAATTTTCCCTCCATGGGAACTATCGATAAGTTGGAAATATTGAATTATATAATTATTGCAGCTGACTTCAATGTCGCAATGACAGAGTATTATCTATTATTTATTAGTCACAAAGATAATGTTTCAATGAGTTTGATAGCACTTAAGACATGAAACTACAGGTAAAAAACACGTTTTAAAATAAATGTTGCACAATTTTAGTGCTAACATCAATTAACGCGTCAAATTAAATAGAGTCCCAAACAAACATCGATCACGACGGGGTAAAATAGTACACGAAAAACGAAATGCTACAAATTAATTATACTAATGTAAAAAGCCACGCGGAAAATTGCTTCAAGTAAAAGATGCGATTCGGTGAATGGCTACAAGGACTTCATGATTTTGAAGTAAAGGACCAACAAATGGATAAAACTCCGATGTAATGGCGAACCCATTCCTTCAGGCCTGATATCTCTTAAACGGTTCAACCGATATTCATCAAACATAGCTAAAGCCATCCATTACAATATCTCTCTTTAAAAAAAATTACGATGCCGCAGACGGACACAGATACAGATACTCACGTCAACCTGATAACGCCCTCTTTTCATTGGGGGTAATTTAATTAGCTTTTGCTAGTGATTTTATCTAAATAAAATTCGTAATTTCGTCTTTCGATAATCTTCTGGAATGGAATTTTAGTAAAGAATCCTACAAACTATTACACTTGTACCTTTATAAAATATCACTGGCTGGCTAATACCTCAAATTGACAGAACATGAGTAACGTGACAGAAAACTAATATCATATCGTATAGAATATTCTGACAATTGTGACAGTCCTTAGTTATTTTAATGCTGCAATATAAAAGAACCCATATGGGAGTGGTGATGCATCTGAACTATCGCTTGACGGCTCTGTTCACCTTCACCGTGGTGATGACGGCATTCGTGTGCTGGTGCATCATTCTGACCCAGGATAAGATAGACCCCCGGGCCCCATAACCTTCGACCGCTTAGCTGCCTCCCTGCAGCACGGGACCGTTCGATCCTTATCATTTAATATTTTTCACGCACACGCCTCAAAATAAATTCTGACCTGTGGACGCGTTAGGATTATGCAGCATCGCAGGCCAGCGCCGACTGTCGCGAGGTCGAGACTCCCGAAGAAACGTAGCTATAAAGCTTTTACGTACCAAGATAGGATAATTTGAAAGCATCAATATGCTCCGCAAGAGACTGACATCCCTAAGGAGATCATCAGTCTTTGTTAATCTACTGCTCGACGTAGACCTCTCTCAATGAGCGCCGTTAAGCTCAGTCTGAAGCGCGCTCAACCCAATCTGCCGGCTGCCCCCAAGTCGCTGCACCTAGCCGCAGGACGTCCTAAACTACTTTTGAAGAGATGAGTCCTGAGAAGAGACCGGTGACCTTCTAACCGAGGAGCTGGGTTTCCGGCGCACTCGAGCACATTGTTAATTGTGGCGGTCATTGTCCCCGCGTCCGGCGTGACGTCATGAGCAGCATCCATTGTGCACCTTCGGAACTGGATCTCGATTGTTCTTTTCCCTTTTGTCGCAAGATATTGAGGCTATTGAGACTCAATTGGATCGGCGTTCTAGTTGTGGGATGAAGAGAGGGCAGGAGCAAGCGAGTCCGTGTGTACAGACAGAATGCGTTTGTGATTATGTAATTTTAAACTACTTTCTGTTATAATTAGTTGAAACTAGTCTTACGTTAGGTTATTATAACATAGGTAAATAATCAACAATATAATGTAACAAAATGATCGGTTTTTTACTTACCGGTAACATTTTCTCAAAAAGAAAGTTTGAATCAAAATAATAACAGATAGTAGTACGCTACGTTTGCGGTCGCGTAAGCAAACGAGACACAATAACATGGATGTATATTTGTACACATGGAAGTCGTATTCAAAGAGGAACTAACTCTCTTAAACAGTATTTTATTATCAAATTATCCTCAAACATTAGGAACATAATATAACTAGCATTTAAGTGTATTTCCTAAAACTGGCCGAATAACAGGTTTTTTATTGTTTATTTAACATGACAGCCTACTATAACATGTAAAATGTTTTAAATTAACCAATGTAGAAGTGTCACTTGACTTGACAACGAACACGTTGGCTCCCGGACGTAGGGTACCCTCCGTGTTAAGGGCCGGTACAGACGGACTACGGCAGTTCACGTAACTGTATCAAAACTTACGTACGTCAACTGCACTTGAATTGCCATTTTGCAGCTGGGTTGCAGTTCAAATGCTGCAGCCTGTCGGCCCTAACAGAAAAGCCCGCTCCCTTTGTGCCTGTTATACTTCCATGTTTGTGGTCGGCGAAGGCAGCGGTGCGCGCTTCGCCCGCGCACGGTGGTCGGTCGCCGACGTCGCGTGCGTGCATACCAAGCAGGCAACTAAAAAGCTTCACCGATACAGAAATGCTATTAATTTTGCGGGGATTTTGTTTACCTGTCTAAAACAGGAGCTGAACTATGCATGAGAGGAGACAGATTCAGGTATCGAAGACGAGTAGATAAGTGAGCCGTAGCGTGTGACTTTAAATACTTGATGTGCCTGTTCCTCGGGGAAGTTTTAATTCAATTACGAGACGCGCACTTGAGCAGTTGTCTTCATGAGTCAGTGCAGTTAACATTCACATTTGTGCGCTGTCCCAATTGTCAAATTGCACTCCAAGGATGGAACCAGAGCCTTTTAAGCAGCGCCGGCAGCGCTACTGTCGCTTTCTACCCATTTTCGTCGCCATCGCAAAATCGCAATCAGGACACTTTTCTTTTCGCACATTCGCGGCCATAGGTACTGGCCCCAGCACAAATAATTCTGTTATGCTAATGGCTAATATTAACACTGGAATTATCAGCGGCGTGGTTATCTTTACTCTTTATTCGCATGATGTCATGGATTCAAACAATGGCAGCGAATAGTCCTGCGCGCGCCTCATAACGGCGCATTGTGCGCGTGAGGGGCGACGTGCGGCGCATGCGCGCGTGAATGAATGCTGTCGCCGACGCTAACGCGACGCCGCCCCCCTTTATTTTCACCTTTCTGCAAATAAACAATCAAGTGCCGTGGTGCCCTGGATTCGATGCGGGCAACTTTTGTTTATTATTTGGGGGCGTAGCCAAGATATATGGGATGACATTCTCGTGCGCTTCGATAAACCACGTGGTCAACCGCCCTCCAATAAATTTTGAACGAT
Source organism: Acleris cristana (assembly GCA_948252455.1). Taxonomy (NCBI): domain Eukaryota; kingdom Metazoa; phylum Arthropoda; class Insecta; order Lepidoptera; family Tortricidae; genus Acleris; species Acleris cristana. The sequence goes on along the minus strand of OX411791.1, from coordinate 155,816 downwards.
AGAAAAGATGGTAGTAGCGTTTGCATCTTGGCTAGGGCCCCTGCTGTTATAGTTCAAATTTTGACACTAATATTATAATAAGATTTTTAAATAATCCTGCAGTTTTTTTACTATTACTGCCTTGGAACTTTCTCTTTGCAATTTTAACTAGGTATTCAGCGAAGATGATTGTTTATTCAGTATAGTGATCACAATAACAGTGGCATCATCATTGCCGATAAAACCCTATTTAAAAAAAAAATACTCTGTAATTGGTGAAACTGAAGGAAAAGATAGAGATTAGTGTCGATCAAAGAAATTAAACAGTCCCGAAGATATTTAAGAGCTTCGCTTTTCTCAGGGAAACAATTTCCAGCTCATCCTATATTCTGACCAGCAATATCTAGATTCAATTATATAATGGCTTATTCTTAGTCGTTTCTGTGAGAAACCTTCTCTGGTATCGTTTCCGCTGTGGCCTAGTATTGCCAAAAATCGAACAACACTAAAATGTCATATGTTTCCAACATTCCAATTACTTGGTTATCTGGCGCTCCGCCGGCTGGCGCACGATAACGCTATCACGGCGCGCTGGCTTTGTTGCTCGGTTTCGGGGGTTTACTGCTGTAACACTGATCGGACATACACACGTCAAAAATGAAAAAAATATATAAAGATATATCTTATCTCTAGACTGACTTGTGTATTTTAACTTATCGATTAACAGGTTTTGTAAACCTGACTGCCTGTGTTTTTTGTTAATTTGGTTTTTATTCGTCGTACACTACGAACTATTCAAACGCTTTAAACATTCAAACTTCAAACATTTATCATAGCCATATTGTTTAGGATATCATAACACCCTGCTACCTTGTTACTGTGTCACGCGAGCAAGATAGAGTAAACATTTTAAAGATATTCAGACACATCAAGATCTGATCTTCCGTTTAAAAACTGAAATAAATATACTTACACACGTTAAATTAATCCTGAAATACAACATTTTTGGGTACTTGTGTAAATAACTCGTGAGAAAAGGATATGGAAGGGTTGAAGCTGGAAGGTGAGACTGCAAGTTAATGGTTAAGCTGTGGTGTCAATTCTCAGAGTATGAGGCGTTGGTCGGCGGGCGCGGCCAGGGGGCGCCGCTGGGCGCGCCCGGCCGGTGGGCGGCGGACGCGCATCCTCCTTACGCCGCGGACGCAGGTCAGGTATCCTGGTGGCCGCGACCTTCCTTGTGCCGTCCGCTCGCCAATCTTGACTAATGGCTGCTGTCTTCTGGGAGGTCACTTAATCGCTCGCTCGACGCTCAACTCGACCTTCATAACGACCTTGGCAGGGCTCGAAGTGAGCGTCGAATGACTTGAGGCCGAAGACACGCCTGGGCTCTCATGTCGACTCTACTGGTTTCGGTTCCATTTCATGCAGGCCTCTCGTCATTAACCACACGGCGAGGAGCTGGCACCTCGCGTGCGGCGCTGCCGTGTCGTGTGTAGTCGTGGATCGATGTCCGCTGTCCGTCGCTAAACTCGCTAAATGTGCTTCCTTCACTTTCACCGTCACGTAATAACTAGATTATTCTCATTATGTCATGGGGCCTTAACAATCTAAGTGGTATTTGTCATTGGGACTTCTAAGATAAGCCAATATTTATTAATAGGAACGTAGTAGGTATTACTAGAGCGGCTTCGAATAATGTGTTTACTGCATGCGTCGGTACCTATACATGTGATTGTAATTTGCCGCAGAACTGTGTCAGTAGAGTAATTAGCCGATATCGTGGCAAATGTTTACACAACTTAGTTTTCTAACCTTGAACCTTGATCTTATAGCTAACCCCTTGTAATAAACCTATATCCGTCTCTAAATCACTACTCCGCCAGTGCCCTGCTCATTTATATTAATACTTATAAGACTCTATATTGAGTTCTAAGTCCTGAATGCTGTGAGTGGTGCATCACGTAAATGGCCGTGCGGAGGAATGCAGTTTATGGCCTCACTTCCTGAGTAGCGCGTCGACTGCAATTTTATGTAACATCTGTCGGGTAGGCCGGCTGGAGCGCTAGCTTTTTGCCCGCGTGTTTCTTTACACGATAAACGCTAATCGTTACATCGGTACGCAATCTTCGAGATTCATAAAGGCGTTTTTCTACGATGCTAAGCTGAGAAAACTCAGTTAACAGACATACAGGCTTACTGTAATATTAGTATCGATTAATCCAGAGAGCCGCCAGACGGGCGGGGCTGGCGCAGCATCGATTATACCATTTTTAGATGGACCTGTCTGGTCGCCGTCGCGGAGCTCAAGTTAACTTGGAGATCGTATAAATCAGAAACTATGTAGTGCGTATATTACCTACTTACAAGTTTAAAATAAAATAGTGATAAACGACAGTGATCATTAAAAGCGCGGTATATGATTGTTTTCTTTTATCAATCTAAATGAGGGTAAGGTGAGAATGAAATGGAGATGACAGTTCGAACACTTCGAACAAAGGAAAACGTATCACGCCGGATCGCGGCTGGTGATTATTAAAGTGCAAATATATCTGTAATGGCGCGATCTTTGCGTTAAATTATTCGTGAGTTGATTGTGTAGTAACGGGGTAAGTGTTAGTGTGTAATTTGTGAATAGTGGGATGTAAATGTCTGCGCGATGTTTGGGTTATGAATGTCAGGTCATCTTGTCCGCAGCTTTTGGAAACGCCCTTTCACGTGCGGTGCACAGTGGCTGTAGAAGATTATTAATTTGGAAATCCGCTCAAATTTACATAATGCCGGGAGCGTTGAATTAATATCTTGAGTAATTATAGAAGGTCATACTGGAGCTTACTTTCGACACGGTTCTTAAGCAACTGATGGTCTAGCGGAGAGGGCATTGGGCAAGCGCGCAGCCGAACCAAGTTCGAATCCGGCCTCTGTGATATAATTCATCTTTTTGTATTTTTATTTTTGTGTTTTTATTTTGTTGCATGTATTAATCAATTTTATGTTAATTTTATTATTTTAGGATATGTTAATAGGTAGTTAACAGAAACCGTGTTTTATATATATTTTTACATTGTTATTTTATTATGATGAATTTAATTGATTTATAATTCATCTTTTTGTATTTTTATTTTTGTGTTTTTATTTTGTTGCATGTTTTAATCAATTTTATGTTAATTTTATTATTTTAGGATATGTTAATAGGTAGTTAACAGAAACCGTGTTTTATATATATTTTTACATTGTTATTTTATTATGATGAATTTAATTGATTGATTTTAGATTTACTTGATTAAATTGATTTTGCTTGAGAGATCGGTAGTTGTAATTGTTAACCCACGCGGTAAACTTGTGTTACGAACCACAGTCATCACATTGGCGCTCAACGGGTATAAGTTCATGACCTATCTCTCAATAATTTTGTTGTAAGTAGTGTTACGTAATCGAGTGGATTGGTTGGCCCTTCTGGTGATATTGATGTATAGATAAGTACTTATACTGTTATTCTCATTAGTTTGTTATTATTAGTTTTTATTCTCGTTAGTCAATTTGATCGATGATGACAGATAAAATGCAGGCTAGTGACTTGTTGAAGGATGAACTTGAGTTCGAGTTGGCCTGCAGGGGCGTGTACAATATATTAACGGTCATGCCTATGAGAAAGATTCTTAGAGAGATGATCAATTCAGAAATTAATGGAGATTCTTCTATAGGTCTCTCGGCCCCTTTTGCCAGTATAAATGAGCCCCAGTCTGAATTAAAGGTTTGTTTGGGTAAATTAGGGGCGCTTGCACAGGCGGTGGACGAAATGCTGGATGCTCCTGATCGGGCAATAATTAGACGCGTAACTTCCCGTTTGCTTCACCTGCAAAATCGCGCTAGATGGATCAGCCCTTTGAGTGACGATATCGAGCGCCACCAAAAGCTATGCAAAGACATTGACATCCTTCTGGATCACATTAATAAGTTGCAGTCACGTAGTCTAGACAGTGAAGGAGGGCTGTCAGAGGAAGATAAAGAGATTTTACACCAATCGTTAGGGCCGGAAGCCTTGCAAATTATAACAAAGCTAGAGCAGGAAGAGAAACTACCTTCTTTAGCTCACGGAGCCGACCCTGGTTCTTCTGATGGTATGTTACAAAAGAATAAAGAGTATCAGACATGTCTAAATGGTCCGGAGAGGCAGGCCTTGAGGCAAAAGGAAGCGCAATTAGGTTCATTAACGGACAAAAATGAGGGTCAGACATCGAACCTAATGGCGTTTCATAGGCAAAGCAAGTTAACGCGGTCATCTACAATTGACAAGGAACTAGTGCACAGGAAACTGGTTCCGATCAAAGATTGGGGAGTTAAGTTTTCCGGCAAAGGTGGCATGAGTATTAATGCGTTTTTGGAACGCATAGATGAACTAAAGGATGCTCGTAATGCTGAAGATGTGGATCTATGGAGATATGCAATCGATTTCTTTGAGGGAGATGCTCTTATCTGGTTTAGAGCCAACAAAAGTTATATTCAGGACTGGAAAGAACTAAGGGCACTCCTTTTAGCAACTTTTCAAAGACCGTATTATCAGGACGAGTTGCTTGACGAGATTAAAAGAAGAACTCAAGGTAAAGATGAGAACGTCACGGTTTATATCTCGGTAATGCAAAATATGTTCAACAGACTCCCAGAGAACCCAAGTGAGTGTCAGAAGATAACAATTTTGCTAAAAAATATACAGCCATACTACCAACAAGCGGTATGCAGGGACAAATTCGCATCGGTCTCCGAATTAATTACGGTGCTCAGAGTTATTGAGCGAACTAAAATAAGTTGTGATCGCTTTCGAGAACCAATAGTGTCAATAAACACCCTAGAACCAGATTTGGCATATAAGGCACAGCACAGTGAAGAGGTTAATGCTTTTAATCAAAAAACTATAACGAGGGAGTTCAACAGGACACATAACAGAAGCATGGAGATGAAATGTTGGAATTGTCGAGCCCCTGGACATACCTTCAGATCTTGTAAACTGCCTCGCCAAAGAGTGTTTTGTTACAAGTGCGGTAAATTTGGTCAAACCACTAGCAATTGCACAAATTGTGACAATTCGGGAAACGACAAAGCGGAAGGCATAAAGACTGCCGAATGTCTTCCCAAGCAGTAAAATTCGATAAGGATGAATGGCAGACATGGCTTGACACTGTTACTAACTATTTTGCGACTGGGGATATATGCAACATATCGAAATTGCACAACGATAATCGATATTACGGGAAAATAAAAGTATTGGGGCGAGAGTTCGTCGGTCTCATGGATTCCGGGGCAACCACGTCAGTTATCTGCAGAAAACTAAGTTTGGAACTCTTTGCTTTGGGATTCTCAACGCAAGAGGTTCCTCAAATAAAGTTGTCTACGGCGGATGGAACAGCTCATAACGTTTCTTCCATTTTGTATTTACCGGTTGAGTTCTGTCAGAGTTACAATGTTATCCAGTTTTATGTTATGGACGATTTAAAACATGACATGTTACTCGGTATGAATTTCTTTGAGGCATTTAACCTGAATATTGGTAAAAATACGGAAATCTCATCGGTTCTAGGAAGAAACCTAGTCAAGGACAAAGAGATGTTGGAGATAAGTTCACCAGTGTCAGTGATATCACGGTGTGAGTTGACATCGACTCAAACCAAGACGTTGGATGAATTAGTGTTAAATATGAAAGATACTATTGGGGTCGGTCTGGGTCGTACCGATTTGCTTGAGCACAGGATAGACACCGAAGATAATGATCCGGTTAACCAGAGGCAGTATCCATTTTCTCCAGAGGTCATGAAGGAGTTGAACAAGGAAATTGATGAAATGATTAAATTAGACGTTGTAGAACCATCGTATAGTTCATGGCGTTCTCCGGTTTTGCTTGTAAAAAAAGCGTCGGGTAAAAACCGTCTGTGTTTGGACAGTAGGCAACTTAATAGGTGCACGAAAACAGATACTTATCCCTTGCCACGCGTTACAACTATATTAGATAACTTGAAAAATGCTCACTATTTGTCCACATTAGATCTTAAATCAGCGTTTTGGCAAATACCTCTGGAAAAGTCAAGTAGGGAGAAGACCGCGTTTGGGTTGCCGGGTAAAGGTTTATTCCAATTTAAGGTAATGCCATTTGGTCTGATCAACGCGAGCCAGACACAACAAAGGCTAATGGATAGACTTTTTCCAACTCAGTATGAAGGGAAAATATTTACATACCTGGATGACATTGTCATATGTACCAAGACTTTTGAGGAACATATTGCAACATTAAAGTGGGTCATCAAACAGTTGGCTAAAGCTGGTCTTACAGTCAATATAGAGAAATGTCAGTTTGCTCGGGCTTCTCTTAAGTATCTAGGCTATATAGTTGACAAGGAGGGGCTACGTACGGATCCGGAGAAAGTAAGTGCCATTGTTAACTACCCGAAGCCACGTACCTTTACAGAGTTGAAACGCTTTTTAGGGTTAGCTAGCTGGTACAGGAGATTTGTGGAAAACTTTGCAATGGTCGCGGCTCCCTTGCATGATCTTACTAAAGGAGGAAAGAAAGGGCGAGAGGTTTTGTGGACAAAGGAAGCAGAAAGATCGTTTAGCGATTTAAAAACCGCCTTAACAACTACACCAGTCTTGAGTTGTCCCGATTACTCTTCACAATTTATAATTCAATGCGATGCTTCTAACAGAGGAACAGGGGCAGTCTTAATACAACTCGGAGAAAACAATACCGAGAAACCAGTTGCATATACGAGTCGTAAACTTACTGACAGAGAAACGAAGTATTCAACCTCCGAAAGAGAACTCCTAAGTGTGATTCACGCGGTGGAACACTTTCGGCCGTATGTTGAAGGAACACGATTCAAAGTCATCACGGATCACAGTGCTTTACAGTGGCTGTACAAAGCAAAGGATCCACATGGAAGACTGGCTCGTTGGGCGATGAAACTGCAACAGTTCGACTACGAAATCTTATACAGGAAGGGGCGAGATAACGTTGTACCTGATGCTTTGTCAAGGTCTATAGTACAACAGGAAATAAGTGTCATTGAAGTAAAGTCAGAAGACAAGGACGATTGGTACAGAGCGAAAGAAAATATGGTCAAACAAGGAAAAGAAGAGTCAGACTGGGCAATAAATAACGGCATACTGTGGAAACATCTAAAACTCAAGCAGTTTCCAGACGACATTGATTCCTGGAAAATGGTGATTCCGGAAAAGTTAAGAGTAGAGGTGTTTAAGGAATGTCACGATGATCCCACCGCTGGTCACTTGGGTGTTAAAAAGACAGTTAACAGGGTGAGACAAAGGTATTATTGGCCAACATTGATTAAGGATGCTAAAGAGCATGTACGAAAATGCGAAACTTGCGCAAAACACAAGACTTCTCAAACACCTCCCTTGGGTTTAATGGGTAACCATAGAGATGTTACTAGGCCATTTCAAATTATATCTATGGACTTAATGGGACCATTTCCCAGGTCGAGAACAGGAAACACCATGCTATTAGTGATATCTTGCTGGTTCAGCAAATTTGTACTTCTATTCCCACTAAGAAATGGCAAAGCGTCCAATATAGTAAAGATTGTGGAAGAACAAGTGTTTCTTATCTTTGGCTCGCCTGAAGTAATCATATGTGACAATGGGAAACAGTTTACAGCAATTCAGTTCAAAGACATGGTTGAGAGCTACAATACCGATATTTGGTACACCCCGTATTATCACCCGCAAGCTAACCCCACCGAAAGAGTGAACCGGGTGATAGGTACTGCTATAGCGTCCTTTATAGAAGAAAATCATAAAGATTGGGACAGGTACATACCACAGATTGGTTACGCCATCAGGACCGCCGTTCATGAGGTGACAGGACTGACTCCTTCTTATTTATTCTTTGGTCGGGAAACTTCGTATCATGGTAATACTGCTGCAAATCGTAGTCAAGATCTCCCTTTGAAAATTGATTTATCCTCTTATAAAGAAAAGCTGGAGGAGCGAAGTGAAATTTACAAAGATGTCAAAGAAAGGTTAAAAAAGGCACATGAAGTAAATAGAAGACACTACGACAAACGAAGGCGCAAATGTACATTCGAGTTGGGAGACCTGGTTTGGAAAAAGACTAAACCGTTATCGAATGCAGGCAAAAGCTTTATGGCCAAGCTCTCACCTAAATACGAGAAAGCGGTTATTGCGGATAAAATATCAAACGACGTGTATATTCTAAAAAGTTTAAAGGGTAAAAACTTAGGGAAATGGCATTCAGCGGACCTGAAACGAGCGATTTGCTGCATTGACGAATCCTGCGCGGATTCTTTTTGCGGAGGGGGGATTATGTAGTGCGTATATTACCTACTTACAAGTTTAAAATAAAATAGTGATAAACGACAGTGATCATTAAAAGCGCGGTATATGATTGTTTTCTTTTATCAATCTAAATGAGGGTAAGGTGAGAATGAAATGGAGATGACAGTTCGAACACTTCGAACAAAGGAAAACGTATCACGCCGGATCGCGGCTGGTGATTATTAAAGTGCAAATATATCTGTAATGGCGCGATCTTTGCGTTAAATTATTCGTGAGTTGATTGTGTAGTAACGGGGTAAGTGTTAGTGTGTAATTTGTGAATAGTGGGATGTAAATGTCTGCGCGATGTTTGGGTTATGAATGTCAGGTCATCTTGTCCGCAGCTTTTGGAAACGCCCTTTCACGTGCGGTGCACAGTGGCTGTAGAAGATTATTAATTTGGAAATCCGCTCAAATTTACATAATGCCGGGAGCGTTGAATTAATATCTTGAGTAATTATAGAAGGTCATACTGGAGCTTACTTTCGACACGGTTCTTAAGCAACTGATGGTCTAGCGGAGAGGGCATTGGGCAAGCGCGCAGCCGAACCAAGTTCGAATCCGGCCTCTGTGATATAATTCATCTTTTTGTATTTTTATTTTTGTGTTTTTATTTTGTTGCATGTATTAATCAATTTTATGTTAATTTTATTATTTTAGGATATGTTAATAGGTAGTTAACAGAAACCGTGTTTTATATATATTTTTACATTGTTATTTTATTATGATGAATTTAATTGATTTATAATTCATCTTTTTGTATTTTTATTTTTGTGTTTTTATTTTGTTGCATGTATTAATCAATTTTATGTTAATTTTATTATTTTAGGATATGTTAATAGGTAGTTAACAGAAACCGTGTTTTATATATATTTTTACATTGTTATTTTATTATGATGAATTTAATTGATTGATTTTAGATTTACTTGATTAAATTGATTTTGCTTGAGAGATCGGTAGTTGTAATTGTTAACCCACGCGGTAAACTTGTGTTACGAACCACAGTCATCACAACTAATTTGCCTTAATTTTCCTTATCTGAGATTACCTATGCTTAAAATTAATTAATGTACGTTTAACGAGTCAGGGTTTAATTAATTTTTATGATGATGTAAAAGTGTCATAACCATAACTCATCAACATTTTTAACATGGTCTTATCCGATCCATACGTAACTAAGTCATTTTGGAAGTATTTTAGAAGTGGTTGCGAAATCTTGTAACAGTTTATACAAAGCATATATATTATACCTACTTAACTCTAATATGTATTTAATACAGCTGATTCGCCAATATATTCAGTAAATAAAATATAAAGTCCGCTTCCATAACACGCAACATCAGCGGCAACACAGAAATTTAGGTAAATAATATCTCGATTATTTATTATCCGATCTCTAGAGCAGATACAGCGTCACCCCGCCCCAACTGGCGGGCACAATTATAATATAGAATCGGAAGTCGATGGCAGCGAATATGTTAAACAAGGAAACTAGCTGTAGCTATCATGTCATGATGACACATCGCTCTTGGTTCAATTATTCATTAAACTGGAATCCTTATGTAAACACGTTCTGTGGATATACAATAATGCTCTTACATATGCGCAGTCGCCACCGCGCTTAGCTGTTTATCTGTGAACCACAAGACGGTGACATAAGATGCATAGATTACCTACGTATGATGTTGATGTTAGGGAATTAAATGTTAATTACCGATCAACGTGTCCAAGTTAACGAGCCGAGTAGGTAATGTTAGCGGTGGGCCGGCCACGTGGTGACTATTTTCGCGGCCGATGGGTGCGGCGCCGGCGCGTGCGCTCGGTGCGCAGCCGTGGGCGCATCCCCGCAATATAACACCAATTTGCTCAATTCGCCACTTGATCAACGCTCAACACACAGGATGGTAGAACAAACCGTTCCTAGTACATCGCAGCCTCAACATTAGTGCTAGCTTTGTATTCTGTTTATCAGGCTTCGTTGTATTTCATGCTGCGCCAGATTCAGTTGGATGTGTAGAGTAATGAGTACTTTATTGCGCCTGCGCCGGTACCAAGGTCGCGCTATCAACAGTTCATTTTATGAATGTCACTGCCTTTGACGTATTTGCATCTGCTGCTAGTTTTTACAATCAATTGATTTGTTTTTATTATCTAACCTACTTTGCTTGGTATCCTTGAATCAGCAATTTGTGCGTTATCGATTAAAAAACCGTTACTCATAGAACAAAGCTAAATTGATAAAAAGATATGGCCCAGCGATGAATGGGCGGCCTCGCGCGTATGCAGATAATGGCAACTGCTCGGACCCCGGCCGCCAGGGCTGCCTCTACTGAGCTGCAGCACTCGTTCATTGCATACTCGACGCTGCAAAAAAATTTGAGATAGGAGGTTTCTGAAGAATGGTGAGGAAATTACAGCCGTGGCCAAAGGTGTTGAGCACCACCTATGCGTTTTTCATATAAAAGTCAAACTTTAAAAGGTGCTTTTATAATTATCTTTTATTATAGAAAGTTGTATAGGTATTCATCGGAAAGAATAGTCATATGACGTTAAGGGAAATTCCGTGAAAAAAAATACAATATCAACTAATGATTTGCACATGTTCAAACCCTTTTTTATATTTTACACCTTTGTGTAATTTTTAAATTAAAAAATAATACTTTATTTTATAAGTTACAAAGGAAAACGTGGGGTGCTCAACACCTTTGGCCAAGGCTGTAATTTCTCAGTGAACAGATGTGAGACGTCACGCGTCAGGCAATTATATTCTAGGTGCTTCTAATTCTTTCTGAATAAAACACAAGAAACGAATTTACCACTCGTAATTATGTTTGGGAAGTAGCAGATCAAGCATGATGGATTTGACCTTAAACACTGCCTCCGCTTTAAACAATCACCCGTGAAGATTCTAGCGAAAATGTGACGAGGCTGTGCGAGCTAGCAGACAGCAACCCTGCTGAAACCCGCACAGCCGCTTGCGCTGTTCGCGGCTATTTGCGTCTATGAATGGCTGGAGATGCCTTGTATTGTATCTGTTGTACTACATGCGCTTTGTCGTCGTTGACGACGACATGCGCATGATGTATACGTGCTCATTGATGAGCATTCTCTATTGCCTTGCCGATATCTGTATCTGAATCTGTATATCTAACATATTCATCATATCCTTCATGCAGATTATTATACTCGTAATCTGACATTTTCTTTCGTAGAACTTAATACTCAAGTTGCTCTGTAAGGTTTTAAGTATGGTCTTTCTGTGTCATCTGCGGCGTGCGCGACACACTTCCTTACGTCAGACTTGTTCGTGGACCTGGAAACCTAGACTATTTGCGTGATTACTTAGCGCCTGACGCAGCTGTGAGCCGCGGCTCCTCATTAGCGACGAGCCAATAATTCTCGCCCGACCGGTCACGTGTGCGCGGGCGCTTCCGTCGTGCTACCTGCACCGGGCAATAACAAATAAGTGTTGATCTCGCGCTGGCTTGAAACGTGCCTTCAGCTAGCGGATGCAGCACCAAGCTCTTTGCAAAACACGATTGTTTTATTTGTAAAATACCATTATTATAACAACAATAAGTGTACTGATTAAATCAATAAAGCTTAACGGTAATCACCCGACGTCATTCAATCTCGTTTCGACTGATTTCTGTTCCGCTTCACGTTGTTTTGGCATTGCTTTTCCCTTAATGCCAAGGTCGATCATGTTGATACTTTCCGGGTTGAATTTATAACTGCATTCTGAAGCTGGCAACTTCTTCAAGTATTGTTTGTAAAATATAATCTTCACATGTTTCTTTGGTATTGGGTTGAATCAAGTGGTGTCTTGTTTCTCACCTATCTAGGGTGTAAGTTAATGAAGAACATGTGACTATTTTTAACAAATGGTAGGTACCTCTTCTGGGTGCTTTACAGCCGACTCTTTTTCTTAAAATAGCTAAGTATATCTAGTTTTAGGATGTAGCAATAACTCCAAATACATTATCCGACTATTTTTCGACTGTGACAAATAAGGTTGTAGCTGAATTTTAATTTTTAACCTTCCGTTTATCTCATTCCAGGCGGCGCTTTCGAGGGCGTCGAGGATCAGGTGTCGCCGTTCGGGTACGGGCGCGGCGAGGGCGTGGACGCCGGGCACGGGGACCCCGAGTGGATCTGCAGCCGCGAGAAGCCGCGCTATGACGAGATGTTCCGCAACCTCAGCCCGGTCGACGGCAAGGTCACCGGCGCCGGTAGGTCTCCCGACGCCCTGCGCGCGCTGCTCTCTTCCGCCCGCAGCTGCTCTTCGCTCAGCGAGCTGTGCCTGCAGCTGCACGCGCGGCCGCGGCGCGCCGGCGAGCTGACCCGGCTCGCGGGGACCCTCGCCGTCGCCACGCACAACTGCAACCTCATCGCTCAGTATTTAGTCAACGAACGAGCCAGCGACGACGTCATGTCCTCTGCCTTCTCCATTCACAGCTTGCCAGAATCCCATGCCGATGCCACTTCCACATACGCCCCCAGTAGACCCGACTCTGCCGCAGAGAGGATCGCTTCTAGCGACAGCTCTGATGATGAATCGGCTGAACCTGAACCCATGTATAATCTAGATCTAAACGAAGAAAAGTTTCCAGAAAAGTCAAATTTCTTTCAACCGATTATACACACGATTAAGTTCGTAGTTTTATTGTTTTTGAACATCGTGACGATTTTAATAACTTTGGAGGTTATGTTTCTGTCGATGGCGTACGTGTTTACTGGGGAGCCGTATGTGGAGTTTGTGGTGGAGAGGAGCGCGGAGTCGTGGTTGGAAGTGTCGAGAGCTCTGGCGTTCGGGCCCGAGGAGGAGACGGTGAGGCTCGCCTCGGCGGCCGACCTGCTCCGCCGCGCCAACCTCGCCAAACTGCTCAAGTGGATGGCCAGGAGTGTGGCTGTCGCTGCGCACTGACTGCGCCAACTAGTTATTCTATTTTCTATGGCTGTAGTCTAAAATGTTGTAAGGGACCAAATGTTACTTTAGTATTTTCTCATACAAATAAATATTAGTTTAATGCATTGTGTGTATAACATTCTGATGCCCCTTACACTTTAGACGACGGCCGTAGTCATGTTGTTGTTATTATTGCGGTTGCTAGGTTTGTATTGAATTGGTATACGGGTAACAAGGTCAGGTTAGGATCTAATACCGATAACGTCGTCTGCGGAATCGCTTTCATATATTTACGTAATGCATTTATCATTCTAAGCATTTTATGTATTAATTTGTGCATTCATAATTATAATCTTCATAAACTATCTATTTATGTCATATTTATGTATATAATGTACTATATCTATTTTGTATACTGTCACGACGAAACCTGTATGTACCTGTGAGGCCTGTTAGAGTTAAGTTTCTGAAGATTGCGAAGTAAAACACTTTTTAGAACCGCGTCAATTACGATCAGTCATGGGAACTTAACGTTAACGGGTACTCGAACCTGCCCAAACGCTTTAGTTGTTTTCGCACGTAACGTACGCTTATTATTATTCATAGTTAATACCGCCGTTCACCGATTGATAATCAAACCGATACTTCTATGTAAACATATTATCGAGCGTGGTCGGTTCGATCATCTGGGTTTATGTACTACGAGTAGATGGATACGATAATAAATATTATAATTAGTTTTTGTCAATAAGATATCGCACCGAGCATTGCATTTCACATTCAACCTAGGATTATCCGGGTTTGTACCCTCTCGCGCACACTCACTCAATAACTTTATTTTCCTCCTATTCTTGCTAGTAATTGCTGATCGTTGAAGCAATTTTTGACACTTTAATTAATGGTCTGAAAGATGTTGGTAACTGGGAAATGAAATTCGGTGCTCACTTTTCGATTGTGTGTATACGGGCGGCCTCAGAGGTGCTTCTACCGAAGGGGAATTGTGTTTGCTTTGTTCTTGCTCTGCCATGATAACTCGTGACGTATGTTACCTACTGTGTGACAGTAAATATGGGAAACTTCAAACAAGTCAATATCAGGCTGCAGATTAGTAAAACTTCATGGGAACTTTTGTATGAAGTCCGGTCCTAGATCCAACAGAGCTAATTAGTCGGTCACTAAATGGGGGAATAAAGTGCATGCAAAAACATATTAAATTACTTAACCCTCAGCTCTATCAGCTCTTGGACCATCTTGACGCATACGAGTAGTTCTTCTCAATTGCAATTCGGTAGAAACTCCTCTCTGATTCCCTTGAGCGCCAGCTGACCGGGGCTTTATCCGCAGCGGCGAAGACGGAGATGGTGAAGTCGAAGCTGCCTAACTCCGTGCTCGGCAAGATCTGGAAGCTGGCCGACATCGACAAGGACGGGTTCCTGGACGACGAGGAGTTCGCGCTCGCCATGCACCTCATCCAGGTGAAGATCGACGGGCACGACCTGCCGCCCGAGCTGCCGCACCACCTCGTGCCGCCCTCCAAGCGGAACTAGCCCGCCGGCCGCCGGGACTAGTCGCGGGCCTGGGGCCGTCCAACCCTGCAGCCGTGAACGCACTAGGAGAGGAGGCGGCGCGTTGCGTTCCTAAAAACGCCTCTGCCATATTATGGCGAGGTTTTTTAGAATGGGAGCGTGTTGCTTCCGCTTTCGCTGCGTTTGCGGCTTAAAACAATATGCTGGCGAAAATGCGTTTACCATTACGATTTCTTTGTAAAGCTAGCGACCCGCCCCTAACTCCGTCCGCGTGGAACGCCAGCCTTTGGTCTTGGACGGCCGCAGTCTGCCACTCGCGTGTCTGAGCGGCAGCCCTCGACTCCAGCGGACGCTGTGAGCGGCGAGGGTGTATCCGCCTCTGTGCCGGGCTGACGACTGCAGGTTCTTGTTTCCTTCAAACGTATGTCCTAAATGGTAAACCGGCCTTATGTATTTTGTCCGTCATTCAATGCCCTGCTGAGGTGAAGATTTTGGAAAGAAACAATGGCAAAAAGTGAATTCAAATAACATTTAATGCAATTTCATATCATCTCCCTGTTTGTTTGGGTCTAGAATTTTCACATTCAATGTATTTAGGTAGAGTTCACACAATTCACTTCTAGTTTTACTTTGCTTTAAACCTCTACACACATATATACTTAAATAGTTCCTAAATAATTTAATGTGTAATTGAAATCGTCAGTCTGGTATAGAGGTGTGTTAATGCTTTGAGATACATTCCTTGTCTCGTTTCTGTCTTATAAGGAAAGATTCGAACCTCTCGATCGATGCATTTTGATTCGACTGCACACTCTGCACAGAGGCTACCTACATCTTTATACTGAAAGAAAATCGAATGCTCATTATATTACACCGCTTTATGTTTTAATCGACAGTCGATCAATCGATTTAAGCATCGATCGATCGGTTCGAGTCCCAAACTGCGGTAGTCGTGCATAATACCAGAACCAAATATTGTACCGCGAATGTGCGCATCGATTGTCCGTCGGACTAGCGAGCTACATCGCAGCACGGCCGTGCTGTGTTGTACAATTTGTTTTATTGTAACGATGTAACGAATCGTGTGAATGTTGGTGTGAGAACGAGCTTACGTACTGCTCACACGCACACATATAAACAAGTATCAATGCGCTACTCTTTCCTTGACGCGTGCGCGTGTGTGAGACTCGTACACTATGTAGGTAGCTGCTACTTGCAAATACTCGTGAAGTATGTCGTTTACCACGTTGTTTGCTATCTCCCTTGCTTTTATGTGGAAGAATGAGAAAAAAGAATACAATGTAGTTTCAAAACGAGCGATCCCACGTGTTGTTGCAGATACGTGTTGTATATCGCTGTATAAAGCAAGCTTCGGTCTCCGAGGAAGGCAGTGAATCATATCAGAATTTGCAATTATTTAAATTGAATATTAATTTATCTTTCTATTTATCTAAATTTTATCAGAGAAGTTTATTTTCTTGTGCAAGTATTCATAAATTAGTTGGAAATGTTCCGTCTAGGTTTAATACTTAATTTATTGGTGAGGTCGGTGCTGCGGCGCGCGCGTCGTCGGTATTAGCTCTTAATCTAACCCTCTAACGTTTGTATCACTAGGTTCGGTTTCGTTGCTATTTTTTTTTGACGATTCAGTAAGTGGTTCCTATTAGGTGATTCTGGGCCAGGACAGAAGCAATATCAATCATATTTTTTTATTAAGTTACTTATTTTAAAAATAAGTCCGAAGCCGGGAGACGCTCCCCGCGGCGGACTGTGGTTATTCGGAGCCTCCGGGATGAGAGTGCGTGCCGCTATACGTACGCATTTACCTGACGTAGCTTAAACGATGCAATCGCACGGAGCCCGCAGATTGTTCAGTGCCTTCGTACATAAGCGCGAGCAGCTTGTACTTGTTCTAATAGTTGTACAACTTAAGAGGAATGTTGCCGGTCCCGACGGGACCTCTATGTAAATACAGATTTTTATATGCGTTAGATATTTGGAATGTATTTTAGTGCCTCGTTCCGTGGGAACACGTTGAGAGCCTTTTTATTTACAAAGAAAAAGTATTTCATCTGGAGTTTGTAGGGTTCACCAGCGCGGAACGAGGCGCGCCACGTTTTTACATTTGCTACTGTGTGTACATAATTATATGTAAATTTATAAAAAAATATCATAAATTATACATAGAGTGTAATAAATAGTTAAGGAGTCAATTGTTGTATTCATTTATAACTCCGTCCCCTGCCATCTAGTGAGATTATTTTCCCCAGTTGTCCGCGCTGCGAACAGATGGGAAAATACATTGACTAGTCCGCACCCTCCGGCCTCCACGTTGAGTGCGAACTGGCGGGACTTGAGGGTGGACACCAGGGGACAAGCACGGGAGTAGCCCTGTCCCCGACGGGTGCGCCAAAGTTCATATGAAATTGCAACTCCGATTATTGGCACTCCGAAAATTTTTCTCATAACATTTTACATCATAATGATCACTCCTTATAATGTTAAAAAAAAAAAATATACTAATGATCGGAACTCATAATCATCTGAACTTATAACGCCAATATTCATGGAACCGTACACTTTCCAGAATTTCTTAAAATTCTTACGTGTAGATAAAATTAGGTTACGTTAGGTTAGATTTATAACAATCCTCAAAAAGTAACAGTTTCTTAAAAAAAATCATTATGAGTTGCGATAAGTATGAGAAACATTTTTCGAAGAAATGAAGTATGAGGAATTTTTTTCGAAGAAATGATGAGTATAGACACAAATCGTTATATGTATAAAAAATCTAAAGACCAATTTTATATGAGCCAATATGGACCCCTGTCCGACGCTCCCTTATCTATGCTCACTATCAGTCTAGAAAGATTATTGCATCCGGCTCTGTCGGGTTAGATATATATTCTGCTATCGTGCCGGCTTTTCACTAATTTAAATAGTACTTACTGCATACTCCCAGTATGCTACTCCGAATGCAGCTGAAGAATTTAATAGCATCTGGCTGGCCATACATGCTACAGACAGTTTCATAGAAAACGAAGATTAAGTATAGGTAGGTACCGATCGCTGTTGAGAAACTGATGGGAATGTACTTACCTACCTATAGATGACCGAGCTATAAGTTATAACACTTATAACATAACCTAGACCGTAGTAGGCCATTACTGGACATTTGCAAAAGTCAAAAGCCCGCATGCTAACGTTACAGCAATCGGTAGATTACATTGGCAAGTTAGTGTTCACGTGAGTGTGTGTAAGGCATGCAGATGACCAAGTGGCGCTGCACTTACCTAGCTACCCACTGCGTTCGCTACGCTCGTGCAACTTGTCGACCAACGCGAATGAGTTGAGAAACCTACACTCATCACGAACAAATTAAGTGTGTCGCGTTGTTTGAAATGAGTTCTTCCCTTAGGGCCGTATGAGGTGAGGTGCAATTTATATTGTAATACTAGCTTCTGCCCGCGACTTCGCCGCGTAGATATCGAATATTGTTATTCCCTCGGGAACTATTAAATTTTCCGGGGTGAAATGTAGTGTCCAGGGTAGGTATAAGCTATTTCCAGTTCAAATTTCCGCCCGCACGTACAAACTTAATTTCGCGTTTATAATATTTGTAATGATTACCTACATTCATGAATAAATAAACGAAACTAATGTAATGAACTGATCCTGGCTGAGATGCCCGTCCCAAGAAGCGTCAAAAAGGACAGTTTAGTGCGACTTGTCGTTTGTATGGATGTACTTACTTATGTCAAGACTAGCATTTCGGCCAAGATCAGTTTATTAATCTATCTATCTATCACCGTAGTCGCCTGCGCCTCTATTCTAGGTGGTTAAATCGGAATGGTATCTGATCTGTTATGGTATTGTGTTTAACTCGGCCGCCATTACTGTCAAGTAAATAAGAGCTATCAAAACGTTAACAATACGATGACAGGTCAAAAACGATATTGTTTTACCGTGTTGAATAGAGGCCCTGATCTAAACCCTGTCCTGTCGGTGTAGTGTCGTAACCTCACCCTTAAATTACTACCTACTTACCGTTACCTGGACCTGTTAGAAACACCCACCGATAAGCGAGGGTGGATCCAGCGGGGCTCGTTCCCGGGATGGGTAATACCTAAATAGTGGCACATGACTAGGGTTTCGTTCGTTAGGTTCCCGATTAGTCCGGACTTTTAGACTCGAGTCCGGACTATGTCCGGATTTTTTCAATTAGATTGGATATGAGTAATTAAGTAAACTACACATGAGTTAAAGTTTCCATTTTGTGACTAAAAAGTCCGGACTTTTATCGAAATGTCAGGCTTTTTGTCAGGACTTTCAAAATATTACGAACAAAATGCACCCTAAAATATACAACAAAGTTAATAAAAGTAATCAATTTTAAACCCTTTAGCAGAATTTTCAACCATATCCTAATTTATTTGGAGAAAACCTAATACCAAGAAATCCGAAGAAATTAGCAGTAAAAAAATTAGAATAGCTCCTTATTTTTTTTGTCAGTGAGTACCTATTTAACGAATTGTTTTATCTTATAATTACAGAAACGAAACGAGCAATAACAGCGTGCAATCACAAAAAAAAGATACAACCCGTATTTAAGTATAAAATCGACTACACCAGAAATTAGATACTCACCGGAAAAAAACCCGCGCAGACCGATAAAAGAAAATATTATTTTGAAACACGTTGAACTTTGCACAGGTCTGCACTTGTCGGGCGTTAAGTACCTAGATCTCAACGAAACGGAGCGGGGGCGGGAAGTAGGGATTGTCCACCTAACGTGATGGTATTTGGCATTTTGAGAGACTGCACAAATACTCCAAAGAAATTAGGTGTTTTCGGGGTGGACAAAATTGAATTATGTACGTATACCTACTATACGTACGAGAGAGACGGATGCTTTATTCACATTTTGTCACGCAATAAACGCAACCATACCTACTAGGTCCGCTGGAAACCCTAAACCATATTTACCCGTTTGTTACCTACAAGGTTGGTAGCCAGCGAGCACGCGGACACCAGTGGCCCGTTTCACGAAGCTACAAGTTACAAATTACAAGCGGAACTCTCTTTCTAGCAGTACGAGTTAGAAAGAGACTTCCGCTTGTAATTTGTAACTTGTAGCTTCGTGAAACGGGCCTCAGGAACCAGTTTCTCAAAAAGTATTAGTATACTTAATAATATTAGTGTTTTGTCTTATTTTTTAGTTTTATTTACGAGACAAAACACTAGCCCCCTCATAATAAACGTTGAGTAACGGCGGTATAGCTATCTATACAATGTTGTCCTTATCTGTCATTGTGACATTTGGATTTGACAGATAAGGATCAAAGACTACTATTATACATTGATAAGGATGATTAAGGACAAAAGTCAACGTTTATTAGTAAGGGGATAGTATTATTATACTAATAATGCTTTGAGAAATACCGAACGGAGCGAATAGTACCTACCTCCAGGGACCTGTTTTATAAAGCTCATAGAGGTAGGAAAGCTACATCTACGACAAAGCTACAAATTACAATTTACAGGTTAGGTTAGGTATCGTTACTTGCAGCTTTATAAAACGTGCCCCTGGCAGGCTGGGCGACACGACCAGGGGCGTATTGTATAAAAAATAATAGCTTATATTATAAGCGGAACTCTCTTTCCAACAGTATGTATTAAAAAGAGACTTCCACTTGTATTACAAGTTAGAAGCTTTTATGAAACGGGCCCCTGGTTACTGACAGCAAAAGGCAGAGCTTTCTCAAATAAATTTATTAACAAAACCAATTTAATATCTTAGCTAGAGATTGCATGGACCCGCGGCTCGGCGCAGCCAGTAATATAACAAATACGCAGTCGGCATCACTTATATTATACTACGGCTCCGAGTCTCGTCCGCGCGCAAACACAATACATATCGGTATTTACAGTTGTCGGGCGACCGATTACGTTCCCTTTACACCTTTACTTTTAAAGAATCATCCTAGAGGCTACGTGCCCAGAGGCATAATTTACGAAATTCACTAACAGCAATAACCATAATAATATTATACATGTCACAGAATAATTTAAAATCATGCCTCATAAAAAGCCACGATTAGAAATTACAACTAAGGAAATGCATCATTGTTAGTATTTTAAACGTAAAATTTGTAATCTCAATCTGCACCCTGATTGTAAAAAAATCTTAATGTGATGTGCAACATTTTTTAACACCCAATAAATGATTAAAATAAAATGATCCTTATGGACATCCTCAAGATACAATTTAAATTAAAATGAATATCTAAACTTAATTAATTCTATAACTAAATGGAGAACCATGAAGAGTACATGAAAATGAAGATTATACATTTTATTATAAATAGTTCTGTTCACCGTGTAGCGACATAACACACCAGAGTATGGGAAAACACAACTGTATTAAATATGTGGGAAATGCATTTTGTTACAGATAGAAAAAACACTCAAGTCCCCAAAGACTATTTTTATCCATTACGATTAATTTCTAACTTCATAATTGCTCCTGCCAGCTGACTGATGTCATATTTTTAAAACCCATTTTTTTAAAACAGTATTCTGTAACAATTTCATCAGTCAAGTTCGTTAACAGACTTAGTTATGGAATGAGTTTCATGAAAAGCAAGTGTGAGAAATAAAAGGAATGCTATTTACATAATGCTGATTATTCATTCAAGATGAAAGACATAATAATTGGCAAGCAAATTTCACAAATTTGGCAGGAGCATTGTCCCTATACTTAATATGTCAAAAACCAAAAGTCTTTAGTTACGGAAGAGAGTGACCACTAGGTGGAGAGTTTTACTGTAGGAGTGGGATATGTGGTCTCCGCCCAGCGATAGAGTCATGACAATGAGTTACAGGAAAATGATTGTAGTATTTAGCAGGGTGTTTACACTAACCGTGTACCCCAATTAAGGACTTTAATTAAGGAACTTTAACTTTGTCTGTTTTGTGATGAAAATTAACCATACATTACAGCCGTAAATGTATGGCTAATTTTCGTCACAAAACTGACAAAGGTGGCATTTCTTCATTTTAGTCCTTAATTAGGGTACAAGTTTAGTGAAAACGCCCAGCAGCATTCAGTCCATGCAGGTCAAATAGATGTGTTTCTCGTCAGTGCGCTGCGGACTCACTGCGGCGGTGCGGGCCCCGGCGGGCGCACCTGGCGCCGCAGCTGCTCCACCAGCTCGGGGTTGGCGGCCTGCATGTGCTGCGCCAGCGCTTGACCCGCCTCGAGCAGCGCGTTCATGCCACCAGCCCCCGCGCCCGCTGCATTCGCGCCCGGCGCCGCCTGTGCCCCGCTCATCAGCCCAGAGATGAGGTTCTGCATGTTGGGGTCGGCCAGCATCTCCGTGGCCATGCTGAGCAGCGCCGGGTTCTGCAGCAGTCCGCCCAGGTCCACGGGCCCGCGCTCGCCGCGCGCCGCCAGCCGCTCGTCTGCCAAGCGCAGGTTCTGGCGGTACGACTCGTTGTCGGGCTCCAGTTGCGCGGCGCGCGCGAAGGCCTGGCGCGCCTCGCGGTGCCGCTCGAGAGCTGTGAGCGCCAGCCCGAGGCGCCCGTGCGCCTTGCCGTAGTCTGGCTGCAGCGCCAAGGCCGCGGCGCAGTCTGCCACGGCCGCCTCGTGCTCACCTAGCTTGAAGTGCGCCGCGGCGCGGTTGCAGAAGTACACGGCGTTGCGCGGGTCGAGTTCCACGGCGCGCGAGTAGCGCTCGAGCGCCTCACGGTGCTTGTCGGCCTTCATAAGCTCGTTGCCCTCGTTCTTGAGCCGCTCGGCGAGCGCAGGCGCGGCCTGGGGCGCCGGCCCGCGCAGCAGCGCCAGCAGGTCCACGGCGCGCGCGGCGTCGGCCGGCACGAGCTCGAAGGCGGTCTCGATGCACTGCACGCCGACCTCCACGCTCTCGCGCGCGTCCGCGCCGAGCGTCGTGCCCTCCAGCTGCTGTTTCAGGAACGCCACGACCGACGCCGCCACGGCCTTCACGTCCGAGTCCGACATCCTGTGATTCTTACGACGGCGAACCGAGATTTATCAAAACGGTGTTTCGGATGATTCTATTATTTTTAGATTGACAGTTTTATCAAAGTGACAAGTTCACGTTGCCTTGTTTTCTCATTGTGCGTTCAGTCTTACGCAATAGATCACAAAACACGTCATGTTATATGAAATTACTCAAAAAAAAAATACTTTTTATTAAAAACGAAATAAATCATATATCATATTTTTCGTAATCTTCGCTGCGTTTTAAATTCAATTAGCGATGGGCGAGTCGAGTTGTCTGATTCGAATAACTCGAATCAGAGTCTAAACGAGTTGATTTGAATCGGATTCATTCGCAACTCGAATCAACTCGCAACGCTCTAGCTAGAATTGATATGGCCGCCTGGCCGAATCAGTGAGCGGATAACGAATGCGAGTGAGCCGAGTGATGCGAGTTATGCGAGTGCGAATGCATGCGAGTGATGCGAGTTAGCGATTCGCCAGCCAACTCGAAACCGAAACGAAACTCGCCGCTCGCTGGTCGGGGTCACGGTCACTCACAGGCGTCGGGTTGATGCGAGTCGAGTCAACTCGAGTTGCGATCCGAGTTAGCGGCAGAGTCAACTCGAGTTATCCGAGTTGAAATAAATTCGACTCGTAACATCGCTAAATTCAATTACGCAGTTTTCATTTTATTGCCTAGTATAAATTTTCATCAATGTTAATCTGTGGTTCTAAAAGCAGTTATTGTGACCAGCATAAAAAAATAATAATCTAGAAATTGAGGCCACGGACCTTATATGCCAACCTTTTACTCAAATATAGAATAAATGTAAATTCCTTGATTGAGTAAAATTTCTATCGAGTACATAATTTTGGAATATTTTGTGAACTTAGAAACATCACTTAGGTATTTAATTCAACTTCACCATAGTGCACTTTGGCAAATTAGCTCAATATATAGATATATAAATACCTACACCTAATTATTATAGCGTGTCGCTAGTGTTGTGCGAAAGCTTATCCGGATACAGACATCCGGATGTTATCTTGGATCAAGAACCATCCTACCGGGGCCCGTTTCACGAAGCTACAAGTTAAAAATTACAAGCGGAAGTCTCTTTCTAGCAAAAGGAGTTAGAAAGAGACTTCCGCTTGTAATTTGTAACTTGTAGCTTCGTGAAACGGGCCCCCGGCGATTGGTAGTAGAGTACAAGGACTTACAAAGATGACAGAGGTTATTTTACCCAATGCAAAAAAACTACAGTTGTACCTATTCTATCACTGAAAACATTACAAAACTATTTTTATGCGGTATGCGGTACATGGTTATCATAAGGAACCAGGGACCCAATTCTCGTGACTTCGAGATGATTTTTCATGCGAGATTAACTAACTGTCAACTGCATAAATTTTTTCGACATATCTCGCATGAAAAATCATCTCGAAGTCACGAGAATTGAGTCCCAGTACGAAATCAAATCCTATACCACCTACCTATTACTATTAATACCAGAAACATTTAAATGGCTGTTTGTTTTTTCTCGTGTTTTCGGAAACGGTTCTAACGATTGTGATAAAAATTTTAAAATAATTGTAGGTACTTATAGGAGTTTTTCGTCTTAATACAACTGGCATGGGCTTTAGGCAAGCTGCCGAATATGTTCCAGTCCAAGATACCCCAGTCGCTGTACTAGCGAAAGATGGCCACTCACAGTGAAGATGATAAACAAGTTCGAGATCGTACAAATATAATTATATATATATATTCTGCTCGCGACAACGTCCGAAACGAGACCTTCGCCAACACACCGGGGTGTTGGATATTGGCCATCGCGTTCTTCAATTGGGCCTGGGCAGGACATATGTGTCGCCGAACGATGGGAGATGGAGCAAGCGTAATTTGGATTAGCGACCTCGCTCAAAGAGACATCGGCAGGCCCCCAGCAAGGTGGTCGGATGACATCAGCTCGACCGCAGGCCCAACCTGGTGGAGATCCACTGCGAATCGAGCATAGTGGAGGAAAATTGGAAAGGCGTATGCGGGGTATGCCCAACGGTGTGCGCAAATGCGCGGAGAAGAGAAAATAGTATATTCCTACGGTCAAATATTCACATGACCCTCGAGCTAGCGCTGAAAGTTCTAGGTTATATTTATTTGGGAGTGGTTGGGATTTTTACTGGATAGGTTTGTAAAAAACATGGCAGTAGTGTTTAAATTGTTGTATTTCTGTACACAAATACATTTGAACTTAGCTTAAAATAAATTAAATTTACACGTAAATAGAGCCAATACAGTGTCGAAAATCATGGAATCAGGATTATTATTGATATTGCGTAGTAAGTGGAGGCGGCGCGAATCTGCTTGCTCCCAGGTTAGCTCGCTGCTCGATTTCAACTAACATCATCCCGTTTAAGGCGTTTTGTAACCTGTGGGTGCATTGTACTGTACTCGCACGTGTTTTAGCGCGTGTTTTGTGTGTGTGTTTTGTTTATGACGACGCGCTGGCCTAGTTGGTAGTGACCCTGCCTACGAAGCTAGCGGTCCTGGGTTCAAATCCCGGTAAGGGCAGATATTTGTGTGATGAGCGCGAATATTTGTTTCTGAGTCATGGATGTTTTCTATGTATTCAAGTATATATTTCTCTATATAAGTATTTATATCGTTGTCTAGTACCCATAGTACAAGCCTAGAGCTTAGTTTGGGACTAGGTCAATTGGTGTGACATTGTCCACTGATATATTTTTTTTTTTTTTTTTTTTAGCGTCCTGCGAGTCCAGCGCAACAACGCGTCCGCGAACAAGCTAGTCTGTTCCTATTAAGACTGCCAATGACTATAACAAGTATACTTGACTGTAATTGTCTTTAGACAGAGGATGGAGGAAATAGTGATGAGAATAATGTTACCTCTAATTAGAGTTTATTAAAAAGGTTGACTATATATTCCTCATCATCATCGTATTATTATGCTGGGTGCTACAGAGACGAAAACCTCTCTTATCAATCAAATCTATTAACCATCACTACATTTTCAGGTCAAATATATTTCGAAAAAATAAAATGTATATGACAGGCTTCAGTCAGTGTCATGGTATTTTCACCGAAAGTGCTTTTCATCAAATAATCCAAGATTAAATCGAGATTACTACCTCAAAATACACATGAAGACAATGATTAAGCGTATAAATAAATAATATGACCATGCTCGCTCAAACTTCAAAAGTACGTGAACATGGAGTAATAATGGTACATTTATTTTTTTATATGATTGACAGAATAAAAAGGTCCCGACTCCAGATCGGCCGCAAGCGGGTCCCTTTAAACTGCTATACGTGAGCGGCGAGTGTTTATATTTACATAATATTAATACGATAAACTAATATACAAATATTCTGATCGAATCAGGATTCGGTTCTAGTATTATCTAGACTAGAATATAGTACAAAATTATAAGTCCCCCCGGATCGACCGTAACAGTTTCTCATGGCGAACTGAGTAACTTTTTGATATAAAAATAACCGACTAACGGTCGCCTTATTCGCCTTTTGTTCAAAAACAAAAACTTCGGGTTGACCCTTATTAAAAGCTATCAAGAAGCGGACCCGTCGTTCTCAAAATAGTAGCGAGTTATTGTTAAATGAGGTGCAGGTCGCGGGCGGGATGGTGCGGCGGCGTGTTGTCGAGCAGGCACACCCAGTCGCGCAGGCGGCGCGCGCGCAGCCACGCCTCGCGGCCCCCCTCCCGCGCGCCCGCGCCCGCGCCGCCCGCGCCCGCCAGCAGCAGCGCGCCGCCCAGCCACGCCACCGAGTTCGCGTGCGCCGGCGCCGAGTGGAACTTCAGGGACGTCAGGTGGAGGCGGGAGCTGAAACCGTTTAAAGCTCAGTGTCTAAAGGGGAAATTGAACTTCCGGTACGTTTTAACTACAGGCGGTTATTTTGGTTTAGAAAAGCGACCCTCGGCAGACAATTCTATTGACGGCCTGAAAGTAGAAACCCCGAGATATATAGAGAGATTCTATAGTTGCTGAAAAGTTAAATAAAATAAATTTTAAACGGTCTTTATCGGTACGATTCCATAGCACGAGCGTCACCTGTAGGGCGGCTGCGTGAGCGCGTGCTTGAGCTCGTCGCGTAGGCGCGCGCGCAGGCCGGGCAGCGCCGCGCCCCCGCCGCACACCAGGATGTTCTCCGCGAGCGCGCGCCGCGCGTCGATCGGACACTGGACAGAGACGAACGCGCAATCAACAAACCACATGATACCAAATAATTATTGAATTATGGGAACATATTGATTCACGTCGATTAGGCATACATTCGTCTCGCTGTTTGAAAAGCAAATATATTTAAATAGTATAGGAGAAAACGGGGTGAAAAAAAAAGATCGCTGATGACATCATTGAGAGACGGACATCAAAGACGGTTCAAGAGAGATGAGCTGGCAAGTAAACGACACTAGAAAATAAAATTCAAATATTACTCACATCTTCCTCAATCTGCTAAACCATTTATTACAATAAATGTCAAAATCTGAGCCAGTAAAATAACATGTTAAGATGATGGATGATGATAATGATCACCGGTAAGACAAAAAAAAAACAGATAAAATAGTGTGAAATAGGTTGCTACTCGTGACCGTACACAGTACGAAGTTTACTCCGGCAGCCTAATACGCAGCAGCAGCGGGTAGTACCTGCATGATGCACTGCAGCAGCAGATCGGGCAGCGAGCTGAACTCGCCGTCCTGCGCGAACAGCGGCTCGGCGGCCAGCTCGCGCGCGCGGCCCGACACGGCCACGGCGCCGCCGCCCGCGCCCGGCAGCGGGTAGTACCTGCATGATGCACTGCAGCAGCAGATCGGGCAGCGAGCTGAACTCGCCGTCCTGCGCGAACAGCGGCTCGGCGGCCAGCTCGCGCGCGCGGCCCGACACGGCCACGGCGCCGCCGCCCGCGCCCGGCAGCGGGTAGTACCTGCATGATGCACTGCAGCAGCAGATCGGGCAGCGAGCTGAACTCGCCGTCCTGCGCGAACAGCGGCTCGGCGGCCAGCTCGCGCGCGCGGCCCGACACGGCCACGGCGCCGCCGCCCGCGCCCGGCAGCGGGTAGTACCTGCATGATGCACTGCAGCAGCAGATCGGGCAGCGAGCTGAACTCGCCGTCCTGCGCGAACAGCGGCTCGGCGGCCAGCTCGCGCGCGCGGCCCGACACGGCCACGGCGCCGCCGCCCGCGCCCGGCAGCGGGTAGTACCTGCATGATGCACTGCAGCAGCAGATCGGGCAGCGAGCTGAACTCGCCGTCCTGCGCGAACAGCGGCTCGGCGGCCAGCTCGCGCGCGCGGCCCGACACGGCCACGGCGCCGCCGCCCGCGCCCGGCAGCGGGTAGTACCTGCATGATGCACTGCAGCAGCAGATCGGGCAGCGAGCTGAACTCGCCGTCCTGCGCGAACAGCGGCTCGGCGGCCAGCTCGCGCGCGCGGCCCGACACGGCCACGGCGCCGCCGCCCGCGCCCGGCAGCGGGTAGTACCTGCATGATGCACTGCAGCAGCAGATCGGGCAGCGAGCTGAACTCGCCGTCCTGCGCGAACAGCGGCTCGGCGGCCAGCTCGCGCGCGCGGCCCGACACGGCCACGGCGCCGCCGCCCGCGCCCGGCAGCGGGTAGCGCACGGCGCGCGCGGGGCTCGGCGGCGCGCCGGACGCCCACTGCAGGGCGCGCTCCCGCGTCGTCACCAGGCATGTCTTCACTGGAAACATTCATGCGTATACGTTATTACGTTGCACTCCAGGGAAGCTTTAAACAACGCTACGGTGACCCGCACTAACCCATGATATCCTCGAGTACGGCGGGTTCCAGCCGCAGCTCTGTTTTATTGTCCTCGTCGAGGAGGCGCGCGAGTTCCGCGCGGGCGCATAGCGCGCCGCGCGGCGCCGCCTGCAGCGCGCGCAGCACGACCGACCCGTGCACCACTACACATACACACACAAATACCTTAACACAAAAATATAAATACTTAGTAAGTTAAGTCTTTTTAACCTTACAAATCTAAAATTTAATAAAACAACACAAACGGAAAGAAATCTGAAATATGTTTTCGTAATCATAGGAACACATCGAGATAGCAAAAACGAGAACGCGAAAAAGAAACTGCGAATACAATGAAAATGAATATTGTCATTGGTTGTAAAATATCTACCTGAGGCCCGTTTAACGAAGCTACAAGTAACAAATTACAAGCGGAAGTCTCTTTCTAACTCCTTTTGCTAGAAAGAGGGTTCCGCTTGTAATTTGTAACTTGTAGCTTCGTGAAACGGACCACAGTCAGTTGTTTTTAATTGCTAGGTCGTAAAAGGGAATATGCATGGATTTTATAATTGCATTTCTCAACAAAATATGGAAATACCGTAAAAGGAAATACCAATAGTCAAGAAATACGGATGATACAATTTCGCATTTTAAACTACTAATTAGACAGCGATTATTCAATTGTATTTTTTCTCTCAACTAATTGGGATACACCCATTTTTAACAATGTATGAAAATTTCAAAACCATTTCGAGGAATAGGCTTCTCGAATCGATCTAAAATTAAGAAATGACCTTCATTTGACCCCTAAATGCCCGTCCCAATTGCGCTATATCAAGCACTTTTGTGGTTTTATATAAAACATATAAAACCTCTCCAATATTTTATTTTATAAGTACAATTTAGATATCTAGCTGACACCTACGTTTGAAGACAGCTGTTGTCATGTCAAATTTATTTGTTTACATATTGAATGTAATTCTTATGATGAAATCAATATATTAATGAAACTATTTCGAGTTATGTGTGATAAATGTTAATAATTTGTGTGGTAAGGTTTTACAAGAGGTTCAAAAAGACGGCATCAACATTTATTGTAGAAACTCATGATTGGAAGTATGGAATCCGCCTTTTCAACAAATTTAATGTGATTGTGTTAAGTAAATCTAGTCTAGAAACAAGGTCATGTAGGAAGTGTTGTATTAACTGAGGTCTAGGTAATAAGCAATGTTTGAATGCTTATAGACTCTTAAATAATAAATTATATCATATTGCGATTATTTGTTTACATTATATTTGAAAGACGTTCGTCTATTATGATTTTGAAAACAGATCACAGATAATAAAAAACGTCTTTCTAAATCTTAGACGAAGTATACCCGTTTTTTATAAATATCTACGTCATCTTGTCGTTACAAGTAGGTAAGGTTACTTTAATTTAATAAATTATTTTAAATATCAATAATACATTTAATCATGAAATGATTCAAATTAGTTTCTTATAAAAGGCTATTCTTTCGAATAAAAATGTAAAATCAAGCAGTTATTTTTTTTGTTGTATCCCAATTGTTACATGAATCGGCTTTTATTGAAGCTGTGAAAAATGATATGAATATTTACTTATCTTATCAAAACTATAATAATCAGGATAGGCACCTAAACTAATATTTTCCACTACTAACAAGTTTTTTGACAACGCAATTGTGATAACCCGCTCGCCACTACACGCAGAGGCACATCACATTGGGTTGAGTAAAGTCCACTGTAACAATACTGCGGCACTCACCGGCGCAGACCTCAGCCTCGCGCGCGCCCAGCTCCAGCACGAGCGCGACGGGCGCGCCCAGCGTCAGCGCGCACATCCGTGCGCTGTCCGCCCACGCCACGCCGGACACCTGACACCCAACACCGCACCATTAGCGACCCTAGCACGGACTGTCACACCAACTTCGGTCGTTGGTCGTATGTATAAGAAAAAAACATTCTATATCATGCATGAATGAATTAATAGGTTGGTCCAAAAGCAGGTCGTACAGTCAAATACTTCAATTTGTGACCTACCTTAGTTGCAAAGTCAATCTAACATTCTACAGCAATAAGATTGAGTTTTATATATAGGTAAGTTACAAATGACTGGCACCTCTAATGATATTGACGACATCAAGCTTTTTTTTTCCGTACAATCAAGATCAACGATGAATTAAGTTAGTTGAAACATTCATCAAACAATTATTAACAATTTATAATACGAGCTATCGTAACGTTGACAATACGATAACATGTCAAAGGCAATATAGTTTTACCCAGTAGAATCTCTATTCTACTGGGGCCTCTGCCCCGTGCCACCGTAGCAACGTAAATGGCTCCTTTACCCCGTTTTCGACCAAATATCCTAATTTTGCACTACGGGTGCACAGTTGACAAGTACAATCGTTATTTTTGTATCTTTTTTAGTTAATAGGCGATCTTGTTCTTAAATTGAGGTCTCTTCATAAAGAGAAGTATTTTCAAAACAAATTTTAAACTTCAAAAGCCATATTATTTATACAAAACTGTATAATTGCGACACAATGCAATCAATACTCATCCGCTCATTCCCAAAACATCTTAGCCTATTTGTGCAAAATGTGGTTACTGAATTATCAACAAGTTTTTAAAGTTGTTGGTTATTCTGTAGGTCTGCCTACCCCACTCTGGGATTACAGGCGTAAAGGTATGTATGTATGTAGGTCATTTCCAAAATACCAGAATTTTATAATACCAGACGACTCTCTTTCTTTACCAGCTTCCCAAAACACCAGATATGAAATATTAGGTAAAGATCAACAATACTTACCTTAACTTTAATGGTTTAAGTTTGGAATTCCAGTAAATTGACAAATTAACAAATCAAAACAAATCAAATAAATTAATTAATTATCGGGTATTTTAAAATACTGGAATTTCGGAAATTCTGTGTTTAAAATCCTTTTCATTATTATCTGTTCCAAAACCACATCCAGATCTAATGTAGGTAACATCCAAGATCCAAACGAAAGTGTCACATCACTAAATATACAATTAATTTTTCTCAAACATGCTCGGAAAAAACGATTTTCCGATTGAAAGACAAGGACGGAAAGAGCCTCATTTTACTCCTAGGAGTAAAAAAACCATATGAAAACACTTTCCGTCCATGTCCATATTTTTCTTAAAAATGCTGTCAATTTGCATACAAAATCAAAAGGACCAAGACAAAAATTCCGAACAGCCAAGGTAACTGCTCGCTTTTTTAGCACAGTGCGTGTGTTACTTTTAGAATTTGCATTCCAATGTCTATGGTTAGTATTTAAAAACAATTGACAGTCGGTAACATTCGTTTATTCTGCATAATATAATTGTGAAACCGAATGTGAAACTATTTGTTGTGCGAAATACTTACTATAAAAAATGAGCTCAAGCGACGAAAGCGACGAAATAGGTACCGCACCGCCTATATTAAAATCTGAAGCCTCGGTTAGGCAAAACCTGCTTCCCGCTAAATCTAAGGAAAAATATAACCGAACTTATGACTAATTTATGCTGTGGAGGGCAAACAAAAATGTAAATTAAATTACTTTCTTTTTAAAAATGTATTTGTATTATTTCCTCACATGTTTGGGAAAAGCATTATGTATGCCTCTGCGGAAACGAGGATTTCCTGACTCGTATTTCAGCAGGCCTCGCTGTTGCTCGGCCTGCTAACCACCTCGTCAGGAAAACCCTTACTTTCCGCGCCTAGGCAACAATGTACTATTACCGCAAGTGATTTACTTACATATTAAACATTTTCTTAAGCTTTTTGTACATTTGTCATGCTTGTTTGTTTATCAATAAGTATTTCTTTTTAGTTCAAATCTCTTTATTAAATTATTGAAAACAGTTTCCTTTCGTTTTTGTCTTTTTGTTTCTTTTATACCTATCTACTCGCTGTTGTACACTCTGGAAGTATACAGGGCCTCTATTCCCGGCGGTTACAACGATATCATAGTTATCGTATTGTCACCATTTTGATAACTCTTATTTACTTGACAGTAATGGCGGCTGACGTCATAACAATACTAATAACAGGTGTGGCTACAGACAGGGGCTCCCATCGCCGAACATAGTAACTTTATTGGAACTTTCTACTTTTAGAATTGCAACTTCACTCCGCTTGGGTGCACAATGTTGTGCTCCTCACCGCTGCTAGTGTGGCGGTAGCGTTGATCGGCTTAGTCACCTTAGTGCTGGTAGATTTTCCCGTCATTCCAGCCTCAAGCTGGGCATTCACGAACGCGCCGTTTGTCTCCGCGACAGATGGAGTGTATAAAACGGGATGGGCGTAATATTTTGACCACATTGGCGGCCGCGCCACGCCTTGCCTCAATGGTGCGACATCACGGAGCAGACTGATTAGAAAAAGGCAGCCAGAAAAGGCATTCGCAATGACGCCATTTGGCTTAGAGTGGAGGCGTGGCGTGTTTACAACGTTAAATTTTGACTCGAGACCAAAATGCTGCCCTGTATTTGGTACAAAGATTAAGCATTTCCATTCAACGTGGCAATGCTGCAAGCATTTTAGGAATGATGCCTACTGGTAGCGGTTTGTTCATGGTATGTTATATTAGTGCACTTTTAAGTAATTTTGTAAGTTCTTTGTTTGTTTTTATTGTTTCTTGTAGATAATTTGTAAATGTAAAATAAATTTGTATATTTTATTCTTGATTGAGATTACATTTTAGACTTTGGAAATCTATATATATAAAAGGCAATGTCCCGGGTGACATATCAACGCCCAGCCTAAACCGCTAAAGATACAAATTTGGAATTTTGAGGGGAAGTTGGTTTTGTAATGGAGGCGTCGTTTAAGAAGGGATTTTTCGAAATTCAACCCCTAAAGGTATAAAAGGGGGTTGCAAAGTTTGTATGGGAAAAAACATTTTTATGGTCCAATTTACTTGAAACTTGGTAGAAATGCTCTTCAATGCAAATAATGAGACACGTATTTCAGCGATTACTAAAATTCAACCCCTAGAGGGATGAAAGGGGGTTGCAAAGTTTGTATGGGAAAAAATACTTTTATAGTCCAATTTACTTGAAACTTGGGAGAAATGCTCTTCAATGCAAATAATGAGACACGTATTTCAGCGATTACTAAAATTCAACCCCTAGAGGGATAAAAGGGGGTTGCAAAGTTTGTATCGGAAAAAATACTTTTATGGTCAAATTTACTTGAAAATCGGTAGAAATGCTTTTCTATGCAAATAATGAGATACGTATTTCAGCGATTACTAAAATTCAACCCCTATAGGGATGAAAAGGGGTTGCAAAGTGTGTATACATAAAATATTTTTATGATCAAATTACTTGAAACTTAATAGGAATTCTCTTAAATGCAAATAAAGAGACACGTATTTCGGAGATTACTAAAATTCAACCCCTAGAGGGATAAAAGGGGGTTGCAAAGTTTGTATGGGAAAAAATACTTTTATGGTCAAATTTACTTGAAAATCGGTAGAAATGCTCTTCTATGCAAATAATGAGACACATATTTCAGCGATTACTAAAATTCAACCCCTATAGGGATGAAAAGGGGTTACAAAGTGTGTATACATAAAATATTTTTATGATCAAATTACTTGAAACTTAATAGAAATTCTCTTAAATGAAAATAAAGAGACACGTATTTCGGAGATTACTAAAATTCAACCCCTAGAAGGATGAGAGGGGGTTGCAAAGTGTTTACAGATAAAATATTTTTATGATCAAATTTATTTGAAACTTGGTAGGAATACTCTTAAATGCAAATAATGGGACACTTATTTCGGTGATTACTAAAATTCAACCCCTAGAGGGATGAAAAAGGGGTGCAAAGTGTGTATAGATAAAATATTTTTATGATCAAATTTACTTGAAACTTGGTAGGAATACTCTTAAATGCAAATAATGAGACACGTATTTCGGCGATTACTAAAATTCAACCCCTAGAGGGATGAAAGGGGGTTGCAAAGTATTTAAAGATAAAATATTTTTATGATCAAATTTACTTGAAACTTGGTAGGAATACTCTTCAATGCAAATAAGCAGACACGTATTTCAGCGATTACTAAAATTCAACCCGTAGAGGGATGAAAGGGGGTTGCAATGTTTGTATGGGAAAAAATACTTTTGTGGTCAAATTTATTTGAAACTCGGGGGAAATGCTTTTCAATGTAAATAATGAGACACGCATTTCAGCGATTTCTAAATTTCAACCCGTAGGGATAAAAGGCTGTTGCAAAGTTTGTTTAGGAAAAAATATTTGGTATGTTCAAATTTACTTGAAACTTCGTAGAAATGCTCTGAAATGAAAATAATGAGTCACGTATATCAGTGATAACTAAAATTCAACCCCTAGAGGAATGAAAGGGAATTGCAAAATTTGAATGAAAAAAATACTTTTGTGGTCAAATTTACTTGAAACTTGGTATAAATGCTCTTCAATGCAAATAATCAGACATATATTTGAGCGATTACTAAAATTCAATCCCTAGAGGGATAACAGGGGGTTGCAAAGTTTGTATGGGAAAAAACACTTTTATGGTCAAATTTACTTGAAAATCGGTAGAAATGCTCTTCTATGCAAATAATGAGACACATATTTCAGCGATTACTAAAATTCAACCCCTATAGGGATGAAAAGGGGTTACAAAGTGTGTATACATAAAATATTTTTATGATCAAATTACTTGAAACTTAATAGGAATTCTCTTAAATGCAAATAAAGAGACACGTATTTCGGAGATTACTAAAATTCAACCCCTAGAGGGATAAAAGGGGGTTGCAAAGTTTGTATGGGAAAAAATACTTTTATGGTCAAATTTACTTGAAAATCGATAGAAATGCTCTTCTATGCAAATAATGAGACACATATTTCAGCGAACACTAAAATTCAACCCCTATAGGGATGAAAAGGGGTTACAAAGTGTGTATACATAAAATATTTTTATGATCAAATTACTTGAAACTTAATAGAAATTCTCTTAAATGAAAATAAAGAGACACGTATTTCGGAGATTACTAAAATTCAACCCCTAGAAGGATGAGAGGGGGTTGCAAAGTGTTTACAGATAAAATATTTTTATGATCAAATTTATTTGAAACTTGGTAGGAATACTCTTAAATGCAAATAATGGGACACTTATTTCGGTGATTACTAAAATTCAACCCCTAGAGGGATGAAAAAGGGGTGCAAAGTGTGTATAGATAAAATATTTTTATGATCAAATTTACTTGAAACTTGGTAGGAATACTCTTAAATGCAAATAATGAGACACGTATTTCGGCGATTACTAAAATTCAACCCCTAGAGGGATGAAAGGGGGTTGCAAAGTATTTAAAGATAAAATATTTTTATGATCAAATTTACTTGAAACTTGGTAGGAATACTCTTCAATGCAAATAAGCAGACACGTATTTCAGCGATTACTAAAATTCAACCCGTAGAGGGATGAAAGGGGGTTGCAATGTTTGTATGGGAAAAAATACTTTTGTGGTCAAATTTATTTGAAACTCGGGGGAAATGCTTTTCAATGTAAATAATGAGACACGCATTTCAGCGATTTCTAAATTTCAACCCCTAGGGATAAAAGGCTGTTGCAAAGTTTGTTTAGGAAAAAATATTTGGTATGTTCAAATTTACTTGAAACTTCGTAGAAATGCTCTGAAATGAAAATAATGAGTCACGTATATCAGTGATAACTAAAATTCAACCCCTAGAGGAATGAAAGGGAATTGCAAAATTTGAATGAAAAAAATACTTTTGTGGTCAAATTTACTTGAAACTTGGTATAAATGCTCTTCAATGCAAATAATCAGACATATATTTGAGCGATTACTAAAATTCAATCCCTAGAGGGATGAAAGGGGGTTGCAGTTTGAATGGAATAAAATACTTTTATGGACAAATTTACTTGAAACTTGGTAGAAACGCTCTTCAATGCAAATGATGAGACACGTATTTCAGCGATTACTAAAATTCAACCCGTAGAGGGATGAAAGGGGGTTGCAATGTTTGTATGGGAAAAAATACTTTTGTGGTCAAATTTATTTGAAACTCGGGGGAAATGCTTTTCAATGTAAATAATGAGACACGCATTTCAGCGATTTCTAAATTTCAACCCCTAGGGATAAAAGGCTGTTGCAAAGTTTGTTTAGGAAAAAATATTTGGTATGTTCAAATTTACTTGAAACTTCGTAGAAATGCTCTGAAATGAAAATAATGAGTCACGTATATCAGTGATAACTAAAATTCAACCCCTAGAGGAATGAAAGGGAATTGCAAAATTTGAATGAAAAAAATACTTTTGTGGTCAAATTTACTTGAAACTTGGTATAAATGCTCTTCAATGCAAATAATCAGACATATATTTGAGCGATTACTAAAATTCAATCCCTAGAGGGATGAAAGGGGGTTGCAGTTTGAATGGAATAAAATACTTTTATGGACAAATTTACTTGAAACTTGGTAGAAACGCTCTTCAATGCAAATGATGAGACACGTATTTCAGCGATTACTAAAATTTAACCCCTAGAGGGATGAAAGGGGGTTGCAAAGTTTGTTTAAGAAAAAATATTTGTTATGCTCAAATTTACTTGAAACTTGGTAGAAATGCTCTTCAATGCAAATAATGTGACACGTATTTCAGCAATTACTAAAATTCAACCCCTAGGGATAAAAGGGGGTTGAAAGTTTGTTTAGGAAAAAATATTTGGTGTTTGGTATTTACTTTAAGTTGGGTAGAAATGCTTGCTCTGCAATGAAAACAATGAGTCAGGTGATAACTAAAATTCAAACCCTTGGGGGATGAAAGGGGGTTACAAATTTTCTACAGGAACGAATACTTTTATGTTCTGATTTATTAACTATCTATTTATTAACTTGGGATTTAAGACTACTGACTGTAAAGTTTTTATCGAAATTATGTAATACCTATTCAAAGTTACATACCTTCAAGATATGAAAATGGGTATTATTATTACATACAGAAAATATTCAGCTTCGTTGTTTTTCGAAAATCTTCTGATAAGTGGGTTAGTTGTTTGTATGGAAAAGTGGCAAATTTATCTAGAATCGTATAAAAAAACGTAATGGTGAAAGAGAGGCAGTGAATTTATTTTGTATGTCAATTTTGTTGTTTTGAAGGTTAGCGCCACAAAATTAAAGTTGTTTATGTGGACTGCTTACTTAAAATTCACGCTCTAGACTTTTTTTTTAAAAGCCTTAGAAGGTGATGTAAACTATAACTGTACTTTCAACAGAAGTTCTGACTCTCCGCAGACGAAGTCGCGGGCGGAAAGCTAGTAAAGTATATATGAATAAAAGTAGTTACATAGTACATTCATTTTCTTTATAAGAATGGGCTAAAGTTTGCTTAACCAGCCATGTAATGGTGTCTCCGAGCTAATCTGATGATGGAGTCAGGTGGCACTTAACATGGAGCAACCAAGTATGAACTCATTAGATAGATATTTTTTTTTATTGAACATTGCAAGCAACATATTCAATAGGTGGTATCTCAAATTCAATATCCAATCTGATTTAATAAGAATACATTTGCTAGAGGAATCTGAGATACAGCTATTGGTCTAAGCAGGGAGATAGGCACTTGTAAAGTTGCAGCTGGTATCAACAGTCATATCATCTCATTTGAAAACCACTTGCCGGCTAAAGATGAATTGTTGTATTGTGTGTGTTTTTACCTCATAGTGGGTGAAGAGCACCTTGGCGAGCGTTTCGCGGAAGCGCGTGGGCGTCAGCAGCGACTCCACCACCACCACGCGCCGCTCCTTCGGGTTCACTAGCACGTGTCTGCAACGTACACCGTTTCAATAATTAATGTCTTGTGGTCGTTCTGGGAGGGCTGTGCTTTTGGTTGTGGAGTTGCAACCTTATTTTTTTTATTGCTTGAGTGGAGGGAAGTCATAGGCCACCTGATGGTGAATGGCATCCATAGCCTTGTTAAATATGTACTATACACTTTGCAATTGTTTGCAGGAAAAGAAGCTTGTGACGGGAATCTGTTAATCAGAACTCCATTCCAGAATTCCTGTGACTAATATTTATAAAAACAACCACCCACTTATAATAACTTTTCACATATCACAGTAAAAACACTTATGTGTTTGTTTTTTTTATCAAGCACAACAGAGACTGAGTAACTGACAAAGTTGACTCTACTACCTGAAGTACAGCAAGTGCAGCATGTGCACCAGGTTGTCGTAGAGCTCGTCGTCGTCGGCGTAGTCGAACACGCGCTTGTAGCGGCGCAGCGCGGGGCTCCAGAACTGCGAGCGCACCACGCAGCGCGGCGCCGCCTCGCCCGTGAACCCGAACCTGCCGCACACTTGCACTTACACACACAGTAGCCAGCCAAACTAATTAAATTACCATTTCATTCCTATTGCGGCTTAAAATAAAGTAATTTATTATCCTCATAAGGTCCAATGGCCAATATGTAAGACATATATGTCAAAATTACTTCAAACTTAACTTGACTGACATAAGATTAATTATTGAACTATTGAGATTTGACGTGGGCCTTACAAGGATATTGTTGGAAATTTACAAAAAGGTGGCAGGCATTCAGTTAAACTTTAACACCGGATTACTTGTAGAGTAGAGCAATAACTATTTATACCGCTAGCCACCTTTTGCCTGCAACTTTGTTCACATAGAATTAGTAATTCTTTACTTATAACAGCTTTTTTAAGTGAATGTCACATGTATCCCACAGAAATTAGGTTAATTTTTTGGTATAATCTATCTCCATTCTAAAACATCCAAATCCATCAATTTCAGGTATAAACTAATCTCGTTTCTAAATTTCATCCAAGTCCGTCCAACCGTTATAGCATGACGGAGTAACAAACATACTAAGTGACAGATTTTCGAATTTACGATGGTACTAAAGTTAATAAAACCGGTTCTCACTGTAGTTATCATATTTGATGAGTTTAATTGGTGCTTAATAATAACCGTAATAGTTTAAAGAAGTTTATAATATTAGTGTGAAACCATACAGACGAATACACTTCCATACATACAATAGTGTACATAATATCACACAGTAAGGTATCCGGTATCTGGGTAGGGCAATGCATGACAATATCATTACATTGATATCGGGTCAAAGCCTATATAATAAGTCCGAAATGTTCCAAAATAATAACACTTTATTTCACGTTTATAATGCGAAGATTCATTGAACTTTATTTATACTTATTACTTAGTAATGTTTAAAAAACTAGTTGAAATCAGAACTTACTTGGTGTACTCGGAGCCGAGGTCGAGCACGACCGCCTGCTTCTCCTGGATGAGCGCGATGCCTTCGTATAGAGCCATGTCGCGATTTACCATAACACTTACAATTATTAATTAATAAGAAATAAGTTTTTGTTACTTTTCTTTAATGTTCGAATACAATCTGAAATCTCGTCATGCGTGACGTTAAACGTCACTAACGTCAATGTCAAACAAACCTTTTTTTTTGTTGGATTGATTGTTGCAAGACCTTTAGGCCATCAAACAAACAATGTTGTTGCAAGTGTTGCCAGGTTTTTTGAGCTAGCTATTGAATTCACATGGAAAGACACTTCGTGAAATTAACTTTTATGTCCGACTTTTAAAATGTCTAATGAGTAGTAATGACGAATATGACAATGTTATGTCGTTTTTGATAGATTATCGCAG
Source organism: Acleris cristana (assembly GCA_948252455.1). Lineage (NCBI taxonomy): Eukaryota > Metazoa > Arthropoda > Insecta > Lepidoptera > Tortricidae > Acleris > Acleris cristana. The sequence goes on along the minus strand of OX411791.1, from coordinate 115,525 downwards.
ATTTTTTTATCCAGCTATTTTATTTTCATTACATCAGTTTAATGCGGTTCGGTTAAAAATTTATAAGAGTAATTCGGTACATAATTTTATAATTTTATGATTCTATGCGGGCTGCAATCTTATTAAATGCGCTCATAAAACCTTTATATTTGTGGAAAGGGAAAATTAACTACTGTAACTGGTACGGATCTCATTCATTTAATCGGTTATCAATGTTATCATCAATAATTCATTTTTCACGCCATGTATCTACCCTAGGGCTGGTGTGCTACCTAGTGCGGCGCAGCCTCTCTTCAACGATAAATTCTTCTAAATATTTTGTCCGATTCTTATTGCTAGCTGACTCTTGCCGAAATTGGGTTCGTTTTATATTGTTATCAGTTTAAGGAGGGAGGTTTGGCAAGCCTGCCTCGCCCAACCTCCGCGAGAGTGGTGGGCTAGCATAATATTATTTTTCACCTCAGCACTTCAAAAAGGCAGATTTTTACTACCTATTTAAAGACAGTGAGCAAAATTCGATTTAGCTGCTAGCGAAAGTCATTGAGCAAAATTCTATTGCGCTGCGACTCGGACTACACGGCTTTTTCTTTTTTGTTTTGCTCGTAACGCAACCCAATTTTACTTGAGTTGAGACTATCATATAGGGTGAAAAACTAATGACACGTGGACGACAACTACCTTAAATATTGGGAATAGCAAATTCGACGCAAAGGAGCTTTGCTTCTTGTGTAGTAACCGTTTATACCGTTCGGTTTTTCTACCATGTAAGTATACGATTTGTCTAAGGCTTGTTAGCTAAATGATATTCTTTCTTTCTTTCTTTCTTTATATTGTAACTGATCGATTTTCCATCCCTCCCATACTTTATCTTAATATTGCTTTCTTAAAAAAAGAAGGAAAGATGAAGAGAGAACATGGCGATATTAAGGAAAGTCGCGTACCTATATGAATATCGTTTAATAACGTTGAATTGAATGTATGTACGTTTGCAGTATTTTATCGACGTATAACATGCGTATCACCCGGCCGCGTCTGCTGGCGGTGCGGCCGGCGCTGGCCGCGCCCGCCCCCGCGCCGCGCGCGCCGCCCGCCCCCGGCGCCTCGCTGCTGGCGCCGCGCGCGCCGCGCACCGGAACCTCCGCCTCCCTTCGCCGCTGCTGCGTCGGCTGCTTCGCCAAACTCGTAGACTCCTTCCTTAATAACTATTCCTAGCCTCCCGTTTGTGAGTGTTGTTGTAAGTAGACATTGTAGTTGATCATTATATAGGGTTCAGTTTTATTTGTCTTTCGATGGCTATAAGTATACGTTGGGACCGAGCAAGGAGTTTTTAAGTAAAATGTAGTTTGTTAATAGGTACCGGTTAATTAATCTAAGGGCGGGCATGTAACCAAAGCATGCCACCCGAGCTGTGCACCGGTACCTGCCGGCGGCTAGCGGCCGCCAGCGACAACAGCGTGCGAACATCTGTGGGCTGTTCCTCGTAGATAACGAAGGCCTGGGGCCTGTTTTATAAAGCAACAAATTACAATTTACAGGTTACAATTTTCCATTTGACACAAGCTCGACCAATGACGACCAGCCATTTGAGCAGTGTTGCCAGTTTAGACCTGTAAAATTGTTACTTGTAGCTTTATAAAACGTGCCCCTGGTTATCTGTAATAATGTTTCTCCACAGCTGACCCAGTTATCGAGTGGGCTTTAAGTTGGACCCAGAACATTAATTAGGTAGGTATCTTTATAACCGGGTCATCTAAGAAAAATATTTTTCTTTACTGAGAACCAATAATAATTAAACTCTACGAGGAACAAGCCGTGTGGTCATCGCCAGCGGCGCGGCAGGGCGGCGCATCGAGAGCGAGTGTTAGTGGGGGGAAGGGGTGCTGGGTATTGTTAAAGGAATAGACATCAATTCATTAAATTTTCAGGTATAAAAAAGCGAGTTCTTTAACTAACTAAATTTATTTTACACAAATTCCGCTATAATACATATTTACAATCATAAAACGAATTCGACATTGTCACGTTAGGTAAAAAAAGCTTGAGCAGATTGAGACCCGCGGGTCTCCACTCCTACCGCCTACTTACAGCTAGGCCGCCGGGCCGGCGCGCGCGCAATAAATACGACGCCATCTGTCGGCGCGGACGGGGATAGGAACTTCCACCTCAGAAAGTACCTCACTAAAGTTCTTCTCGTGCAACTACTAAAGTACCTAAATAACAATTTTCTAATGTCAACAATATTTAACTAGTACTTAACTTTAGCATTTCAAAACGTTTTCACTCAGGTTTTCGAAACATGTAATAGTCAACAAATTAAGCACATTCATTAATTTATAGCTAAATATTTACATAGCCTATTACATTTCTCGAAAATGTTTAGCTATCTACGGTGGAATTTAATTTAATAGTTTGGAGAAAAACGGGGGATCGAGTTTAGTTTAAATATTGTAGGAGCCCGCGCCGGGGGAGAGAGCGAGGCGCGGAGGCGCGGGGGCGCCGGCGCCGGCGGCGTCAGTCCCTTGTCCCTAGGCTACTTAGATGATGGAGGTGATGAGCCGCGCCTTGAAGTTGACTATCCGCTCGGAGGTCTGCGCCAGGCGCAGGATGAGGTCCTGCACGAGGTTGGCGATGCCGCGGTTGGCGATGATGAAGAGCCGCGTGATGGGCCCGGGCACGCCCTCCGTCAGGTTGTCGCCCTTGGCGGCGTCCTCGCCGTCCGAGTCTGCGGCCGGCGCCTCGCCGCCGCCCGACGAGCCCGACGACGACCCGGCCACCAGCTGCAACACAACACACACACGCCCTGTCAGCTGACGCTTCACATCATTCCTATACATATACCTACTTTACTGGTAGAGGAATAGATCTCGAGCTCTACATTACGGAATCGCGGAAGTTATTATGGAGTACGGGAGACCATTAATATGAAAATGAAATTATTTTTTCTGTAAGCCACTTTCACATGATTGAGTCTATATTGGACTGATTCAGTTTTGTGAGGACGTTTACCTTCGGCATGTGAAATATACCTTAAGAACTCGTTTGTTGAAATTGTGTTAATATGAAGTTAGCCATGAAGGACTTAATACCACCATCTTGAGCACCGTCGTCGCTCGAGATCGATGCCCCTATCTATACAAACTTCTGTGTCACCGGCGGCCTCGCAACGCGATTTATATACGTGTGCAAAGCACCCATGTTATTAGTCGATGCGAAGAAACAATGTTATTGGCCATTCATATTTTAAAGAGCAGCATGTTGCAAAGTTATGAAATGCTCGTCTGCGCCGCTTCGGAAGCAACGCTCGGGCGGGTATCGGTGACGCAACCGACACGTAATCGATCGGCGGGTTAGAGAACACACTAGCTACGGAGCGTTAGGATACGTGTTTCACAATGATACCAGAAACGAGGAAGTGGAGATGTGGGACAGAAGGAAAGGCGGAAGGCGTTTGTGTTATTAGCGTTAATGATTATCTGACACACATTAAGAAAATAAGCGTCTACACTCTACACATCTACTGCGACATCGACAACAACGAGCCAGCGATGAGCTGCGACCGACGACTACGGACTACGTTCCAAACTACGAGGTGCTCTACTACGGTCTCGGCTGGCACGCGGCTAAGGTTAGACGTTCAGGGTCAGCGGAGGGTTAGGTGGGCCGCGCGTGCCAGCCGGCGGTGCGCTGAGGAGGTGTGTACTTGTGAGGAGTCCAGGGTGGCAGAGTGGGAGGCGGTAAGGCCCAGGTTGAGCGAGTCGGTCCCGGCGAGCAGGCGGAAGGCCGAGCCGGCCGCGCGCGCCATCGCCTCCGCCGGTCGCTGCAACAACCCTCAACCCTCAGCCACGAGCCACGAGCCCCGAGCCTGCTGCCGCGCGAGTGCGCGCACGACGCGGTGCTCGCCCACACAATCCCTCTCCGTACAGCTCGCAGCGCGGGCGGTCCTCTTAGTTTCTCAGCGGACGATTCGTAAAGTGTTTGAGTTGTCATCAAGCATGTTTAGAGTAAAGTTAAATTATAGATTCAGGAGTTGATAGTTAAGACAGAACAGCATAAGAGTGTTTATGATGAATGGAAAGTTGATAGAACTGTTTAGGTTGTTATTTGAAGTTTTAAGTTTTGAGTCAAGAATATTGTGGGAGTGGGGAGAAGAAGAAGTGGTTAGGTGTCGCGATGGGACTCACCCTGACGATATCAAAGATGAAGTTGCCGGATCCGCCGCCGGCGCTGGACTGGCTGCCGCCGCCGCTCGAGCTGCTGCTGAACCCGAGGAACCTGGAACAGTCAGCGCGACCACTACAGGAGCAGCTCCACAACAATACAATGATCAAAACATTAATCAATCAAAAGTCTGAGAGCTGGCGCGATACCGAATGGTTATGCGAGAAATCGAATCGTGCGAAATGAAAAGCATCGTAAAAACGCACAATGCGCTCTCGCCGCGCTTTTGTGCGCGCGCGCAGCGTGGGAGCGGCTTATCGCCGCTTACTCGATATGTATGATCAGCGGGCCTAGTATGGTTGCGTTTATCGCGTGACAAAATGTGGATAAAGCATCGGTCTCTGTCTCTCATACTTATATACATGCCAAAAAGTGACGGATGTTTTATCCACATTTGGTCACGCGATATAAATGCAGCCATATTAGGCCCCAGGGACTGATTAGCTCGTTTATTTTTATAAAATTTTCTTTGTTTTTAGGGTTCCGTACCTAAAAAGGACCCTAAGGAGGTACCGTGTCTGTCTGTCTGTCAAGACCCTTTATCTTTGGAACGCGTGAAGGTATCGAGTTCAAAGTAAAACCATATACTCCGGTCTAGAGTTCCTTGAAGCTGTGAAAAATCAAACTTCTACATTAACGTAAAAAAAATATACGGCTGTTTATGCCGCCTAAAACGTGTATTTTGATACTCTCGAGGGAATCAAAATGTATAGGGTATTTCCCGTTGACATAGAACTATGAAATTTGGCAAGTAACACTTCTTCCCGTTGGGGGTCGATTTTCGGAAAATCCTTTCTTAGTGCTCACTTAAATCATGAAAGGAACCCCTGTACCAAATTTCAAGTTTCTAGTACCTACAGTAGTTTCGGTTGTGCGTTGATATATAAGTCAGTCAGTTTTGCCTTTTACGAGTATATATATAGATGATGAATTAAGTAGGTACCTAAGTTACTACTACTAAGGCATAAAGGTTACATATAGTTGGATGGATGATAACAAAGGTTGATCGCTCTATCAGCGTAGGGATGGTAATGAAGGTAAACATGAAGCTAGAAGGTGATGGCTACCTCTTGTTTCTATTTTCTTCGCTGTTGTCGGCGTCGTCGAGCGTGATCTCGTCGATGGCGGCGTTGTTGGTCTGCGCGGCGGTCTGCTGGTCGTCGTTGCGCGCCTCGGGCTGGCCCCCCTGCTGGTCGAAGGCCACGCGCACCTCCTGCTGCTGCGACTCCGAGCCCGCCAGCAGGTTCTGTTGCTCCGGCAGCTCCTGCAAGAGACGAGGCGTCACACATGCTCGCGGAGGGGGGGTGATGGTGATGATGATGAGCGCGCGGTCTGCGCGCGCCGCACTGCCGTCCCGGGCAGGCTGGGGTTAGTGCGCGTGCGTGATGTCACGATGCGGGGGCTCCGCCGCGCGCGCCCAACGCCGCACCCTCGGCCGGAGCGCGAGGCAGCGGGGTTGGTCGCGCGCGGCCGCATGCCGGAGCCCTGCCCCCTACCGGGCGGAAGAATAGAGCCCGGCGCCGGCGCGCCGGCGCCGCGGTGGTCGTGGTGGTGGGCTCGCTGTCCTCGTCGTCGTCGTCGTCGATGTCGAGCGTCCCTCCGCCCGCGCCCGCGGTGCCGCCGCCGCCGCGGTTCCCGAGGAACGTGCGCAGCACCACCGGCCCGAAAGTTTGCAGCACGAAGCTAGTGATCTGCTGGACCTTCTGTTCGATTATCTAGAACACACCAACTGTCTAACCACCAGCACTCGAGCACCGCCTGGAACTTAAAGCTACGAGGCCCGAAAGCGCTCGTCGTTAGCGCGACCCGGCCGCGAACACTGAATTAGATTCAGAAGTAGTTCGTCAAAATACAAAAGGATATAGGATATACTCGTACGGTTAGGAGCTGCTGGATGCAGATCAGAGGGTTCAGTGGCTGCTATTCCGGGTTTAGAGGTGAGCGGAGTGGAGGAGCGGATCGACCGAGAGCGGGCTTTACCTGCGTGAGCGACGGGAAGAGCTGGCGCAGGATGCCGATGGTGCGCTTGTTGCGCTCGCTCAGGTCGGAGCCCGGCGCGCCCAGGTTCAGCGTGGCCAGCGTCTCCTGGAACCGACACACACCGTTATCACCACATCATCACCATGACAATTCGCGACACGGGTCACCACACATGCACGTGGAAATACACTTCCTCCGTTATTATTTACATACAGGAAAACCAACAGCTGATAAGTTTCTTTTTAAATAAATTACCCGTAATCTGAATGCCATATATTTGTTGATTTTCGATTATAGGTAATCTTATTGACGCACTTGTTTACAATATATTCACATAACTTAATTATTTATGGTTACGTCCCGCAACCTGGAAACGGTCTTGCGGAGGAGGGAGGAATTCTCTCACAGGCCCTTTGGAGCCACACCCACCCGGCCGAGTCCTTGTTCCCTGGTCAGGACGCTCGCGTCGCCGTCGCAGGAGCAGCCCGGGAGGATCCGTTCGGTATAATTCGCTACTGTACTATTAATTTGGTTTGTAGAAAAGTAAACGCGCGACGGAAGGAAGCGTTTCTAATTGTCGCGTGCGTCGACGCTATTATGCGAGATAAATGCGAGTGCGATTAGCGACACGCGACACGGGCGCGGCGTGGGCTGCGAGGACCCGCCATGTTAAATGAAATTGTTGGATTACGAATTTCAATCTTATTTCGGCGATAAGTATTGTGATGTGATGGGGACTAGTGGCTTAGAGGTCGCGGGAATCGCTACTCTTTGGCGCTCCGTGCTGGGGGCTATATGTTCACTTTTAAAGGACGTTTCGTTTTAGGCGTTATTATATTATGCATTCGGCGACGGTGTTAAATAGCATTCGCGCCGCGCGGCTGCGCAGCGGGGCCGCGCTAAGGCCGCATTCTTCGGCCAGTGTTGTTGCGGCCGGGATGTGGAAATTAGTGAGGTTTCCTCACGAGCCGCTCTGCTTGTGCGAGTAACGAGCTTCCTCTTCCTGCGCGTCCGGACTCGATTGTCTATTGGTTGATTTACATAAACGGCCCTGCGGCGCTACTGCAAGGTCCGAAGTAATTATTATATTTATTAAAAGTATTTTTAAGTCTAGACGCTCTCTAAGAGCATTATATCCCTGCTTAAGGGCGTTTATTCCGTAATAGCAAGTACAGATGTAGTGAATTATCCTTTCCCATTGTTTTTTGTCGGTTGAGTTCGCATTTAGCTTGTTTAATCAATTAGATTCAGCCATACCCATCAATAAGCCAACTGAGAAAGCCTGATAAATACGAAGTTATCTGACCAAAAACGATGGGAATGGATTATTCACTACATCTGTAGGTAAGGTTCGTTAGACATCATTAGATGCCCGAAGGGCAAACTGCCTAGAAATTGGAGCCCTCCCAGGCAGGGCTCCGTCGAATAATGAGAATGAGAAGAAAATGAGGAAAATTATTTACATAATGCTATAAAGACTAAATAATGAAAACTAAAAACTAAAAGATTTATGATGACGGTTCAGTCTTAAGAAAGACAACATATCGAGGGATGCTAACCTGAGCGCTGGCAGCTGGCGCGATGATCTCGATGATCTCGGGCGTGTTGTCGTCGACGGGCGCGGGGCCGGGCGCGGGCGCGGGGCCGGGCGCGGGGGCGTGCGCGAGCGCGGGCGCGGCGCTCGCCGCCATCAGCAGGGCGCATGCGCCCGCTAGGTACAAAGCCGTCCTCATGGTGCTGTGTGAGTGACTCAAAGCTGCGGCTTGCGATCGCCTCGTGTTGCTTCGCTCCTGGTACCTGTAATTAAAAAAGTAACATTATGTGACACAGTTTAAACGACATTCTCGGTATGTGTGTTGCGCTGCTTTTTGGGGACTTATGTAATACGATATCAAGCAAAAGTTATTTTCTCCTTGACCGAGAAACCTAGTTTGCTCAAGAATTGTTGATTCACTCGTAATCAAATCATTCAAGTATTGTATTTGCACAAAAGCGTCAATAAAGGGTTATTAAATTATTATATTAAAAAGCATTGTTTGGGCCTGTTCATGCGTTTTACGTGTGCGTGTTACTTTACTAATGATGGACTCGACTGCAAACTGAGTGGTGCGCAGCCACGCTTTATTGGTATTGCGGCTCGCCAACCGAACTTAACAATATCGAACGAATGAAAGAGAGGCGAATGATTCATAGTGAAACATGAGTGAAACTAATTGTCTGTTAGAGTATGACCGTGACACTTTTCATAGGTATGTTCCCTAGGTAGATGGGGCGTCGCTGTCTGTCTCTTTCATGCGTTCTGTTTTGTGTTTTTTTCTAAGTAAATCGATGGTTTCTTTCAAAAATGACAAGGGAACGGAAAATGGTTATTTTAAAAATATGTGTAGGTTGTGACGTTTTTTCGCATTACATTTATTTTCTAACGTTCATTTTCAATAATTTTTAATAGCTGACCGGCGTGCGGTAGTTGGGCTGTGCTAATGAAGTAATTACAATTCGGTGCGAAGCGAAAAGTTCGTGTAAGGAGGTGATTGGCCTCGTTGCCACGCTCCGATTGTAGGCAGAGGTCTCCAGTTTGAGTCCTGACGGGCTTGTCCGAGTTCTCTCACCGAACGAGATGAAATAACAGTCGACACGCGTCCAGAAAAATATACCTACATTGTACTGTTTATAATCATATGTCACTAATGAATATTTGGGCTTACTTCTGGGTGTCATTTACAAATTAATTTTGAATACAGTTTACAGTTGAGATTGTTATTTTTTAAAGCGAACTCGGCTCTTGCGAACTTGGTTTACAGCCAGGATCTCACTGAAGCGGCCACCGACGCGACGCTGTTGCAACAAGCGACTAGGTACGAGTTTGATGCAAGCAGTCATTTGCCAAAAGTGGGTCCTTATTTAATAAAATTGCTCGTAAACGAGTGGAATTGCAGCGAGCACGTTCTAGCGATAATATCATATCATGCGTGATTGCGCCACGCGGCCGTTGCGACACACCCGCGCCCGCGCCCGTCGCCGCGTGGCGTGACCTTACCGCGCGCCCGCTAAGTGCTTTTGGGCAAGGTGAGCGCCCGCGCCGCACTTTAACTTATCCGGATCACTTACACTCTAAAGGCTGTTTTAAGGACCTTATATTGATATTGTAATTGTAATTTTTAACCGAGTGCGTCAGAATTAAAGCCGCTTCCTAAATTCATACACTAACGACCATTTAGTTCGTTCAGAGTTGTTATATATTTTTGCATAACTGGTGTATTGTTAATAACGGGTAACAACGTACAATTTAACAGACAATTTACGTAACGATTATTAGCGAGCGGTGCGAGTTGGAGCTGCAATGAAACCCGAGGTTTAAATGCGGGTCGAGGCTCCGCGATATCGCTGCGTGCTTCAGTCGTAAATGACGGATGAATATTCATCCCGCACACAATGCCCGCGGCCACCTGCGGCATGTATTCATAATAATTCATTACGGCTATAAAACCGTTACGACTCGGACGCGCGCTTGAATAGTCGCGGGAATATCTCAGTCGGCTCGGCAGTCGTCTCGTAAAACCTACGTTTTCACTATGATCTGTCGCGGCGATAACTCGTAATTTAAAACATCCTCTATTATGTTTGGTTCTTGGACCAGTTTCGTTTGTCGTGCGGTGTGCGGCTGCGCGCGCGCTCGCAGGAGCCGCGCGCGTTACATCACTCGATTCTGCGATTGTATAATCGGTTGCGAACATTTGCATGTCCCGCTAAGTGCGCCTTAATAATTACGGCGTTGCACGCAGAAGGTGCCAAATTATAAGCAAGGGCGTTGTTCGGCGACCCTGGGAGCGGCGCCCGTTCTAGGTTATTATAGAAATCTAATGAGAATAACATATTTTATCTTATTTATTTAATTTTTATATAATTTTTATCTCAGATTTAAACACACATTGATAAACCCCCTACTTTCTATTACATTTATCTAGTTATATGTAACGATCTTAGAGTTAGGTAAAAGTACTAACATATAAACAGTTCCTACCTACTTATCTACGTATAAATTATTAAATGATAAGTTTAAAAAAAAATGCGATGCTGTTATTTCTAGATATCATCCAAAACTTTATCTTAACTCACATGGATGGCCAAGTCTGAACTTTCTTGCTTGACACATTGTATTTCTTTCTTCGTTGTTAACGACTCAAAGCTTAATGTTAGAAGTTCTTAATGTTCCCTTGTGACATTGTAGCGAAAATAATGAAGTAAGAATATTATAGACATTGCCGGGCATCGAACCCAGATTGCAGCGCGTGCCCTTTGACACGTGTGTCAACTCCTCGCCGCGCCCGCCCGACCGCAGCCGCAGCAGTGAAACACTAAGTTATAGATAGTGCATAAATATCATACTCACACTAACTACTTAATTATTTTGGAAACTTTTACATTTTTACTGAAAATTATATCCTACACCGACTGGCGGTCTTTCAACTACGGAACGTGCGAAAAAACGCGATTGTTTGTTGCTTCGTTTTTACGACAAAGAAGGATGATTAAGCAACACTCACTTATTACTTTTAATGAGATTAATGACTTGCGATATCAGTGTGTTATTTATAAAGACTTCTCTTACTCGGAATAGGGAAGAATGGAAATGACTCCGCCGACAAGGGCATGCACGCTCTCAGGGAACTGCTGATGCGTCTGCCAACCAGTGCAGCGAAAGGCGTTTAAGTCTGTCCGTGCATGTCGCAACTCTTTGAATTTATAATGTCCTTATCACAGCTTCTAGAATGTCGAGCGGCCCAGCAGGTCGCTGCTAATTGGTGGTTGCGCAACATTGTCCCGAATGTCCGGCCAAAATCACCCATAATGCGCATTTTTAAACATTTTGCAACCATTTCAACTCCGTCATGATGAATGGTATCAAGTTACCACCTCATTATAAAACTGTGGTTCTTAGTATTTTCGGTATTGAATCTTAAATCCAAATCATAAAGTTGAACTTTTAATAACCCGAAAAAGAAACATAGACCCATATTAATGAGGCGGTGATTGGTCCCGTGACCCCGTCGCAGCCCGCCGAGGACCGGTCGGGACCAGTCGGGGCGCGGTCGGTTTCGTCACCGACCCGCGTCGGCCGCGGCTACAAGGAACTGTAGTTATACCGGCGGCGCGACATATCCCAACGACCTCACCGCCTCGTTCCTCGTTCGCTCGCGGAGGCGGCGGTGTTAGGAAACGAGAAGAGCGCTCAAGTTACAGTTACGTGTCAAAGACGGATGGTTCATTGTTGAACAGTGAATATTGCGATATCCAAGTGTTTGGAAACTTAATACTTGTTTGGTTGAGACTCAATTGTATCGGGTTGGTGTACTAGGTTCCATTTAATTTGTATGACTGCATTGCTGATTTAGTTTGCAATATGGAACCAATTTCCGATTTGACACAGCAGCACTTGAAACGATTCAATTACAGTTTAGTTTCGATTGATTGCTGCAAGCCGAGTAGGTACCTACTTATTACTTAGTTCTCGATCTACAATGACATGGTTATATATCTGGTAAGTCGTATCATATGTTATGTAGCAACGGGGAGACGGCAGGTGACTTGCGGTTTAAAAGGGCAACATCATTGCATAAATGACTTCTATGAAATGCCATGTTATGTTGTGATTTAATTGATTTTAATAGAATTATAATGCTAATTAGTTTGTAGAAATGGAGATGCGTGTTACTGTGTCAGATTTGATTATGCGGATGACATAAGTGTATCTCGTTTACATCGTGCAGTCGTTTTACAACTCTTACAATTCGCTGGCGAATTTAGTTACACAAGAGCTCGGTGCACGTGCGTGTGCGCAACGTTGCGATCGCTTCGGGGATGGACTCGATCCTTCGCGCGAGTGACTCGCCCTCGTACTGGCGACTTGCCTGTCGAGCAGTACCTAGTTGAGCGTGTTGTTCATCTCATCAGTATCACGCCCATAAACACTATAAATTTCATATGTACACACATGTAATCTGCAAATGGGTCTTTGCCGATGGGTATAATAAAATAATACATTCACGATATAAATGTGATGAGATGGAAAATATTTTGATGGTAACCAAAAGTGGGTATAGTTACGAGTATCGATGTTTCCAAAAAGCCTTAGCCCTCGTCTCTTTATTGAGGTCCCTATCGCGACTGAAAGGTGAGCAAGATATATCTATTGTTTCATATTAGGTGTTTCTAAGAAATGTAGCAATTAGTCGTGGACGGATGTGCGATGTGCGCAGGCGCGTTGGGCAACGTGTCAACGTGTCACGCGTCTTCGCCATTATTTGACCGCTCGCACTTCACGACGACCGCCTCGTCCAAAAACCTTCTGGGATGTTTGCGTTCACTGAACAAACACTTTAAAAAAGTAAATTCTAAGTAATATCAGTTTTTCCATTCGGGTCTTTCGTAAGCGAGGACAAACACACGAGATTTATAAATTTATACTTAAAACCCACGCAGTACTTGCTAAGAACCACTTCGACAAAATGAGCTACCAAAAAAATAACAAACCGCATTAGAAATCGATTCATATTGGCGCTGCGATGCCACAAACAGAGAGAGGAGTCAAACTTAAAACAGTGCAATAAATACCAAAGGGGTATAACTTTATGCTCGCACGTATTGCAACTGGTGAACCATGCGCACTCCTTTACGGAATTGAATTCGTGTACGTTAATATTGCCTCTTGACTTTGTAATCAGTAGCGTATCTACAATGCAAACATGAAATTAGTGTGGCTTCTTGAACTAAGTACAGTGCAGGCGTTCGAGTTGGCTAACGGCCGCGCGTCCGAGCGGCGCGCGCGCACGCCGCCCGCCGGCGCCGCCGCTGCTCCACTTACGGTTAGCCCATGCAGGCTGTTCACGGGTAGTGAAGAAGACAAATAAAACAAATAGCTGACGATAGCCGAAACCAAATGACTAAATAGATACTAAGTAATAAATATCACGACAAGAATAGGAATAATCTGGCACCAAGAATATAAATTTGGGACCCACCTTAGGTCCAAAATCAATCTGACATTCTACAACAATAAGGTTGAGTTTCCTATAAGTTACAAATGATTTGGCATCTCTAATGATCAGTCGTTGGTCGTGGTCCACCTATGTTGTCCACCTGGGCGTTTTAGCAAACCTTAGCAGGTCGACGGAGCTTCTACATTATTTTGGCCCTTCGGGCCCTCTGAAGGACTAATATAACCTAAACCTACCTATTGATTTTGTCCAGTTTACTCTGATGATATTGACGACTTCACCTATTTTTTTTTAATGGGTCACCGATTAACGTTCCTTTTGATTGTAGAGGAGGTTTCCGCATGGTTTCTGTAACGTTGATTAACTAATTAGTCCGCAAAAAACAGAAAAAGTATATGCTTGCACAATTACCGGCGTGAGTCTCAATTAAATACCTACCTAAGGATTATCGGGTTATCGTCGGAGACGTGCCGTAAACAATCTGTGCTATTAATAAACACAATGAGATGAGCCCTGCACGTGGCGTGTAATCACAACCAATAACTGTCAATTGCTGGGCCGCGGCCGGCTCGTGGCCGCCGCGGCACTCCGCGCGCGGCAAAAACTGGCTCGCCGCGGCAATCATCCAATTGACGAGATTGATCTGTTGTCTTGTAGCGCAATAAAAACGTTAGCGTGCTTATTAAAACATCAATCAATGCGCCGATGATGACCTGGAACAGTTGACACGAAAGCAAACTCTATCTTCTGTGCGACACGGTTCAAGAGCGATGATAATGCGCACATTAGTTTTTATTTGAAAGTAGTTGATCAATCAATAGGTCGCATGCGAGCAATGTACTGGCGGAATAGAGTACAAGACGAACAAGGGGCGATTAGATAATTATGTTCTATTTCCTCGAAACAAGGAAATGGGTTTGAACAGACACGTTTTTGCAGGTCATTAGTTCTTAGTGGCGTTAGCATCTGCATTTACTCCGTTGTTTCAAATTGAACTGAATTTATATTTATCATCGGATTCTTTCGAGAAGGAAACGTTATCAGCACGCGTAACTTAACTAAACCACGTGACGTTGGTTGTCCCTCGATCATCTGCACAGGCGGGTGGAGGGACTCGTGTGGGGGGGTATAAAATAAGGTCATTGCTCATTGCAAAATATAAATAATCCTTATTCAGTTCTCCCTGTATGCACATTTATTAAATAAACCGCTCGTAATGTGGACAGATCCAGGTCAGAAGGATACGGCGCTTGCGCGTGGGCTAACCGGCCGGCGCGGCGAGACTCTCGCCTTTAACACTATCACAATATAAAACAAAGTCCTGTGCGTGAGCACGTTTATTGATAACGTTTGCCAATCGACGATTTATCGACGATGTAATCAGCCAACGAGGAAATTAGCGATCTAGTGGTAACATTCGGTCATTTCTCGAAAATATCTAATTTTATCTTAGGCGTGATCATCTTATTACACTGTTATTTGGAGTGGCCGTTATGATAGCAGATCAACGCGCGGCCTTCAATTATACGCACTAAAACATTTAGAATACGAAAGCCGCGCGGGTTGAGGAAATGAGAGAGTACTGCGGTCGCAGTCGAGAGGCGTCGCCTTGACGCCGGACGACGACGTGAGGCGGGCCTCGAGGGATCGCTTAAAAGTTCAAGTTTCACTTAAATGTCAGATTTTAAGTACAGGTTATAATTGCGGTAAGCTGCTTTTATGTTTATTGAGTCGTAAATGTTTTCAATATTTTACTGTTGCCGTATTTATGGTATTAAAGTAAATTAGCCTTCATCAGAGGTATCGGATTTGCTGTTTCGACGAACGGCGCAGAGAACGTTGCAGCGTGATTATTAATGAGTAGATCCCCCGAAACTGGCCATAGAGCGCCGCGTTGACATCGGTCAGTAAATAGAAAGAACAATCACCAGCGAGTTAACATCAATGGTGATTCAGAAACGTTTCGTTGTGGTATATTGTAATAAACAAAAGACTGTTGATAGGCTTTCGAAGGCTAGCCTACAGTTTGCCGTTTGCTTTGTCTGTCTGGTCATGAATCATGAATGATCGAAGTGACAGAAAATTGATGTAACGCTACTGTTAATGTCAAAACGATCTTTACTACCTTGTATTAAAAAAATTAAAGCCAACAAAGAGAGTTTTTCTCTTAGTTGTCAAAAATGAATACAATAGTTAAGATATTAGTTATATCAACCAAAGCTGTTAGTAGCAACAGCAATTTCTTTAGTGATTCAACTAACATGTTAGTTGATGTATCTAACGTCTTGTCAGGCTCGTATAGAATCAAGACGCTTATGCACAATAATCACAATCTTGCTAGAATAGACCAATTATTTTTTTCAGTGTATCAATGCAAAAGTGAATGTGTGTTTTTTTGTTATGCCTTCACAGCTTAAAGGTATGGAGGTAATTTAATCCCCAAAATCGGATATAGTACTTTTGTGTGTTTGTCGTGACTTGTAGATTGGGTTGGGACACCGAAAAAAAATGGTCGCTTCTAACAAGATTGTGGTTGTTATGCATTTTGATTCCATACGAGCCTGACAGGTTAGATACACCACCTAAGAATTAGTGGAAAATCACTAAAGATCTTGCCGTTGTTACTATCAGTTTTGGTTGTTATAACTTATACCATAACTCCCTATTGTGTTAATTTTTGACAACTAAGTGAAAACTTCTCTTGATTAAGTCTAATTTCTTTGAGTGGACTTTCTTCCTGACCAACCTTGAAGACGAACAGCAAGGCGGTCCGTTCACTCGAGCTTGCAACTGATGTTTCCGCTGCACCCGCAATTAGTGACTGCACATTGTTTCTGCGCGCAAATTATTATGTTTACGTAAAAGTGCGATGCACGTCGTCTCGGCTGCGGGAAGTTCTTGTGATCGACTCTTAAGGTGATACGACTTGTTGCGCGTTAGCTCTTTGAAACAGATGTAACCAGGCATTATTACGTCTACAAAAAACATTTGCATTGTCTTTAAATTAATAGAAAACTTACCCTGTATTTGCAGTAGCAAAGAAAGTGACAGCAGCAACTTTATCAAGCATTAAATTTAATTGATGTCTCTAAGTGCGGCAGTATGTCACTATTGCCATTTTAACTAGTAATGGCTTTACACGACATCTTCTCTAGGTATAGTGTTCTGTTTTACCGATACTGATGCTCTGATTATGTCTTCCGTGTCTCTAAGAAGTACAATGTATAATCAAATAGATTGACGGCTATTCGCGACAACGTTTACAAGCCGCCATCGAGGCGCGCCCCTCCCCGCCCCCCCTCGCCGCCCCCCTCGCCGCCCCCCCGCCGCCGGCTGGCTCCGCCACATCATCTATCATCACTACTTCCTCCAGCACCATAGCTTCCTACACTTTAAGTTAGTAAAAGACCGAGTCTATCGTTTACATAGCTCTGTAAAACTACATTGAAGTTACGCTCGATCAAATGTTATGCATCATCAGAATTAAAACGGCCGCACAAACCGACACGATATGATGACACGAATACTATCTAACCTACTATCTATTTGGCAATTTACAGCCTCTAGTTTTCGTCTAGGTATCGTTAACAACTCACGGCACGCTAGGAACATAGGTACGCACAAAAAAATGTTAAGGGCATAATCTAGGTCGATGTTGAATGGACACAAGTGAGTTAAGATATGTCGCGGTCTGTGACCCTTTAGGTCTGCCCTAAAACGATAGCTACGAACCCTAACCGAGCTACGCCGTAGCGCCGCTACGAGCCGCGCGTGCGCATAATAGGCATCATTTAATTCTGTATGGAGTTATCACTCGACGGATCACGTATTATTATTGCAGTCATTAAGACATTCGTATGAATAAAGATAAAGCCAAAATGCTATACCTACAAATTAAACAGGTCCAACGTCATTTTAGGCACTGTGTTGTTGTTATCAAACGGTAGCGAATATCAGACTCACTAGCGAACAATTTGCGGTCGTCCATCTTAATTAATTTTGAATTTGCTCTCTAGCTGGGCGGGACCACTACTTTACAAGGATCGTCGGTGAGGCAAAAACATCTAATGTTAGACAAGGAAAAGTACACGCAGGTACTCCCTGAGCCGAGGGGTTCGCCAGCGTCGTGGCGCGAGCGCCTCCATTCGATATGAAAAGTAACTATAATAATAATAATGTAATGTTTTTATCTGGTGCTAACATAACGATACAGTTTGTATTTGTATAAGACACAATGGTGGTTGCCTTTTAGGTCGAGCACAAATCGCTCTTAATGGACGTTTAACAAATCGCGGTGTTAAAGGAAGCCGCCGTTGCGCAACGACCTTCGGGGGATCATTAACCAGGGCGGGGCATGCGCGGGCGCGGCGAAATTGCCGGTCCGGCATAGTGGGAACCAGGCCTTAGGCTTAAGCGCCAACGCGGTAGACCCTGCCTACGAAGGGGGTTTGATTCCCGATGTGGGCAAATATTTGTGTGATGAGCACGAGTATTTGTTTCTGAGTCATGGATGTTTTCCATGTATTTAAGTATTTATTTCTCTATAAAGTATTTATATCGTTGTCTAGTTCCCATACTACAAGCCTAGAGCTTAGTTTCGTCGTCCCTTGATATTTATTTATTTATTTTAATTATAGCGTGTTCATTAATAAATATGTGTTAGCTACCGGCGACAGCTAAACACTGCGCGATGGGCTATCGCTGGTTTTAATATAAGTAATGATTATGTTATTACGAGCCGCCGCGCACGCGACCATTGTCCGCGCGCTCCCCGCACCGCCCCCGCGCCGCGCCCGCGCCGCGCCCGCGCCGCCCCGCGCCGTGCGCGTTAAACGCCGGTAATTATCGTGCGCGGAGGGCCCGCGGGAGCTAGATAGTGTTCGACATATTATTACCTAATTTACTCCCCGTGAGGAAACACGGGCCCGGCTGAGAGCAACAGCAGTAAATTACTTTCGGACACTGATCTTAAAATTTACAGCGAGTTACGGGATCTTTAAAAAGGTACTAATGTGACTTGTTGTTAAGTAATGGGACAGTTATATGACAGAAAATATTAGCACTTCACTAGAACATAAAAGTTCCTTAGAGTGCAAAATGTAAACGAAATCAATTGGCGATGTCGCTTCCCACGGCGCGGCGGCGCGGGCGGCGTGGCGGGCTTCGCCGGGGCCGGGGGCCGCGCCGGCACCCTTTTAATCCGACCACTTCGGTTTATTAACAGATTTTATTTAAATATCATTTTTGTTTTCAAAACTAAAAAGCAGCGACGTTACGTAAGATCATAATTGAAAAACTACAAAAATCTAAAACATAAACAAAGTTTAAAAACGGTGTGAGAAATAGCAGTGTCAGTAAATTATAATCGACGTGTTAATCATTTGTATGAACTCGAAGTGAACGCACGTTTCCTCAGAGTCGTGAGAGAGGCTATTATTGTAAAAGTGCAACACTCGATACATCGAGAGGTTGGGCAACGCAGGAGGAAGCGAGAACTGCATCGTTTGCATCACGAGTGTTATATCATTACGGGCTCAGCCTTTATAGCTCCGCCGCTCTCGGGTCAAACGCGTTCTAATTTATAGATATTCCGCGATAAAATAATATATATTGCGTAGGATTACACATTGAGATAGCATCGAAATCGATTGCCGGTCTATCAAGAGATCGCCCTGAAACTAGATCGACGCCCGATACGAAACATGATTTAGAGTGCAACTTGAGTGATCTTCATCCCTCAATATTGTTCCGCCTTAACATGTGTTAGTGTTAATATCGATCGACCGCGCGGCAGCGTTTACCCTAAAGAAATCAAAGGCGGAGAAAGGAATGGTGTCGTGCCGGACGCGATGCTGGCTGCGCCGCCAACAATGGCCGGACGCCTCGCAGCGTTCAGTACAATAACTTAATTATGACTAAATAATTACTGGGTTTGTAATGCACGGGGCTTCCTGGATATAGTTATTGGTTGAGCAACGGAAGGCCCCGCGCGTCCCGACACTAGGCTGAAGTTTACGATTAACGCAGAACTACTCGTAAAGGATCGAAAAGGGTATGCTAAGATGGTCATTTAGAAAAGATGTATGTAAGAAGAGTTACGAAAGAGATATGGCGAGAGAGTGGAGATGTCGGTAGGGGACGTCCTAGACAGACGTACGGTGATCAGATTCGCGATGTAAATAAACCAACGTACGTGCATGAAGAGATTGATGAATGTAGAGGAAGCGAAAGTTGTATGTTTGGGCCGGTGCACCTGGCGTTCCATAGTCTCTGCCTGCCCCGTTGGGAGCCAGGCGTGAAGGTATGTATGTATGTACTCGTAGGTTCCTTTTCAGGCAACAGTCGCCCAACGGACGTGACCTGAGGGCTTATTGTCTAACGCACTCGCAATCACGATCGTTTTCATTTTGAAAATCGAAGGCTTGTCTGCATACAAAATGAAAACAATTGCTCCACTTTGAAGCCGGTTGCGATTGCGAGTGCGTTAGACAATAAGCCCTCAGGACGTGCAGAGAAATGTACGTAACGAGAATCTGGGAGACTAACATTTACGTTATATCAAAACATTTAATGATGTAGGCAAGTGTTGTGCAATTGATTACGATTATAATATTTATTGACCCGCTCCAGAGCCGCTCGCCAACGTAACTTGTTCTTGTTGTTTCGTGAACTTTGTCATTTCGCATCGGCCGTTATGCGGAACAGGTTCCGCGCGGGCGCAGCGAGCTTACTCTGCGAGCTTCGCCGCGAGCTCGCGCGTGCGCGAGTAAAAGTGATCGACATTGGGTGACGTCACCGCTCCAAAATTCACTTTTACTAAAAACCCGCTCGCGGACCGGCGAGGTCGAAGTTGACTCGCGGGAACTTTCCGAGTTCAATTATTGATAGTTAAGGTCACCTTACTGGCTTTTTTTTCTTTAACTGCCTGCAGACACACGCTAAGGTTTTTTTTTGATAAATGTATGCGGTTTTTAACATCAGTGTTAAATGTAATTCACGACTGCACGTATGTTTTAATTCTTTATCGCTGATTAAGTATTTAAGACTTAAAAAAAACGTTTTTAACAAATAGACACGCATAATATTTTAACAGCTGAAAGTGTTAACTAAGCGCCAGCGCGGCGCGCGGAGGTCGCGCCCAGTGATCTCTGATCCAGTTATATCGATTCTCGCTCCGGGCCGATGTGCGCCGGCGCGAGGTCGCGGCCGAGTATAAAGAGATCATTACTTTAGAATTTTGGTCAAGACTTTACAGCTCAGCAGCGGCAGGCCGGCGAGGTCACAGTTTTTAGAGGTGATTTGTTTAATTCTAGATTATAACTACCTATATAATTTTACACCAGTATAAATGGTAAAGGTGAGATATTATATCGACCGTCGATACGAGTAAAATCGTAACTACAAAACAGAGGTTTTCAGGAGAGCGAAAAACGTATTTTGCAACTTCAAACCGCGATATTTTACTTATTAGTTTATGTTTCCGTACAAATGTACATATCATGTTTCTCAGAATTTAGTGCTCTTTAATTCTAAATTTTTATTTTATTACTAAACTGTTTATTTTAAATTTTAGATCGAGTTACGATCACGTATTTTGTGTTATCGACTATCGAGTATTATTGTAAATTACAATACCATCTTACAGCTCTAAGTTTTGCCATTATTTGTTAGGCCAATATCATCGTATCTAGAGAAACCATGTTACTTGCAACAGATTCGCGGCTATTTTATTTTATTTTATGACTTAAAATATAGTAACTCCGGTTAGAAAATATTTAAACAGTGAATTGTATTAGTTTCAAGTAGATAATTTGGCAATTATCATTATTGTTCATTTAAAAAATATTTTTACTGAATATTGAAAGAATAAAAAATAGATTACAAAATAGTTTAAACATTTTTTAACTTTTTATTTAATAAATAATAATTAAGAAACAATAAAAGTACTTTAACACCATAATTTGGTAATTACCACCCTCAATAAGTAGGTAAGTACTTAGATACTTCAGGACTAATCTGGTTGCCAGCTCAATAGTAATTAATAAATAAATAAACATCAACACTTGCTTTGGCTTAATCAAGTTATTTAGTAACAAATGGGTAACAAAACAAACTTTCACTTTGGCACTATTAAGTGCTAATATTTAGTATTTTGACTACTTTAATAACTATTTTAATTACCCTTCTTCTTCAAAGAGATCACAATGATAAAATAATAGACCAGGTACGTATAACTTTATGATTATGACAGTTCAATTAAGTATGTTATGTGTTCATCGATGATCAACACATAAAATACTTAATTAAGTAAGCAATTAAGTAGTTATGTTTTTATTTCCAATTGACAGTAACTATATAATTAAATATTACGTAACTACATTACATATGGGAGGATGAGTTTACTAGCGAATCTTAATCTTCAAAAGTATTTTGCTCAATTTCATTTGAGTGAGGCAAGTTTCTGTAAAAGTCTCTATAGTGCTCAGGTATCGCTCCACTGACACGGAGAAAACTTAATTCCTAATATTTTATTTAATTATTAAAAAAAAAAAAACAATGAAGCTACCTAAGTCAGAGTAAAGTCGGCTTTTTGGTTAAAATATTCTAGGACGCCGACTTCACTTTGTTTAACCCAAGATGTCCTGAACAAATGACTCCGTTTAAAGTCGGTTCCTTCTTTTCTTAATTATTTTAATTTTAATTTTACCCTTTTTAGTTTATATATTATTTAATACTTTCCTACCCTACCTATCTAATATTTTGACAAAAAACAAGCACAAGTTTAAAGTTTTCCGCAACTAACGCAGCGTGAAAGTCACAGTGAGTTGTATCTAATAACAGTAATAACTTACTATCTTAGAAGTATTATTTTTTCAAAAGAATTTCGCAAATCGGTGAAGTAGCTTTTTATCAATCCTTTGAAATATTTCAAATCACGCTCAAACAAACGTTAAGTACGTATAACTATACAATAATAGTGGATTACTATTGATGAACCTCGACATACGATGTTATGAAATTGGGTATTTTTTTTATTTCTCAATGTATCAAAAATGTAAAAATACAGTTTTGTAGATCTTGTTTCACTTCACTCTCCCTGTAAAAGTCAAAAAAGCACTTAAATTTAGTTACGATTTTACTCGTATCGACGGTCGATATAAGACCGGACCATCAGCGGACTAACTGACGGTTCGCGTCTCAGTCACCCGAAGTTAAATCGAGCTTATTAAGGAATGTTAAACGTTGATGTTAAATTGGTCAAGCGATTAAAAACAAATCAAGACAGTTTTATAAAATCAAAATACATAAAACTGAGAGTGACTGACATGTCCACGCACAGCCCAAACCGCTGCTGGGTATACAGATTCCAAATTTTGGCACGTAGGTTCTTCATGAGGTCTGGGGTGCAGTAAGGAAGGATTTTTGGAAATTCATCCCCTAAGGGGTTAAAATAGGGGGAGTAGTGGGGAACTGATTCTACGCGTGGGAAGTCGCGGGCGTCCCCTAGTAGTGTTTATGCTAAATATTTTTTGGTGCATTTTCCTTTGAAAATAAATCGGAAAATTAACGTTAAGAACTTGCAAAAAGTGATAAAGAAAGTTTAAACATACTTGCAATTGAATATAAATACTGAGTCTCGTGTGCCGCATGCCACTCGCGGCCGTTCCCAGCCGTGCGCCGTGATGCAACGCATTGTCGGCGGAAGCAAGAACTGCACTAATTCGGCTCGCACGTAATTGCCTGTGATTTGTCTCACAACTCGCCGCATATTCGGAATTAATTATGGAAATTATTCATTAGATCAATGTGAAAACAATAGCCATTCTATTTTAAAATCAAGTGATGAAATTAGGCTTGAAGAAAGACTACGTTGATTATCAAAATGATCGTGTAAAAGACTTCAACGTGCGCGCATGCGCGTTGAAGTCTTTTGTATTGGGAATAAATCGTAGCAATTTCGTAGCGCCCCCGTAGCATGCAGCTACGAAACCTTTAAAATACTTTTAACCGCAATCATCAGTATTGATGACTATTGTGCGAACTCAAACCGCATCGAATCGGGGTCAGCCGGCGTGTCGCTCTTCAATAGCCGTAACTAACACAAACGCTTAAAGAATGCCATTCAACGACTAGGTACTGTGGGCTGGTGCAGACTCTATTGCTACAAAGTAGAATATTTAAAAAAGTGATTATTATACGTACTTATTTAAATTGTTAAAAGAAAAAATGCAACCGAATTGAGAACCTCCTCCTCCTTTTTAAAAGTTAGTTGAAAAAAGGTCCGACTCGATTTACTTTATATTAGTTCAAACTAAAATGAGATTGCAGCATTATCGACATTTGCCTTAACGAGATTCCGTTCTTTTTGTTTGTTTTGTATGGTTAAGTTATTTTGTTTTTTCTTTCTCTCCCTTTCTTGACAAAGCGAAAGTAGAAATAACAAGACGATACAGAACACGCTCGGAAACTTAATGTTTGGGGCAGTCGTCAGAGCAAATAATTGGCAACAAGCTGTAAGTCCGACATGTTCTTTGAATAATAAATAAATAAATAAATATACATTGAATAATATTGATAAACTGAATTTATTAAACACGAAATGTATCATTTTCCGCATGAACTACAGAAAGATAGATGCTTTTCATTTAACGTACTTGATATTTTCGAAGACGACAGATAGTAACAATTAATAATATTGAAAGTAAAAGCGAACACAATCTATCGAGCAACAAAAAAAAGAGTGTCCCCGCCAGGAATGGAGTGCGATGGAGGCCGGCGAGGGCGAGTCTATTTAAATTAAATAAGTAATTAGCAGCTGTCACTGGTCGTTAATGGCAGCGGTGCTTATGTCGAAAATACAGAATTAACGTCGGAGCTTCGGAGAGGCAAACGTTGCGAGAGCCGATGCGGAGAGTTGATGAGGCGGGAGTCGTTACAACACGTCGATGACATTGTTGAGTGATCGATAATGTCTGTGGTCACACTAACGCAAACGTAGGGCCGTTATGAAAAGTGTTTAATTTTAGTTTACCATAGATTAACTTTGCGCGATGTGTTGCGCACATGCACAACATTTTATAGTAAAGTAGTTTTCACTGCGACAAATCGGACGATACTCGAGTATAATAGGTTTTTTTGAGGTGGCCTGATTCGTCTTCCAGGATTCTTGGTAGATCGGGACACTTCGGATCGGTACACGGGAAAAACAATGAAACAAATCGTACTTTAAATAGCAACAAATGAACTGCACGTGGAGCCATTGCGCAAAACATGTGCTTAAACCGTTAGTACAAATGAATGAGCAAAAATAATATTTCGTTCAAATAACACATCGTCGGCCTAAATCGCATACCTAGTAACTCAATTTTTTTGAAAATCATGTTTTGACACTTTTAGATAGTACTATTCGGAACGCATCTAACGGCAAAACTCTTAAATACCAAAAATAAACTGTTCATGTTTAAAAAGCAAAATAGAAAACCTCACAACTCCCGACCGCCTACTAAGCAACTTCAGTTTTTTGCCTCCTGTAAAATTTGGTCAGATTGAGTTACGAGGTGTGCGATTTAGGCCGTCGACATGTAGGTTCGTTAAAAATTCAACATCTGATTAGAAAGAACAGTTGTAAAATGATACAATTTGCCAAATAGTGATTTTGAGAATCATGAGTGACCCACTACCTAGTCGGAGAGACTAGACAAGTTGCTTGACGCTAAGGTAAACAATTTCCGAAACTGACAAAATGTATGGAATTGTCGAAGGCGCTCGACGCGACCGTCTGACGGCTCACGTCGACCGTGCACATTTAGGATAACGATAACGAACGCCGACTGCATCTTGTCTCGGGCCGGTGTGAAACTCTGTCGCTCCCAACAGGTAAGTAGTAATTAAGAGAGCCGCTTGCCTCACCGGCGCTCATCAATCTATCGGGATGAACGGCGCGTGATTTATGCTCGTTTTAATGATCTACTCATCGACGTCGTCGCCGCCGCGTGGCGCAACTACGGCGTCGCGCCTCGCAGGAGGGGGGGGGGGGGGGGGGGGGGGCAAACAATATTGTTAATTCAAGCACTATTCAAAATAATTCGCAACTTATTTTAGAAACATTAAAACGCAATCATGCATCGACAACTGGATCATGCCGTAAGAAGGCTGCGCGCTGCGCGCGAGTCGATTACGACTCATTTGAAAGTCTCGCGCTGCACCGATTTAAAAGTAATAGTTGATTCAAATCATTGATTACATACCGCCGCATCAACAGACACAAGCTGCGCGATGAGTTTCACTGAAACCTAATTGGCAGTTATTAAATATTGTTTAATACAGTGAGTTTTTATTTTGCTATCAAAGTTATTAAATGAAGCGGGCTGTTTTTTCAAGTTGTCAAGTGCTTGTACAATATACACGCGAAGTGACGGGCTTGCACTAACACTACATATCCTGTTATTGTTTGTTTTGCAATGTGTTTGTTACGCGCCTGGTTCAGTTGACCTGGCCGGCTTGCCGGGCCGCTCCGACATGCTCCGGGCGACATGGAGGCCGGACTAAGTGTGCCCCGGGCCGCGCGCCGGCCGGGCTGCGGGAGATCGAGCCGTGGACACTTCGGTGACTACAACATCCCGTCTTGTTTCAGTCCAGCCTGTAGCGTAATCAAAGAGATGGAGCCGTTTGATTATGGTCTTACTTAGAAAAAACTATATCCCTTTGATGCACAAATATGTTATTTGTTTTGTTTTCTGTCTTTCTTTTTCTATGCACCACTTATAATTACTTTCTGTATGATTATTTGGTTGACTGGTAGAGAATGCCATTAGGCATTAAGTCCGCCATTTGTACTTTTTTTTGCTGCAATAAAGGTTAAATAAATAAATATTTAAATGTTTAAACTTCCTTTGGCTCATACATTTGCCATGGATCGGTTTTTTGTTAAGGGTGACCTCATTTTAAGCAGGTATGTGCCAATAACTATACCAGAGCCAAACGACTTATTGTGTTAACCTGCTATACATTCAAATGGTTCGATCGCTTGATAGTGTTGTGTCGTGTGTCCCGGGCCCGCGACAGTATTAATAAAACAAACACCGCGCATCCCCCGCACCGCCAACGCGCCGCGCCCGCGCCGCGCGCTCCGTTACGTCGCCGAGTGACCCACAGCGTTACGCGACGTGTGCGGTTGCGTCACGCCGCCGTCTTGCTCGCGCCCGCCGCCGCGCGCAGCCGTCCCGCTCGCGGCGAAAGTGCTGATAACGATAGTCGGCGAGAGGCGCGGGATCGC
The DNA here is from genome assembly GCA_948252455.1 of Acleris cristana. Lineage (NCBI taxonomy): Eukaryota > Metazoa > Arthropoda > Insecta > Lepidoptera > Tortricidae > Acleris > Acleris cristana. The sequence continues at coordinate 89,056 of OX411791.1, read as the reverse complement.
AGCCGAGTTGTATAACCGACGCGCCGGCCACTCGGCCAGCCGGGGCCGACGACACCGGCTTCATTCATACATTATTAAAATCAGAAAAGACCGAAAATGACGTATGAGCGCGAGCTTTGAGCAAATTGCACTGATTTTGGAAAAGTGTCTTACCTATGTAGTAATAACGGAAGTTATATTTGGCACAAACAAACCGATGTATCTATCGATTCTTAAAGTAACACGAGGTAATGTTTGGACCATGAATATTCCGCATGTTAAACACTCGCTGCTCAAAACGTTGTATGGTTTGTTGCCAGTATCGGTTAATACTTCGGCATTGTCTTAATGCGGCGATTAATTTAACGATTGACTAGAAACAGCACGTACAGTCAACAGCATAAATAAGTGATCATTTATGTACCTTGTAACTTTAACGTCGTGTTTGAAATGTCATACTAAATTGTGAAACGATTGAAAGCGACAAGGTACATAAATGATCACTTATTTATGCTGTTGACTGTACCTACTCGCAAGGTCTGCCCCGGCGCCGCTGCAATCGAGACCGAAAGGTAAAGAGTAAATTAATAAATTGAGTTTTCAAAATCAAATCAGTTGTCGAAGGTCGCCGGCGCCGGTCGGCGGCCGAGAGAACTGTCGCTAAAGCCCCGTTCACACGACGAGCGAGCGCCGTCACGGGTAGTTAAAGCAAAAGGCTATCACCGTGCACGGCGAACAGCACTATCTGTTCCTCAGAATAGCTAGCGCAGTAATCAACACGGATAAATTGTAATAAATTGAACTTGATGTTAAGAATACCCAAAAAAAATTAAAATTCAAAACATTTCTATATTTTTTTACTCTGCTATGTCTCTCTGTAACGTTGACGCTAAAACGGATCACATAGTTAACCTCGCTCGGCCCGCTGAACCAGTTTGGAACATAACTCTTAATAATTGCACTGCAAAAAATTATTTCCGCGTTGTTGCTGTTACACAAAAATATTTATTTCACAATAAAAAAAAATGCCTTCGGACATTCTCTACATGTAACAGACGGGGTAAAACAAAAACAAGTCGAGCCGCGGCGCGAACTATTATTTAGTCAGTTACACATAAATTGATTGTCTAGATAATGTGGTCCTTCTGGGCTTCTATTCTAGGAAGCAAAAACCATACCGTTTTTCACCTGTTATCGTATTGTCAACGTTTTGATAGCTCTTAATTATGGTTTTTCCCGCCTAGAATAGAGGCGCTGGTCCGGTGTGGCGCGGACTTTGCCGCGGCCTCCGCGCGGCAGCCGCCCTTTACTGGCTTTCGATATACGATACAGTTCAATATTGTAAACGTGTCTGGAGAACTAATTTTGTCTGCTAGTGCATGACCAATTGGTACGTACATACCTTAATTTGGGAAAAGAGTTAGTAAATCGTAAAACGATGATAATGAGATGTTATCACAGATTAATGTTAATCTAGCCTTTAAATGCAAGACCGCAATCGCCTAGACTACTCAAGCTGGAATTGTCGCCGCAGATGTACACATAGGTACATACTACCCTTAGTATTGAATAGCTTAAAGGTTCGGATAAACCCGAGCATTTGCTTGAGCATTCTAGCTAATGTTTAGTTTACTTGATGTCAAATAAATAGGCGAAAGTGGATATACAACTTAAATAGGCGCAAAAACTAAATGCAAATATGATCCGAAAGCTGCGGCGGAGCGGTTGGGCAACCAGCCCTCGCCGCTCATTATCCAACGCGCTTATTTGAGCACTTAGTTATTTTACAATGTGTTCCTATCTAAAGTTAGAATACCTAAGTATTCATAACTTTTATGATTTTACTAACGAATTAAGGTGATTAATTGAAATCGCTTATTAGATACGGCTAGCTAGTCGAAATTGAATAGGAGAGACTCACGGGCTGCAGTGTCCAATCGATTGTCCCGCGGCTGCGCTGTGACTGCCCGCCGCCGCCACCGCCGCGGCGGCGCGCGCGCGACCTTGACTCGTTGCGCCAGCGCAGCGACACCGATTTGCATTTATTGCGCTTTTTGTATCGAAATTAATTAATGCGTGTCATATTTAGAGGCAAAATTTTACTGTTCACTGTTTCTAAGTAATGAGGTGTCGCAAGACCGTGCGCACGCGCGGTCGCGAGCGCAGCCGAGGGGACACGCTGACCAAATCTGATTTTAACACGACGTTATAATCTGCGTGGGTTATCAACACCTGAGTCGGCCTCCGGCGCGACATATTGACCCATGATGTCGACACTTACTTACATAACGCGAAAAAGCCTATATTTTGTCAGAATACCTAATATTAGTCAGCGCATAAATTAATGCATTGAGGCAACCCGCGTGACGCAACTAGGTGTTTTATCCCGGGTCGGTCCGGCCGACCGGCCAGCCGCGCGGCGACCGTCGACCACACCTTTTATAACTGGTCTGTGATTTAATGTTTAAATTCAACATTGCTATTTATAAACAAAAGCTTCCATGGTCTTAATGAGTGGTCGAACAAAGATACACGTTTACTAAGGCATGTTTAAATGTTGCGTCAAGTTGAAAGGAAACATTTGTTTAAGTACGTTTACTCGCTCGCTTGATTTGAATGGATTATTGTAACGAGCGCGAGCGCCGCCGTGACTCACATTTTTGGCAACTCCGCGCCCCGCGGACGAGCACCTCTATCACATATTCAAAAGCTATTAACATTTAGGCAGTTTCATGTATACCATCTAAACTATTTCCTAAAAATAAATACTAAATTCTACACTGTTCAGTAAATATAGTTCGTTAAAAATATATACGAGCTATGCCAGGATAGAGGACAGGCGAGACTGGAATGATAATTCATTTTAAGTCACGTATTAACAGATTGTGCGAGTAATTGCAGGCCTAATGACGATATCATGCTCCTGCGCAGGGCCCGCGACCGCAGCCGCCAGCCGCTATTAACGTGATGCAAACTCGCTTCGTCGTGCCGCGAGTGTTGGGTACGGTATTAGGAGAAGCTACTCAATATTCGTGGCTGCTGGAGTCTTATCTGCTTAGTGGTATCGAATCACTTGCTAAACAACATTTCTCTAATAATGGTAAACCCTGTTTAGTTTTTACATGTGGACCTAACATATCCATTTATATCTGCAGGGTTGGGAAACCTACTGTTATAAGTAACTACTGGATTAAAGCACGTAAATTAGTCGCCGAGTTTTATTTACTAATATTATCGATGACCGGTCTAGGAACCTGCGACATTTTAACGCAGTGTATGAGTAACGGACCGTGCTGCGGCAAATGGGTCGCGCCGCGAGATGCGCCGGCGCGAGATCAAGGTCGCGTGTGTGTGCGTGTGAGGAGGCACGCACACGCGCGCGCGCCACGTGGCTGATAACGGATCTCGTTATCAGGCCCGCGCCGCCGCGCCGTCTGCGCTTGCGACACGGGCGGCCGCCGAGGCGGGAGCGGCGGGACAACACTGTACCACTATGTCTTCAGGAAATTGAAATAAAACAGGGTCACTATTCAACACGGTAAAACCATATCGTTTTTGATCTGTTATCGTATTGTCAACGTTTTTTGTAGCTCTTGTTTACTTGGCTGTAATGACGACTCGGTTAAAATCATAACATAATAGGTCAAAGACGTTACGGTTTTTACCGCCTAGAATAGAGGCCCAGGTCGAATACGATTTGGATTTTACTGCCTAGAATAGAGGCGCTGTTTCGTTTCCGAGAAGGTCGTGACAAGCAACGCCCAGCCTAAACTACTGAAGACTAAAACATGAAATGGGCCAAAATTTCATTTTTTGCCAGAAGAAAACGTCTCTTAACGTCAACGTTTATTTAAAACCATAATTTAGATACAAAACTAGATAAACTTAGAAAAACACAATTTTAAGATTCTGTCGAAAAACTCAAATTATGTTTGGTTTCATATAAAACTGGGCATATAATCAGTTTTTGTAAAGACTTACTGGTAACGCAGTGGTAATTTGAGCAACAAAATTCGTATTTTTAAATACAAAACCACAAAAATTAGAATCAACACGAGAATGCTGGATAATTTAATTTGAAGAATCTGCAAATTTGTAAAATTGATCTTTATCTTGATTTTAATTTAGTAACGAAAATGAAATTTTGGCTCAAATAAGGGCAATGAATTATTTTATATATGCAATGGGAAAAAGTTAGTAAAAACGTACGCCTCCAGCAAGGGTATAGAGGTCAAGCGTTAATGCAATGACACAACCACTTAGCTTCCACGTAACATGATGTGATGAATGACTGCAATTTGTGCTTATTGTAAGATTTGTGTCATATAATCACGCCACCAACTACTAATTACCAGTATAGTTAGTGGCTCGGAGGATCAATTGCGGTAATGAGCTGGGATGCTGCGCGTACGCCGATTATGCCGTGAATTACGCGCCGCCAAATTACCGTCCTCGGGGAGATGGCATCGCGTAATGAGTGACCCAAGAGACCCGCGCGGCCGTGGCCCGGGCGACGCGGCGGCCCCAGTGACACGCTGCGCCGGAGCCGCAGCTGTCAGAAGCTCGCATAAATTAATGTAAAACTGACTTAACTTTCGTTTACCTAATCTTTAACGCGTTCATTAAGCATTGACCTACAAATTAGTCACAGCCAATTTGTATACTACGGGTATATTTAGTTTTTTAAAATTGTTCTCGAAATAATATAACAGTATTGAGGGAATTATAATTCATATCACGAGTTTGCACGAGTCTTTATGAGGTAATGCAGTGTAAGTGTTTGTGCGCGGCGAGGTCGCGGAGGACGCGCCGCGCGCGCTCGTCAATATTGACCGATGACTCGCTCGGTTCCGACTTATCATGTGTTATGATATGACAATTCAGGAAGACTTTACTACAAGCATCGGTCCTGCATGGTCAAGGCCAGAAATTTAATTGCTCATTTGCTTTTAATTTCCGGTCCCACCCCTACGTAGACTCAATTTATTGTGCTCAGTTGTAAAGATTTGGTTTCGTATATTTTGAATGCCCATTCGTTCTGGGCCGTTGTTCAGAACCCCCGCCGTCGTTGGCCCACCGAGGCTGTTTGCGACACGCCCCTAATCGAATTATCTCTATTGTAAAATTGTAATGTTGCAAATTCAAAGTTGCTATCTGTTTGCCTTAATCTATAGAACTGTCGGCGCCGCAGTTACGTAAGCTAGATTCAATTTAGATGAACACGCTAATGTGCTGTCGAACAAACAAATAGAACATTATGTCTCTATGTATTGTGCTGTTACGACGTCGGCGCCGAGTAGAGCAGAAAAGTGAGAATTGAACCCAATATATGAACAGTTACAATAAAAGCTGACTTATAGATTCCGTGATAACTTTTTTCATTGTATTCAATGATTTAAAAAAAAAACTTTTAGGACTTAGGGACTTGAGTATGCCCCGCGGGCTGCGCCGTGGGCCGGGATCACGTGTCCCGCGGGTCGAGGCGAGTCGGCGCGCATGGCGCCCTTCTCAGGACGCGGACAACTGCGGACTCGAGAGTCGATGACAGTGTTCCAGGTTTCAAAAATGTTTGACCACATGGAAAAATTCAGCTTGATTATTTAATGAGAGTAGAGAAATGACCTTTCCTAGACGTCACCGTGATGTCCAACATGTGGCGTTGGTCATCGCTCCCGGGTGTGTGCTCTCACGTCAGCGCGAAGTCGCGCGGCTGCCTGCGCACGCGCGCCTCGCTGCTGACTGCGCGCGCAAACAACTAACACCTACTCATTACGCACTGACACTCAGGAAAATATCGATTTGCGTTCTTCGCGGGGCTCACGTTTATATACTATTTATAGACAGCTAACAGGTACATACGTTTTAGAATTAAGCAGGTGTTATATCTGTTTGCAAACCAATAAATAAATAAAAATATGACACAGACACAAAGTTACTTGAAAATATCTAAATTTTAGACGTTGGAGGTTAAAGGATCTATGATAGATAAGATAAATATATGTTCACTTTGAGAGTGCGGCCGAAACGCCGGCGTGGGCTCGGGGTCCGCCGGTCCTTCGGGGGACAGCCGAGCGCGGCGTCTTGGGCTTCAGACAATCATTTAATAGTTATATATTCTAATGCGTTTTAGGCGATTAATTTGCCTGTTTGCTATGACTGCGCACGCGCCGGTGTTAGGGCGCGTGTCGCAAGCGCATCAGTATGCGCCGCGAGCGCTCTTGGGAAACCGCGCGGAGGACGACGGCGGCGCTGCCGGAGCCGCGGCCGGGAGCATGCTCGAGCTCACGTTATAAAACGTAGGGCGCGATGTCTAAAATGATAGTGTACTTCAGCTGCGTCAGTTTAACTATCAATACGATTTGAATAGGTAGAGCCGGTATAGAAACATATAATGATCCTAAGAAAGTTTCGAATAAAATTGAAAATCCTGCAGAACGAATGATTTTGTTAGTTTTTGCTGTGGGACAAACGAGATACGTGACATTGATCAACAATCCGCGATGGAAGTGGCGGAAGGAGGCCGCCGGACCTGTCGGTTGTGCAACGACGCCTGGCGGCGGCGTCTCTGTTGTTGATGGTCGGACCGCACTCTTGCTTTCTACGATCCAATAAAGACGGATCAATAGGGCTTCGCGAATGTGACACAAATTCAAAATAGCAGTAGACACAGAGTGCCCGTGCCTTAGTTCCTGCTAGGTTGCCGGCGGCCTGCAGCACCTCCCGCCTGATGCAGGCCGGCAGAACGGAAGGAAGCACGTAATCCTACTGCGCGAGAGCAGGTGCGTGACAGCGCATGCGCGCTGTTACCTAACTGCAGCCGCTTTCTAATCGCCGAGTGTCACTCGGTTTTGGCGCGAGTGTTCCGGTCGCAGCCGATTGACTCAACGAGCCGCGGCGGAGGTCGGGGGGCGCGACCGTGACCCGCGCGCGCAAGGTCAGCACAAAATATACTAGATTCATGTAAAACAATCATGACTGATTTAATTGTAACTGTCTTTCATTGCAAACAACACAGATACTTTGAGTGGTTGTATAAGATAGTGCAGCCGGGTCCGAGGTACGTCCGCGCTCCCGATGTGGTAATTTGTTTTGGTCACAGTGACGCAACCCACGTGCGCAAACTAAGAGAGGGGGGTGGGTACTGTTTTTGGTTCCCCAAAAACACATCTTGCACGTCGCGGGAAAAAAATAATTCACGTAGAGCAAACAAGTGCTATAAAAACGTTTACGAACGGCTAAAGTAAAGTGTAAATGATAACATCTAAACGTCATGCATGTCCCATCAACCTGGCTTGCAAAAAGCCCAATAACTAACTTTATATAATAAATTCTTAACTATAGGTAATATCACTACTTAAAAACTAGGTTACCGCACCCATTAATCACATGAAATTAACAACTGTAACTGTAAAGCTTGGCGGGATTCGAACCCGCGCCCCAGCGCCGCGGCGGCCACGACGGCGGCGGGCGGGTGGTTCCGGGGCGTCAATGCTATCGAAAGTGATTTCTAGCCGAGTGGCGAAACGCGCGAGGTTGCGCTGAGGCAACAATTGCATTCCACTTTATATCGCTTAATTACGAGCTAGCTCACTTTCGATCTTTCATCAAGTCCGGTTTACATTCGGTTCCAGTGCAGTGCCGGGCCGGACTCGACGCCGGCCGGGACAGCGGTAATGATCGGTGTTTAGTTTTATCCTTTCTTGAGGAGGCTATTTAAGATGCAATCAGCGACGTAGGAAATTGACTGGTTACAATTTTTGTTTGGCGTCGTTCAATGAAAGCTCTGTATCCACTAAAGTCCATCGGCGTCGAGTCTGTGGTGTCGTACACTGCACTGTTCACGATGTAAGCCGGGCGTCACGAACTTATGCAACGTTGGACTCACGTGTTCGCGGCGTGGCGTCGGCGTGCGGTCGGGACGGGCGCGCGCAGGCGAGTGAGTGCCAGCGGCGCCCGCGCATCGTGTAGCTGCGCAGCCGCGCCCCGCGCGCCCCGCCCCCCGCGCGCCCGCCTGAAGCCTGAAGCCCTGCGCTCGGCGCGGGGCAGCGGCGCCGGCATTCACCCCTTGACGAGGTCAAAATGCTCTTGACTGTAGTACGAGTACAGGCAGCGTATGTTGGGGTTGCTGCTAATTGAAACGATGTAATGCAAACCGACATTATGCTTGAAATTAAATAACTAGTTTTATATTGGATACGATATTAGTGTATACGATACTATGATAAATATTATGGCTTCAATGAGCCATGTGTAAGTATTAAACCGATTATCACATGTCGGGCTATTATCTCGCTTTTGAAGTGTACTAATCTAGAGGCTCTAATAAGACATCACTTGAACATTTCATATAAGGGAGTTATGTGCCGTGACCCAGGGTAAACCGAGGATGAGGCGACAAGTCACTCGCGGGGTACGAGCGTCCTCGCTCGGTCCCCCGTGAGGTACAGTCAAACAAATGGATATCTTGGCCACACTTGGCCACTATGGGACTACGTCAAAGTGACGTGAGTGAGTGGATGATTGATAGCATTTAAAGCATTAGGACTGCAATCTTGTGTATCGGTACATACATTGTACACGTGCGCGGAGTAATACGAGTATCGTGCTACATCTCGTTATATCTCGAAACACGTGATTGCGGAAATGTTTACCTTACATCTTGAATCTTGACACTGCGCGCGTATTTGAACTTCTAAACGGTATAGATTTGCTTTAAATAATATATCTACTGCAAACGTTAGCAGCTACAGAAATCAAAGAATATGTTACTTTTGAAGATTAGAGATTTATAAATTCGTTAACTTTCGCTAAGTTGTTTTTTTTCTAAATCTAGCCGAACTTTATTTCGTACGTGATGAATTTATTTTCCGCTACAACCCTGATTTCTTCCTGTTGAGCGACGATTTGGAAAAACTTTCCTAGCGCTCCCCGAGGTCCAGCGGTGGTTGGCCGAGCGTCGCCTGTCGTCAATAGTCACGAACAGTTTAGGTTTACTCGTTTAGCTTGGTTAGTAGTGAACTCGTGACCTTGCCTGGCCAGCCTACGAAGCTAGCGGTCCCGGGTTCAAATCCCAGTGAGGACAAATGTTTGTGTGATGAGCGCGAGTACTTGTTCGCGAGGATGTTTTGTAATAATGTATGTTTATCGTTGTCTAATAGTCCCCACAGTATGGTACAGTTTTAAAAAAAATGCTTGAAGTTGTCAATGTCATTATTAGAGATTCCAAGTCATTTGTTACTTATAAGAAACTCAACCTTATCGTTGTAGAATGTCAGATTGACTTTGGATCTAAGTTGGGTCCTAAATTTATAAGACTTTGACTGTGACAAGCTTAGAACATCCTTTAGGTCTAGGTCGAATTTGTGTATACAATATGATAACGATATAGCAGACATGGAAAAAAACCCCAAACGTTTTACTTTACAATATAGGAATTTATTAACTCCTAACCTTAATACGCGTACGGCTAGTTCGTAAATAGAGTGATGCCGGCCGTCGGGTCCAGTGTGGTCTCGCCGCGGTGATGCAAGGGTCCCTAAAAGGCGCGCGTTGCACCACTTCCGCCGCAGCGCCGGCGGGACTTCCGGCCGCGCCCGCGCGGACAAACAGACAGACGCACACACAGCGTGTACGGGCGAGTGTGTTACACAGTCAAGAGCAAACTTCGAGACGGGTTTCTGTGGTGTAGCCTCATTTCTTTGTTATTGTCGAGGTTAAGAGCGGACCTATTTCGTATTTAGACAATCATGATCCTTACTGTGATGTGAGGGTGAATCTGCTTGTTGCCACCGTGGTCGTCGCAGCTCGGCCCTCGACCGGTCGACGAGAAATGACACAGTTTGTAGCCCGGAGTCAGAAATAGAGACACTTTAAATTTAGGAAAATCTGCAGTCAGTTCCCGCCTTCCATGAGAGCGATAAACGACTTCTGTATTAAATAGCGGATAAAATCTTGTTGATGGTTGATGGTATATGCTAGAAAAGTATCTAAGTTCTAGCAGAACTGAACTTGAGCCGAAGTGCACTGCGAGCTCGGTCCTCGGCCCTCGCCCCGTCAGCGTCCAGCCAGCCGTGGCGTTCGCTGTGGGAATGAAGGGCTGACATTTTAATGTCTCTCTTTGTGTTTATTTTCCTTGTTATTTGTGAATTCAGCACCTTAAAATTATTTACAAAACAACCTTTATGTTAATTACGAATAACAACAACCCTTAAATTAATTTAGTAAAAAATTCTGTTAATGTAAAAAGAAAGTTGCCATTTATTTAAATTTTGCAAATTTTTCTCACTAAGATTGTAGTAAGTTTTCACCAAGCAAACCAATTTTAGAGAATTAAATTGAAAATTTTAGCTGACATGTACATACGGTCTTTTTATAGTGCGCAGTCACACAAGCAGAAAAGCGTAATTGAAGCTCAGTATTCTGTGAGATTTTTCTGGAATTTGGTTTACTTAACCATTGTAGTATCAGTGTCATGAAATACCTTGTTGACTTCCGCTTAGAATGTATTCGAGTTTTTGCCGCAGACAGTCACTCAGCGGTTATCAGAAAATACAATTTCTTTGTGTGGTGGGTGAAGGGGCGTCGTTTATATAGGAACAATAAAGGACACAGTATACTCCTTTGTACTCCTTATTTATTTTATCTATTTCAGGTCGATAATTTATCATTGGTTTATGCTAGATGCGCCGGAACCATTCAAATCGAGTAAGTATTTACGTGTAGCGTATTATGCGTCTCAGAGGAGTGATTATTCGTCCACAGACAGCTATCGGAGCGGCTCGCGCGGATGGTGAGGCACATCCTTAGATGAATACTTGAAAAGATTTTATTAACTATCGAAACATTACCCGGTAAAACCATACTGCTTCTGACGTGTTGTCATCAATGTTGCTATTGCTCTTATTTACTTTACAGTAAAAACGACACGGCAACATGTCCCCTCGGCGGTGTTGCTCGACAACATGTCCTCGTTTAAACAGGACTGAAGAGATCGCGCCGCGGAACCCGTCGCGTTGCCGAATGTTATTCAATCACCTTTTCGGGTCGCTCGGACTAGTTTATGAATTTCCTACTTTTACTTTGATTTTCCTGCATCACATTTAATTGCTGTGAAGTTTACCAATATAAATGGTATGTGAGATATTTTTCGTGTTTTTTTCCGGTTTGCAAATATCACGGCCGTGAGGCAATGTTGGTAAATGTTACTATCTAAAAATTTTAACCGGGCAAGAGCATCTCGGACCGTGCTCAGTGTAGGGTTCCGTCGCCTTTAATACTAACTTCGCTATATGTTAGCTAGCGTACCGGGTTCGATTCCCGGTGGGGGAAATATTGGAGTGATAAGCTCGAGTAGGTATTTGTTTTTGATCTGATACTTGGGTGTTTTCTAAATACCTATACGAGTAGTTATTTCTTGAGTAGTCGTTTATCGTTGTCTAGTAAAATTGGGGCCCAATTCCATCTTGATTACTTCAGCCGTTATAGAGAAATGGGTCTTGACAGACAGACGGACAGACGTTTAGGAATAAAACGTTTCGCCTTACATACAGGCAGGCAGACAACAAAGTCATATTATAAGGGTCCCGTTTTCCAGTATTTGGTACGAAACTCTAAATGTTTATTACCACATTGAAAACCTATCCGATAAAACCAAACACAAATTAAATCTTTAAAAACAAAAAATATTCTTCAAAAACGCAAAACATAGTTTTTTTTTCAAATGATTGTAAGTCGGGCAAACTGAGATCGGCTTTTGGTAAAAAATATTGTTGGACGCGGACTTCAGTTTGATTGGCCTAGAATATACCTATTTAACCCGAAAAGTTTTATACTTCGGACAGTAACACGATAAACGACATTATCTCGGAGGAAGCCCCGGGTACGTCGCTAGTTGTTCACCAGAGTCATGAGGTTAGAGCTTCTCCGTCACGGGGCTCGAGCTCCCCTCCTCCCGTCGCGCGACGGACGGAGACGAACGAGCTCCGGGACCGGAGCCTGCGCGCTCGCCTCGGTGTCAGGTTGCCTCAGCGGCGACTTAATAAACTTGTGCAACTGTTTCATTAATGTTTTAAAGATGATTGATTCGATGTGCGAGTTGTCACCCAAGGTTCTTCTGATTAATGATTTAGTTAGACCGTGGCTGGGCCACATGCGGGCGATTCGCACATCGACCATCAGCGGGAGCTCATTAGCGCGCGCGCAGTGACCCGCCGACCTCATGCTAATTCTAGAAGACAATGCGTGGCGACACCGGCAGGGCGCGCGCGGGGCGCGGGCGGCCGGGTCGCGAGGGCGGGAGAAAGGCCCGGGGCGCCGGGGCGCGGGGTCGCGACCGCGCCCCGGCTGGTGGCGGCAGCGGGTCGGTTGCGACAGCGCCCTAAACCACGATCCTCTATTTGGATTGCTCTGTCTTATTTGGCGTCGTGACATGTTTATACCTATAATCAACGTTCCAAAATGGAACCGTCCAAGCTATAACTGTAGAAATTTAGGAGACAGGCCTTCATCTTACAATTATTATTTATTGGCCTTCTCGGTGGTTCGAATGGACAGCGGAGTGTAGGGCCGCGGATTAGCCGCGCCGACTGCGAGCTCGGCCTCTGCGCCGCCTTGGCTTAGTTTTCTCTGCTTTTTAAACTAGATTCAGATTAGTGTTATATGCGCTTGCGCAACCCGCCCCGCCTCACCCGCCTCCCCCGCTTGCCCCGCCTGCCCCACCGCGCCCTAGTATGCGAACTGTACCAAATTAAAAAGTATAGTAAACAATCATAACTTCCCTACATTATCTCTCAAGCATACGATATTAGTATCATATCGATGTATTTAAGCAATATGTCTTTACGTAGCCACACCGCACGGTACATATTAAGTACTATCAATTTCTCAGGCAGTAATCCAGTCATCGCGAGTTATTTATTTATTTGTTTGTTTTCATAATCGTAGGCGTATATATACAGACAAGTTACAAACAAGGTTGCAGACCGTATACAAGAACGAACAAATTAGGTACAATGTGCCAGCAGCGGTCAGCTGTTGGTCAGCTGTACGTGTACCGCGGGACCACACCGGCCACAGGCGATTTTCCACATGAGAAGCCAGTATCAAATATCATATAAAATCACTGTGAGAAATATGCATGTAAAACATAATTATATTTGATTGATTGCTGACTGGTCGCGCTGCAGGCGTCGTCAGACTCGTCCGTACCTACTCGATAAATCGCTAACGCGCTCGCGAATTGTGATATGATATACTACATTAGTTAGCAGGTTTAGTTTGAGTACTGTTTAATGTTAATTATAGAGTAACTAAATACATATAAATAAATACGTATAACAATGATTGCGCAGTACTTTTGGCAGCGGCTCCAGTTTGAGAGAACACATACATCGTGTCTACTCCGCGCTGAAGCTCCCGCCCCGCAGGCGCAGCCCGGACACCTAGGATGCGTTCGGCGAACGTTATCGATGTCGGAAAAGTATGGGACGGGCGCGAGCCGCCGGGCACCCGTCGCGTCGGCGCTTTTAATAATAAAAATGATAATTTATTCACGACCAACATAGGATCAATTAGGGTTACCCAGGCTTATGTATTCCATATATTTTGACAGGTTTCAAAAGTAGTTTGCGTTAGCATTAAGCATCTTGTCTAGGGCCCTAGGGGCCTTATTCTGCATTGGTTTTTCCCCTATTGCATATATATTGTTTTCGAATCGGCCGCCCCATTGCTGTCAACTTGATTAGAGCTATCGCAACGTTTACAATATTGTAACAATAGGTGTAAGTAAAGTACAAGCCGAGAACTTAGTTTGGGCATGTTTGGGGCTAAATGTGTGAGGTTGTCTCCTGATATTTCATTATTTAAATAAAAAGTAGGATACTTAAATAGAGGCCCTGGCATTAATAGGAGAAAGTATCGACTCGTCTAAAATGTTCTAAACGCCGCACTACGCTTACCTCTATGGTCTTTAGTCGTTCCTAGCTCTCGCGGCGTGGAGTACTAAGAGTGGCGTAATCACCTAGAAAAAAGGTAAACAATGTCGCTCTATAAGTATTTAATTGTCTCACGCGCTCGAGAAAACTCATTATCGGTTGGAGTGCTCCGCGTCTAATCATTCGGAGTTGTCTGAGCGGTATTGTAAGCGTTGTTGTTGTGTTTTGAAACAAAAGAAAGTGGTTGTTGAACTTAAACTGTAATATTTTATAATTTGATATTTATGGACTACTAACATACTACTAAATACAACAGAGGCCCTAATATGGCTGCTTTTATCGCGTGACAAAGTTTAGATAAGGCATCCGTCACCTTCTGACACGTTATATTAGTACGAGAGTGACGGATGCTTTATCTACATTTGACGCGCGATATAGACGCAGCCATATGATACTAGGCCCACAGTACTTATTCCAAATTACAGTCCGGTAACTCCAGTCATTTCAGAAATAAAGCGGTTCAACTTTTAACAAACACATTGACAGCAAAGCCATCTTGGAAGGGTTCTATTTTTCAGTATTTGGTACGGATCTCTAACCAAATGGGGTTATCTCAGCAACGTCAATGACATATCCGCCAGAGAGAAGTGACGTCCGAGCGTGTCCGAGATACCGACACGGAACTGAAACAATTGCGTTAGCTCTGATTAAGATAGTGGATCAGAGCCGGTTCCCGGATCCCCGCGCTTGCGCCACCGCCGCGGCGCCTGCGCGAGAAATGAGGAAAAGGCTTTCAGCTGGCGCACCGCGCATGGCGGCCGCGCGCCGCCGCCGCGAGCCGTTACGCAAGCGGAGCCAGGCCCGGGGCTCGTTGTTGCGTCGTGATCTCGTGATGCATGCAGCTTCATCAGCTCAAGTTGTCCATCATTAAGGTTGGTACGTAACAGGTGATATAGCACAGGGATATGAACTCAGGGATGCAATTATTTCAACATACATACATACATAGGATCACGCCTCTTTCCCGTAGGGGAAGGCAGAGACCACTTCAAATTTTTGTTTCAGTAGTTTAATTTTTTAACTAACTAGAAATTTAATAATTATTATATTTATTATTCATACTTTTCA
Source organism: Acleris cristana (assembly GCA_948252455.1). Taxonomy (NCBI): domain Eukaryota; kingdom Metazoa; phylum Arthropoda; class Insecta; order Lepidoptera; family Tortricidae; genus Acleris; species Acleris cristana. The sequence goes on along the minus strand of OX411791.1, from coordinate 74,018 downwards.
GGATCATACCAGGCCAACCGCGTCGTCAAAGATTCAATGTTCATTAAAATCATATTGAAATCTATGTCTGAAATAAGCCTATAAATCTTAATTCGCAATCGCAGGAGTTGAATAATATTTTTGAAAAACTCGTAAGTATTATAAATTACGCTTTACTTAAATAGTAGTTAATTTAACTGCGTATAAAGTTTAACACACTTAAGCAGGAACGAAACGGCTATAGTCGTAGGCTTTAGACTAGTATATTACCCTAAACCTGACACGCAAATGACAATACCAAGATTGAAGGAGATAGTTACTGACACGGTCGGGTTTGTGCCAAGCAAACCACTGTCATTTTCAAATTGTTGTTGTTGTAACTTGTCATACGTAAGTACAGTATTTAGCCTTTCTCAGAGTGATTTTTGTGTTTTAAACGTGGGAATTACAGCAACTAATCTCAATTACGTGTAAAATAATACAAGATTATTAAAACAACTAGATTACTGCAGTATTAATCACCCAAATGATGATGATGAATGATGAATAGTTTAATGTCCTTATAGAATGGCTGGCTGGCTGGCAGCTATGTCTGTGGTATATGCAATTTGACCAGATTGCGAAGTGATTTGGGGTTCCCAGACAACAATTTTATTAACCTTACGTAACGGGTTTTTTTTTTGCTTCCTGTTTTCCAACTAAGTGCACTCGCATTAGCTCTCAACATTTTGTTCATCATTTTTTTCGCAACAACTGTATACCTATTTAGAGATATTCTCATTCCCAACATGGTTCTAAGAAAAGTTTTAGGGAGTAATAATGAGAACGAAGTTTAAATAAAAAATAAATGTGATTGTGTAATGTTGTGATTGTGATTACGCTCATACATTTCGCTCGATATCGTATAACCAGTAACATCACAAGTAATGCGGTATTTATTATGGAGCGTTTCCACATGGCCTCGTGAGGTAGCCTCACCGTCAATTTTCAAATCATGTTATTTCAAAAACGAAAGCTCGTAGAGCAGTAAATTAAACGGTTTGTTATCTTTTGACAAGTTTGTAAAAAAAATGATCTTTGTGGAATTTGCTAATTTAGTAGGGTAATTTTTTACCACCCTCTGGTAACCCCATGTGTTGCATGTAGAGTACATCCCATGTACATCCATCCCTTACGGTAGCACGCACTTGTCAGGTCTAGTATACGGGTCGTAGGCCCTTCGCGCGCGCTTTGTTTGTATTTTTTTAAATACAAACGTCAAGGTGACGTCCTAGTTTGGTATACAGGTAAATTTTGAAAATTTTGGTAAATAACATGATATGTTAAATTATGCGTGACACTCAAGAGACTCCTCCGCGGAAAGCCAAAGCCAAGGTAACCCGCCCGAGCTCCGAGTTGATCGCAGATCGCGCCAGCGCGCGCGGGACGCGCCGGCCGGGCCGCGCCGGCGATGGTTCAGGCCGGAGCCACGGCCCTGGCGAGCTGTTGTTACGCAACTTTCATTCGCGTATTACCCATCGAAGGCCGTAAAGCACCGCTCTTATTGATTTTTATTTTATTTTATTTTTAGAACGTATTTCCGTGTGGTGTACATTCTCAACACAATGCCGCGCGAGGGGCCGCAGTGATCGATACAAAAACGACTCAAAAACACACAATACATGATGGCGCAGGAAGTTCAACTTTTGAGAATGATCGCCGAACCAAGTCTGTACCATTCAAAGTAGAGTACTTCAGAATAGAATCAGATGGCGATGGCGGCGCCATGAGTGCTCGGCCGGAGGCAGATCGCGCCGAGGCACGGCGAGCGGGTCCCTCTAGGAATCGCTGTTTGAACATTCCATTCTTACTTCCGCCCTGTGAGAATATCGACCCTCAAGACCCCAGCAAGAGTTGGTCAAGGCCTAGGGACCCCAGGTCAACTGATGTCCATCGTGTTAGTGAAGAGAGCCGCGTCAATTCAGCTTGCGAATCAATATCCAGAGATACTCGTATTTATGAAACGTGTTTAAAATATCTGGTTCAAAATTATTTACAAGAATCACCAAGACGCGACAAATATCTCGATTCACTCAATAACGATACAAGTTCCAAGAGTGATCCACCTGAGCAGGCGCCAGAGATTAACAAAGGGCCCTCAACAAATAATGATCCGCCACTATCAACATGTATTGGTGAAGATTCATTGAAACTTGACTGCTCTGGACGCGGAGAAGTAAAACTGGACATCAGGGGTCACAGCGTGCCAAATTTCTCTCTTTCCGCTGGCAACATTTTGATTGGGCCCTCTTCTAGAGTTTGCACTATTTTAGACCCCAAATTGAAATATTTATCAGTCTCCCAGGGTCTACGGGCACCACATTTAAAAGGAGTAGGAGATATAAAGGCTGAAGACGTATTAAATGATCAAAAATACAAAATGGGTATAAACGAGAAGGGTGAGGGTCCGGACTCGCTGGAGGAGCGGCGCGGCGCGGCGGACGCCGCGTCCTTCAGCTCGTCGAGCTCGGGGCGGCTGAGCCTGTTCTGCGAACGCTGCCACCTGATGGTGGTGGTTTATTGGGGGTCCTTCCTTTTGTTCATCGTGCTCTGCGACATGTACATGAGCACGCACTCGTACCAGCCGGACCGCACGGCGGCCACCACGGTGGTGGTGTAGTCCACTGGCCTCGAACATTTGCAATCACAGTTGTTACTACGATCAAAGTTCATGTTCTGTATTTGTAAGACATCAAATTAAATCTCATCTAACTATTGAAGAAATCAGTAAAAATGGCAAACAATAATATTTTTTTCACTTCTCATGCTCTTAAAATGTTACTTTAGTCTGTGTATATTGGGACTAAAGTTCCTTATTAATCTCTAGGGATTAAAGTTTTCTTTTTCATTTACTTTGGAAACCTTTAAGGCTGCGGCTCCACTGAGGCGGAGTATAGCGGAGCTGTGCCAATATTAACCAATAAAATCTAAACTAACGTGCGGAAGGGCCGCTCGACGTGACGTGGGTTAATATTGGCACAACTCCGCTCATCTCCGCCTCAGTGGAGCCGCACCCTAAACATCCAAACACGGTGTTTTTGAATGGAGGATTATCGCCATTTTCAGTGATTGTGTATAGACAATTTTTAGGGCATAAAAATAACGTCAAAATGACAACTGTGCAAAAAAAAAGATTACATTTTGTGAAACACGATTAATGATTACGCATATGAATCTGTTTAATTATATTAAGGATTAATTAATTTTATTATGCTTCGTCCAATTAGTTTTCAAGTTTGAACCTGTTGGCTAAATATGCAAGCATTTAAAGCGTCACATTACAAAAAATATATAAAAGAAACGTCGTTTTTTTTCATTGCATTCAAAGTGAAAAGTAGAGTGGTTAACGCGAGACTAAACAACCATAATGACACTCGAACTATAGCCGCCCGCAGTCCGCTCGGCTTGTTTTAGTCCCTTATTGAACAATCTACTATAAAAATCCCTGTGACCGCATACACGGAAGAACCACTGATAAATATATACACATTGTTTAATTGTACATACTGCATGACTTTACAGGGAGTTAGGCAAAACTGAAATTTTGTGCACATAATAATACCGCGCACTAAGATCAATGATGGAATACCTAAGTAAAAAAAAAACTTGGCGTATCTCCCATACAAGTAAAGCAAAGGTATTTATTTTTATCTTATTACCTCAAATGAGGGTGTCATTAGATAGCTCTTAAAAAAAGGATACACTTACACAATATACCTAGGTACATAATTTACATATCTGTGTCTCAAAAGCACAGGTACTTTCTCATTCACTATCTACTTACAAAGAAAATAAATAAACAAGTTTCTGCTAATGGCTTAAACGCCACATGGTCTTTTCTAACTCACGTGTTTAAAAAAATGTAGTACTCACGACCACGGCGTTTATAAACGAATTAAAGGCCGTTTTCAAAAAAAAATACATTGTTAAGAACAGTTAAAGCCTCAATTAAAATCCTTAACTTTTTTCTATTTCGTAACGAAAGTTAACCATAATCGAAGCTAAAATGCCAATTGGCGCAAAGGACAACTGAATTGTACTGTAAAATTGTACTATATGCCAATTGCCATTTTAACCATCGAATGTTTTAAGTACTTATAGTAATTTTCGTTATGAAATGGAAAAAAAATAAGAATTTTAATTGAGGCCTAAACTCTACTTAACTATGTACAATGTTTTTTTTGAAAACAGCCCTTAAAAACATTAGTAAGTATGTACAGTCAACCAATTTGATTCCTAGGACACTCTGGACTTTGACAATGTGACGTTGTAAACCAAATCATAAGAAGTCTGTAACGTTTGGTTGTCAACCTCACTTTAACATAGTCCAAGGTGGCCTAGAAATCAAATTGGTTGACTGTACCTATAGTCTGTGCCAATTGAAATTGCCAAAGATGTAAGTACAACCAAACGAACCAATGTACCAATACTCGATCTTTATGTTCACATTAAGTTTAAGATTAAATAACTATTAATTATATGATTTTGAATAAAAACAAGCTTGATGAATATTTGAGGTTATGTGTCAAACAGTACTAATTTGTTTACATCTTTGGCAATTTCAATCGACACAGGCTATACCTACACGGTGTAGTTTACTGGATCGGTTGTGGATTCCATAATTGATAACAGCCAACGGTTAATCTGCGCGTCCCGGGCGATTTGGAGCCGCAAGAGAGAGACGCCCCAGTGCCGTGGAGGCGAGCGGCTGCGTGCGGTGCGCGCGCAGCCGGTGTTGCGCCACCGCGGGCGCCCCAGCCTCGCTCTCCCGCTCGCCGCAATCAGCCGTCCGTAAACGTTTATAATTATACCACTTAATGAGGACGATAATGCTCGAAGACAGCTTTAAGTGTTGGCACAATAGTATTTTATGTAACTGATACATAAAGAGGGTCCTTAAAATACGAGTGTGGTTTTATGAAACGAGCTGAAGGCGAGTTTCATAATAAGATCACACGAGTGTTTTAAGGCCTAATTATGTACAGTTACATACATTACTTTATCTACACACATATTATAAGTACTCTAAGATGCGTTCAGTAGGCGGCAGAACAAACATGGCGGCAAAGCTAACCTGTGTCACGAATATGAATGTTTTTTTTTAAATCATAGACCAACTAACAAAGTCCCTATTCTAATGTCATTCGAAATCAAAATGGCGTACGACACTTTACTTAAAATATACCGAGTCGACGTTCAATTGATACTAGAATTGGCCCCCTGTTTGAATTTTGTTGGTTTTGGAAGATGTTCCAAATTTGAACAACATTACTTTATCAAAAGTTGTATCGTAATTTTAACTTTTCATTACAGCTACAGATAAGAAAACATATCATAGTAAAATTGTATCAAGTAATGCTGGTCATTGTCTACGGATTCTGAACGCATTATAGAGAACTTATGATATGAGTGTAGATAAAAAGCTTTTTCGCTAGTGTCGAAACATGACCTCTAATTTACAAAAGTGAAGAGTCACAGAGCATGTTTAATGTAAATAGCTATCATTATTTTCAAGTGGAATAATAAAAGCTAATAGCCGCTAAGTTCGCGCCTGCGCTGAACCCGCGGCGTCGGTGTGTCCTCTCACTCGCTTGATTGACAATCAACCGGCAACCATCAGTTGACCCGCGCCCCGTGACCATTACGCTATACATGTAAACGACTTTGGAAACGGAGAGGCGAGGTGAGCGTCCAATAAAGCGGTACACGCACGTTCAAAGCTCAAACACGTTGGTTTACGCGCTTAGAGGCCGAGTAAGACTCGTCGTCGGCGAGTTCATCAAGAAAATGACACCGAGCAGAGCACTCCAGGCTAGGTGTGCGCACGCGCGCCCCTGAGCTCGTGACCCCCGCTCTACAACTACAACCTAATGTCCGCCGCTTGCGCAGCACCAGCACTAGCGCTGGACGACCCTTTACTTTTTAATGTACGTCTTAAGGTTACTTGCGGGAAGGATGTCAGGCAATATGTGCTAGAGTAGTTCGAAATACCACATTTGGATGTATTTATCAGCCGTATATTATGGCACTATTGCATTGGCCCGTTCGCTGTTTGCGATTGGATAATCTTACGGCAACTTTATGCAGGCTGCTACCTCAACTTGATTTATTAGCGATAAAACCAACACAACCTCGTGTTAGGTGAACGCAAACACAAAATATTTCACAATATTTTAGAAAGATATACTTAAGTAAACCCCCTTTTAAATACATTCTATATTAGAAATTTGATATAAATTTCATATTAGTTTACATACAAGACAAGCTTTACTTAAGTTATTTTACTTTTAAAATATTATTTATAAATATCAAATGCACAGAGTTAATAGATTACATTTTTTATTTTATTTGTGTGAATAATTAGAAACAAATAAAAAACGTGCCATGTTTCACAAGGGCTCTATTCTACTCGGTGAAGCAATATTGCTTTTGACCCATGCTTTTAACATGTTATCCTATTGTTATTAATTAGGCCGGCATTCAAGTAAAAGGCAAGTAAATAAGAGTTATCATAACGTTGACAATACGATAACACGACAAAAGGAATATTGATTTGCCGAGTACAATACCCCCTATACAATTCTTATACAGTTCCTATACAGTTCTTACTACGTAGTACAAACTAACAGGAATGGAAATACCTAGTTACAGCTTAACAATAGTCGGATACGTAGAGCACCTCAAGTCAATAAAAAATTGAGTGTTGATCCTTATTTGCCCTCAAACTTTGTTCGATAACCTCGGCTAGTGCGCGCGCGCCGCCCGCCGCGGCGGCCCGCGGTCGGCGACTCATTACCGGCTGCACCCGCCTCGACAGCTGACTCCAACAACCTGACACTGATATAGAAGACAGGATACAATATAGGGCCTCTATTCTAGGCGGTAAAAACCAAATCGTACTTGACCTGTTATGTTATTGTTTTTAACCCTTCCGCCATTACTGTCAAGTAAATAAGAGCTATCAAAACGTTGACAATACGATAACATGTGAAAGACGATATGGTTTTTACCGCCTAGAAAAGAGGCTCAGTGCACCTACATGGCGAAGTTTAGTTACCGGTCGTTACCAGGGGCATATTTATCAAAAGCTTGTAACTTGCATTATAAGCGGAAATCTCTTTCCAACAATCTGTATCAAAAAGAGACATCTTTTTGTATTACAAGTAACAGGCTTTTGATAAACAGGCCTCAGGTTACTGAAAAAGTATCTGCTATACCGGCACGCAGGCGCGGCGCGACTGTTCGCCGTGGCCACAGGCGCCCCGGGCCGGGTGCAACAAAATTATATCATGATGAATTTGCTTAGGTCACATGAAGCACCTTTATATGTATTTACTTAGGGTCTGTTGTTTGAACTGTAGTTAAACTAACTAACTATTGGTTAAATCTCAAGGAAATGTGTCAAATTTTCGATTCCATTTTCGAATTTTAACAATTAGTTGAGTTAACTACTGATCAAACAACGGGCCCTTAGGGCCTGTTGTTTGATCAGTAGTTAAACTAACGAATGGTTAAAAATGGTTACTAATAGTTAAATTCTCAAGGAAATGTATCAAATTTTCGATTCTTATTTCGAATTTTAACAATTAGTTTAGTTAACTACTGATCAAACAACGGGCCCTTAGAGTAGATAAACATTAACAACAGGCTTGCTCAACAAATACCATGACCGATATTTTATAGAAAAAGAGATATAAAATTAATGCTTCGCTTAATAATGCTTTCCATGTTTTAAATAAATTCTTACGAACGAAGGAGGGACATACGAGTGGTGCTGCGAAACCGACATCGACTAGCGCCTCAACATAATGTCCCACATCGAACCTTATAATAAAGTGACGCAACATTCACACAGTGACGCGTATACTGCGTTGCGTTTTTTAATGCGTCTTTTACGTAGACCACACGGTCACGTCCAAAATACATATACATACGCCATGAGTAGTTAACTACTTTTTGATGCAGCTCAATTACCGCAACTTCAGAGTATTTTATTTATTTATTTTAAGCTTTGGTATGACTGATCTTTTACACCCAATAGGATTACAACGCTGGCTAGCCACAGTAGCCACGGAGACAAGGTACAGCGGAGCATAATGAGCGCCGTAGGTGCAAAAAATCCAGTATCTATTCAAGTTATTGCATCACGAATTTCGGTATAATTTCGGTAGATGGAAAAATTTGACATGGTTACCGAATTTATACTTGTTTTCTCGTATGCCTACAGTTTTATGAAATTTTATGATATAACGGATTGTGGAGAGCCGCGGCGCCCCGCCTCCCTGCGCCCGCGTGACATGGCGTCGCCCGCGGAGGAACGCGCGCGTCCTGACACTTCTAGAATGCATCCCAAATTTATAAAAATCATTTTCTGAAAAATTACTACAATGCACTAACTTGGAATGCCCCATTCATTTCACTAGTCAATGCACAAAAAGAGCGATAGATCTACCGCAACTTAGAGCTTCAATTTCTACATTATTTAAGCCCCGCTGAATTGAGACGCTGCAAGCGGCGGCGATCGCGAGTCGCCCCCGGCCCTCGTCCGGCTGGCACGCGGTACCCCGGGCGACCCGCCTCTACAGTGCGCAGTCGGTTATCCGTCCGAGCAGATGATTCATCGACGCGGCGCATCGAACAAGGAAGCCTGTGTGTTTCACCACTCATTATCTAACTTGTTGACTAACATTTAAATATTATTTTAATTACGAAACTATCCTGCGGATGATTTGAATGCAATTGTGCAATCTCGTTATACAATGTTAACGAATATTTTTTACAATTTGTTCCAAATTCCTGCGCCTTAGCCGTGAACTGTAATTATTATAGCTATACCTGTAATTACGCTATCGGCGTAACGTTCGTCGATGTTCCAATAATAGTTAAATTAGTATATACGTAAGTATATTGGTCTGCCGGACGCTCCGCCGCAGGCCCTCGGGCTGTGCGCGGCGCGCGAGCCCGCGTGAGCCCGGAACAGAACCCGTTGCTCACGTTACTCTTGCACTAAAGCAACATTCCGAAAAAATAATTCATTTAGGCACACAAATATTTCATGCAGCATCTCCGTCAATGTCTGTCCATGTCCAGTTAGGACAGACTCAAATAAAGTCAAATTATTAGTCAGTCACTCAAAATGTTGTTTAGCATAACATTGATTGATCTCGATACTCAGATACTTTTTTATTGATATTGTCGAATTACACGTTAAAATAAGTTTACATTTAACAATAATGTTATTTCAATAAGAATTAATACAGTAAATATTTACGTTTTTAAGTCATTCTAACATTCGGTCGTACCAGAATTCAGGTATATTGGAAACAAGACGTTTTGGTTTATTTTTTTTCATTTTTTTTTGTGTTGTCGCCTGAAGGGCCAAAGACTTAAGTCCTTGCTTTTGTTAGCAGGATATTGAAAATTACATTTAAAAGGGGCAGAGATGAAAATCCCTTCCGGAGGCCTGGGAATGGAGGTCCCAGGTACTGCCGGGCTCGCACCGGCGAAGTCATTAACTCGGAAAAAATATTTTTAAATTCAGCTGTAATCAAAGTCGAAAGTCAAAGTTCTGTATCCTTCAATTTAGGCATAATTATAAAGCACTATGAATTTCAAAAAGCATTATACCACCGGTTCGAAAAATATAACCTTATGAAATCGATTCGTCTATTTTATGTGGAACCATTTATCCATTACGTTCGATGATTACGTTACGTTATATTCAAACTATAATAGCGAAGTTTACATTCCAAACCTTTTTCTAGCGAGTTAGCAAAGACTAAATGGCATGTTACAATCAAGACAAAGTTAACCCCGTAGTGCTTTGTCGTATACTGTCATGTTTTCATAAAAAGTTACACAAAAATTAATAGTGACCCGGTCCTCGGACCACTGACACGGTGCACCACAATTCCACATGCTCGTGTTGCGGGGCGAGGCGCCGCCGCGGAGATAGCGCCTTGTGACGCACACGACGCGCCACGAAACTGTGTTAATGTCATCGAGGCGCGTGCCGCCGTCGGGCAGCCGCCGGGCCGCCCGCCGGGCCGCCGCCGGGCCGCTGGGAGCGCGCAGCTCTCGTCACGCTTTGCGTCTCACATACTGCGCACAAGTCCATTTGATTCTCGAGGAGGTAGAGGAAGACCGCGGTACTATACCATCATCTATGAACTGTATATTCATTCATGTTCGAAATAAATGCTTACACCTCTTTCTGATCGAGTAGCGAAATACAAGTGATAATCTACATAGTTAACGACTGTAGAAATTAATTAAGAATAACCTGCCTATACAATTGATATAAACTGTGTTTATGTTTAATCGTCAGCCTACGTCGACTCCATATTTTTCTGCCTTGGGCACTTTCGTACAATGCTCCTTGTCTATTCCTATACAAATTTTTGGTCTTGAATCTGACAGTTTCGCATTCCGAGTGATAGAAGACGAGAAACCTTCCAGAGATCCAGTTTTTCTAAGAAACAATGCAGAAACAACCACGAGTTATTTCGGCTGCAAATGTTTGGCGTCTACACAAATCGTATATTTGGAGTGATAGTGATAAGAATGATGATTATACGAATAAAGTAAATGAATAATACAACACATTAATTGTATGCGTAATGCCTGAATTAACGTAATGAGTGTTATGCAATGTTTAGTGTGGATAAGATTGTTCATAATGAACGATTTAGAGGCCGTCCAATCACCAATGTATATCTACGTTTTAACTTCCAGCAAAACATTGAAACGAATAGACAGGTAGTACATATAGCTCAGAGTTGCTTTCATTTAAATTAAATACTTGCAAATAATAGCATGTGCAAGTCTAAAGTGGGTTTTAAGGGTAACGTAGGTGATTAATCGTTAGTAATATTATAAATGTTTGTTTTAGGGTTCCGTACCCAAATTGTAACAACGGGACCCTATTACTAAGACTCCGCTGTCCGTCTGTCTGTCTGTCCGTCTGTCTGTCACAAGGCTGTATCTCTTGAACCGCGATAGCTAAAGAGTTAAAAATTTCACAGAAGATGTATTTCTGTTGCCGCTATAACACAAATACTAAAAACAGAATAAAATAAATATTTAAGGGGGGCTCCTATACAACAAACGTGAATTTTTTGCCGTTTCTTGCTCGATATTAATAATGGCAACAGATAGACGCTTGAAATATTCACAGAATATTAAGTTGTATATTCACTTAAAAATAAATAATTAAAAAAATAAGAAACTTATTCAAGTGGGGTTGTATGGGAATACAACAAACGTGAATTTATTGCCGTTTTTTGCTAATGTTGTAAAGATAATGTTACGGAACCCTTCGTGCGCGAGTCCGACTCGCACTTGGCCGGTTTTTTCCTTCTTCACTGCATAGGTAGATAATAGTTAATTGCACAGACGTGCTATTTTAATTTTATCGTGAAGAATGGGATGTCTTGAACGTCGGGGACGCGATGTTGCACTACGAGCCTCTGATTATTATTCAAGCTTAGGTAAGCTGTATTGATTTCAAAACCACTATTAATAGTGTGCCCGGGGACGGCGTTTCCTCTTGCACAAGCGGCGGGTCAAACGTCTTGTTTCGTTTGCGAAAACGAACTACATCAATATTCAAAATGCTAATCTCTATGACTTATGACACGACCGTTAGGCGCATCATCACAGCACTTTCCCAACACCCCGCGGGAAGGGGGGGGCGACCTTGCCCCCCGACCCTTGAACAGTACCTACGTCTTAATTTGCATACTTAAGTGTAAATTGCGATGAATTGTGAGTCAAAAAGTAAAACTTTTATTTTCTGTCGAAACCTTGCTCTTTCACACCTATGAATATTTAGGAGCGTTTATGTTGTAATTTTCTATTAATTACTGCTTTACACAGCGACATCCATTTTAACATTGACTTGTAGCTGCGCCCCGCGGGCCGGCACCACTGGCACCACCGGCGCGCGGCTCAGCTCGCCGGCAGCCTAGGCCATAATACATAATACCTATAGACTCTACTATTTACTATCTTACTATGTCACCTAGTTGCGGCTGTTTATGGACGTATTTTACTCGTTATTGCTCACTGTGAGCGCCGCGGCGGCTGCGACCACCAGCCGGTCACCAGCTGGCCGCGAGCACTCGGGCTGCTAGCAGAGCTGCTGCTGCTGCGTGGTGGAACTTTACTTACTTTGTCAATCTTACAGTCCCGGCGTACTTTAGGGTGATGGAAGAGTACCCACCTATAGGTACGAATGAGCGCGGAGACTTAACGTCTGCCTACCTAGTGTTTTGCTACATATAACAGGTACATATAAGTCAGCATGTTAAGAGTAGTAAATGTTATGATTATGACCGTTATTGGCCGCATCAGTCATTTCCTATGATAAAGTTATATAGACCTGAACATTTTTATGTGTATTTTTATATGTCTCCTTTTTCTTTTCTTGGCAAAGAAAACATACATAGAAAACTATCAAAAACATAATATCAATTGGACAATGTCGAGTGCACGAGTGGTCCGGTAGCGGCTGCGCGCGGGCACTCGTAGACGGCGAGCGCGAGCGCAGCGCGCCGACATCAACGCGCGCGCAGCCTCGCGCCGAGCTTGATGAGAGAATGCCGGCGCATCGCGCAGCAAGCTTCGGACCTGAACAACCGCTCAGGTGCGAGTCGGACTCTAGCACCGAGGGCTCCACACCCACGTCGTATTTGTATGAAATTTAGGAATCCAATTGTCTTCACATGGATATAGGTATATATGTACAGGGTGACTGCGGGCTCGTGATCCTAACTTAATTTTTCCAACTCGGTAAATGATTGAGATTCTATTAGTATTGTGGTTTTTGAAACAATTAAAGTTTAAAACTTTAATAAAAAGTATTTATTTATTATTTTACTATTCAACAAGGTAAAAACAATATTGTTTTTGTCCTGTTATCAACGTTTGAATAGCTCTTATTTTCTTGACAGTAATGACGGCTGACGTCATAACAATCCCTTAACAGGGTCAACTACGATATCGTTTATACCGCCTAGAATATGTAAGAAATTGAATATGTAGGGTGGCCATGATACCGAATAAAAAGATTGCATTAAATGTTTATTTCAATTAACAAAACAAAGTAATTGTCTTTATACTTTTAAATCTAGTACGTTATGTTCCTAATGGCGTAGTGAGTTTTAGTTTAGTCTGTTGCTACGCGACCCCGCGTCGCCCTGTATGGCTGCTCGTCGTTTCCAATAAACAGAGCCGTAACTTCACTAACCTTTGTTTGTAGGTACTAAGTTTACCTTGTGACAGTTCTTATTTTGTTTTGGGGCGCCGTACCCGAAGGGAGCCCAACGGGACCCTATTAATATGCTACGCTGTCCGTCCTTCCGTCCGTTCGTGCGTGCTAACTTTCAAGAGTTGTATCTTATGTACCGCGTTATTATAACTTAATTCTATTGAAAGCGGGTTTTTTCTTCAGAATGATTGTGTTATTATACTGTTGATTTACTACAATAAAAAAGTGAAGTAATAAAGGGCCCCCGTACAGGCACCTAACGTTTTTCTATCAACGTATTTTATTTTTGATGTATCGTAAAATCAGTAAGTATACATACAAGCGGCAAATTTGGTATGATTATATTAAAAACGCTGAAGAAAAACCGCAAATACTAAAATATTGTAAGTGTGAGCTGGGCTCGCGCTGGTTCGGTTCGAAATCGAATTCAAATTGGAATATAATACCTACCTACTGTGCGGCGGTGCGGAACCCTCGGTGTGCGAGTCCGACTCACACTTGACCAGTTTTTTTATACCAAGTGTTCGAGAAAATCTTAATTTTTTCCTGAAATAAATAAACTATTCCCTAGTTTATGTCATTTCTTGAGGTATTTAAATTCAGTAGTTGCTGAAGTAATAGCATTTTTTTTTTCAATTTCTAATGATGACGCTTTATTTGGACCATTAAATATTACAAAGTCATCTTCCGTTCCTAAAAACAATAGCATTAAAAACCTGTGTTCAGACAGAAATCTATGAACACTGGCCTAAAAACCGATAACAATAAGCACTATATCATCGGACATTCTTTTTAATTCTACAACGATTTTGTGTAGCGGGAAACCTCATCTAACAGGTACAAATGGAAAATCGTCGACGTGAAATAACCATTCTGAAGTTGGCTCAAAAGTAATAGTATCCAAAGTGAATTTAGTCAAAATGTAATTGTGTTGAAAAGTATTTATAACCAAATTTATTTTCGTTGTAAATTAATTAAGTCCGAATGGAATTTTGTCCATTATAAATTATGAGCAAAAAAAATACGCACAAATGAATGTAGTCTAATATGAATTAAAACCATAGAAATATGTATAATATAAATTGTACCTACATATTTCAGGTAGGACGTATTTACAATTGGTCATATTTCTGAGTGTACGTAAATACAAATAGACGTATTTTTTTGGACCAATATCATATTGGACAATTTTACCATGGGACATGATTCCATTTTAGACGTTATTTAGACGGACAATATTTTTTTTTGTTGTATTTCAAATGGTAATTTTTCTGAACTGACGTATAATTTCAAGTGGACGATTTTCCATTTGTACCTAATGACACTAAATCGACTGGAACATCAGGACGCTTACATAGATGACATTAGCATAATTACTTTGAAACACCGTTGTCTTTGCATGGCGATAACTTTTTTTACACAAAGATTTCGAACTACCTGCGATATTAATAGTTTACAACTTAGAATTATCTATCCGGTGACATATCGCTTGTCCTCATTGGTCATATAGGCCGATTAGCCCACCCTCCTTTGGTTCCGACAAACAATGAAATCTACCGTTCTTGTTAAACTCTATTTATTAGTGAGCTGGTTAATTAATCACACCTTTGACTGTATCTCCAACGATCCTCCTCTATTCCCAAAGACAGGTGGTGCCCATACAGTTAGTATTGTAGTACTATGGCTGAGATCTTCTTTTAGTCGAGTCTAATTCTTAATAAGGCTGCCTTCTTTTTCCATAAAAAAGGTCATACCTCAGTGGTATAGCACCAAGTGGCTTTCTGTACTCCTGTACTTCAGTACATACTAAACCTACTTGTATGTAATAATTTCAAAAGCAACATGGTTTTACCGAGTAGCATAGAGCCCCAACACCTGCAAACCATGCATAACAAGCACAACTGCAGTAAATTTAGACTCTAGTTGTGGCTGTATGAAATACTTCGGTTTAAATATGTAAGCACGCGGCACATATTGCCATGCGTTCTCGTGTGTATGTGATGATGACGATTTGCTCCCGGTCGCCACGGCGGCAAGTAGTGAGTCCTCCGCGCAGCTCCCACACTGCGCGTGACACGATAGTAACGGGTATTGTCACATGTGGTGCAACGATTTGCGCCGATCGAGTTGTTTTTGCGTGAGATGGCGCCATGACGCAACGCGAAAGTAGAGCGCCGGCTCTGGGGTGACGGGGGTGACACGGTTTCCTCCGCCGCTCTCTAGACGCCCTCAGCCTGCCGCGGGCTGCCGGGCGGCTCGGCGGGGAGAGGACTCGCCCGGGCAGGTCGAGTGCGCCCTATACTTCTCTTATGAAATAACCTTTTTGTACTCGTCGATTAAAATCTGTGTATTAAGATTTCATAGAGAATACTGCAACGTCACTCTTAATTTTCATCGTTATAGTCTATGTTACTTCCGAAACAACCGAAATAGCTTTTTCGATACGCTCTAGAGTCTAGACTCTAGACAACCGAAAAAAAATTGTAAATAGAACTTCGTATTTAAATAATCTGTCCTTGTTTAAGGAGACTCGATCCGATACAAAATTGCCAATCTATGGCGTTTCGAAACGTAGCTGCGTCACGTCATCTGTCCAAAATCTACTTAAACTTGCTGCTGTATCCAGGGCATAAAAAATAAATGAAAAAATAAGCTTTGTGATTGGCTAGTATTTAGCCAATCACAGCACAGTACCGCAACATTACGGACGCCGGTGGTGTGATAGTAGGTACTTACGATATTACGTTTTCTTATTTTCGTATTTAGACTTAAATTATGAATTTTAATGAACTCGTACAAAAAGTATTGTTCACAATAGTGTCATAATCAAACTTTTTAATCTCGTACCTTACTTAGGCCTAAACACGGTACTCGACTAAAAAGCTCTCTATTATAACACGATTGTGAAAAATACTATTTCAACGCCTTACGTCGAATATAAAATGTGTCACACACGCCAAACATGTTCTATAAAATTCAAAATTCATAACTGAAAATGTTTATTCAGTAAATTGGCCACATGATGAGTCTTTTACACGTAGGTAATATAGAGTGAATCTGCTGGATACGAAACAATTTAATTGATACGAAATAAATTCTCTTTCAACCTTGAACTTGTGACGGCTGCAGCCGTCGTGGCGTCAGTGGCACGACCTACAGCTGACGGCCAGAGCCATCTAAGGCGTTCAAAAGGTTAAGAGCGATCGGAGCGGTGAAATAGTGGTTGAACATCAGTCAAACTGGATCGTGGGCTCGAGCTCACAGCTCCGAGTTTTGAATCTATTCGTGCAATAAAGATAGTTCCTCTAATAACTAAAAACTTCCCCTTGATAGAGCTCGTAGATAATGAACAATCAACAACGTGTAGGTACATAAGTTGCGATAATAAAGACCTACGACGCCCCCTATTTCACCATACCAACAATGACAGGTGACAGGTGACATTTCAGTGTACATGGCGCAGCTTATATGAAACCCAGTGATGTATCAGCGTGTTAACTTTGCAATGTATACCGAATTGTCACCTGTCACGTGCGTATCATTGTCAATATGGTGAAATAGGGTGCAGGTCTCTATTCCACTCGATAAAACATAATATTGTCTTTGGCGTGCTATGTTATGGTATCTGGGGGGTACAGGTTAATAAGTTAAAACTCAGCCGCCATTACTGTCAATGAAATATTCGTAAGAGCTATCAAAACGTTGGCCATACAAAAACGCGTCCAAACAATAAGGTTCTTCCGTGTAAACTCAAAAATTAAATTCAAGACCAAAATCTGACAGTTCCCATCTTGATTATTTAGTTATATTAACATTATTTCATAAAAACATGAACGAGAACTCGTGTAACCAGTAATATTAGGAAAAGTTTTATTGATAAAAATATCTACACTTAAACCAAAATGCAGTAATCACAGCGAATGTGCGCCCGTTGAGGTTAGGATTTTGGTCTTGAATTAGATTTTCGAGTATAGTGTTGAATCTCAGCCGGGCGGGTCGGTCCGCGCGGAATAATGGATAAATATATCAGGAACATGTCACATAAACTTCTCATGTCTTTCAATTATCTCAAACTTAGCCTTATGCAACGATACGAGTACACATACTTAGGTGTATGAAGAAACACATCCGTTTTTAAATACAAACGTATTTAATTACATACTAGACAACACCCAACACTTATTTACAAACCAATAGTTCTTTGCGTTCATCACACAATGTTTGCCCTTACTGGGAATCGAACCCGGGTGGGGCAAACATCACAGGCAGGTCCACGGTCACTACCAAACCAACAAGGCTAACCGCATGGTCACATGCGATGAAAACTATCTGCTTTTGTATCAAATAGAACTATAGGTTATTTCACAAGAGCTGAAACGAATGGATTGAATGGATGAAGGTACATGTGAGTAAAATAAATGCAGGTTTTCGGATTTAAATAAGAACTACTTACGTCAAAAATACATGAGTACTTTATGCATTAGAACGATAAGATAAACAAAGAAAAATAGGTATATTATAACAGTAAACCAGGAACACGTGCGCCGGCGCCGCCGCGAGGCCGCCAGGAAGCGCGCCGAATTAGGGAATGGCCGCCCTTTTACCATGACTACCATGACATTTAACTCACAAACAAGCCCAAAACGAAGCATAACCGAAATGCGCGCCGTCAGTTAATAACCGTTCGAAAACCTTTCATTTTATTATGCGTATTGTATTTAAACGTATCACTTATACGCTCATTGTATTTTATTTGTAAATAATAATGAACTCTACCGGTAAAGCCGTGGAATAATATGGTATTCGTGTAATTCGTCCATTTGATAAATTAAATCAAAGAGACATCTCTTAGTTCCAAAATTACTCATTTAACATTTTAATCGAGGCTGTAATAACATTGTATTTGATCTTGTATGGTAGTTAGTAGGTGATAAAGTAAAAAATGATCACGTGCAGGGTCCGTCCGGATCGCTGCCACCATCTTTCCCGCCCCAAGCCACAGTGTTCGCACAGTTGTAATACAACCGTTGAAACGCATAGCGTAGAAGTACTCCTCAATGTTATATTACACCAACAACAAAGTATCGCTCCGAGCTACTCCCTGCCTTTATTGTGCCAGTTCTTGTTTTGTTTCGGGTTTGCTAACTCTTGCCCTCTTGCTTCATTTTGCCGATGATAAAGCGAGCTCATTCAGAAGATGCCTATTCACCCTAGCTGTCAATAAGTTTACATTGTATGCACTCAGAAATACAAACGCACACAGCGGGATCGTACTATTTAACGTTTACATAAGGTAAGGTAAGGACTTACTTTACTTATAAATTTACTGGCCGATGCCCGTAACCGTATTGAAGTATTTATCGCTACCCTTGTGCCCATGCGTACTGTCCGATTTTCCACAATAAAGTGTACCCTTTGTGACATGTCCTCTCCCAGGATCAAAGCATCTTCATACCAAATTTCATAAAAATCTTTTATCGGTTTAGCTGTGAAAGCGTAATAAAACTAATAAACAAACAAACCGCAAGTTACTTTCACATTTAAAATGTAAGTGGGCAGTGTAAGTTATTGTTGGTATTGATTATTGTAAGATCTATGTAGAGCGTATTGGTCAAAAAACGATGCGTTTTCAATAATCTCATTTGGTTGAGATCGTAGCTTTGTAAAAACAAAACTGTGAAGTTACTGTAAACGCGAAATTAGGGTTTTGGTCTTTTTATCCGACTGCTCACGAGGGAGTAACTTCTACGTTTTTCGGATGTTCATATGCATTCTAAACTAAAACATGTGGTCTGCCTCCTTGAGGATTTCATGCCGTTTATAATAAAACAATAGAGTCAATGGGAGTTGACTTTAGAGACGTTACTACATATCATCGGTGGTTGTGTTCAATTTGAAAGAAAACTTCTTTATATGTGTTTATTGTGACCTTCTGCGGATTAAACGTCGTGACAGATTTTGAAAAGCGTGTTATCGTCGGATTGGTCTTTGCCTAGGGAGTGTCATCTATGGGGATGCAGTATTTTGTATGTAGGTAATATCTCGTAGGTCATGCCCACGTAAACCGTAGCCATAAAGGATCTACTTATTTTATTTATGTGTTGAAGATATTAAGTGAAGCCTTTTCACTAAATTTCGACTTTCTTTCTCACTGCTGGTGCTGCTTTTTTTTTCAAAGCCTGCTTTTGTTTCAATTGTGTTAATGTGAAAACAGAGCAATATGTTACCGCGATTTAGTAGGTACTAACATTTAGATGATGTAAAATGTATCTGCTAATGGGACATAAGTAGGTCCTATGCATTCTACTTACATCCCGTTCCTAGACCAGTGGTATGTAAGATCGAGTTCTCACTTATCACGTGTCGAGCTACTATGTGTGCGATGTGAAGTGATGAAGTGCCTGCGAGCTAGATGACTACTCTCGGTAGCGCCGCATGTGCACGATGCAGGCGCCCCGCCACCGGGCGCGGCCCCACCTTGCGGCGCGGCGGCCGGGCCGGCGTGCGGCGCCAGGCTCGGCAGAGTCGGCAGTCTCCCTCAGCTCGCCATGGCTCCCGCACGCGTCTCCCGTTCGCTCGCCCTCACGTACGCGCTCGCGCTCGCGCTGGCCGCCGCCGCGCCGCCGCCGCCGCTGCTGCGCGCGCGCCGCCAGCTCGCCGACGACAACTCGCTGCAGCCCGTCGATGTGAGCAGTGCATTTTAACTATCTACTCTATCGGCTCTTCACTAACCGCGCAAAACATCGTCTTCTTACCCCTCTTTTCTGGAGTGTAGTGCGTGGTTTCGGACATTATCAGTCGATGTTGGGTCGCGAGAATCGGGAACCACGCACGCCGCTCGGGCGCTTTCGTTCCTCTGTCAGGTGCCTCTTCCATAACCAACCCCGAGCAGCCGCCTCCACTGAGTGTCCGGGGAGTCCCCGTGGTGTCGGCCCTCGCTGGCGCTCCCCGGGAGCGCGCTCGTGCGGTGACCTTCGGCTCTACCGCAAGTGGGTCACCGCGCGCCGCTCTCGCAACCTG
Source organism: Acleris cristana (assembly GCA_948252455.1). Taxonomy (NCBI): domain Eukaryota; kingdom Metazoa; phylum Arthropoda; class Insecta; order Lepidoptera; family Tortricidae; genus Acleris; species Acleris cristana. The sequence goes on along the minus strand of OX411791.1, from coordinate 53,710 downwards.
CGCCTGCGGTCGGTAAACAGCCGCGACTCACATCAGCCTCTCAAAATTCACCTGCGTAGAGTAACTTCTATATATGCATGATTCTTTGCCTAGTTGGGAAAACTTTATAAAAGCAAAATACCTAATTGCATAATTATTTGTACATTAGTGTACAAGTGAGTAAGCGTAGCAATTAATTAATTGGATTTATTTTGGAGATCGCGAATATGCCGGGCGGCGTCGAGCGCGCAGCCGTTTCGCAACGCGTTATGCATTCATTACGAGAGCCGCGCGGTAACCGGCGCGGCGCGGTCGTGACTCCGGAGTAAACATGTCGGGGGACCTTTAGGATGACCTATGTTTAGCTCTTGAGAGGCTTTCTGTGTGGACGCGGCTGTCAACCGGACGGTGAAAGATAAGCTTATTACAATTTATACCTAATTTATAGATTATAAAAAGGCCTGACATACTTGGCATCCACGTTTGTAACGGGATCTCCCACCGTCTTCCCGCGCTCGTGGCTCGGGGGATGCGCACGAGGCACGAGCGGCGCCCCCCCCTCCCCCCGCCCCCCGTGGGGCGCGGCGCGGCAGTTGCAGGAGGCTCCGCTCGAGTGCGTCGCCACGTTTCTGTTTACTGTTGTTGTTATTGTTGTTTGTTGTGTACATAAATGTCTCTGTTCCGGTGCTCGCTGTCTCTGTCTCTCCTCTCGCAACCGCTTCACGCATTCGATCGATTGAAATCAAAGTTTTATAATTCAGCATACTACACACACGATATACTGAAATGCGCATCAGTATGCGCGCGCGGGATGCGCCGAGGCCGCGGCTCGCTCTCGACCCTCCCGTCTCTCGGCCGCCGGGGCCGCGAGCGGCGCCGACCGCAAAAACTAGCGATTACAGCTACTCTCAACACAATGCCCTCAATTTACATATCGTTAATATTATTTCGGATAAATTATAAACACGCGATCCATTATTGGGATGGTTTCTTGTTACTGAGATGGCTTGAATCTACTTCAGACTTTATGATTTACCTGCGTTTTAATCATGCCTAACTTGGTTATCTTTCACCTAATATTATTATCATAAATCTGCTAAACTATTCAACTGAAAATGCATATAAACTAATACACATATTCGCTTATAAATAATATATGTATATTACAATACAGCATTTCATGTTATAAATATATCGTATACATATGTATGTATACGATATATAGTATAGATATAGGTAGTCGATACCTATTAGATAAGTATATCTGTGCGCAGAATGTACCCGGTGACCTGCGCAATGAGCAGGTGTCCATTACAGGCGTGGGATAATGGCTCCATCATTAATTAATGAATGATCGATAAGTGGTGAGTTTTCCCCGCGATCGAGTGAGTCACGGCGCGCTGTCGCCCTTTCACTCGTTAGTTATGTATTTAAGGGCAGCCTGACAAAAACAGCGGTCCTTTATATAAGGCCGACCTTGCTCGTGTTACACGTAAAAGTTGTCCTTCCGACAACTACTTTCAGGCCCCGCCGCCCCGCGCCCCGCGCCCCGCCGCCCTCGCCACGCCGGACCCCGCGCCGCGCTCGCGCTCGTACGACGTATGCGTTTAATTTGAAATCCCGCCTTCCCGTTGGGGTTAGATCAAGGATTATGAAAGTCGGTCGTAATAAAACCTTTCCTTTAATCTTGTACTACTTATATGAGTAGGTACTAGGCAACGTTAAACATACGTATGGAGAGAAATAAATACTTATAATACAGAAAAAGCTCCAGACTCAGAAACAAATACCAACTCGCGCTCATCACACAAAAAATTGTCCTGACCGGGAATCAAACCCGTGAGCCAGGCCGTTAGCTTCGCAGGCAGGGTCACTACCAACGAGGCTTACTGCATCGTCAAATAATATGCGCTTAGTTCTGTTCTTTGAGAAACTAGACGCAACACAAAACAACTTGACGGTTTTCAATATTATATTGGGCATGGTGTCGATGTGTTGAGCTGGGCCCTGGGTCAGAGGACGCGTCGCGCGGTTGCGCAACACGATGCTTGCTGCGCGGGCGCAGAGCTTTCTGCGCCGGTTCCCAGCGTGATGCAACCGCTGCAATTATAGCACTCGGTGCCGACTGCATATCGCATTAGATCGCTACTTTGGCATACTTTATCAATTGTATCCTGAACGCCGTGCAAATTAAAAATAATGGTCATTAGGAGCTCGTACACTGCACATGACTCGAACCAGAGCATAGCTATTTGGACCCTTAACATAATTTCGAGGGCGAGATAGGTACGACTCAGTGAGATCCGGGTGCGCGAGAGGTATCCACGGCCAAGTCTAATATAGGTATCTACCTTGTTTTGCACTACGTAATATGTTAGACGAGATAAGTAGTTTGCGACACTAGCGCGGACAAGCGCGCATCTTTCGGGTTGGGCAACGAGCGCGCGCGCTGCCGCGGCGCCGGGCGGCCTCGACCCGCGCGCGGCCGCCGGCGCAGGGGCTCTAGGCAACATGCTTGATGATCACGTTCACGATTTTTGAAAACTAACAATTTTTTTGGAAATGATAATCGCTGGTCGCGAGCGTCCGGCAGCTTACGTCAATTATTTTCGATAACAGTATCGTTCGCCGAATGCACCTTGTCTAGGGCCACTGATCGCGGCTCCACACGTAGGTTATCAGTTATCACGGTCAAAACACCTATTACCTAGTTCACCTCTTAGTCATATCAAAAGTAAAAGTATATCGATTTCCGAACTGTATGATCGCAGTAGTTTATGCGTTGTGGTGTGTTGTGTGCCTCGCCTTCTCCGTTTCACCACTCTTATATGGATCAGATGAAAAGCTTAGAAATGTTAAGTACTTACCTACATTATTTCTTGCGAACTTCACCACAGAAAAAACCAGTTCTTAATATTTCTAAACCATTTGCAACACGTGGCTCCTTGCACAAACACCGGTCGCCGCCGCCAGCCCGCGCGCCGCCACCCGCCACCAAGTTGCCAAATGTTTCGCATCCACACTCGCCGCGCGCTCGCTAAACCTTTTAATAATGTCGATTGATAAGGAAAGTTCGAGCGTTAATAAGTTGCGTCGAGGCACACTGCTGCACTATACACAGGCGCTGATTACAACAACATAAGGTTTCTGAATCAATAATAATTAAGATTTACTTACTCGAGTATGCACGCATGTGGGCGGTGAGCGGAACACTCGTTCGGGTGAGAGCTGCAGGCCAGCGCTGAAGCAGGACCAAGGCTCGGGTGAAACGGAAGTTCAGAGGTCGCTCCGCTCTGTACAATTGGTTTGACTAGATAGCTTTTATTCACTACGCGACCAGAGGTCTTATTGTCTAACTAACGCACTCGCAATCACGATAGTTTTCATTTTGAAAATCAAAGACTTGTCTGCATGAAAACAATTACTCCACTTTGAAGCCGGTTGCGATTGCTAGTGCGTTAGACAATAAGCCCTCAGTACTGACGATGATGGTTAATTCAATCAAATGAAACTCCAGAATAACCAAAAATTCACTGATCTGGAACCCAGCAACCTACGCGCCGCGACCATTCTAACTAGTTCTCACTAGTTTTTATCGCAGAGAATAACTGGCAGTTTTAGAAATCGCTCGATGCAAATGACATAATAAATAGTTCACACTATCTTGTGAGAACGATGTAGTTTTTCTGACTTTTGTTATAAACTAGTAAAAACAGACTATGGATTAGACAGCGGACTGCAGACGCAGGAGACGACCTTGTAAGCTAGTTGGTAGGACGACGCGTTTCGTTTCTTACGATAACCGAAGATCGATCGGGTCGGATACAAATGATCAGCGTCCGGCGCAGGGGCGAGCAGCCGCGGCCGCGCCGGCCTGCGCTTGCGCAAGCAGCTCGCGCGGCTCCTACGCATACCTTACGCTTATTATCTTACATTATATTTCGCAGGACCAACATAATCACATATTTAGTCGTTTGTATTTATGTATGTTTTATTTTTATTTATAAAATGTAACTATATTAAATTGTACCAGCCGTCGTTTGTACTTACTATTGTGCAATTAAGAAAAAACTTGTTTATAATGACTCACTCAGAAATATTATTTAATCAACATTCATTTAATATCAGGCTCTGTAGAGAAGAGTCGCAACTTACAACGAAACGGAAATCGCTATTCATCTAAATTTGTTTCAATACTTTATTACGTCATTACTGATTACGTTATAATTCGCATGTCTCTACGCATCCTCACTTGTGCTGTTTCCAAATCGTATGCATCGTAACTAAGTTATTCTTAATACCCTCATTTTTTGAGTCAGAAAAAGACATTTCTTAAAAAAATACGAGATTATTTTAACGTTAGTATTGCAAACGCTACAATTACTCGAGTTATCTTCATGTGCAAGAATCCAAAGCGGGGGACGTCGTTACGTAATTGGTAATATTCATGACGTTTTATCACAGCTCCAATAAAAGCTGATTCATGAAACAATCAGTTAAGAAAAATAATTTTTTGAATAGCTATAAAAATAACCAAGATAATATAAGCCGGAACAAAGATTTGTTCCTATCTCTTCTAACAAAATGGAGTTTATATGGCCGACCTGTTACATGACGTGACAGTGCATATTGGATCTCTCTATGTAATCGTTATCCTAATTGGCAGTTTGAAATGCTTGTATAGTCCGTATTTTTTGGCCGATTTTAATTTTAATTTCAATGGTGATGTCTTTTACGGTATTTTCATTTTTAAATTCGATTTAAAATATCCATGCATATTCCCTATTACACGCTTGATAGAACTCGAGTTAAGAGGCATCTCGCGCCGCAAGCCCCGCAAGCCTGATGACATCAACCCACACGTTGCAATCAGCATTTTACAAATATTGGGTTTGCTGGGTGCTCCTCATAGTTCATTGCCTACCATTCATACACTTTACAAATATTGGGGTTAGGTCAATTTTTGTGAAATTGACACTGATATTTTTTTCAATATAATGTTCTTTTCATTATTCATGGTGACCATCTAAGAAAAAAATATGCCGTAGCGCACCCGATAATAAATTGTTTGAGTGAGCAAATCGCTCCAAGCCGACCGCGTCGGCGCACTCCGCCGCAAGCGTGAGTAACATTACACTACCACCGGGCGCATGCGCGAGTTTCATCACACCTCATACATGTCATTAACGGGTGAAATGCTGTGAACTGTTTCGGCGAACAAACGCTTGCAACTCGATGGGAACTAATTTTCTCGGCGGGAGCGGCTTACTACTGGTGACGGTGCAGTGCTTGTGGTGTGGTGTGTGTACATGTACGATGTCGGGTGTGGGTGTGTGTCTCGTGTCGTGTCGTGTTGTGTGTCGTGACCGCGCGTGTGTGTGCAGGACGCGGCGCAGGTGGCGGGCGACGGGGCGGGCCGCGAGAAGCGCAAGCTGGAGGGGATCGCGCAGGCCTCCTTCGGGGTGAAGAACGCCGTGCTCGGCCTCGTGTTCGGGGTGAGTCGCGCCGGCCTGCTCGCTCGGCGGGCGAGAGAGCTAGACGGAGGAGCGCCCTACTGACGCGCGGGTGTATGTTGCAGAAAATCAACTCAATCATCGACGCGAAGACCCGGCTGGTGGAGACGCTGGACCGCACCAACATCGAGAAGAATCGCGCGCTCGGCATTGAGGCGCCGCCGAGCGGGCTGACCACGCTGGGCAGCTTGCTGGCTCAGGTGGTGGGGCCCTCGCTGCAGCTAATCGGGCCCGGCATCCAGGCCGTGTCCGGCGTGCTGGGCGGGCTGTCCGGCGGCTCCAGCGGCCACTCGTCCGGCGGCGGCGGCGCCGGCGGAGGTGGGCTGGGCTCGGTGCTGTCGTTGGTGTCCTCGCTGTCGGGCTCGTCCTCCGGCGGCGGCGCGGCCGGCGCCGTCGACACCATCGACTCCTCCGAGGAGGAAGAGGACTCCTCGTAACCGCCCGCACTCCCCCCACCCTCCTCCCTCCTCGCGCCCCGTCTGCCACTCCCAGCTGTACCTGACGGTAACTCTTAGTACGTAATTGACAGACGCTATAGAATTATTACAAGTTTTGCTAGAAATCTAGACCGGGAATTCCTTCCTGGTTGCCTCCGCCGGCACTACGGGCGACGTATTCCCAGTGGTTCCCGCAACGAGTGGGATACGCCGCGTCCGCCCGTCGTCCCGGAGGGTCCGCGGGTACAGTGGGAAGCAGCTCCCCCCTCCCCCCTCCCAGTCGCATGTACAGTCCGCGACCTCCCACTCCCCTCACGCTTCGGCGCTCGCCGCAGCATTGTATTTATAATGTAAATAGTTTTAGGTGAACGGTGGTGATATTAAAAATATTCCTTCCAACTGTGTGTTTGTCTGCACCTCCCCTCCTCCCACCTTCACTCGCACGCGGATCAGGAACGCTTCCCTCTCGCGTGTCCTGCGCTCCCCCACTACCCCCTCGTTCTGGTCCATTCTGTGAACAATGCGAAGCGCAACGTTCCTTTTCCAGACATCACTAATGTTAAGTAAACTTGCCAGCTTGCACCGAGTGACTAAAATGCTGTAATTTATAACATGTATCAATTGAATTTGTAACTTTGTACAGATTTATATTAAGGAACATGAGTTGTGTACGAGGAGGTTCGGGCCAAGGACTTGCGTATGCGCCGGTCGCGTGTGTACATACCCTCTGCATGTGTGAGTGCCGCCCCCGCCGGGCCGGAGCTCTCGAGGCTCTGTAGTCAAGTAGGTGTATATTTTGTGTCAATAAGGGTCCAGGTATGGATAGATTAGGTATGATTTGTATAAATAGTTATTAAGTGATGTTTGTTAAGATTTGATAATAAATTATAGATACCAAGTAGGATAGTAAGCATCTTGAGTTGCCTTCCCCGTAGTCGCTTTAGATGCATGTGTAGCTGCTCGTGCGTGTAACGGCGAAGGCAGCAGGCGCGGCGCGGCGCGTTGTGTTTTCCTCTGAGTTGTACTGGTATGTATGCAGAGCGCGCGCGTGCGCACGAGCAGCCCCGCGCCGCTGCTAGTCTCCTCTAGTCGCTGCGGCCTCGCGCGAGGCGAGCCGGGACGTTCACTTTTAGCACTTTTAGACGGGATCCGTCGCCGCCATTACTTGTAATTTAACTGCACCTTATACAGATCTGTGTCCCTGGATAGAGTGCACAACCAAAGGGAAGAGCCTGCCCACGGTGTTTTAATCCCAAAGCATTTCCTGTGTCGAACAAATAAAAAAAAACGATAAAATACGCCAAACACACAAAAAAACAGAATTTTCTTTAAAAAATGTGTTTATTTTTTGTAAATTCCTCAAATTACTTAAAACTATGCCCATATTACCTTACGTTATTATTATTAGCTACTCGTATAATTAGTTTTCAACTCAATGGCTTTAATTTAAAAAAAAATGCAAACACGACATTTTTGATGAGCGGTTAAAAATATTGTGTCGTTTAGTATGTGTTTGCTAATAAACCTGTTTTTTTTTTGGCGTATTTTTTAGTTTTTTTTAATTTGTCTGATACAGGAAGTGCTCTGGAATTAAAAAACTGTTTATTTTATCGCAATAGACCTCATATGAGGCGAAATATTTCACTTTGTTCCGATGCAATAAATAATTTATATTAAAAATTCTTAAAAAAAAATACACCAATATTTTTTCTGTCGGTGAAATTGCATCTAGTTTCATCTCTATTCGTTTGTGCACTTTATCCAGGGATACACTGTACACAACAAAGAGAACTAACGGATATGAAACGTATGCGCACATCCGATGCATCAACGTTTGACCCTTTTGGTAGCCGTAGGCCTGTAATCGTCAGTAGCCACTCGTAGCCGCACCGTAGCCGCGAGCGCGTAGCCGCCTCCCACACACACGCACACCCTCACCCGCCGCCCTCACCCCGACCCCCGCCCCCGCCCCCGCCCTGCGGGCCGGGGCGACCTGCGCGGGCGCCATACGAGAGAAGACCTGACGGGCCACAGAACTTCGAACTACTACACTATTTTTCAATATGTTACAAAATATTGTATTGTTACAATGAAAATAATATATTTATAATAGCGAAAATATACCCGTTTTTCTTTTATTCTTCCATGAATCTGTGGTGCACAGTTTTTTACCAGAATGTAATTTAAGGTTGTAACCAAGAATTGCTTTCGTATCTAAAGACTCGTGTCCTGTGGAATCACCATGGCTGTTATTCCTTCTGTTGCGAGCCGACGCCACGTGTATTATGTATTCATGGCTCTTCCTTCTTCCTTCAAGGTAATATTTTGTTTCAGCTGTTTCTACTATACATAATTACATATGCTTTTTAAAACTCTAACATAACATTGACAATTTCATTCGAAAGACATGACACCAGCTACAATGAGGCAGTAGGAAGCGGTTGCGTGCAGGAGTTTCAGGAACGGCGCGGGTGCGAGCGAGACGGCAGTCCGAGTGTGTGCGTTGTGTACAGAGTGGCACTACGTGGAGGCGCCCGCCGCGGGCGGCTACACCCCCGACGGGGCCGGGGTCGCCGCGGCCAGCGCGCCCCCCCCCCGCGCGCAGCGGACCCCCCCGCCCCGCGCGGCAGGCGCCCGCCGCGCCGGCCGCGGCGGAGGACATCCCCGAGTTCGACCGCAACAAGGTCAGCCTGGACTTCCCCGGGAACCTGTTTGGGCCATCCGTGTCGCTCCTCATCAAGACTACTAAGATTATCGGTGACGTCATACAGGTGAGCACCCCCTTCCCCCACCCTTACCTTACCTCAAACGATGCTACTTCAACACGAGGCGACTCCGCGCCCAATACCGAACCATCGTCCAGCACGTCTCGCTGTACCCCTGCGTGGGCGTTTTAACTCCTTAAAATATTGTGCTACTTAAGTACTTTCTGTATTTACCAATGTGCATTTATATTAATACCCACCTAGGCGTATGTTAATGAACCGAAGGTCGCCTGCTCCGCTGTTTCGTTAGTTTCCCAACTGCCAGCGCGCGTGCGCCAGCTCGAGCCACGGCGGACGCACTCGTTAGAAAGGTTACGTACCGACTTAATGAGTGGCTGCGTCCTTACGACGTGCCGGCTTTAACCTAAGTTTTAAATTGAACATTAAGAGAAGCAGACCAATTTATTGACAGTTTAGTACCTAAAATTACCAAAATTAGAGTTCCCTGGACCTTGGTTCGCTACACTAGACCAAAGTATAAACAAATAAATGCATGAAACCCATACCTTTAAGACAAGAATGAAGAGAGCTCTGACCTTGGGTACTTGCGTCCTTTTAAGACGGTACGCATAACGTGCTGCAGTGTCGGCACGCAGTCAGCGCTCCGCGGAGCGAGCTACAGGTGTTGTCGTGTTGCAGAACTCGGCGGTGCGCTACCAGTCGTTCCTGCGGCTGTTCCGGCCGCTGTTCCGCGGGCCCTTCGAGATCAAGGGGCTCGACCCCGCCACCACCACCTCGACCGCCGCGCCCGCGCCGCGCGCCGCCGACAACGAGGTGCGCCGGCGCCGCTCGCCCGCGCGCCCGCTCCTATTGAAAACCCCAATTATACCAAATAATCACTGATTTGTCAAAAAAGTCGTCAATTATTAGTCAAAGTTTTGCAATTGTGGTGGCAAATACTATCTCTTCTCTTTTCTAGAAACTCGTCTACTAGAAAGGCTATTTAGTATCACAGAAAGTATTATTAAGGTTTATCAAATTCAACGCGAAGTTACCAAAACATAGTCATTTTTTATTAAAGGTAGGCAGCCGGCCGGTGGTGACCGTTGCGCTCCTGCCCGCCGGCCGGGCTCGCCCGAGTAGTGTCACAAGTGGAGGAGTTAGCGTAGGTTCTAATTTATTTGCTCAAGTAGATTGTAATCCAATTCATTGGAGACTAATAAAGAGCAATTTCCTAATTGTAGCAGAAAAACGATAATGATGTGCCTAAGATTTACATTATTTTAATTTAATACCTTTGTAATAAAAATGATGTATCGAAACCATTTGTTTTATTGTACTGTCCCGCAAGAAGACCCCAGAGAGTAAAGGCCGCCTGAGACGCGGCCACGCCCCGCGCTGCACCTTCCTCGTAATTCCTCACAAATGTCGAACTTCTGTAATTTTATATCTGATAACCATTATCTACAATGGAATTTATTTAAAAAAAACTCATTTCACAATCGGAAAGGTTGTAGGAACCTAAGAGATTCCTTAAGTTAATTTAATATAAAATATCTTTTATCGTACAAACAGCCCGGTGAAGGTCGACTCCTATAACTGTTGTTTTGATGAAATTATACAACGAATGTAAACTTAGCTATTGACGACAGATGGCGCAAACTGTACTCATTACTTAACACTGAAAATTGTGAAATAGTTCTGTTGCGAACCATATTAAATACGGAACCCTCGGTGGCAATATCATCCAACCAACCAACTTGGAGTTCATTATGCGTAAGGGTGAAGTTGCGCATGTATGAAAAATCAACAACCTCCTTAGTACATAATACCTATGCATACTTAATTATTATGGCAGATGTTAGTGGATGCGTGTAAGAGATAAGATAACCGTCCTAAAGTGACTACCTACTTACCTGTCCATAGACTTGTAGCCATAAAACTCAAGGTCAAGGCACATGAGACAGATAGACAATGTGAAACCAATACTCACTGACACTGACTCTGAAGTAGATACTCACACATTTTCGAAGACGGGACCCCGCGCGGTAACAGTTGCGAGCATAGGAGTTGCAGGGCGGCACAGGTGCGAGCGGGACGGCAGAGCGAGCGTGTGCGTTGTGTGCAGGAAAGCAGTACTCGGCGGCGCCCCCGGCCTGCTGCGGACGACACGCCCGTGCTGGACCGGAACAGGGTCAGCCTGGTGCTGCCCGGGAACCTGCTGGGGCCGACCCTGGCGTTCCTCATCGACGTCACCAAGGTCATCGGCGACGTCATACAGGTACCTAGTGTTTACTTCATCCGACAATTGGTAGTGTACAGAGCACTTTTGTATAAGTGTACTCGTTGAGCGTTCGAGCCGAAGGTCGCGCGGCCGCATGTTTCCTAGCTGGTCGCGCACACGCGCGCCCGCGGCTCGTGCTCGGCCGCGGCGGCGAAACGCGCTCATTGGAGAGGGTAATGAGCTGCTGTATGCTGACTTATTTATCGAATACAGGGCGTCCCGCCCACGGCGTGCGACACGAAGGGAAACTACCTTACGAGTAAATATTGCAGATAGGATATTTTAATGTATGGAGACATCTGGGAATCGAGTTTGTCCGACGCCGATCCATGTCTTCGCCAATAAACTAGTTTACAGTTCGGTGATCTTAATGTTTTTTCAACGTGTATCCTTGGCATAATAAATGAAAAAAAATGAATCTGCCGCATCAGTATCAGCTGGCAGCTCCAGCACCCGCCCTCCGGTGGTTGCCTGGAGGAATTTACCCCGGCTTGAGCCGTACTCCGCCAGGCTGATGCTTGTCCCTACCCCGTCAAACGCGGGGGAGTGCTTCTCCCCCAACCGTTCCTTTATTGTAAGATACTTTTCTACTCGAGGAGAATTATTCTCTGTCATTTACCCTTTTATCGTCCCATACATTTTGAGTCATAAAAAAGTAGTAAAATTATAGTTTAAGTTCCTAGTACCTACCTAATTTACTTTGTACGGGAAACTAAATCCCATTAACCTGAAGAGTGTGGGTACAGTCACCAGCAATAATATATGATCTAACATTGGGCCTTCATTACTAGAAGTATAAGAGCGTGTCAGATATTTTTGCGCCTAATGTTGGATATTATTATTATTATTGCTGGTGACTGTACTAGAACTTTCATCATAAGGCCTTGTAACAACATCGTCATTAATTTGTAGAGATAAAGTTTCAGTAAAAAAAAAAACTATGATTTTTCGGATCTTTCTGATCAGTTCTGCTCTCAGACACCGTAATATTGCATTTTCACCGGTTTACATAATGTATTCTAAATTTCAGCCCGTCCTAATAACGGAAACCAATTCAAATTGAATTTTTAGATATGAACTCAACAATGATATACACCAAAATAACAAAGAATAGTACATTATTGCCTAGGCAGGGAAGTACGCAATTGCGGGCCAAGTATTGGTAAAATACGAAGGCCGCAATTGCCGTTCCTGCCAAGGCAAATATAGGGCTTTTCTCAAAAATCGCAAGATAAAATAAATGTGTTGGAGTAAAATCTTCACCGCAAGAACTCACTTTTTGAATTGCATACAAACAAACTTCACGTGAAAAAACCATCAATCTTTACCGCGTTTTTGTTTATGTCAAGGAGGAAGGCAAGTTTTAAAAAAAAAACAAGATATTCCAGATACAGATTAAAAAGTTATGCTTCGAATAATATGGATGTATAAGACTGGTACCCTCATGTTACTGCGGCCCTTTTCACTTTTAAGTGGTCACAAACTAGACTGTAATGAGTATGCAACATCGCGGGCTTGTGTACTTCTATAGAGAAATAAATACTTATTTAGATAGAAATATCCAAGACTCAGGAACAAATATTCGTGCTCATCACACACATATATTATATCAACAACCCGGTCGCGTGTTTGTTGCAGAACTCGGCGGTGCGCTTCCAGTCGTTCCTGCGGCTGCTGCGGCCGCTGTTCCGCGGGCCCTTCGAGCTGCGCGGGCTCGACCCGCCCCCCCCGACCACCCCCGCCCCCGCCCCCGCCCCCGCCCCCGCCCGCGCCGTCGCCAGCGCCGAGGACAACGAGGTGCGCCGCCGCCGCTAGCGCGCGCGCGCACAACCACTTGTATTCTAATGACGGCGAAGAGACAAAGACTTAAAAACCAAGCTCTTAAAACTTGGCTACATGTATTGATATTGTTGTCTATTAAGTAAAGATACCTAATACTCATGTTTTATATTTATAAAATAACCCGGTGACACTCGCCACGCTAAGTCTAAGGTGACGACACCTTCCTTCAATACCGGACCGTCCGTTCAGCCTCGCGAGGGAACAAACCACCATACATAGGTACCTACAGACAATTACCCTTCCTCTTCGGCAGCCGGGTGATCAACAAATGTTAATTATGTTTTAAGGAATTAATATAAACATTTTAAGGAAATTGTATTAAGCTTACTTAAATAAATTTATCTATTTAATCATTATAAATTGAATACACTATAATTTGTTTTGAGGAGGGTACACAAGCATTCAAGCTTAAAAAACGAGATAATTGTTATTTTAACATCGGCACACGAGGAATCAAAACACGCCATATTTATTTAAACGCTTATTCGAAAGGCTGATCGACCACAGGACACGGGCGGAGAGAAAAGACTGAGGATTATTTAGGCGATAGAACTTTTATTTCTGATCATTACTTTAATATAAAGCAATATAGAAGTTATTTAAGTACTTTTTCCAAATAGTGCTAGTACTCGTTTGTAATTTAAAATTAGTTAAGGATCTGTTAATTGTTACAAAATAAAGTTTTTTACTATTAGTTGTTTTTTTATTGGCCTCGGAGAATAATTGACAACAGTTATTTTTGAAAAGGTGTTCTGATAAAAACCATGCTTGTCTCAAAATGCCATGTCATTTATTTTTTATTATTCACTGTGAAAAAATAATTATAAGTGTTTGTTACGGCCGCTTTGGACTAGTGGTCGGAATGACGTCATTTTGTTTGTAACCACGTTTTTTAGGGTTCCGTAGCCAAATGGCAAAAAAGGGAACCCTTATGGATTCGTCTTGTCTGTCCGTATGTCACAGCCACTTTTTCAAGAAAACGATTTTTAAAAAGAAACTATAAGAACTATAATAATGTTGAAAGTTGGTAAGATGTGTTCTGTGAACCGCAGTAAGATTTTCACACAAAAATAGAAAAAAAAACAATAAATTTTGGGGGTTCCCCATACTTAGAACTGAAACTCAAATATTTTTTTTCATCCATCCCATACGTCTGGCGTGTCTATGGATAGGTCTTCAAAAATGATGTTGAGGTTTTTATAATCATTTTTTTCTGAACTGAATAGTTGGCGCGAGAGACACGTCCAAAGTGGTAAAATGTGTGTCCCCCCTGTAACTTCTAAAATAAGAGAATGATAAAACTAAAAAAAATATATATATATAAATATATATGATGTACATTACCATGCCAACTTTCACGAAAAATTGGTTTGAACGAGATCTAGTAAGTAGTTTTTTTTTAATACGTCATAAATCGTAAAGCGTAATTACTTTTCACGGAACCCTTCATGGGCGAGTCCGACTCGCACTTGGCCGCTTATTTTTGTCTAGCACTAGCTGTGATATGGAAAAGCTCTTTCTACGACGCGCTTAAGTTCTTTAGCCATTAGCTGAAATTTGTTTATATATTTTCTCATTAAAAAGTAATTAACAAAATTAATTTGAAAAGGGTATTATTACCCTTTAAAGAGTTATTAATTTCTGAAAACGGCTTATTTTGTACTGACGATTGACTAACCCATCAAAACCTATAGGGTATTTCCGGTGACCTAAATTTTTGAAATGTGGCATCGAGGTAGGTCTTACAGCACAAGGGAAAAAATCGGAAAACTACAAATGCCTCTAATCGAAAAATAGTAAAATTAATATCCCAATAAAAATGTATGAAGAATCATAACGAACTCTTAGAACTCTAGTATCCTTATATGTACCTATATAAAGAAGGTTTACCTACCGGAAGAAGTGATATCTAAATAGGTGCCAGGTCGTTTACAGCCAGACCAATTGATTGCCACTAAATGCATTTTGAGTTGTAACTTGGCAGCGTTTTATACCGTGAGTTACATATCTGTTGGTTGGGTACAAGAAAACTGCCAAGTTAGGGCTTGAAATCGTTATCGTTGGAAAGTTGTCTAGCAAACATTTAACATATTATACATAATGTCAAAAGAAGGCTCAAGGAAACTGGTGATGTGGCGACTTTTACTTACGCTCGAACTTTATTTACTAAGGAAAGCATTTAACAAACAAAGAATGGTCTAATAAAGGCTCGAGGATCCAGAAACCTTATTGTACATACACACTCGTGGGTTATGATCCCGTACAATAAGACAAAATGTTTGGTGATCTATTGTTGTTTGTCGGGGGAACAAACGCCATCTAGCGAGAAGCGGCAGTGTGTTGTTATTAGTTCAGCTACCGGATGGCAGATGGCGTTGGTAAGCAATATTTAGGATGTTTGGTATTCACTAGTTCAGTTACCGGACGGCAGATGGCGTTGAGAAGCAATGCTTGCCATTGGGCATTAAGTCCGCCTTTTGTACTTTATTGTATTTTGTGCAAAGAAGTTTGAATAAATAATAAATAAATGTTTAGGTTGTTTGTAATTCATTAGGTCAGCTACCGGGTGGCAGATGGCATTGCTAAGCAATGTTTAGGTTGTTTGTTACGCTTTAGTTTACCTACCGGGCGTCAGGTGCAGTTGGTAAGCATTGTTTAAATATAAGATCAAAACTCAACACATTGAAGCTAAAAATATCAATATTTATAAAAAGTTTAAAAACAAGCTAAGTATTTTTAACGAAAAATCTTAAAATCCGGTATAATTTGATCTCCTTGTACGCTGATTTCCCATAAAATGCGAGGTCAGCTTAAACTGGTTTTTGTATGACGTTGTAAAAAGGGCGTTATTTGCTCTAATTTTCGAATTTATATTATTTTAAGTTGTATAGTAAATTTAAGGTCTTCACCATTCAGCCAATTAATACCTTTTGCGATAATGTCCCGAAATATTTTTCCACATTCAACCCCTTTTTCATAAAAAATTTTGGAAGTCCGAGCGATAATCATTTTTATTTTTCTCAAATATTCTTCTGTTCTTGTTGTGTGTAAATAGTCAAATAAAGCCCTTCATTTATTAGACCGATAGGGCTGGACTATTTAGGGGCCATAAGTTTCAAAAACTCTAAAGTTTCTTATTTCTTGCCTGTGGATACAGTCATACCTATAAAGCTTATCGTTTTGTGTCATTTCTGTTACTTGCATTTTCAGAAATTCGATGATTTGTGGTTGATTTGTTAAATTAAAGAGAAAACTCCCAAAATTAATTTAATGATTAAAAATAAAATGGTATCATATCTAGGATAACCTGCGGAGTGTTCAAACCCAGTTTGTGTCATCTCCGTCCAGTGCAAACTGACATAGGGCCAGTATGTAAAAATGGAGCAAAAAAAAATATTGCAATTGATTGAATAAATATTCTCTATCTCAGATCACCTAAATATGCCCATTAAATAAATTTGTGGCAAATTAGACCACGCAATTTTAAGATTTTTAATTATATTGTTTTTCCTAGCTACAAAAGCTTAAAAAAAATGTACAATTATTAGAGTTCACATATTCAATGTCATAAATGCATGTAAAATCGACATTGTAAATTTGTGTCATTTTCATGCACGAATAAATTAATAAAACACGAAAACAATGGCGCCGGCGAGCGGGGGTTCACACCACAGAACAGAAAAAACAGTAGAAGTGGGAAGTGGGCGTGTCACCTGTGGCATAGTTATGCGGAGTTCCGCATAACCTAGCTCAGTTTGCCGCTGTCACTTGTGCGTGACAGTTGTGCGAATAATATTTTTAGAAAAGGAAATAAACCAAAAAGCATGCCTTACTGTGCTATTTTGGAGTGTAAAAACGATAGCCGCAACAAAAACGTCTCCCATGGTGGCGTGTCGTATCATAGGTAAGTATTATTTTATTCACTTTTAATATATTTCTCATTTTATGTTTTCTGCAAGACATTATGATTTGTGTACCAACCAAAAATGAACTTTATGTCAAAAGGGTAAGGTCGATTTGTAACCTTGATAGAATAAGGTGATAAATCTCGAATGTTCCACGCTACTCGGACCGAACGCGCTGCGCGAGTAGAGAGAGGCTGTTGTCGATAATGTTATCGATAATTCATATTCATATCATAAAATTCATAAGACTTCTAAGAAGAAAAATTTAATTCCAATTATTTTATCGACATAACAACTGCAATGAGCTACGTGCATCACTAAGTTGCGACAAAGAAGGTGTCTGTCTCTGTCGCACAAAAACAAACGTTATCGTTCCGCTACTCAACACTAGATGGCAGCACTCTGTAAGCTAACTTGTGGTTTTATATCTGTTTGTCATAAGTCGTAAAAATGCGTTCTATAATTTAAACTATGCTGCATGGAATTAAAGTTTACGTTACTTTAAGGGATTATGGTGCATATTCTTTTATGATTTAAAATCCTTCTACCAATCATTTTTAAGATTTCTTAGCGGTCTCATAGTTAGCGAAGCTCATGCCACTTCCACTGTTTTTTCTATTCCGTTGTTCACACCCACACACACACGCGTTCGTTCGGTATGATTTCTTCTATGCGAATAATACCTAATAGTGGAGCGCCGCCGTAAGATTTATACCTAGGAATCAAGGGCCAGTCAATGAATCTTTATCTTTTTATTTGAGTGTCGGCGATTCAAGGAGCACCCTGTTTGACTACAAACAACACATGTTTGATTTTAATACCATTCGAAAGCGTATGTTTTTTTCAAAGTTGTATAAAATAACAATTTTTAGGGTTCCGTACCAAAATGGTAAAAAGGAACCGTGAGACTTCGTTGTCTGTCTGTCTGTATATCACAGCAGGTTTTCTCAGCAACTAAATGCTATCAACTTGAAATTTGGCATACTTGTACAATTGGCTTGCTTCCTATTTTTAGTAAAAAAAAACCTGTCATGTGCGAGTCGGATTCACCGAGGGTGCCGTATTTAAAAAAATATGCTTGGTAACCGCAAAAGAAAATACTTTTTTTTTTTACGAACTTTATTTAGGTTCATTTTGGATAGCCCTGAAAAAATTACCGTTTAAACCCCCCCCCCCTGAACTCCGAAGTTTATTAATCAAAAAATCTGAAAAAATCATTGCGTATAGAAAATTATTTATATTTTATGGGAAAAATAAAATGAACTGTTAATTATTTACAGTTTTTGAGAAATAACAAAAAACTTTGAAAACCTGTTTTAAAATTTAGGCAACTCAAAATGGACCTTATTACATAGAAAATAAAGTTCATACCAAAATTGGAGATTTATTAGGAACGGATGCGCCGTTAGTAACACGATTAAAGAAGAAAAAAAAAACAAAAAAAAAAAAAAACAGCCAAGTGCGAGTTGAACTCGCGTGGAGAGGGTTCCGTACAATTGTTTCCTTAAGTGAACGTATTATATTGAGATTACCACTTCATTTCCAATTGATAGAATTTTTATAGGGTTTCCCGTAATCTACAAGAAATTAACTATATTCTGTTTTTTTTTTTTTTTTTTTTATTTCAAAATTTTAGGCACAGTAGTTTCGGAGATATTTAATTTTCGTCTTCTTTCATGAGTTAAATCAAAAGTGTTAATTTTAAAGTAATAATAATAAAAAAACATATATTTTTGACACCCTCATAATAACATATGTGTGTATGTTTCATTTGATATTAACACGGTAAGGTTAGCAAAACTTTTTTTTTTTTCTAATTACGAGTGATCCTATATGGGTTCCGGTTTAGATTACGAAAATGCCCTAGTAGTAGCACAACCGAGTATTGGGCAGTTACACTTTGTCTTAGGACGCGTCGAGATGGCGCCAGTTGTACTCATTTTCGATATAAAATTAAAGGTTTTACTTAGGGTAACGAGTGCAGCTAGCGCCATGTACAATAAGAATAAAAGTTCATTTTAATTCTTGCACGATACATGGCAAATCTTCCATATCAATCTAAATAACACTATTGTAACACTATCGAGTGCAATGTAACTATTTGACGACAGATGGCGCCAGCTGTACTAATTTTCACTATGAAATTAAAGAATTTTACAACGGCAACGAGTGCAGCTAGCTCCATCTACAATAGCAATTACAATTAATTTCAATTTTGACACGATACATTAATAATATAATCTTCTATATTATTTTGTCAACGAATGTAATGTAACTATTTGACGACAGATGGCACCAGCTGTACTTATTTTCTCTTTAAAATTAAACTATTTTAATATGGGAACGAGTGCAGTTAGCTCCATCCACAATAATCATTAAAGGTAATTTTAATTCTGGTACGATATATAACAAATCTTCCATGTCAATCAAAACAACATGGACGTTAACGAATGTCATGTGACTAATTAACGACAGATGGCGCCAGCAACTGAATCAAACGTATACGAGTATACAGTGTGTGACATCCATACGAACATATATTTTGACAACAGTTAATATGCATCCTAATGAATATAAAAACATGTGTATTGTTAAAATAAGTTTTTTTTTTTTTTTTTTTTCATACTAACTAATTCGCCACGCAATGTATCAAAAATAGCTCAATTATCCCTCAATTAACTTGCAATTAACTTGCTTCAACTGACATAGGCTCAAAGGCCCTCGGTTCGGGATAATTCGAATGGAATCGTGGAGCGATAGAGAGAGACACCACACTCACACACCTGAACTACCTGAAGTCCTTTACTAGGTATCTTTGTTAAGTATCCAAAGTGAATTTAGTCAAAATGTAATTGAGCTGAAAAGTGTACCTCTGCGTCTTGATTTCTTGATTTCTGGTCCATGTATGCCTTCCAAAGATCGGCGACAACCGTAGTCCCATGATTGGTAAATGCCAACAAATAATAAATTAATATTAACATAGAGCGGGAGTCAAGAACGGTGTTTCAGTACATTTGGATAGATGGCGTTACCTGTCGATTAGATCGCGCAAGCGTTTGTTCCCCCAAATTATCATAAGACATCGCGCTAAACATCTACAGACCTCCGGTTAGGTTAGGTTAGGTTAGGTTAGGTTAGGTTAGGTTAGGTTAGGTTAGGTTAGGTTAGGTTAGGTTAGGTTAGGTTAGGTTAGGTTAGGTTAGGTTAGGTTAGGTTAGGTTAGGTTAGGTTAGGTTAGGTTAGGTTAGGTTAGGTTAGGTTAGGTTAGGTTAGGTTAGGTTAGGTTAGGTTAGGTTAGGTTAGGTTAGGTTAGGTTAGGTTAGGTTAGGTTAGGTTAGGTTAGGTTAGGTTAGGTTAGGTTAGGTTAGGTTAGGTTAGGTTAGGTTAGGTTAGGTTAGGTTAGGTTAGGTTAGGTTAGGTTAGGTTAGGTTAGGTTAGGTTAGGTTAGGTTAGGTTAGGTTAGGTTAGGTTAGGTTAGGTTAGGTTAGGTTAGGTTAGGTTAGGTTAGGTTAGGTTAGGTTAGGTTAGGTTAGGTTAGGTTAGGTTAGGTTAGGTTAGGTTAGGTTAGGTTAGGTTGAGGTAAAATCTCAGCTGTGGATAAGTGGTTTCATGCGATTTTCGGAGACAAAACACTACATTTTTTGCTCTTTCGTTTAATGGTATCGATTCTGCTCTCACTTGTGACTTGGCCTTATTTTTTGGATTCTCCTTTTTGCGGTTGGTTTTTTGTTGTACGGATTTTCTCTTTTTTCGTTGATTTGTTTTTCGTTTGTCCGTCATCTTACCGAGCCCTTTTTAGGGCTAGGAGATAGCGGAGACTCGTTACTTTTGGTTTGTTGAGGTTTTATAATTTTCGTCACGCAAGTTTCGAAATTATAAGCCTTGGAAATTTGTAAATATTCACTTTAATTTTTTGTTAGATTTAGGGTTTGTTTACATTTTTTCGTAGTAATTTTGTCGGTGTTGCCTGTGTCCCACCTTGCCCAGTTTTTGGGTGGGGGTACCGGCAACGGTCCCGCTAATTACTGCGTTGTGTTTGTCGTGTTTTCTTTATTATAGTTGTAAAATTTTTATTTTTGAAAACTTCGAGTTTTTACTCGAAGTTTTCAGGAAAAGTTTTCAACTTTTTTGTGTTTGGCATAGTTTTTTAATTAGTTGTAGTGCTTTTAATATTATTTAACTTTAAGTTTAGGATAGAACATTTATTTCTTTAAATATTTTGTATGAACTTTATAACCTTTTGACCCCCGGGTCAAAAGTTATTAGCGTTTAACTTAGGGCAGGTAGGTTGGAGTTTTCGTTTTACAAACTTAAGGTTTGCACCTGAGTTTGTAAAATCAATAACTTTTAACCCTTTAACCTTTTATAGGTTTTTATATTTTTGTTAACGAGGCGCAAGCAAGGGCTATTTTATAGTTTTTGTTTGACTCGCGTGCAACCCCGGGAAGTGGGTCAAATTTGGGGACAAAGTTTTCCCAGATTGCTCTGAGGAAAATTTCAGGCGCCAAACCCACTTTTGTATGAGAAAGTCGAAATCCGAGTCACGCTTGACCATTTTAAGTTAGGTTAAGTCCTAACTTTGGTCGTAGTGGTCGGATTTCGACCGTTCTCAGGAGTGGGGTAGGGGGGGCCGTAATGGCCTCACCTACTGAAAGGGGTAGGACTCCAATGGAGGGGAGGGGTGCAGAGTCGGACTCTGACTCTGAGGACCCCGACCTCATTGAAGTCGAGGAGGGGATATATCCTCTGGCCCCTAAGAGGGCGCATGAGGATGAGGTGGATGACCCCAGGCCTCCGCAGGGGCCCAAGGTCAATTCGGCAGCGAGGGGGAAGCCCAAGGGGGCTTACGCCGGGCTGGCCGCAGCCAGGTTGAGGGCCAAGCTTTACCAGCTAGAGCCTCACTTTGAGGAGGGAGCTGGCCCTGACCCTGCGGCCATATATAGGAAGGATTTCCCTGAACTCCGCCGAAAGGGGGCAAAGGGGGGGAAAAAAGGGAGGGAGGAGGAAGCCGTGCGCTCCCGCTCGAGGTCGCGCTCTCGCTCGGCATCGCGCTCCCGGTCGGTCTCGCGCTCGCCCGACCTTATGGGTGGCGTACAGGGTCAACAGGAGGTTGACCCGATAGACGCCACCCGTATAGCGGCGAGGGACATCCTCGAGGCGGCCCGGGTATCCGGGAACCTAAAGGGGGAGGTGTGGGGCCGGATGAACCGGGCCTGCCGCACCATCTTGGCGTTAATGGACGAGGTCGAGGCTGCCAAGACTGAGAGTGAGGAGATCCGCATCCTTAAAGCGGACAACAAAAGGATGCGGGAGCAACTCGCTCTCAACTGGGCGGAACTGAAGGCGCTCCGCACCGCCTTCAGTGAGCGGGAGGCTCCGGCCGCTCCTGCTGCTGCTGCTGCGTTGCAGTTCGGAACCGCCGAACTGACGGAGGCCATCGAGACGATGAAGAGGGACCTGTTCCTCAGCATAGGGAGGATGGTAAACGACCGAATTGAGGAGGTCAGTAGGCGCCTCCCAGCGGAACCCATCCTCCGCCCACCATTGGCGCATGATAAGCGGGCTGTTAGGCCTACAGTAACAGCCCCCCCTCAGGGGAAAGTCGCAGGGCCTGCCCCGTCGCGCCTGACCCCGGTGGAAGCTCTCGAGCCGAGAGCCAGGGCCAGGCTTGGTGACGGGCAGCCAAAGGCTAAGGCGATTAAGAAGGCGGTGGCCTCGCCTCCTCCTGCTCCTGTTCCGGCCCCAAGGAAGGCCGCCAAGGCAGCAAAGGCTGCCCCGGCCCCGAGAGCAGTCCGGCCCTCCGAGGGAGAACCCGGCCCTTCGGGCCAAATGCCGCCTCCGCCCGCGAAGATGTCGTGGTCGGAGGTGGTACGGAAGAAGGGGACGGGGAAGGCTAAAACCTCCCCCCCTCCCCCCAGTAAGAAGACCGGCAAGGCGGCGCACGGGCCCAAACCGGCCAAACTGTCCGTCCCTAAGACGGCGGCGGTGGTGGTCTCCCTCAAGAAGGGGGCCACCACCACCCTGCAGGCCACCATGGCTAAGGCCATCAATGGCCTTAGCCTTAGTGAGGTCGGACTGCAGCATGTCCGAGTGAGAACCTCGATGACGGGGTCCCGGGTCATCGAGGTTCCCGGGGTGGACGGGCACAAAACCGCGGACACCCTCGCAGCCAAGCTGCAAGGGCTAGTGGGCGACGTTGCCGAGGTGAGCCGGCCCGTCAAAATGGCCGGCATTCAGATCGCCGGCCTGGACGAGTCGGCTACGAAGGAATCGGTGGCACAGGCCGTCGCCGCGGCGGGAGCGTGCCTGCCGGGGCAGGTGAAGGTGGGGGCCGTCCGCGCCCTTTATGATGGCACTGGATCAGTGCTGATCCAGTGCCCCGTACAGGCCGCGGTGACCCTAACAAGGGCAGGCAGGATCCTGGTGGGTTGGGCTTCCGCCAGGGTCACGACAGTGGGGCCGACACCGATGCGGTGCTTCCGCTGCTACGGTGTCGGCCATTCGCGGGAGTTATGCCCCTCAAAGGTGGACCGGAGCAATCGTTGCTTCCGGTGCAGCCAGGAGGGGCACAAAATGGGCGAGTGCTGGGAGAAGGCGTGGTGTGACGTGTGCCACCATGCCAAACTCCCGGCCGCCCACATGCTGGGGGGGAAGAATTGCTTCCCCCCAGTAACCAAGGGAAGGGACGTGAGGCCGCAGCGCCCCCGCCCCCCCGTTCCGAGCAGAGACGCCCCCGCGGAAACCGCCGCCGGCCAGGCCATCGAGGAGACCCGCATGGAGCTCTAAATGCCAGCGCACCATTTAGAGCTCCTGCAGGTCAACGTCAACCACTCCGCCAGAGCACAAGACTTGCTCATGCAAGTTGTGGCGGAGTGGTCGATTGACGTTGCCGTGGTTGCGGAGCCCTACTTCGTCCCTCCCCTACCCAACTGGGTAGGGTCGACGGACGAGTGGGTTGCCGTGGTGGTGCCGGCGGTCGGCAACGGCCCCCCCCTGGAGAAGATAGAGAGCGGCCCCGGATTTGTTGCGGCCAAATGGGGGAGTGACACCGTACTGATTGCGGTGTACTTCTCCCCCAATAGGCCGCTGGCCGCTTTCGAGGTTTTTCTGGGGGTCCTGGGGGGGGTCGTGAGGAGGGTGGCCCCGCGCCAAATAATGGTCCTGGGGGACCTCAACGCCAAAAGCGCGGCGTGGGGTTCCCCCGTAACGGACGCGCGCGGGGGTGTGCTCAGGGATTGGGTGGCGGCAACAGGGCTAGTAGTCCTTAACCAGGGCAGCGTCAACACATGCGTGCGGCGGCAGGGGGGGTCCATCGTGGACGTTACGTTCGCGACCCCTGCCATTGCCGCACGCCTCACAGATTGGCGCGTCCTGGAGGACGTGGAGACCCTCTCTGATCATCTGTATATCAGATTGAGGGTCTCCACAGGAGGGGGCCAGCCGCCACCCATCCCAGGGGGGGGGCGTAGAGGGGGAGGGGAGGAGTTCCCCAAATGGTCCCTGGCCCACCTTGACAGGGCCAGGGCGGACGAGGCGGCGATGGTGGAGGCCTGGTGTGCTGCCCCACCCGCCGCCTTGGGTGTGGAGGAGAGGGCGCGCCGGTTCCGCTCCGTGCTCCAGGCCGTGTGCGGAGCGGCCATGCCCCGGGCGAAACGTTTGTTTGCCCGTAAGAAGGTTTACTGGTGGTCCGCAGAAGTTGCGGCCCTGCGGACCGCCAGTAACGGTGCCCGCCGCGCCTACCATCACTGTAGGCGCAGGCGGCATACCGATGAGGAGGAGGAGGGGCTCTACCGGGCCCTCAAAGAAGCCAAGGGGGCCCTAGTAATGTCCATAGCAAAGGCCAAGGACGAGGCACACGCTTCGTTCTTGGCCACGCTGGACAGGGATCCGTGGGGGCGGCCGTACAGGGTGGTGCGCAACAAAATGCGCACCGCCCCCCCCATGGACTCCCTGGAGCCCCCCCTCCTTAGGAGGGTCATCGAGGGGCTGTTTCCGGCAGCCCCATCGATAACTCCCCCGGTGATGACCGAGCCACCGGGGGACTTGGAGGACCCACCCGAACTCGCCATCGCACCGGTAAGCGATGACGAGTTCGAGAGGGCGGTGGACCGGCTCCGGGGCTGCAAGAAAGCCCCGGGGCCCGACGGAGTACCGGGCCGGGTACTCCCCATCGCCCTAAAGCACCTCGGGGACCGACTCAGGCAGTTAATGGACGACTGCCTGAGGGAGGGACGGTTCCCGAGGGTGTGGAAGGAGGGGAGGCTTTGCCTCCTCCGGAAAGATGGTCGACCCCCGGACAGTCCCTCTGCCTATCGCCCCATAGTGCTGCTGGATGAGGCCGGGAAGATGTTCGAGAGAATCCTGGCCTCTAGGATCCAGCAGCACCTGGAGACCGCCGGCCCGAACGTGTCTGAGAGACAGTTCGGGTTCAGGGAGGGGCGGTCTACGCTCGACGCGCTGAAGTCCCTCAGGGACTTCTGTGAGTACGCGTCGAGCAGAGGGGAGGGTGTAGTGGCGGTGTCGTTGGACATCGCCAACGCGTTTGGCACCCTCCCCTATGGGGTGATAAGGGAGGCACTCATATACCATCGAGTGCCTCCCTACCTGCGGCGGGTCATGGAGCACTACCTCACCGAGAGGGTAGTGCTCTATGAGCAGAGGGACGGTCGACGGGGGTCGACGGAGATGGCCTGTGGCGTACCCCAAGGTTCCGTGCTCGGTCCACTTTTATGGAACCTGGGGTACGATTGGGCCATCAGGGGGGAGTTGCTCCCGCGGACGGCCACCATCTGCTACGCAGATGACACCATGGTGGCCGCGCGCGGGACCGACTTGAGGGAGGCGCTGTGCCGGGCGGAAGCGGCGGCCGAGCTGACCATTTACCGGATTGGTCGGCTCGGCCTGAGGGTGGCCCTCCCGAAGACAGAAGCGATAGTCTTCGGGGGGCGGGGGTGGAGGCTGCCGGCGGGTGCGGCGCTCACCCTGGGGGGGGAGTCGGTCCGGATCAGGCCCCACATAAAATATTTGGGGCTTGTTCTGGACCGACGTTGGAATTTCGGGGAGCACTTCTCACAGTTAGCTCCCCGAATTGTGGGCGCCGCGTCGGCGCTGGGTCGGCTTTTGCCGAACGTGGGTGGGCCGGGCTCCTTGTGCCGCCGGCTATATGCCGGCGTTACAAGGAGCATGGCTCTGTACGGGGCCCCCATCTGGGCGGACAAGCTGTCCGCCCGGAACAGGGCCCTGCTACAGAGGCCGCAGCGGGTGGTGGCCCTCCGAATCGTGAGGGCCTACATGACGGTGGCCCACGCCGCGGCCTGCCTCCTCGCCTGCACCCCGCCCTGGGAGTTGGACGCAGAGGTGCAGGCGGAGACCTACGTAGTTAGGTCCAGGGCCCGGGCGAGGGGTGAACGCCCGGACCCTGAGGAGGTGGAGGAGACGCGCCGGATGATGGAGCGCCGACTGCGGGACAGGTGGAAAGAGAACCTGGAGGACGCTCCCTATGGTACTCGGACCATAGGGGCGATCCTCCCTTCGATGGACACCTGGTTGGAGAGAGCAGTCGGTGCTACATCGTACCGGCTTGTGCAGGTATTGACCGGACACGGATGCTTCGGTCATTACCTGCACAACATTGGGAGGGAGCCCGGCCCGCAGTGCCATGAGTGCGGCGATCCGGACGACACGGCTCAGCACACCCTTGCGGTGTGCAGCCGGTGGAGTGCGGAGCGCTGCACTATGGCGCTGGCCATCGGGCAATGGGACCTCTCCCTGCACAGCGTTGTGTCTGCAATGCTGTGCAGCGACAGGTCCTGGAGGGCTGTGGCCTCATTCTGTGAGTGTGTCATCTCGCAGAAGGAGGCCTCGGAGCGGGAGCGCGAGGCGTCTCCTCACGCGCATCCGCTCCGGCGTAGACGGCGGGGGTTGAGGCGGCGGCGTTTTGCCGCCCGCCTCAACCCTTAGTGACTGCAGGTGGGGGATGGGAGTCCCCCGCCTGCCGTAGGCTAGTCACTTGGTTGTCTGGGAGAGGGGCCACGCGTACTCGGCCTCTCTCTCCTTTGGCGCGGGAAGCCCCGGCATTGGCTGGGGCAGCCGGAGGACACCGTGGGGAATGCTTAGGCGGGTTCCACGGTGTCTTACCAAGCCGGCAGGAGGGTACGCCAGGGTGGTTTTTAGTGGGTTGCGCCCCCTCGCCCCCTCTCATTCTGAGAGGGGGTGACGGAGTGAGTCCCACATACCCCCCCACCACTCCCATGGTGGGGGAAATGCATAAAGCATTTTCCACCCTGCCAAAAAAAAAAAAAAAAAAAAAAGGTTAGGTTAGGTTAGGTTAGGTTAGGTTAGGTTAGGTTAGGTTAGGTTAGGTTAGGTTAGGTTAGGTTAGGTTAGGTTAGGTTAGGTTAGGTTAGGTTAGGTTAGGTTAGGTTAGGTTAGGTTAGGTTAGGTTAGGTTAGGTTAGGTTAGGTTAGGTTAGGTTAGGTTAGGTTAGGTTTTGGGGTGCGGGCCGGATTCCTCCACGTTGGCCTGAGTGCTGCAGTCTCTCTTGATCTCGATCCGGAGAGAACGCAGCATCTGGGCTGGTGCACCCTGGGCATCGGCTGAGACTTTCTCCTTATGGGGGATTCTTTCAGTCCATGGCGAATATCCGGCACGGGGGTGGTGACAGGGGTTTCTTGAAGGGTTGCGGTTGTGTGGAGACCACTTCCGCCCCGGAAAGTTTCCTTCTGTCACCTGGGGAGGGATGGTGACGAGCGGCTTTTCTTCGGAGAAGCTGCTTCGTCCACCAGTTGTGGGCGGCGACAGAGGTCGTTTGAAGGGGCGGTTGCGTGTGCCTACGAGGCCGTTTCCGCCCTGGACAGCTTCCATCTGTTGCCTTTTGAGGATTGGTGACTGGGGTGGTTTGAAGGGTCAGTTGCGTGTGCCTACGAGGCCGTTTCTGTTCCCGGAAAGCTTAACCAGTCGCCTGGAGGGGGCAGTGACTGAGGTTGTTGAAAGGGGCGGTTGCGTGTGCCTTCGACGCCGTTTCCGCCCTGGACAGCTTCCTTCCGTCACATTTGCGGTTGGTGTCCCTCTACGTGTCTTCTGGAATACCGGGGGGCACTGTAGTTATTGGTGGGACAGCTGTGGTGGGGTGTGTTTGAAGGGTATGGGACCAACCCAATGCGGTTGGGTATCCGGAAAGCACCATCCACCACAGGCAGACCGTTGAAGGGAAGGCGAACTCAGCGGACTTCGGTTCGCTGCTCGCCCGAACTTTTTGTAGAGCCAGTGGGTTGGGGGCCCACATTGCACGGCTTTACCGGTCTGGGGAGACGGTCGCGGGCTGTTCACAGCCGTCTCCTCCTTTGGCGGAGAAGGGAGGGCTCTTCGGAGCAGGCCGGGAGGCGCGTCAGTGGAGAATGCTTTTTAGCGGTTCCGCGGCGCCTCACTACTGGCCAGGGAGGTTAAACGCCGGAGTGGTTTTAGACGGTAGTTCTTTTGAGAGTCCGTCATACCTCCCATTGCACAGCCATCCCTAGGCTGGGAGGATGCGTAAATTGCATTTCCACTCCGTCAACAAAAAAAAAAAAAAAAAAAAAAAAAAAGGTTAGGTTAGGTTAGGTTAGGTTAGGTTAGGTTAGGTTAGGTTAGGTTAGGTTAGGTTAGGTTAGGTTAGGTT
Source organism: Acleris cristana (assembly GCA_948252455.1). Taxonomy (NCBI): domain Eukaryota; kingdom Metazoa; phylum Arthropoda; class Insecta; order Lepidoptera; family Tortricidae; genus Acleris; species Acleris cristana. The sequence goes on along the minus strand of OX411791.1, from coordinate 25,389 downwards.
AGGTTAGGTTAGGTTAGGTTAGGTTAGGTTAGGTTAGGTTAGGTTAGGTTAGGTTAGGTTAGGTTAGGTTAGGTTAGGTTAGGTTAGGTTAGGTTAGGTTAGGTTAGGTTAGGTTAGGTTAGGTTAGGTTAGGTTAGGTTAGGTTAGGTTAGGTTAGGTTAGGTTAGGTTAGGTTAGGTTAGGTTAGGTTAGGTTAGGTTAGGTTAGGTTCTCCCGTGACGGACGACGAAATGGAGAGCGTCGTCGACCGTCTCCGGGCCTGCAGGAAGGCGCCAGGACCGGATGGGGTACCGGGGAGGGTTCTCCACATTGTGGCGGAGCACCTCGGGGACCGCTTGCGGACCCTCTTTGATGATTGCATCAAGGAGGGGCGCTTCCCGAGGTGCTGGAAGGAGGGACGCCTAGTCCTCCTTCGGAAGGAGGGGAGGCCGCTAGATACCCCTGCCGGTCACCGCCCCATCGTCCTCCTAGATGAGACAGGCAAGATGCTTGAACGCATCTTGTCACGTCGCATCGTCCAACATCTGGAGAACGTGGGGCCTAACATCTCCGACCGGCAGTATGGGTTCCGTGAGGGACGGTCCACTATGGACGCGCTTTCGTCCCTCCGGAACTTCTGTGGGCACGCGGAGGAGAGGGGCGAAGGAGTCGTGGCGGTATCGTTAGATATCGCCAACGCATTCGGTTCCCTACCCTTCCCGGTCATCAGTGAGGCCCTCCGCTACCACAGGGTGCCCGGATATCTGCGGCGGATTGTGGAGCACTACCTTACCGACAGGGTAGTGCTCTATGATCGTGGAGGTCTGCGGGTCGCCCACCCGATGTCATGCGGTGTTCCCCAGGGGTCCGTGTTAGGACCCCTGCTATGGAACATCGGCTATGACTGGGTGATCCGCGGAGCGCTCCTTCCCCGCATGGCCACCCTTTGCTATGCCGACGATACAATGGTGGCCGTGCGGGGACGTGAGCTGGAAGAGGCCCTCCGGAGGGCGTCGTTGGCGGCAGACCTGGTTGTCGGCCGCATCCGACTACTGGGTCTGGAGGTGTCCCTCCCGAAGACGGACGCTATTGTCTTCGGGGGGAGGAGATGGCGTCCCCTTAGCGGGACGACCATCCCTGTGGCGGGGGAGGCGGTCCAGGTGAAGGCCACTATAAAATACCTCGGCCTCATCCTGGACCGGAGGTGGGATTTTGGGGAGCATTTCCGCCAACTTGCTCCCCGAGTGGTAGGCACTGCGTCGGCCCTGGGCCGCATGTTGCCAAACGTAGGGGGGCCTCAAGCGCCATGCCGACGCCTGTTTGCAGGCGTCGTTCGCAGTATGGCGCTATACGGCGCGCCAATCTGGGCCGACACGTTATCGGCCAAAAATAAGGCGCTCTTAAGGAGACCCCAAAGGGTGGTGGCCCTCCGAATAGTGAGGGCCTATATGACGGTGGCACATGCGGCCGCGTGTGTCTTGGCCTGCACCCCGCCGTGGGAGCTAGATGCTCAGGTGCAGGCCAAGACATACCGGAGAAGGGCGGAATTCTGGGCGAGGAGAGAGCGCCCGGACTCGGAGACGGTGGAGGGGGCCCGTCGAATGACGGAGCGACGCATGAGGGACCGGTGGAAGAGCGACCTGGAGGACTCTCCCTATGGACTCCGCACCATAGGGGCACTCCTCCCGTCGCTGGACCACTGGTTGGATCGGAGATACGGTACCGTCACGTACCGTCTTGTGCAGGTGATGACGGGGCACGGATGTTTTGGTCATTACCTGCACAAGATTAGGAGAGAGCCCAGTCCGGTTTGCCACGAGTGCGGCGATCCGGACGACACGGCCGAGCACACCTTAGAGGTGTGTCCGAAGTGGGATCCGGAGCGCCGCGCTCTGGTTGCGAACACAGGGCTGTCCGATCTCTCGCTGCACAGCGTCGTGTCGGCCATGCTGAGCAGCAAGAGATCGTGGTTGGCGGTCGTCTCCTTCTGCGAGAGCATAATCTCGCAGAAGGAGGCGGGGGAGCGGGAGCGCGAGGAGGACGTGGAGGCGCACCCGCTCCGACGTAGACGTGTGGGGCGAAGGCGGAGGCAGTTTGCTGCCCGCCTGAACCCCTAGTAGGACCGTGGGGATAGGGTCCCACACTATGGTCCTACACGTCTGGGGGAGGGTTCCGAGTGTTAACCGAACCCTCCCTCCTTTGGCGCAGGTGCCCCAGCAGTAGGCTGGGGCGGCTGGGGGGCACCCAGTGGTGGCATAGTCATCAGCCCACGGTGCCCCTGCTACCAGCCCTTGGAGGTTACACCGGAGAGGTTTTAGACGGTAGGCTTCCACCTCAGCTCTCGCAGGAGACTGAGGTGGTTGTGAGTCCGTCATACCCCTTCCATTGGCTACCCTAGCCGGAAGGGGATGCGTAAATGCATTTCCTCTCCGTTAAAAAAAAAAAAAAAAAAAAAAAAAAAAAAAAAAAAAAAAAAAGGTTAGGTTAGGTTAGGTTAGGTTAGGTTAGGTTAGGTTAGGTTAGGTTAGGTTAGGTTAGGTTAGGTTAGGTTAGGTTAGGTTAGGTTAGGTTAGGTTAGGTTAGGTTAGGTTAGGTTAGGTTAGGTTAGGTTAGGTTAGGTTAGGTTAGGTTAGGTTAGGTTAGGTTAGGTTAGGTTAGGTTAGGTTAGGTTAGGTTAGGTTAGGTTAGGTTAGGTTAGGTTAGGTTAGGTTAGGTTAGGTTAGGTTAGGTTAGGTTAGGTTAGGTTAGGTTAGGTTAGGTTAGGTTAGGTTAGGTTAGGTTAGGTTAGGTTAGGTTAGGTTAGGTTAGGTTAGGTTAGGTTAGGTTAGGTTAGGTTAGGTTAGGTTAGGTTAGGTTAGGTTAGGTTTTTTTTTTTTTTTTTTTTTTTTTTTATTGTTTGTCGTGCTGATATTACCTCTGACATGGGCCAGAGACTTTGTGCAGCTGACATGGCATTTTTATCTTTTGTTTTTATTGCCTTGCTCTGGGTTTTATGAGGGGGTTTTTATTGTTTCAATTAAGATATTTTACACAATTTTTACATATCTTTGCCTTATTCTAATTATGCTTTATCTACATATATATGTCTTAATCTAAATAATTTTAACATTTTACATTATATCTTGCTGTGCTATGTTCTTAATTTATTGTTGCCTTTTTACACATTTTTTACTATTTTTATTACATTTTGTTATATGTCAACGGATAGTATATATTTTATATATATACGATAGTTTTACATGTTATACCTATTTATTTTTATTTATTGCTTTTGTTGCAACTGATTTACAATATTTTACAAATTTATTTCTAAACTTCTTATTACTAATTAGTTCATTTAGATTATCTTTTTTCAAATCTTTACCTAGTTCCACTTGTATATCGTTTCTTTCGTGACCAAAGATAGGACAGTTAAGTATTACATGGAGTGCGCTTTCGCTTTCTTCGGGATCGCAGCTGCACGCTGGGCTATCCTTGCACTTGAACCTGTTCAAGTACTCAGAGAACCCCCCGTGCCCTGTCATTACCTGTATCATTATAGGGTCCAGCTCCATTTTCTTAACAGTACTGTACGCGTCAATTGCATCCGGGAAAAAGGATTTTGTTGTTGAAGCCGTTTCACCATGTTTATAGCGTTGGTTCCATTCATCTATCGACTCTAATCTAATTTGTCGCTTGACATACGATATCGGGCATCGGTCATAATTCGGTTTGGTTTTGCTATTTAGAGCCGCGTCTTTAGCAAGCACGTCTGCTCTTTCATTACCCTCCAGCCCCGCGTGAGCTTTAATCCAATATAAATTAATAATTTTGCCTCTTTCCAACAGTCGTTTAATATTTGCTCTTGTTTTAATCGCGAGGGGGTGGAGGGAAACGCCATTAACGATAGTCTCAAGAGCAGCCCTTGAGTCGCTATATATGTTGCAGCTGCTTGCAGCAATTTTGTGAGCGTGTTCGGAGGCCTCGGCCAGAGCCAGCATTTCGGCCTGATAAACAGTGCAAAAGTTGTAGAGCTTTAGCTTACGCGTTTTGATTTCTACGTCATTGTCCCAGATGGACAATGCGGCTCCCACTTTTCCCTGAATTTTACTACCATCTGTAAAAATTTTAAGGCCAAAATTGTCACATTGGTTCACTTGTGCACTGTCTACCAGGCATTTGAATTGCAAACCCAATTGCTCTGCCGGATGTGGCATGTCCGTGTAGGGTGTAGGTGTCTCCATTTCCCGTTCTCCTATCATTCGCCGAGAGATACCTTTTTTTACTTCGTAAAGCAGGGCTGCTTCCCGGACTCTTATGTCCAACGGAAGCATCCCGGCGAGTAATAGGGCTGAGTTTAGGGAGACAGTCCTGTATGCCCTTATTATTTTTTGGGCAAAACCTCGCTGCACCGTTTCAAGCTGTTTCTTGATTCCTAGCTTGTTTGACGCAGGTGCCCACGCACTTGCCGCGTACAAGATTACCGGCTCCACCACGGCCGTGTATATGGTCCTGATCACTTCTGGTCCCAGTCCCCAGTGGATTTTTGCTGCTCTTGCTAACTGTTTGTACAAGTTAAGCGCTTTGCGGCACACATGAGACACATGAGTATTAAAAGTGAGCTTATCGTCCACGGTGAGGCCGAGGATTTTTATTTCTCGCGACATTTTAATGCGCTCCCCGCCCATGCTCAGAAGTGGCGTGTCATATTTAAGCTTGTTTGTTAAAACCATTGCCTTGGTTTTTTGCGGTGCAAATTTTAATTTGTAACGGACTCCCCACCTCCAAACAAGCCCGAGAGCAGCATTGGCCTGACGTTGGATTTCTTGTGCTGTCATTCCCGAGAAGATCAAGACCACATCGTCGGCGAACGCTTGACAGTACGTGCCTCCACTCTCAAGTTCCTTTAGCAATGAGTCCAATAGCAGATTCCAAAAGGTTGGCCCCCCTATTGATCCCTGCACGCAGCCTTTTGAGGTCCTTCTTATGGATTCCGCTCCAGCGTACCTAACCCGTACCCTTCTTTCAGACAAATAGTCATCCACCAGACTCCTAAGATTTACTGGGCATTCTGTTTCGGCCAATGCACATTGTATAGCGGGCCACCAGGCGCTATCAAAAGCTCCCTCTATGTCGAGCGAAACTAACGTTATTATTTTCTTTGCTTTGAGCTCTTCTCTAATTTTTTGCATCATAACATATAGGGAGTCCTCAGTACCGCGCTGTGGTGTGAAGCCAAACTGGCATTGGCTCATGCTCGGTGATATGTGCCATCTTATTCTTCTTATTAGCATCTTTTCGAGGATTTTTCCAAAAACAGGCAATAGTCCAATTGGCCTGTATGACTTTGGGTGCATGTAGTCGGTCTTCCCTGGTTTCCGTAAGACCACCACCACCGCTTCCTTCCAGGCTGCGGGAAAGCAGTGGAGGCTCAGGCATTTATTTGTTATTGCCAGGAAGATGTCAGGGTCCATGGCGATGACTTCACTGCAAATGTCCGGAGTGAGACCATCCAGACCCGGCGCCTTTTTTGGATTAAAGCTCGACGCAGCCCATTTTAACTCCTCGATTGTAAATGGAGGGTCACATGGTTTACCATGTGCCCACTCATTTGCTCTGATGGCAGTTTGTCGTACTTTTGTATGTTCCGCATTGTCATTTTCAACCTTGTCTTCCGGATAAAAGGTTTGCGCCAGTAGATTCGCTGATTGATCACTATCTAGTACATTATTATTTTGGACCAGTGGAACATCTTCCTCTCTTTTCGCAGTGCGGCCAATCACTCTATATATGCCATCCCACATGCTCTCGCGGTCCTGTTTTTCGCAGAAACTCTTCCAACTTGCGGTTTGAGCCTTTTTTGCCTCCAGCTGGTAAGCTTCTTTAGCTTCAAGGTACTGCTCCACAACCCATGCTCGTCGAACTGGTGCTGCGCACCTTATTCTGCGTTTTTTTGTGGCTACCTCCTTTTTCCTTTGTTCGAGCTCCTCAGTCCACCAAGGCAATCCTATTCGCCTTATGTTTTTTGTTTTGGGTATTGACTCTTCACAAGCGTGTTTTATAGAGGTAATGAACTTTTTTAATAGTATTTCTAAATTTTCGGTGTTTATTATTTTATCTATTTCAATTTTGTTTATATTTTCCTGCGACAAAATCAGAGACAGTTTCTCACGAAACTGGCTCCAATTTGCTTTTTTTGTGTTGTAGATTCTGGTGGTTCTTTTTATGTCAATACCCTCTGCTTTCTCCAAATTTATATCGAAAAGGATTGCCTTGTGGTCCGAGATAGTCATGTTGCCGTCTACTCTCCAGTTTTCAATCCGTCCGAGCATGTCCGCGGAGCACACAGTAATGTCAACACAACTCGAGAAGTGTTTCCCCCCCCTTATTGTGTCAAATGTAGGCTCAGAGCCCCGGTTAAGTATATGCATATTCATCTCCTCGAAAAAGCCCGCAAAGATTTCTCCCCTGGCATCCACTTTCACACTTCCCCACCACGGGTTCCATGCGTTGAAGTCGCCTCCCATTAGCACGTTGCTGGTCCCGAGCTCACTTATCACCTTTTCAATCTCTTCAATATAGGGTTCAACTGGTGCATCTCCCTCCGAGTACACCGATATCACTCCTATCTGCCATGCTGCTGTCCTCAATTTTACGACCGCGATATTGGATGTCGTGAGAGATGGGCAAGGGGTGATATCAATCCCTGCGTCAAAGATTGCTATGGCGGACTTTTGAATTCGCTCCGGTTCCCGGTCGCATTGCACCAGTCTGACTCCTGGGTAGTCTTTCATCCTACCAATACTTCCGGTGTAGGGCTCCTGAATCATTGCAAATGCAATTTTCTTCCTTGCTGCCTCCACCATTAATTCTGCCGTTGCTAGTTGACTGCGTTGCAGGTTCGCCTGGACCACTTTGTACTTTCCCGCCGCATTGCTAATAATCCTGTCATTGCCCGGGGCCACCTTAGCAATATGCCACAGTGGATCTCGCTATTGCTTCCCACTTTCTTCTGATTGGGCACTCCGTGCTGAAGGCGTTGTGAGTCACTAGATCCATTTTTGCCTTCTGACAGTTGCAACAGCTGGGGGGTGATTCAGCAAGCCAGTCAGCGCATTCTGTTTTTAAATGAGGACCTCCGCAGTGGCTACACGCGTCCAGAGTTTCGTGACAGAGTCGCTTACCATGTCCGTACCCTAGGCAGCGTGAGCACTGAACCAAGGGGGACTGGTCAGCCACCCTGACCCTCTGGAGATCGATATGTACCACACCTGCTTCCGTCAGACGGCTCCAAATTTGTGGAGAAACCTTGACAACTATATGCGCGGTGAGCGGGTTTCTGGCTCTCCGTCGGAATCTTATCTCCATTCGGGCGCTCGCTTCGTTCAAGTCACCGAGTATGTGTCTGTTCTGGTTTTTTAAGGCCCGCAGTATATCCTCATCCGAGTTGCTACTGAGGACCCCGAACAGCACGATGAGTTAGGTTAGGTTAGGTTAGGTTAGGTTAGGTTAGGTTAGGTTAGGTTAGGTTAGGTTAGGTTAGGTTAGGTTAGGTTAGGTTAGGTTAGGTTAGGTTAGGTTAGGTTAGGTTAGGTTAGGTTAGGTTAGGTTAGGTTAGGTTAGGTTAGGTTAGGTTAGGTTAGGTTGGGGTGCGGGCCGGATTCCTCCACGTTGGCCTGGGTGTTGCAGTCACTCTTGATCTCAATCCGGAGAGAACGCAGCATCTGGGCTGGTGCACCCTGGGCATCGGCTGAGACTTTCTCCTTTTAGGGGATTCTCTCAGTCCATGGCGAATATCCGGCAGGGGGGGTGAGGGGGAGGTGACCAGTGGCTTCTCTTTGAGAAGTTGCTTCGTCACCGCCACACTGGGGGGGAAATGGGTAGGTTTAGGTTAGGTTAGGGGGCGGGCTCGGCGTGCACTTATAATGCCGTCGAGCACTTACCGCCCAAAATATAGGGGAGGCACGTCGACTCCTCTATTACCCCGTACTCTGGCGTCTCTTTTCAACAATCCCCATCTAGCGGCGTTATGGGGTAGTTAAGAGACACCAGAACGGAGGGCTTGCCTTAATTGGCCGGCCCGCGAGAAGGAAACTCTATAAAACCCGACAGCAAAGTCGTTAAAACCTGTAAATACCGAGTGACCTTTACAGTATTAGCTTTACCCCTGGGATGGGCGTCACCCGGGGGCGGACTTATTAAATCGGCCTATTTTCGTGGGAACAGAAATGTATATTTTGAAAACCCTTCCTAACGGCCCTTCTCAGGGCCAACCTGAAAACGGCCCTTCTCAGGGCCAAGCTGAAAACGGCCCTTCTCAGGGCCAAGCTGAAAACGGCCCTTCTCAGGGCCAAACCGGAGTTAACAGGGCGAGGGCGCGAATCCCGATCGTCCGATTGCAGCGGATGGCGCTTAGGCCACGGTCGGCGAGCCCTAGGGTTCGAGTGCCGGTGGTGGGAAAGAAAAACCTAGAAGATGACCTTTCCATCGACCACGAGGCGATGGTAAGAGAGAAAGACCTGGAATGGATGGCGGAGATAAATGACGAGGCGGTAAATATTTCGGACGCCTCCCTCTTGTCTGTTCATCTCGCAGGAGAAAAAAGACGACACCCTGGCGACTCAGAAGAGGAGAATAACGAGATGAGAAGTTCTCCCCTTCCAAAAATTATTACGTCACGAAGAGTTCGCGGAGGCCATGCCCATTCAACTGGCCTGGAACAAGCAAAAGTGGCCCTATACAGATCGGAAAAGGTGGCTTTAGAAAGTGAAGCGCTTCTCGGTAAAACTCGGCCGGAAGCTGCCATTCCCAGAGCCGATGAAATGGAACTCGAAACATCCCTCTCAACACCGGAGTATCAAACAAGAGACGACCTGGTACGCAAAGCTCTTGTTGGAGTTCATGACATCCGCGAGGCTTCCCGCGCGTCCAAAAACCTTAAAGGAACAGTTCGTAAGCAAATAAATCTTGGAGTTTTGGCCATCTCCCAAGCAGTTGAAGACCTGGGGACTCTGTCTACAGACGAGGAGACACGAAAATTGAGGGCAGACAACGCGCGTCTCAAACGCGAGATGGAGCTCCTCAGATCTGAAGTGAAGTCCCTCCGCACTGCCTTTTCGGAGCGGAATGCAGGCCTTGTCGAACAACAGCCTGACATCCAGGCCGGAATCGCGAGTATAATGGAGGATGTAAGACGTGACCTCCTCGTGTCCCTTGGCGGGATGATTAATGCTCGCCTTGGAGACATTGAGTCCCGACTCCCTCCTGCGCCAGTGCTGACACCACCGATGGCGGCGGATAAAACGAGGGTTGCATCAACTACCACAACGATGGGCTCAGCCCCAAAGACGAAACCGGTGGCTACGCCGCACCATCAGGCCAATATCCCCAAGCAGAAACCAAAAGCCCCATCACGCCGCCAACCTGCGGCTGCTGCCTCTACCGGCGATCCTATCTCCCAGCCGCAGCCTAGCACCTCCCCTGCCGAAGCGGATTCGGAGTTTATTGAAGTGGGGAAAGGCGGTAAAAGGAAAGGCAAAGGAAAGAGCAAAAAGTCCAACCCGACAGCTGGCGCCAGTGCACCTGCTCCGGGACGAAAAAGGCACCCGGCACCGTCAACAGCTGCGGCGCCCAAGAAACAAAAAAAGAGGACTCATAAGATAGGTACCCCAAAAACCACTGCGGTAGTGGTTACTCTGCAACCGGAAGCGGAGCAGAAAGGAGTAACCTACAAAGACGCCCTAAAAAAGGCCAAACAAGCCTTTAAACTGGATGACGTTGGCCTGAACCAAAACCTCAAAGTCCGGAATACGATGAGTGGTGCCCGAATAATTATCGTCCCTGGTGCTGATAGTGGATCTAACGCTGACTCATTAGCAACGAAACTCCAAGAAGTACTCGGAGATGTGGCCTCAATCAGCAGGCCCATCAAAAAGGCGTCAGTGAGGGTGACGGGCTTGGATGAATCAGTAGAGAAGGAGGACATCACTGCTGCCGCGTCAGCGGCCGGAAGGTGCCGTGAAGACGAGATAAAGGTCGGCGCTATAAGCATGGGGCCCTATGGAGGCTCAGTGATAGTTGAGTGTCCGGCGGCAGCGGCAAAAGCTCTGAGTCAAGCGGGGCGACTGCTAGTCGGGTGGTCGGCGGCTCGAGTATCGGCAATGGAACCCCGCCCCTTAAGGTGTTTCAGATGCATGGGACTGGGCCATACCAAACCAACGTGCCCTTCGAGTGAAAGTAGGGAAGCCCTATGTTTTAGGTGTGGCATAGAGGGTCACAAATCCGCCTCCTGCACGGCGGACCCACGGTGCGCAATATGCACACAAGCCAAGAGACGGGCAGGCCATGTGATGGGCAGCTCTAAATGCGTCCCGCCACAGGTCAAGGGCAAGACGACAGTGACTCATAGGACCCAAGTCACACCACAAGTAGAGGCAAATATCCAGTTGCCTTTGGAGGTCGAAATGTCTGTTTCTTAATGCCAGCACACCGACATTTCGACCTTCTCCAGACGAATACCAACCACTCCGCCCGCGCACAAGATTTGCTAATGCAAACTATGGCGGAGTGGAGTTTAGATGTCGTTGTTATAGCAGAGCCCTATTATGTACCATCCCAACTACACTGGGCTGGGGACACTGAGGGCTTGGTTGCCATCGTGGTGCCCGCAGCTACCCACTTCCCCTCCTTCTCCACCAAAGAAAAGGGACCGGGATACGTGGCAGCCACTTGGGGCGAAATAGTGCTCATCGGAGTCTACTTTTCCCCCAACCGAAGACTAGATGAGTTTGAAAGGTACCTCAATATGCTGGAGATGGTGATAGGCAGAGCGGCTCCTGCCCAAGTCATCGTGATGGGAGATTTCAACGCGAAGTGTACGGCGTGGGGTTCTCCCATCACGGATGCGAGAGGTGCAGTGCTGAGAGACTGGGCTGCGGCAATAGGTTTGGTCCTCCTCAACCAGCGCAACACCAACACCTGTGTTCGACAGCAGGGGGGGTCCATCGTAGACTTGACGTTTGCGACCCCTGCTGTCGCTGCACGCTCTGGGGGATGGCGCGTCCTAGAAGAGGTGGAGACGCTGTCGGACCATTTATATATTCGCTTTCGGGTATCCGGTTCCTCGACGATGGATGCGCCTCACCGGCCTGGAAGGCAATCGTTCCCCAGATGGACACTCTCCCGTTTGGATCGGGAAATGGCGGAGGAGGCAGCCATAGTGCAGGCCTGGGGGCCAGATGCAGCAGAAATGGCCAACGTGGAGGAGCGAGCTGTCCGCTTTCGAGCTGCTCTCACAGAAGTCTGTGACGCTGCTATGCCCCGGGCTAGACGAATACCGGCGAGGAAGCAAGTCTATTGGTGGTCGCAGGAGATTCAGGCTCTCCGCATCACCAGTAATGCCGCTCGCCGGGCATTCACGCGATGCCGCCGACGCAGGTCACACACAGCTGAGGAGGAGGAATCTTACCGCCGAGCTCTCCGGGAAGCCAAAGTCGCACTGCAGACTGCCATTGCAAAGGCTAAAGACTCCGCCAATGAGGAGTTCCTAGAGACGCTCAATAGAGACCCGTGGGGACGCCCGTACCGTGTTGTTCGCAGAAAATTACAACACGCGCCCCCCACGGATACCTTTGACCCCACCCTTCTCTCAGCGGTCGTAACGGGCCTATTCCCTCAGCGGGAAGCCTTCATTCCTCCAAGGATGACAGGGCCAGAAGAAAACGAGGGTAACAATAACATCCCGCTAATCACGGACGACGAGATGATGGAAGCGGTGGCCCGTCTAAAATCGTCGCGTAAAGCTCCTGGGCCGGATGGAGTACCAGGAAAAGTGCTTTTTCTGGCGCTGAAGCATCTAGGGTGTCGTCTCCGGCAGCTGTTTGATGACTGCCTAGAGACAGGACAGGTTCCCAGGTGTTGGAAAGAGGGGCGTTTGTGCCTACTGAGAAAGGAGGGTCGCCCACCTGATTCTCCTTCCGGATACCGACCACTCGTTCTCTTGGACGAGGTCGGCAAGGTTTTTGAGAGGATAGTAGCAATACGAATCAATAGGCACTTAGCCAGAGATGGCCCGGAAATTTCCGAGAGACAGTTTGGGTTCAGGGCAGGGCTGTCCACACTAGATGCTTTAGGTGCACTAAAAAGCTTCTCCGAGGAGGCTAAGGAAAGGGGAGAAGGAGTAGTAGCTGTATCTTTAGATATAGCCAACGCTTTCGGCTCGCTCCCCTTTGAAGTAATTGAAGAGGCACTCAAGTTCCACCAGGTGCCTATGTACCTGAGGAAGGTGATAGGGCACTACCTGTCTGACCGGGTAGTGCTCTATCAAAGTAGAGATGGAGAGCGGATGGCCCAGCGTATGTCCTGTGGCGTTCCTCAGGGGTCCGTGCTGGGACCCTTGCTTTGGAACCTGGGCTATGATTGGGCCATCAGAGGACAGCTCTTGCCTCGGATGGCGGTTTTCTGCTACGCGGATGACACGATGGTGGCCGTCCGAGGCAACAGCCGGGAAGAGGCGATGCGGTTAGCTACAGTGGGCGCTACCCTTGTGGTTGACCGCATCCGGATGCTGGGACTGGAGGTGGCCCTCTCCAAGACGGAAGCTATCGTCTTCCGTGGGCCAAGATGGCGGGTTACCGCAGGTCTTAGCATCCAAGTAGACGGAGAGAGGGTCCGGCTAAAGGCCCATATCAAATATTTAGGCCTTATCCTTGACCCAGATTGGAAATTTGAGGAGCACTTCCGATGTCTCGCCCCACGTATTGTTGGCACTGCTTCGGCCCTTGGAAAGCTGCTTCCGAATGTGGGAGGACCTCAGGCTCCGTGTCGGCGCCTTTACACGGAGGTCATAAAAAGTATGGCCCTGTACGGTGCCCCCATTTGGTCGGCCTCTCTCAGTACTCGAAATAAAACCCTCTTGCGGAAACCGCAGAGGGTCATGGCACTGAGGATGATCAGGGGGTACCGAACGGTCTCCTTTGCGGCTGCTTGTGCACTGGCCGGCACTCCCCCGTGGGAGCTAGAGGCCGTAGTGCGAGCCGACACCTACCATGCTCGTACGGAGAGCAGAGCAAGAGGGGAAGGCCCTGGCTCTGAAGACGTGGAGAGGGCGCAGCGCAATGCCCAAGAGCGGTTGATGGAGAGCTGGTCGAACAGCCTCATGGACCCTGTTTACGGAGTCCGCACCATTGAGGCTCTCCGGCCAGTTCTCCAGGAGTGGAAAGAGAGGCGCCACGGGCTACTCTCATACCGTCTTGTGCAGGTGCTGTCTGGGCACGGATGCTTCGGGCAGTATCTGCACAAGATTGCGAGACGGGAGACATCTCCGATCTGCCATGAGTGTGGTGCGCTGGAGGACACGGCGCAGCACACCATGGAAACATGTACCGCATGGCAAACGGAGCGCCTCGAATTGACGAGAAGAATAGGGAATGATCTCTCCCTGCCCAGCGTGGTATCAGCTATGCTGGGTAGTGACAGATCATGGGATGCCGTTGCCACCTTTTGTGAGGAGGTCATCTCACAAAAGGAGGCAGCAGAGCGGGCTCGCGAGGAAGACGAGTCCGCGGACGCCATTAGGCGTAAAAGAAGAGGAGGGAGAAGGCGGCAGTTTGCCAGCATTGTCCCTTCCTAGTGGGGCCATCACCCTGCCAGCCGCTGAGGGAGCAGCCATAGGCTCACGGCTCCTCCCTCCTATTGACGTGACGAATACCTTGGTCCAACCATCTGACCGAGAAGGCCGTGGCTGCAGTTTTGGTAGACTCCCATGGGACCCCATTGCAGCCACAAAACACTAAAGGCCAAAGAGGGAACGTCGAGGTGGTTTTAGTGGGTAGGACTCCTGCCATCTTCCCACTAGGGGAAGGAGGTGGGAGGAGAGTCCCACATAATCACCACACTGCACAAGTGTGGTGGTATGCGTAAAGCATTTCCCCTCGTTAAAAAAAAAAAAAAAAAAAAAAAAAAAAAAAAAAAAAAAGGTTAGGTTAGGTTAGGTTAGGTTAGGTTAGGTTAGGTTAGGTTAGGTTAGGTTAGGTTAGGTTAGGTTAGGTTAGGTTAGGTTAGGTTAGGTTAGGTTAGGTTAGGTTAGGTTAGGTTAGGTTAGGTTAGGTTAGGTTAGGTTAGGTTAGGTTAGGTTAGGTTAGGTTAGGTTAGGTTAGGTTAGGTTAGGTTAGGTTAGGTTAGGTTAGGTTAGGTTAGGTTAGGTTAGGTTAGGTTAGGTTAGGTTAGGTTAGGTTAGGTTAGGTTAGGTTAGGTTAGGTTAGGTTAGGTTAGGTTAGGTTAGGTTAGGTTAGGTTAGGTTAGGTTAGGTTAGGTTAGGTTAGGTTAGGTTAGGTTAGGTTAGGTTAGGTTAGGTTAGGTTAGGTTAGGTTAGGTTAGGTTAGGTTAGGTTAGGTTAGGTTAGGTTAGGTTAGGTTAGGTTAGGTTAGGTTAGGTTAGGTTAGGTTAGGTTAGGTTAGGTTAGGTTAGGTTAGGTTAGGTTAGGTTAGGTTAGGTTAGGTTAGGTTAGGTTAGGTTAGGTTAGGTTAGGTTAGGTTAGGTTAGGTTAGGTTAGGTTAGGTTAGGTTAGGTTAGGTTAGGTTAGGTTAGGTTAGGTTAGGTTAGGTTAGGTTAGGTTAGGTTAGGTTAGGTTAGGTTAGGTTAGGTTAGGTTAGGTTAGGTTAGGTTAGGTTAGGTTAGGTTAGGTTAGGTTAGGTTAGGTTAGGTTAGGTTAGGTTAGGTTAGGTTAGGTTAGGTTAGGTTAGGTTAGGTTAGGTTAGGTTAGGTTAGGTTAGGTTAGGTTAGGTTAGGTTAGGTTAGGTTAGGTTAGGTTAGGTTAGGTTAGGTTAGGTTAGGTTAGGTTAGGTTAGGTTAGGTTAGGTTAGGTTAGGTTAGGTTAGGTTAGGTTAGGTTAGGTTAGGTTAGGTTAGGTTAGGTTAGGTTAGGTTAGGTTAGGTTAGGTTAGGTTAGGTTAGGTTAGGTTAGGTTAGGTTAGGTTAGGTTAGGTTAGGTTAGGTTAGGTTAGGTTAGGTTAGGTTAGGTTAGGTTAGGTTAGGTTAGGTTAGGTTAGGTTAGGTTAGGTTAGGTTAGGTTAGGTTAGGTTAGGTTAGGTTAGGTTAGGTTAGGTTAGGTTAGGTTAGGTTAGGTTAGGTTAGGTTAGGTTAGGTTAGGTTAGGTTAGGTTAGGTTAGGTTAGGTTAGGTTAGGTTAGGTTAGGTTAGGTTAGGTTAGGTTAGGTTAGGTTAGGTTAGGTTAGGTTAGGTTAGGTTAGGTTAGGTTAGGTTAGGTTAGGTTAGGTTAGGTTAGGTTAGGTTAGGTTAGGTTAGGTTAGGTTAGGTTAGGTTAGGTTAGGTTAGGTTAGGTTAGGTTAGGTTAGGTTAGGTTAGGTTAGGTTAGGTTAGGTTAGGTTAGGTTAGGTTAGGTTAGGTTAGGTTAGGTTAGGTTAGGTTAGGTTAGGTTAGGTTAGGTTAGGTTAGGTTAGGTTAGGTTAGGTTAGGTTAGGTTAGGTTAGGTTAGGTTAGGTTAGGTTAGGTTAGGTTAGGTTAGGTTAGGTTAGGTTAGGTTAGGTTAGGTTAGGTTAGGTTAGGTTAGGTTAGGTTAGGTTAGGTTAGGTTAGGTTAGGTTAGGTTAGGTTAGGTTAGGTTAGGTTAGGTTAGGTTAGGTTAGGTTAGGTTAGGTTAGGTTAGGTTAGGTTAGGTTAGGTTAGGTTAGGTTAGGTTAGGTTAGGTTAGGTTAGGTTAGGTTAGGTTAGGTTAGGTTAGGTTAGGTTAGGTTAGGTTAGGTTAGGTTAGGTTAGGTTAGGTTAGGTTAGGTTAGGTTAGGTTAGGTTAGGTTAGGTTAGGTTAGGTTAGGTTAGGTTAGGTTAGGTTAGGTTAGGTTAGGTTAGGTTAGGTTAGGTTAGGTTAGGTTAGGTTAGGTTAGGTTAGGTTAGGTTAGGTTAGGTTAGGTTAGGTTAGGTTAGGTTAGGTTAGGTTAGGTTAGGTTAGGTTAGGTTAGGTTAGGTTAGGTTAGGTTAGGTTAGGTTAGGTTAGGTTAGGTTAGGTTAGGTTAGGTTAGGTTAGGTTAGGTTAGGTTAGGTTAGGTTAGGTTAGGTTAGGTTAGGTTAGGTTAGGTTAGGTTAGGTTAGGTTAGGTTAGGTTAGGTTAGGTTAGGTTAGGTTAGGTTAGGTTAGGTTAGGTTAGGTTAGGTTAGGTTAGGTTAGGTTAGGTTAGGTTAGGTTAGGTTAGGTTAGGTTAGGTTAGGTTAGGTTAGGTTAGGTTAGGTTAGGTTAGGTTAGGTTAGGTTAGGTTAGGTTAGGTTAGGTTAGGTTAGGTTAGGTTAGGTTAGGTTAGGTTAGGTTAGGTTAGGTTAGGTTAGGTTAGGTTAGGTTAGGTTAGGTTAGGTTAGGTTAGGTTAGGTTAGGTTAGGTTAGGTTAGGTTAGGTTAGGTTAGGTTAGGTTAGGTTAGGTTAGGTTAGGTTAGGTTAGGTTAGGTTAGGTTAGGTTAGGTTAGGTTAGGTTAGGTTAGGTTAGGTTAGGTTAGGTTAGGTTAGGTTAGGTTAGGTTAGGTTAGGTTAGGTTAGGTTAGGTTAGGTTAGGTTAGGTTAGGTTAGGTTAGGTTAGGTTAGGTTAGGTTAGGTTAGGTTAGGTTAGGTTAGGTTAGGTTAGGTTAGGTTAGGTTAGGTTAGGTTAGGTTAGGTTAGGTTAGGTTAGGTTAGGTTAGGTTAGGTTAGGTTAGGTTAGGTTAGGTTAGGTTAGGTTAGGTTAGGTTAGGTTAGGTTAGGTTAGGTTAGGTTAGGTTAGGTTAGGTTAGGTTAGGTTAGGTTAGGTTAGGTTAGGTTAGGTTAGGTTAGGTTAGGTTAGGTTAGGTTAGGTTAGGTTAGGTTAGGTTAGGTTAGGTTAGGTTAGGTTAGGTTAGGTTAGGTTAGGTTAGGTTAGGTTAGGTTAGGTTAGGTTAGGTTAGGTTAGGTTAGGTTAGGTTAGGTTAGGTTAGGTTAGGTTAGGTTAGGTTAGGTTAGGTTAGGTTAGGTTAGGTTAGGTTAGGTTAGGTTAGGTTAGGTTAGGTTAGGTTAGGTTAGGTTAGGTTAGGTTAGGTTAGGTTAGGTTAGGTTAGGTTAGGTTAGGTTAGGTTAGGTTAGGTTAGGTTAGGTTAGGTTAGGTTAGGTTAGGTTAGGTTAGGTTAGGTTAGGTTAGGTTAGGTTAGGTTAGGTTAGGTTAGGTTAGGTTAGGTTAGGTTAGGTTAGGTTAGGTTAGGTTAGGTTAGGTTAGGTTAGGTTAGGTTAGGTTAGGTTAGGTTAGGTTAGGTTAGGTTAGGTTAGGTTAGGTTAGGTTAGGTTAGGTTAGGTTAGGTTAGGTTAGGTTAGGTTAGGTTAGGTTAGGTTAGGTTAGGTTAGGTTAGGTTAGGTTAGGTTAGGTTAGGTTAGGTTAGGTTAGGTTAGGTTAGGTTAGGTTAGGTTAGGTTAGGTTAGGTTAGGTTAGGTTAGGTTAGGTTAGGTTAGGTTAGGTTAGGTTAGGTTAGGTTAGGTTAGGTTAGGTTAGGTTAGGTTAGGTTAGGTTAGGTTAGGTTAGGTTAGGTTAGGTTAGGTTAGGTTAGGTTAGGTTAGGTTAGGTTAGGTTAGGTTAGGTTAGGTTAGGTTAGGTTAGGTTAGGTTAGGTTAGGTTAGGTTAGGTTAGGTTAGGTTAGGTTAGGTTAGGTTAGGTTAGGTTAGGTTAGGTTAGGTTAGGTTAGGTTAGGTTAGGTTAGGTTAGGTTAGGTTAGGTTAGGTTAGGTTAGGTTAGGTTAGGTTAGGTTAGGTTAGGTTAGGTTAGGTTAGGTTAGGTTAGGTTAGGTTAGGTTAGGTTAGGTTAGGTTAGGTTAGGTTAGGTTAGGTTAGGTTAGGTTAGGTTAGGTTAGGTTAGGTTAGGTTAGGTTAGGTTAGGTTAGGTTAGGTTAGGTTAGGTTAGGTTAGGTTAGGTTAGGTTAGGTTAGGTTAGGTTAGGTTAGGTTAGGTTAGGTTAGGTTAGGTTAGGTTAGGTTAGGTTAGGTTAGGTTAGGTTAGGTTAGGTTAGGTTAGGTTAGGTTAGGTTAGGTTAGGTTAGGTTAGGTTAGGTTAGGTTAGGTTAGGTTAGGTTAGGTTAGGTTAGGTTAGGTTAGGTTAGGTTAGGTTAGGTTAGGTTAGGTTAGGTTAGGTTAGGTTAGGTTAGGTTAGGTTAGGTTAGGTTAGGTTAGGTTAGGTTAGGTTAGGTTAGGTTAGGTTAGGTTAGGTTAGGTTAGGTTAGGTTAGGTTAGGTTAGGTTAGGTTAGGTTAGGTTAGGTTAGGTTAGGTTAGGTTAGGTTAGGTTAGGTTAGGTTAGGTTAGGTTAGGTTAGGTTAGGTTAGGTTAGGTTAGGTTAGGTTAGGTTAGGTTAGGTTAGGTTAGGTTAGGTTAGGTTAGGTTAGGTTAGGTTAGGTTAGGTTAGGTTAGGTTAGGTTAGGTTAGGTTAGGTTAGGTTAGGTTAGGTTAGGTTAGGTTAGGTTAGGTTAGGTTAGGTTAGGTTAGGTTAGGTTAGGTTAGGTTAGGTTAGGTTAGGTTAGGTTAGGTTAGGTTAGGTTAGGTTAGGTTAGGTTAGGTTAGGTTAGGTTAGGTTAGGTTAGGTTAGGTTAGGTTAGGTTAGGTTAGGTTAGGTTAGGTTAGGTTAGGTTAGGTTAGGTTAGGTTAGGTTAGGTTAGGTTAGGTTAGGTTAGGTTAGGTTAGGTTAGGTTAGGTTAGGTTAGGTTAGGTTAGGTTAGGTTAGGTTAGGTTAGGTTAGGTTAGGTTAGGTTAGGTTAGGTTAGGTTAGGTTAGGTTAGGTTAGGTTAGGTTAGGTTAGGTTAGGTTAGGTTAGGTTAGGTTAGGTTAGGTTAGGTTAGGTTAGGTTAGGTTAGGTTAGGTTAGGTTAGGTTAGGTTAGGTTAGGTTAGGTTAGGTTAGGTTAGGTTAGGTTAGGTTAGGTTAGGTTAGGTTAGGTTAGGTTAGGTTAGGTTAGGTTAGGTTAGGTTAGGTTAGGTTAGGTTAGGTTAGGTTAGGTTAGGTTAGGTTAGGTTAGGTTAGGTTAGGTTAGGTTAGGTTAGGTTAGGTTAGGTTAGGTTAGGTTAGGTTAGGTTAGGTTAGGTTAGGTTAGGTTAGGTTAGGTTAGGTTAGGTTAGGTTAGGTTAGGTTAGGTTAGGTTAGGTTAGGTTAGGTTAGGTTAGGTTAGGTTAGGTTAGGTTAGGTTAGGTTAGGTTAGGTTAGGTTAGGTTAGGTTAGGTTAGGTTAGGTTAGGTTAGGTTAGGTTAGGTTAGGTTAGGTTAGGTTAGGTTAGGTTAGGTTAGGTTAGGTTAGGTTAGGTTAGGTTAGGTTAGGTTAGGTTAGGTTAGGTTAGGTTAGGTTAGGTTAGGTTAGGTTAGGTTAGGTTAGGTTAGGTTAGGTTAGGTTAGGTTAGGTTAGGTTAGGTTAGGTTAGGTTAGGTTAGGTTAGGTTAGGTTAGGTTAGGTTAGGTTAGGTTAGGTTAGGTTAGGTTAGGTTAGGTTAGGTTAGGTTAGGTTAGGTTAGGTTAGGTTAGGTTAGGTTAGGTTAGGTTAGGTTAGGTTAGGTTAGGTTAGGTTAGGTTAGGTTAGGTTAGGTTAGGTTAGGTTAGGTTAGGTTAGGTTAGGTTAGGTTAGGTTAGGTTAGGTTAGGTTAGGTTAGGTTAGGTTAGGTTAGGTTAGGTTAGGTTAGGTTAGGTTAGGTTAGGTTAGGTTAGGTTAGGTTAGGTTAGGTTAGGTTAGGTTAGGTTAGGTTAGGTTAGGTTAGGTTAGGTTAGGTTAGGTTAGGTTAGGTTAGGTTAGGTTAGGTTAGGTTAGGTTAGGTTAGGTTAGGTTAGGTTAGGTTAGGTTAGGTTAGGTTAGGTTAGGTTAGGTTAGGTTAGGTTAGGTTAGGTTAGGTTAGGTTAGGTTAGGTTAGGTTAGGTTAGGTTAGGTTAGGTTAGGTTAGGTTAGGTTAGGTTAGGTTAGGTTAGGTTAGGTTAGGTTAGGTTAGGTTAGGTTAGGTTAGGTTAGGTTAGGTTAGGTTAGGTTAGGTTAGGTTAGGTTAGGTTAGGTTAGGTTAGGTTAGGTTAGGTTAGGTTAGGTTAGGTTAGGTTAGGTTAGGTTAGGTTAGGTTAGGTTAGGTTAGGTTAGGTTAGGTTAGGTTAGGTTAGGTTAGGTTAGGTTAGGTTAGGTTAGGTTAGGTTAGGTTAGGTTAGGTTAGGTTAGGTTAGGTTAGGTTAGGTTAGGTTAGGTTAGGTTAGGTTAGGTTAGGTTAGGTTAGGTTAGGTTAGGTTAGGTTAGGTTAGGTTAGGTTAGGTTAGGTTAGGTTAGGTTAGGTTAGGTTAGGTTAGGTTAGGTTAGGTTAGGTTAGGTTAGGTTAGGTTAGGTTAGGTTAGGTTAGGTTAGGTTAGGTTAGGTTAGGTTAGGTTAGGTTAGGTTAGGTTAGGTTAGGTTAGGTTAGGTTAGGTTAGGTTAGGTTAGGTTAGGTTAGGTTAGGTTAGGTTAGGTTAGGTTAGGTTAGGTTAGGTTAGGTTAGGTTAGGTTAGGTTAGGTTAGGTTAGGTTAGGTTAGGTTAGGTTAGGTTAGGTTAGGTTAGGTTAGGTTAGGTTAGGTTAGGTTAGGTTAGGTTAGGTTAGGTTAGGTTAGGTTAGGTTAGGTTAGGTTAGGTTAGGTTAGGTTAGGTTAGGTTAGGTTAGGTTAGGTTAGGTTAGGTTAGGTTAGGTTAGGTTAGGTTAGGTTAGGTTAGGTTAGGTTAGGTTAGGTTAGGTTAGGTTAGGTTAGGTTAGGTTAGGTTAGGTTAGGTTAGGTTAGGTTAGGTTAGGTTAGGTTAGGTTAGGTTAGGTTAGGTTAGGTTAGGTTAGGTTAGGTTAGGTTAGGTTAGGTTAGGTTAGGTTAGGTTAGGTTAGGTTAGGTTAGGTTAGGTTAGGTTAGGTTAGGTTAGGTTAGGTTAGGTTAGGTTAGGTTAGGTTAGGTTAGGTTAGGTTAGGTTAGGTTAGGTTAGGTTAGGTTAGGTTAGGTTAGGTTAGGTTAGGTTAGGTTAGGTTAGGTTAGGTTAGGTTAGGTTAGGTTAGGTTAGGTTAGGTTAGGTTAGGTTAGGTTAGGTTAGGTTAGGTTAGGTTAGGTTAGGTTAGGTTAGGTTAGGTTAGGTTAGGTTAGGTTAGGTTAGGTTAGGTTAGGTTAGGTTAGGTTAGGTTAGGTTAGGTTAGGTTAGGTTAGGTTAGGTTAGGTTAGGTTAGGTTAGGTTAGGTTAGGTTAGGTTAGGTTAGGTTAGGTTAGGTTAGGTTAGGTTAGGTTAGGTTAGGTTAGGTTAGGTTAGGTTAGGTTAGGTTAGGTTAGGTTAGGTTAGGTTAGGTTAGGTTAGGTTAGGTTAGGTTAGGTTAGGTTAGGTTAGGTTAGGTTAGGTTAGGTTAGGTTAGGTTAGGTTAGGTTAGGTTAGGTTAGGTTAGGTTAGGTTAGGTTAGGTTAGGTTAGGTTAGGTTAGGTTAGGTTAGGTTAGGTTAGGTTAGGTTAGGTTAGGTTAGGTTAGGTTAGGTTAGGTTAGGTTAGGTTAGGTTAGGTTAGGTTAGGTTAGGTTAGGTTAGGTTAGGTTAGGTTAGGTTAGGTTAGGTTAGGTTAGGTTAGGTTAGGTTAGGTTAGGTTAGGTTAGGTTAGGTTAGGTTAGGTTAGGTTAGGTTAGGTTAGGTTAGGTTAGGTTAGGTTAGGTTAGGTTAGGTTAGGTTAGGTTAGGTTAGGTTAGGTTAGGTTAGGTTAGGTTAGGTTAGGTTAGGTTAGGTTAGGTTAGGTTAGGTTAGGTTAGGTTAGGTTAGGTTAGGTTAGGTTAGGTTAGGTTAGGTTAGGTTAGGTTAGGTTAGGTTAGGTTAGGTTAGGTTAGGTTAGGTTAGGTTAGGTTAGGTTAGGTTAGGTTAGGTTAGGTTAGGTTAGGTTAGGTTAGGTTAGGTTAGGTTAGGTTAGGTTAGGTTAGGTTAGGTTAGGTTAGGTTAGGTTAGGTTAGGTTAGGTTAGGTTAGGTTAGGTTAGGTTAGGTTAGGTTAGGTTAGGTTAGGTTAGGTTAGGTTAGGTTAGGTTAGGTTAGGTTAGGTTAGGTTAGGTTAGGTTAGGTTAGGTTAGGTTAGGTTAGGTTAGGTTAGGTTAGGTTAGGTTAGGTTAGGTTAGGTTAGGTTAGGTTAGGTTAGGTTAGGTTAGGTTAGGTTAGGTTAGGTTAGGTTAGGTTAGGTTAGGTTAGGTTAGGTTAGGTTAGGTTAGGTTAGGTTAGGTTAGGTTAGGTTAGGTTAGGTTAGGTTAGGTTAGGTTAGGTTAGGTTAGGTTAGGTTAGGTTAGGTTAGGTTAGGTTAGGTTAGGTTAGGTTAGGTTAGGTTAGGTTAGGTTAGGTTAGGTTAGGTTAGGTTAGGTTAGGTTAGGTTAGGTTAGGTTAGGTTAGGTTAGGTTAGGTTAGGTTAGGTTAGGTTAGGTTAGGTTAGGTTAGGTTAGGTTAGGTTAGGTTAGGTTAGGTTAGGTTAGGTTAGGTTAGGTTAGGTTAGGTTAGGTTAGGTTAGGTTAGGTTAGGTTAGGTTAGGTTAGGTTAGGTTAGGTTAGGTTAGGTTAGGTTAGGTTAGGTTAGGTTAGGTTAGGTTAGGTTAGGTTAGGTTAGGTTAGGTTAGGTTAGGTTAGGTTAGGTTAGGTTAGGTTAGGTTAGGTTAGGTTAGGTTAGGTTAGGTTAGGTTAGGTTAGGTTAGGTTAGGTTAGGTTAGGTTAGGTTAGGTTAGGTTAGGTTAGGTTAGGTTAGGTTAGGTTAGGTTAGGTTAGGTTAGGTTAGGTTAGGTTAGGTTAGGTTAGGTTAGGTTAGGTTAGGTTAGGTTAGGTTAGGTTAGGTTAGGTTAGGTTAGGTTAGGTTAGGTTAGGTTAGGTTAGGTTAGGTTAGGTTAGGTTAGGTTAGGTTAGGTTAGGTTAGGTTAGGTTAGGTTAGGTTAGGTTAGGTTAGGTTAGGTTAGGTTAGGTTAGGTTAGGTTAGGTTAGGTTAGGTTAGGTTAGGTTAGGTTAGGTTAGGTTAGGTTAGGTTAGGTTAGGTTAGGTTAGGTTAGGTTAGGTTAGGTTAGGTTAGGTTAGGTTAGGTTAGGTTAGGTTAGGTTAGGTTAGGTTAGGTTAGGTTAGGTTAGGTTAGGTTAGGTTAGGTTAGGTTAGGTTAGGTTAGGTTAGGTTAGGTTAGGTTAGGTTAGGTTAGGTTAGGTTAGGTTAGGTTAGGTTAGGTTAGGTTAGGTTAGGTTAGGTTAGGTTAGGTTAGGTTAGGTTAGGTTAGGTTAGGTTAGGTTAGGTTAGGTTAGGTTAGGTTAGGTTAGGTTAGGTTAGGTTAGGTTAGGTTAGGTTAGGTTAGGTTAGGTTAGGTTAGGTTAGGTTAGGTTAGGTTAGGTTAGGTTAGGTTAGGTTAGGTTAGGTTAGGTTATGTTAGGTTAGGTTAGGTTAGGTTAGGTTAGGTTAGGTTAGGTTAGGTTAGGTTAGGTTAGGTTAGGTTAGGTTAGGTTAGGTTAGGTTAGGTTAGGTTAGGTTAGGTTAGGTTAGGTTAGGTTAGGTTAGGTTAGGTTAGGTTAGGTTAGGTTAGGTTAGGTTAGGTTAGGTTAGGTTAGGTTAGGTTAGGTTAGGTTAGGTTAGGTTAGGTTAGGTTAGGTTAGGTTAGGTTAGGTTAGGTTAGGTTAGGTTAGGTTAGGTTAGGTTAGGTTAGGTTAGGTTAGGTTAGGTTAGGTTAGGTTAGGTTAGGTTAGGTTAGGTTAGGTTAGGTTAGGTTAGGTTAGGTTAGGTTAGGTTAGGTTAGGTTAGGTTAGGTTAGGTTAGGTTAGGTTAGGTTAGGTTAGGTTAGGTTAGGTTAGGTTAGGTTAGGTTAGGTTAGGTTAGGTTAGGTTAGGTTAGGTTAGGTTAGGTTAGGTTAGGTTAGGTTAGGTTAGGTTAGGTTAGGTTAGGTTAGGTTAGGTTAGGTTAGGTTAGGTTAGGTTAGGTTAGGTTAGGTTAGGTTAGGTTAGGTTAGGTTAGGTTAGGTTAGGTTAGGTTAGGTTAGGTTAGGTTAGGTTAGGTTAGGTTAGGTTAGGTTAGGTTAGGTTAGGTTAGGTTAGGTTAGGTTAGGTTAGGTTAGGTTAGGTTAGGTTAGGTTAGGTTAGGTTAGGTTAGGTTAGGTTAGGTTAGGTTAGGTTAGGTTAGGTTAGGTTAGGTTAGGTTAGGTTAGGTTAGGTTAGGTTAGGTTAGGTTAGGTTAGGTTAGGTTAGGTTAGGTTAGGTTAGGTTAGGTTAGGTTAGGTTAGGTTAGGTTAGGTTAGGTTAGGTTAGGTTAGGTTAGGTTAGGTTAGGTTAGGTTAGGTTAGGTTAGGTTAGGTTAGGTTAGGTTAGGTTAGGTTAGGTTAGGTTAGGTTAGGTTAGGTTAGGTTAGGTTAGGTTAGGTTAGGTTAGGTTAGGTTAGGTTAGGTTAGGTTAGGTTAGGTTAGGTTAGGTTAGGTTAGGTTAGGTTAGGTTAGGTTAGGTTAGGTTAGGTTAGGTTAGGTTAGGTTAGGTTAGGTTAGGTTAGGTTAGGTTAGGTTAGGTTAGGTTAGGTTAGGTTAGGTTAGGTTAGGTTAGGTTAGGTTAGGTTAGGTTAGGTTAGGTTAGGTTAGGTTAGGTTAGGTTAGGTTAGGTTAGGTTAGGTTAGGTTAGGTTAGGTTAGGTTAGGTTAGGTTAGGTTAGGTTAGGTTAGGTTAGGTTAGGTTAGGTTAGGTTAGGTTAGGTTAGGTTAGGTTAGGTTAGGTTAGGTTAGGTTAGGTTAGGTTAGGTTAGGTTAGGTTAGGTTAGGTTAGGTTAGGTTAGGTTAGGTTAGGTTAGGTTAGGTTAGGTTAGGTTAGGTTAGGTTAGGTTAGGTTAGGTTAGGTTAGGTTAGGTTAGGTTAGGTTAGGTTAGGTTAGGTTAGGTTAGGTTAGGTTAGGTTAGGTTAGGTTAGGTTAGGTTAGGTTAGGTTAGGTTAGGTTAGGTTAGGTTAGGTTAGGTTAGGTTAGGTTAGGTTAGGTTAGGTTAGGTTAGGTTAGGTTAGGTTAGGTTAGGTTAGGTTAGGTTAGGTTAGGTTAGGTTAGGTTAGGTTAGGTTAGGTTAGGTTAGGTTAGGTTAGGTTAGGTTAGGTTAGGTTAGGTTAGGTTAGGTTAGGTTAGGTTAGGTTAGGTTAGGTTAGGTTAGGTTAGGTTAGGTTAGGTTAGGTTAGGTTAGGTTAGGTTAGGTTAGGTTAGGTTAGGTTAGGTTAGGTTAGGTTAGGTTAGGTTAGGTTAGGTTAGGTTAGGTTAGGTTAGGTTAGGTTAGGTTAGGTTAGGTTAGGTTAGGTTAGGTTAGGTTAGGTTAGGTTAGGTTAGGTTAGGTTAGGTTAGGTTAGGTTAGGTTAGGTTAGGTTAGGTTAGGTTAGGTTAGGTTAGGTTAGGTTAGGTTAGGTTAGGTTAGGTTAGGTTAGGTTAGGTTAGGTTAGGTTAGGTTAGGTTAGGTTAGGTTAGGTTAGGTTAGGTTAGGTTAGGTTAGGTTAGGTTAG